>CM077009.1:155226482-156426482 GCA_039090855.1 Macrothele yani
ACTGTCTTGTAGCAAGGATATGGTTCTTTGTTATGTACAGAATAAGCATTTTGAGCTCTGGAATTTGTATACCGCACTAAGTGTATTTATTCATAATGAAGAACTGACATTCCTATTCCATGACTCCATGTTGAATTCATGGGGCAGATTTATCAGAGGATCAGCCAGATTTCCTGCACAGGGCACTAACCAATGAGTAGCACCAAATCATCATTTGAATATATTTGAATTGATAGTATCATCCCATAACTGAGAAAATGCACATTTTTTTTTCTGCCTTTGGCACCAACATGTCTCATTCTAGCTATGCATGCATATAAATAAGATTGTGTACACATTAGAAGGTTTGATATTTGCACCAAAAACTACTTGAAAATTCTTCAGATCCCTGGCTGGCTGTTTTCATTTTTTACAAAGTGTCTGTATCACATGGTCATTCTGTGTTGGAAAATACATATATGACTTTAGTTTTTATTTCTTTTCTTTTGTGTACTGTGACAATGTGGAAAGAAGCTGGAGTGCCGCCCAGGTGGCGCAGTGGTCTAAGCGATGGCCTCTGATCATTCGTCCGAAGGAGGTCCGGGTTCGAATCCCGGTGAGGCATGGATGTTGTGTTTGTCTTACTGCACTGGCTCTCTCCCTTCCCTGGAACCAGTGACCCTAAATTAGGGACGGGCGACTGCTTATAGCCCATTGAGTTGCTCATGGTGGTCATTAAACCTCCAATCAAAAAAAAAAAAGAAAAAGAAAAAGAAAGAAATAACACCTCAATCTCCTAGATATTTGGCTTTTAGTTTGATACCAATGTCTCTCATTCTAGCTATGCATACATATAAATAAGATTGTGTACACATTAGAAGATTTGATATTTGCACCAACAGCTACTTGAAAATTCTTCAGATCTCTGGCTGGCTTTTTCATTTTTCACGAAGTCTCTGTATCAGGTGGTTACCCTTTGTAGGAAAATACGTATATGACCTTAATTTTTATCCATTTTCTTTTGTGTATTGTGACAGTGTGGAAAGAACACCTCAATCTCCAAGATATATGGCTTTTAGTTTTTCTGATCCATTATTCTAGTAAACACTTCAGTTTTGCTGATGAGTGAAATTTGTCGCCCTGCAATGAATGCGATGTTCTGCAGAAGTGTCCTAGGAGATTTTTATGTGTCCTGGATATTTTGCAGAGTTAGCCTCTGTAATTTATAACTTCGTAGTCACAAAGTAGATCTACAGTATTGTTTGTTAGATTACCATTTTCATTAATTAATTTCACTGCTTTTGAACTTTATGTAAGGTTAGAATTACACCATTTTTCGAGTTTAAAATATGGACAGAATCGAACGTGACTGGAACAAAGTTCTGGAAAACTTATTATATGAGTAATATTATCAAAACTTGGATCTGTGTGAATTCTGTCATCTCTATATAAATGTATCCTCTGGTTTCATGCTGCAACTAAACCAAGATATAAACATCCATTCGATAGAAATGATTTAAAATTTTTGACAATATTGAAACTATCTTTTACTGAACAATAAATTTGCGTTTCATTTTGACTCGGATAAAACAGCCGAGTGGCCAAAAGAAGACCCTAAAACTGAGACATATGGTACACAAACATAAGGTGTTCATGCATTCATATAAAATGCAGACCGCTGTCCGCGGTGAGCTCGTTATTTTGGTGAATGGGAAGTTTTCTCGTGTTATTCCTTTCAGACAGGTGTGTTTAAATCTCTGTTCCTTCTGTGGTGTTGGTTTTGCCTCTTCCCTAGCATAAAAAGGAAGGAAAAGCTGTGCGGATGGAAGCATACACAGAATTGGGTTATTTTAAGGAAAATTGCCTCTTATTTTATGTCAAAACATGTGAAGTGGTTATTGCATTTCTACATGCTTATTATATGTTTAGATTTGCTGACAACTTGCATTGATTATTTTGTTGCACATGACACACTTTTGGAGATGTGTAGGTTTTATGGCAGCTTTGGGGCTGTTATCTTAATTGCGTAAAATTCTCTGATAAACAGAGCAATGTTCGTCTCTTTGTGCTGGAGCTTGTTTGTGTAGTATTTATATTCTTATAAAAGAAAAAGAAAAAAATGTCGACGGCCTTTTAAATTTTGACTACTCACTGATTGCTGTCCTTTTTGTTTCTTCCCTTTGCGTGTGTTCTTAAAATATCGCAATGTATAATAAATATTTTTCCTATCGTTTACAGGTGTTGCTATCAGGGGCAGAAGAGCTACCAGGAAATGTCCCCCCCCCCGGGACACATTTCCTGGTAGACCAATCAAGAAAAAATTGCCTGCTTACTAGTCTTTTTCTTTTTTTTAATGATTGGAATGAACTAATAATTATTTTGGCATTTTGAATAACAATAGCTAATTTTATTTGAGTTCTATTTTAAGGGACTGAAAAGCCCTTCAAAAAGTTTCTTTCAATCTAAAGGTTGGGCGTTTGCTCTGAAAAGACATCAAAATTCTCCTTACTTATGCGATAGAAGTTTCACCAAACTACGCACGCTGTTATGAATTAAGCTAAAGTCTATTATGCTTAGAGTAGGTAAGTGGACTTTTAAATCCAGGTCATGGGTATGCTCCTACCATCTTATAATCTTAAAGGATGCCCTGGTACCCATTTCGATGGCCCATCATCCCGAGCCCCTTATTCACAGACTGACAGAGAGCAAAAGGGCTCCTGCAAAGACATTTAAATCCATGTCCCATCCACATTTATCTCGAAAGAAAAAAATGTTTTATCACTCCTGGTTCACGGGGCAAAATGGTAGTTATAGGTCAAAAATAAAATAAAGGAAAGACTTAAAAGAGGTGTCTACTCAAGGAAAATGTACCAATAAAATTGCACATTATGCGATCAATTACCAAATTAATATAAAACTTGTGTAGGAAAATTGCTGTGTGGCATGTGCGCATTTCAATTTGCAGAATGATTTTCCTGAAAACTTACTTTGAAACAGGATCCTTAAGTTACTCGTGATTTTTTTTTATTTTTTAAACTAAATTTTTAAAAGGAAAATGATTATCTGATAGAATGCCCCATTTTCTGAGCGTGGTTTTGTGCTTTAACCAGGCACGAGCAGATTTAAAATGAAATTGTTACAAATTTGTTCACGACTGAATTCGTTTTACAATGCCTATTTCAACAGTTCTCTTTCTTCAGGAATCTAACAGAATTTTTTCATGAGTAAATTTATGTGGTATTTCCCTCTCTAGGTACGTGTGTTTTTGTAGTGTACCACAAGAATAAATTTCCGGCTTGGTTTAGTTATCCCAATCCGCCCCTGGTTGCTAATCGTTATCAATGTGCAGTACTTTGTTCTGGCAAGTATTTTTTGAGCATATAATGTTGTTGCTTATAAATATGTGATGGTGCTGTCTTCCAAAATATTTAAAAATTGTTAGAGTATTTCCTCTCTCTTTCAGTAGAGAAGAGATTCTGAACATTGTTAATTACTTGCAAGAGAAGGAACGCTATATTTCACCGTTTTCCATTTAGCCATCTTCTCAGACAGCTTCTAAAATTTTATTGCCATTGAGGGGAAATTGAACCAGCATATCTTGATTTCATTTAAGTGTGCTTTAATTTATAGTACAATTCTCCGCACATTACATCCAAGGGCGCCCATAGGGGAGGGGGGGTCGAGCCCCCTAGCAGTTGGTATAGCCAAATGTTTGATAAATTTAAAACACTAAAATAGACAAAACCTTTTTTTAAAGCATTTTTAAAACTTAATAGATATTAATGATTGATTGTATCCATTATTTTTGTTGTATTTTAGTATCTTGTACATTTACTAAAATGTTTGACAATCTTGAAGGAGGTAAGAATTTTTCTTAGCCCACCGCCCCCTAAAAGTACTCGTATGGGCGCCACTGATTACATCCTATGGACTACAGAAACACCGCCTGTCCGTAAGCCACTGCTATCTGCAGCGAACAAGAAGAAACGCTTTCACTTCACTCAGGCACACAAGAATTGAACGATAAATCAATGGGAAAGGGTAATGTTCAACGAATCGTGTTTTCAATTACCGTACATCATGCAGATGGAAAGTTGAAGATATGGAGACAGCAGCACGAAAACAAGGATCCGTCTTGCATCGTCACTACCTTTCACGCTCGTAGAGGCTACGTTATGGTGTGGGACTTGACTTTGTGGGAGTGTTTGGGCCCTTGATTTGGGTGGAGCAGCGTCTGACAGCCCAAATGTATTTAAATATCGTTGCCGACCAAGTCTACCCAGTTATGTTGATGGTTTATCCCAAAGGAGATGGATACTTCCTGCAAGACAATGCGACGTGTCATAATACTCGCATTGTACGCGAATTATTTGAGTAGCATCACGGAGACTTTTTCCTGTTGCATTGGCCTCCTCAATCTCCGGATCACAATCCAATGGAAAATTTGTGAGATGAAACCGAACAAGTTCGTAAAATCATGCAATGCATTGATTATGATACGCTTTCCAACATACCAGAAATCATTACTCAAGTTATGAGGATAATGGCTGTGGAAAAATCTCGCTCCTGTGCCCTGACCTTTGACCTCATTTTGATGATATTAAACAGAATTGGTTCAGTATACCTCCGGAACAACATAATAAAGTTTTGTCGCAATCGAAGCATTTTTACGTAAGTTATGATGCATAAGAGCAATGGAATGGACCCCGATCCTATGTCGTCCCCATTTCGTCCATTTTCAATGGGTTTGACCCCAGGTGGTCCCCCTACTACCTACTAAAATTTCGTCGAAATCGAACCGTTAGGATGGCATAAGGGCGATGTAATGGATTCCGCTCCCTATGTCCTGAATGTTGACCACATTTCGTCCATTTTCAATAGGGTTCGTCCCCAGGTGGTCCCCTACCAAAATTTCATCGAAATCGAACCATTTTTACGCGAGTTATCGTGCGGACAGACAGACAGACAGACGGACAAAGCTGGAGCATATACGCTTCTCTAACCTACGGTTGGAAAGCGTAAAAGGCACCAGACAGCTGGATCCGCTGCCATGAAATCTGAAAGAGCTGGGTGATCATATGTAGAGGATTTTAGGAAGGGAGTGTCTGACCCCAGGTCTTAAACAACCCTTAGAAATAGGAAGCTATAAGATTTGGGCTAGATTGCCCGTTAGGAAAGTGACACGGAAGCGAAGTAGAAAGGGGGAGGAAGACGCCCTTATGTATTACCGGGGTGGTGGGCACCACCCTGGGTCCGACGGCTTAACGCGCCCATCCGACGCACCGCGGATATTTAGTGGATCGAGCGTTCGTACCTGCCTGGGATCGAACCTGAGCTCCTTTCCGATGGCAGTCACAAACTTTGCCCACAAGGCCAACCGCAGCCCTTTAAGAGCTGGGTGTTCATCGCATTTGGACTAATATACCCCAAGCCACTTAGCGACATTTAATGGAGTCCATACCAAGACGAATTCAAACAGTATTGAAAGCAAAAGGTGTCCCAACGACGTACAAGCAAGTGGTCATGACAATTTGGCCACTCAGTGTATATTGAATAAATTTAACGTACAGTATGTACCTGAGAACTGTTATTTCTTATTTGATATAACATCATCAGGGTAGGGTTAAATAATAAAAAAAAACTGCAAAATTTCTGCTGGGCAGATATTTGCCCTCCACTCGGGGCCCATAACATACGGGGCCCTGTGGCCAGCTCTGAATTGCTGCCGTCGCCGCTGGATCTGAATTTAGTTTCTAACAAAATCCTAACGCTTACTTAGAAAGCTCAGCGGTACTAGTAGTTGTTCTGATCCCATTGAAAACAACAAGAGTTGCTCAGCCAAAATTTTAATATTAGCTCGACTTTTTCGCCGTTGTTCCCCGAGCAGTGGAAGAAATTGGCTGTCTTCACTTGCTTAGGTTTGACACCCATATGTCGTCTGCCGATGAATAGACCAAAACAGTTTTTCCGTTGGAAGGCATCAGAAGGCAAGAGAAATTTTCAAATTCAACCCTTAGAATCATTGATATATGCGAATTATAAAATAGATTTAGGGACCCTGGCCTAACTGGAAAATTGTGAAGAAAATATATGCAAGATTTTCTTAGAGAAGCATATCCTAGCAAGAATTTGTTTTCAATCCTGTTTTTTATAAATGGAGGTACTCTAGCAAATAAAAATAAACGTGTGCTTCCTATATAGCGTCAGTGCGATGCTGAGGAAAGCGCGAGTCCACATATCGGGATCTTTTTTTGAGGTTTAACGACCACCGTGAGCAAGTCAATGGGTTATAAGCAGTCGCCCGTCCCTAATTTAGGGTCACTGGTTCCAGGGAAGGGAGAGAGCCAGTGCCGTAAGACAAGCACAACATCCATGCCTCACGGGATTTGAACCCGGACCCCGTTCGGACGAATGAGCAGGAAGCCATCGCTTAGACCACTGCGCCACCGGGGCGGCCATATCGGGATCGCCCGTGAACAGTGGCGCCCATATGCGTACTTTTAGGGAAGGGCTAAGAAAAATCCTTACCTCCTTCAAGGTTGTCAAACATTTTAGTGCCGCCCCGGTGGCGCAATGGTCTAAGGCGTTGGCCTCTGATCATTCGTCCGAAGGGGTCCGGGTTCGAATCCCGGTGAGGCATGGATGTTGTGTTTGTCTTACGGCACTGGCTCTCTCCCTTCCCTGGAACCAGTGACCCTAAATTAGGGACGGGCGACTGCTTATAGCCCATTGAGCTGCTCACGGTGATCGTTAAACCTCCAATCAAAAAAAAAAAAAAAATATTTTAGTAAATGTACAAGATACTAAATTACAACAAAAATAATTGATACAATCAATCATTAATATCTATTTATTTTTAAAAAGGTTTCGTCTATTTTAGTGTTTTAAATTTATCAAAAATTTGGCTATACCAACTGCTGGGGGGGAGACTCGAGCCCGTCCCTGCCCCCCTTATGGGCGCCCTTGCCCGTGGAGAATGTGAGAAAACAGTCAGTCACCTGGAATTACGTACACGACACGCGCTAACATTTATTAACAGCAGCCACAGATGGGTTGTGTATAAATTGGTGATTTCTTCAAGTGACTTATTTTAGTTTTGGACGAAACAATTACAAGCATTGTTGAATCTATTATTTAAAAAATTAAAACTACAGAGCTCTAGGTACTACCATTACCTTTCCAGACACTCTCCCTGACTTCCTGACCCCCTCCCAAACCAGTGCTTAGGGGTGCTTAAGTAAATCCTGCGGGGGGCGCACGTTGTGCTAGTTATACGCCACTGCTGCCTATTTATCAGGTAATCCCAAAAATAATGTTGTTTTAACGTGTGAAGAAAAGAAAGAAAAACGTACCTGGAACAGATGTTTTAATCCATATAATAAGTGCCCTCGGTAGTTACAACCTTCTCCCATCAATGGACAAGGTTTTGAATCCCAGACATGTAGAATTCCATGGGTTTCGATGCAAAAAAGGCAGAAAGGGTTTGCCGTACCTCCACATTTCGAAGTGTAGTCCCAGCAAGATGGTTTTGCAGGCTGCGAAAGAGGTGGTAGTTGGATGGGGCGATGTCAGGGGAATATGATGAATGCGAAAGTTTTTCCCATCGGAAGTCCTGCGACGTGGCACTGGTCATTTTCGCTGTGTGTGGTTTTGCGTTGTCCTGCCACAGCAGCACGCCTTTACGTTTCACGAGTGCTGGAAGTTTATCCTGCAAAGCAGTGCGTAGACGCTGCAGCTGCTGACAGTAGACATCCCCTGTAGTGGTTTTGTTGGGTGGCAGCAGCTCGTAATGTATTATGCCTTGCATATCCCACCACACAGACACCAAAACTTTTTGTGGGAAACGTCCTGGTTTCGCCACTGCTGCAGGCACATTCCCTTTGGAAAGCCACTGCCGTTTACGCTTAATGCTGTGATAAACAATCCATTTTTCATCGTCCGTAACAATTATTGCAAAAACGACTGCCTTTTTACACGGGAGAGCAAAGAAGTGCATATGTCCTCACGCTGTTGTGGAGTGAGATCATGGGGTACCCACTTATCCAGTTTCGGCACATAACCGAGGTCCTGCAGATGCCGATGAACAGTGAAATGGGTTGAATGAACAAGTGTGGCCAATTCCTCGACTGTTGCCTGCGGATTTCTCTCAACAGCAGCTTTCAGCACGTCGTTATCCAGCTCAACAGGCCGTCCGGGTCGCTGCATATCCTTGAGGCTGGTGTAACTCCCTTCGAAATTTCTGGAACCAGCATTGACATTTCCTGACCTCCAGGGCACCCGGCCCATATACGGCATTGATGTTTTGTGTTGCTCCCGTCGCTGAATGTCGATGGTGGAACTCATTCAGCATAATGTGCCTAATGTGGTCTTCTGACACTACCATTTCCTATGAGGTTTAAGTACACAACGACTGCACCTAGAACTCCCGTTTGCGGTCTCAAGTGACTTGAAGGTCTGCTTGCGTTTGATCACTCTTATACTCACCGCGATCGACGTCATAGTCTGAGCACCAGAGGTCGCACTACTGTTGGGCTTGCGCAAAACGACATTACTTCTGGGATGACCTGATAGATGATACTCAATATTGTGACGTCACCCTGCCTTATGCGCTTCACCTGCTTTTACCGTTGTCGTTTCTCCTTCTACAGGTGTTATGGTCTCCAGCTGTTCCCTTGGTGTTTTGCATGGATCTTCCAGCGACTCATTTGCCTCCCTGCCTTGTGTGCTTCCTGCCTCTGGTTCCAAGCCCAAGAAACGTCGCCAGCGCTCATCTAAACGGACGTGCAAAAAACGCGCTGCCTCTCTTACCACTGCTTCTCGGATTGCACCTGCGCCGCCGTCTTTTGCGCAGCATCATTCGCCTGATCCCGCCGATTTTGCCTCTACTACTCATTATTATGACGGCCTTGCTGCGTGGAAAGCTGAGACTGGTTTTCCCACTGACTGTACTTATTCTTTTAATGAACTCGTTTATTCGCGTACATGGGGATGGTGTTCTCTCTTCCATGTGTTCTCGGACGTTGTTCCTGACGCTTCTGCTACGTTCCATGGACTCCGTGCTACATTTGTTAATTGTACAACTTTCCTGCTCATTATTTGCTATGCCATTTCTCCGTGTCTTCCCTTCCGTGCTATGCTTCTCGTACTTCCTCTCTGTATATAGCACTTGAGTATTATATAATTTTTATTGTGTGCCATGTACACTTTCCCTGTATCGAATAAAGGCGATTTTGAAAATTGCGCGCCTGGGGTGGCTCACGAAACTATAGCAATATAATTGTGATAATTAATACGTTGCACGTTCTCCAAACAAATAAAATACCTAACCAGTTTTCATAAAGTCACAGTATTTCCTACTTTTCTCACAAGAGCATGAGCTAAAAGCTTAAGATTCTTAGACTTAGTCTGGGAATTCTTAATAATTTAGCTAGTATACTTTTCTTGGTGCATCTTTTTTGTTATGCGATGTGAAGTCACAGTGGATTTTGCCCATTAACGGTTCCAAGCGCAACATAGAGGTTTGGGTGGATGGTAGTGAGAAGATGAAACTCTTTAGCGGACCTTAATGTACACAGCGACATGAAACTTTAAACCTTAGCGAGTCACTGTCTTGAAATCTATTCGTCTTATAGCATCTTTGTATCCGTTGTTATGTGTCCAGTAAATCTTCTTGCCAGATTTACTGGACACATGACAACAGATACAAAGATGAAACGATTGAGCTTACAGGCCCGTGCGACTTGCGGAACACGCAGACATCAATATTTCGTGTGGCCCCCATGGCTGGCAATAACTGCCGCTACACGCCGCGGCATCGAACGAAAGAGGCTCTGGATGTGGGCTTGGAGTATGTCGGCCCAGGCTGCTTCCACACGTTGCCACAGTTCATCAGGCGCAGCCGCGGGGGATGCTTGCCGGGCCACTCGGTTGCCGATCAGCGACCAGACATGTTCGATGGGCGACATATCGGGAGAACAGGCGGGCCACGGCAGCAGTGACCCCTGGTGGGCCGTGAAGAATTGTTACACGATGCGTGCCACGTGCGGGCGCGCATTGTCTTGTTGAAACGTAGGCGCTGGCAAGTCCTGCAGGTAAGGGAGGACTACAGGCTCCAAAACGTCGGAGATGTAGCAGTGGCTGTTGAGTGTACCGGCGATGCGTACCAGAGGGGTGCGGGTGTCATATATCAAATTGCGCCCCAAACCATAACGCCAGGCGACGGACAGGTATGGCGATGCATAATGCAGGCGTCATACAGACTCTCGTCGCGGTGCCGCCACACGTAGATCCGACCATCGTGGTGTAGCATTCAGAAGCGGGATTCGTCGGAGAAGACAATGTCGTGCCATTCCGTAGTCCAGGTGCGGCGTTCAACGGCTCACTGCCACCGCACTCGCCGGTGGTGTAACGTCAATGGTAATCGGAGCAATGCGCGCCGTGCGACAAGTACCCGCTCCTGCAGACGACGTCGAACGGTACGTGCTGACACAGGTTGTTGCGCAACACACCCTAATTCCTGCGCTGACGTTCGTGATGTGGCAGTGCGAGCCGTCAATGTCCGACGCACAACATGCCTCTCCTCTCTTTCGGTGGTGCGCCGCGGCTGCGACAATTGCTCACGTCGGTCCGTCCGTACCTCCTGCACCCACCGAATCCATACTCGCCTCACTGTGACTGTCGTCCCACACGGGCGCCGATGTTTCCGTACGATAAACCGCTGTCGCGATAAGCCACTATTAATCCTCTGTCGAACTCCCAAACGTGCTGGAATGACTGCCGTATTCTGCGACGATGCATCAGGAAGCTTTCCGCGCACTGGTCCAGCAGCACAACACACTTCCACTACTTACACCATGCCTTCTGTGTACCCGTCCTATAGTTCTTCTCGGTGGTGTGCCGGGCGCACGTGATTTGCATATGCCCTGCAATGCTAATAGTTTGCACGTCCTCTTGCAGGCGACGCATGCTGCAAATTTCAGGCCAACTGGATGCTTCCTTCTTGGTGTTGCATTTTGGGTGGCCAGCAGTGTACATGCAACTTGCAAGCATTTAGTGTGTCCTCACTGAAACGTGTATTCAAATCAAGTATGTACTAGACGAAATCCATCGGAATCGACGGCTAGTTAGTTTGTGTATTTTTTTAAAGAATAGTCTGATATGAAACAACAAATGTAAACTTTATTTGATTGACAAATTCATTCAACCACTTCAGTAAAAACAGTAGTCCAGGTTCGTGATATACATATATTTTTTTTGACTAAAGGTTTAACGGCCGCCCCGGTGGCGCAGTGGTCTAAGCGATGGCCTCTGATCATTCGTCCGAACGGGGTCCGGGTTCGAATCCCGGTGAGGCATGGATGTTGTGTTTGTCTTACGGCACTGGCTCTCTCCCTTCCCTGGAACCAGTGACCCTAAATTAGGGACGGGCGACTGCTTATAGCCCATTGAGTTGCTCACGGTGGTCGTTAAACCTCCAATCAAAAAAAAAAAAAAAAGGTTTAACGTCCTCCGTGAGCAACTCAATGGGCTATAAGCGGTCGTCCGTTCCTAATTTAGGGTCACTGGTTCCAGGGAAGGGAGAAAGCGAGTGCCGTAAAACAAGGACAACATCCATGCCTCACCAGGATTCGAACCCGGACCCCTTTCGGACGAATGATCATAGGCCATCGCTTAGACCACTGCGCCTTACATACCTTTCAAATAATAGCGTTCAGGTTTTTCTGGCTGGTGTAGAAAGCTGTGAAAAACAAATTTCATCTCTTGCTTGAACTCTTTTATTTTGGTTCTACGATATAGACTGTCGCGGCAGTCGAAAACACAGAAGGAAGATTTTTTCAACCATCTATGAGCATTGACTCTTTATTCTTTTAATATGCATTTTGAAAGTACAATATTTTTAGTTCCAAAATTCGACATGATGTACGTATGTTGATAATTGCAACAAATGTATCAAATTTTGAATGTGCGATTGTCAGCTTTCCCTTGCTGTAATTCAACAATTTGCTCAGAATCAATGATTTCTATTTTGTTTTGGTTTTTTTTTACTAAAAACTGCAATTCTCACTTCAGTGCCGACTCCCACAAGCGCAGTAGTCTAAACGCCGGCTTATGACCATTCGTCCAAGATAGGTCCGGGTTCGAATCCCCTCAGGCATAGATGTTGCGTTTGTTCTACGGCACTGGCTCTCTCCCTTCCTTGGAACTATGTTGCCCAAAATTAGGGATGGGCGACGGCTTATAGTCTACTGAGTTTCTCAGGGTGGTCGTTAAAGACTCAATTTAGCCGCCCCGGTGGCGCAGTGGTCTAAGCGATGACCTCTGATCATTCGTCCGAACGGGGTCCGGGTTCGAATCCCGGTGAGGCATGGATGTTGTGTTTGTCTCACGGCACTGGCTCTCTCCCTTCCCTGGAACCAGTGACCCTAAATTAGGGACGGGCGACTGCTTATAGCCCATTGAGTTGCTCACGGTGGTCGTTAAACCTCCAATCAAAAAAAAAAAAAAAAAAAAAAAAAAAAAAAAAGACCCAATTTAAACAAAAAGTAACTTTAATGCGTCGTAAATGAATACAGGAGGGAAGTATAACACATCATGCCGCCCCGGTGGCGCAGTGGTCTAAGTGATGGCTTCTGATCATTTGTCGGAAATGGTCGAATAATCAGAAGTTTCGTCCGAGATGGCTGAATGATCAGAAGCGATGGCTTTTGATCATTCATTCGAGATGGTTGAATGATCAGATGGTCGAATGACCAACACTTTTTTGTCATGTCTTCAGCAGTGTCGCCAGGGTGATGATAAATACAGCTGAGTATACAACTCATCTCAAAATAAACAGCCCGTAATCTAAATCATAAATACACTGGCAGCTTCTGCAGGAGAATCGTGGTAGTGTTTATACACTGAGTGGCCATTTTATTATGACCACCCCCTCACTACTTCGTTTGACTATCTTTTGCCTTTAATACTGCGTCGATTCTTCGTGAGATGGACTCCACGAGATGTTGATAGGTGGTTTGTGGAATCTGAGACCATGCTTGATGAATAGCACTTTCCAGGAGTGTGAGATTGCAGGGTTCTGGATCCAGCTGTCTGATAGCTCGTTCAACTTCATCCCACAAATTCTCGATGGGGTTGAGATCTGGAGATTGGAGGTGCCACCTAAGCAAGGTAAACTCACCGGCATGTTCCTGAAACCAATCCTGTACAATACGAGCGCTATGGCAGGACGCATTATCTTGTTGAAAGTAGCCATCGCCATTGAGATAAACCACCCCCATGACAGGATGCACTTGGTCCGCAACGATGTTTAGGCCAGTCAGACGTTGATCAACAAGAATTAAGGGGCCCAAAGCATGCAAGGAAAACATTCCCCAAACTATAACGTTGCCTCTACCAGCTTGAAGGGTTGTAGCAGTGCATTTGGGTCCATGCTTTCGTGCTGTTTTCGCCAAATTCTCACTCAGCCATCGGCATGGCGCAACTGGAAAACGTGATTTATCGGACCCCATAATTTGTTTCCAATCATCGACTGTCCAATCCTTGTGCTCCTGTGCGAACTGGAGACGTTTTCTCTTGTTAAATGCAAACAGCAAAGGTGTTAGAACAGGCCTTCGGCTGCCATATCCCATCAGATGCAGTGTACGGCGAACAGTGTGTGCAGAGATCATTTGAGGGGATCCTTGATTAAGATGGTCTGTAATTTGCGTCACTGTTCCGCTTCTGTTGTCTGTTACCAGTCTGGATACTCTCCGTTCCGCCCGAGCAGTCACTAGTCGATGACGACCACACGTTGCACGTAGAGACCTAGTTTTTTTGGCTGACAGTCCAGTTTTTAAACACTTTAACAACAGCTGCTCTGGAACATTTCGCGAATGCGACGGTTTCGGTGATACTCGCTCCATGGCTCCGAGCTCCTACAATCATCCCACGTTGAAAGTACATCAAATCGCATTTTTTACCCATCTCGTCCCCCAAAACTCACTTCTACTACTGTCGCAAGCACTAAGCTTTCCCTTTTTATACTAACCTCGCTCTCTGGAGGCAACAGCGTGCAGCCATAGCGCATTTGCTTAAAACTGTCAGGTGGTCATAATAAAGTGGCCACTCAGTGAATTTTGTAATGAAGATCACAAAGTCACCATGTCAAACATAAATAAATGCATCAGCGAACACCTCGGAGAGGTACTTGTAGCATTTCAGAAGTACTTCCAGACTTGGTAAATAATCATATTTAAAATAACACAGATCATTGTATCAATGATCCGCAAAATCCCTTAACAACCAAACTTTGGAAGGAGCAAACGAAAAAAGTGTTTAACGCTAAAAGTATGTAATCGAAGATTTTGAAAGCGCCTGTATTCACACACGCGAAAGCATGCCGCCCTCTATTACTTTGTGTACCCATTTTTGACCATATCTCTTCGATATTTAGGGCTAAGTGTTCAACCTTCCCCCCCCTCACACACATACACACTTACAAGTCTGACAATCATCTCTCACAAATGAATTTTTTTCTCTAAATAGTTTTTAGTCTAACAGACATTCTAACACAAATTTTTTTGCTAAGCCTCAAAACTTTTTTTCACTGATATCATTTTACAGTATCAGACGTGCCAACTCTGGATATAAGGATAGGCGGAAGACTCCGGATTTTCGGCCCTTCCTCCGCCATCCGGATGAGGGATGAATGTCAAATTCTCCTGATTTTCACAGAGAGTTAGCCATTAAGATGGTTGAAATTCTATCAACCACCATGATTTAGAACTGCCTGTAAAATCTTTTTATTTCTATGTCAATGCAAGGCAGCAGTACAGTCATCAGTTTCGTACTTTTCCTCTCCTATCAGCAAAAAGAAAGCCACCCCAGTGTCACAGTGGTCTAAGCACTGGTTTCTGACCAATCATCAGAGATGGGTCAGAAAAAACTTACTTTAAAAATTTTCTCCCAGTCCGATTGTCATACGATACGTTCGCCCAGTCTGCTGAACACCCCTGCGTACGTACACTCACTACACCTTGCTGAAAGCCAGTACATTGAAGCCTTAGGGGACAGGTGCTGTAACGATAACAAGCCAGTGGACATACCAAAAGTTTGGAAAAACCATGTCGCCGTTTTGAACTTTAAATTATAATTATTAAATAGATTTAATAAAAACAATAACATGTAAATTTGACAATTTTAACTGTGCAACACAATCTGTATTATGTGTAACTAAAGTCGGAAATTGTGTCTACTGCTCGGCTGCGATGGCAACATCTTAACCTTGTGACGCTTCAGAACTATACCATTGTGCATTGCTGCGCTCCTATATAAGTGTACGCGAGTACTGCATTAACCTCTCTGTTCTACTGGATGATGGGGTAAGTGTTACCCCGAAAGCATTGGCGGCTTTTCAGGTGAAGTAGGTGAAGTGCCTCTTCACCTATTTTACTCAAAATAAAGTTTTATTCAGCATTTTTTATGATATATTCTTTTTTGCCTTTATTCAGTTCCAAAATACTCAAAAATTTGAATAGATATTAATTCACATGGCGCGCTCAATACGGAAAATAAATCCTTACACGCAAAACTGTGCAAGTGAAGAGCCGAAATGAGAATGCTTGGAAGTCTGCAGTTTTCCGCACAGTTGCCATGGTAACCGTGACGTCACCCACCCTAATCTGCTCGCTCAAGTGAAGTGTTTCAGCTTCACTCGCCTTACCTCTGCATCTTTCAGTTTTTGAGCGTAAAGTCGTGAGAGATCACGGTGGAGTGGGCGGACTACCAGGGTACCATGCAATCTGCTAGGGCTTTTTCCTTGTGGTGCTGTGGTACATTATATTCCGAAAGGAATTTGTTCTTTCGTGCTTTGTGATTATTTGTTGAAAGCTTTAACTGATATTTTAGGTTTTTATACAATTTAACTGATAGTGATAGTTTTTAGTATGCATCCTGTGGACGACATTGTTTGTAATTTATTGCAAACTCCATTTACTCTGTGGAAAGATGAAGATAAAAGAGACATTTTGCTTCAAGGACGACCAACGGATTCACTGACAATTGTTGCCAAGAACGAAATCAAGAAGAGCGGTAAATCTAGCAATATTAATTTTAAAAATTGTTGGTTTACTGAATATAAATGGATTTGCAGCACTTCTGCGTTAATTTTTTTTTTTGGCCCTGCTTACTTTTTAGTAATAAACATTCGGCGTGGAATAAAGACGGATTCTCAGGTTTATTAAACGTAACACGGTCTCTTCATAAACATCGTGATTCTAGCAAACTCCTGAAATGCGGATTAATGTTAAAGAATTTTGAAAAAATTTAAAACACCATTGCCGATGCCCTGAGGAAGAATGCTAGGCTTTTGAAAACGCATTTTAACGAAAACGTTCGTTTAAATAGACTTTTCCTGCAGACAGTGATTGATACAGTATTAGTCTATATTGTATTTGAGCAAACAAGAACTAGCATTCCATGGCCATGACGAAAGCAAGGGCTCGATAAATCGTGGAAATTTCATTGAATTACTTTCATTGTTGATATAAAGAAGTTCTTTAGAAATTGAAAATCAATACGTAAGGATAAAAAACTATTCAAAATGAGTTAATTGAATGTATTTCTGAATATATAAACGATCACGTCAAAAATTAAATAATTTTTTATTGTTGATTCGGAAGATGTATTGGTTGAGGGATTTTTGGGTTTCCATGATGTGAATGAAGATAGAACGTCAGGAGCTTTATACAAAATGCTAGACAAATTTTTGGAACAGTCTGATTACCAACACAAATAAATAGGACAATGTTACGATGGGGCAAGTATAATGTCTGGACACTTAAATGAACTACAGAAAAAAAAGTCAAGGATAAAGCTTCTGAAGCTGTTTTTGTTCATAGCTTAGTTCATCGTTTGAATCTTGTATTACACCAGAGTTTTTCTAAAATTTCTAAGTGTCGAATACTTTTTGCAAGCCTCGGTGGAATTGCTTCGTTTGTTTACCATTCTGCGAAGCGGTCTTATACACTTATATCAACAACCGCAAAGATGCAGACTAACCATAACAGAAACTCGATGGTCCTCTACTTCGAAATTAGTAAGTGTAGTTGTTGAAGATTGGGATAAATTGAAGGAAGTGTTCGGATTTCTGACGAATAGCGAATAATCAGACAAAAAATCAATTCCTCTTGCCAAGGGGTTTTTGAATGATATGAAGACTTTCGAATTTACATTTTTGGCTCCACTGATCTATTATTCGAACTTTTGAAGAAAAAATAACTAAACATAAACTACTGTGTAACTCAAATTAAAAAAACAAAAACAAAAAGAACTCGTGAAATTTTGAGCCATAAAAGGAACGACGAGTTATTTGAAACACAATTTGAAAAAAGCTAGCAAAATCACAGAAATAAGCACGGTAATATGCTGCTCTTACACAGGAAACAATTTTTCAAAATTATGAACAATTGTATTTTGAAATTTTGGACCACATTCTTATGGAAATGGATATAAGATTTCAAGACTGTAAGAAACTTCAATTTGTCTGACTTGCTGACACAACCAAATTCGAATAATTTAATGCATGCTTTCCCACTCGCGCTCTTGAGAATCTACATTTTTACGGAAACATATTTACTAAACACCAGCGCCTTAAAAATGAACTGAGTCTTGTATTTGTCGATGAAAAATTAAGGAATATATTGACTCAAGAACTCTTTCGATTCTTTCTCGGAGACAAAGACAGTTTTACAGAAGATTATAAATTGATTTTCCTCAGTTTAACAATTCCATCTACAAGTGTGCTGGTGGAAAGAAGTTTTCTTAAAAGAATACAAACTTGCTCAAGAAACACTAGTTCCCAAGATAGACTTGCTTCTCTGGCAAATATTTCTATTCAGGAAGACATTTTATTGATGCTCACGAAGAAACAACCATCTAACCATCTTATAACGACATAATCGACAAATTTGCAGCTTTTAAAGGAAGAAAAATTGATTTAATATAAAAAAATAAGTAAATCCTCGTTAAGGGATTTTCATTGTAGACAGTAGATATATTTTCATACTGCTCTTGTACCTCTTCACCTATTTTTCCAAACACGAGCCGCCACTGTTCTGTTGCCCAAATTTAGCCTGTCCTTGTAGCAAACTAAAATAGCAGAAACCCACAATTCTCTGGTCTGAGTAGATTAATGAGTGATTTTCTTAATGCTTGCCCTTGACGAAGCCAACAGAGAATCAGTCATTAATATGCTTCCCTGCATTCTTCTGTTCGTTAATTTTCCATCGTTTGAAGCTCGCCTGCTTCTGGTGGTTGGAAAGTGGTGATTGTTGTTCTTCTTCTCGTTCCCATAATTTTTTGTTTTATTTGTTTTCGTATATTCAAAATTTGCTCATTGGTTTCGCATTTCTATATATATATATATATATATATATATATATCATCATCATCATCATTGTCAACCATTATCAATCCACTGCTGGACGAAGGTCTCCCCAAGTTTCCTCCACAACGGTCTGTCTTGTGCCAGTCTCCTCCATGTCACTCCCGCATACTTTCGAATTTCATCCACCCATCTCCCATGTGGTCTTCTTCTGGGTCTTTTCCTGTCCCTTGGAATCTAATCTAAAATTTCGGCTGTCCATCGATGGCCTGTCCTGGCAGTATGTCCAGCCCATTGCCATTTCAGGGATTTAACTCTGATCATGATGTCTTCCACTCTTGTCATTTTTCGGATCCACGTGTTCCTCTTCTTATTTCTCCTGGTTACACCAAGCATGCACCTCTCCATGCTGTTTGAGTTGTCTGCAGCCTTTGTATGTCTTTTTTAGCTAAGGTCCATGTCTCTGCACCATACGTAAGCACTGGAAGGATGCATTGATCAAACACTTTTCTTTTAAGACATAATGGCATATTGCTCTTGAAAATTATGCTGTTTCTTCCAAAAGCTCTCCAGGCAAGTTTTGTACGCCGATTAATTTCTTCATCAATGTGACCCTCACTTGATATCTGCTGTCCAAGATAAACGTACGTGTCTGTTATCTCCAGCTTTTCTCCATCAATCGATAAATCTTCATTTCTTGTAAAAGCATTGAACATCACTTTTGTCTTCTGAAAGTTCATTTTTAATCCCACTTCTTTACTCTTGTCAGCAAGTTCCTGGATCATACTCTGCAGCTCTGATGGGGTAGTTGCAAAAATGACTACGTCATCAGCAAAACGAAGGTGGGTTAGATAATCTCCATTAATCTTTGTCCCCTTGTTTTCCCAGCTCAGCGACTGAAAAACACCCTCCAATGTGGCATTAAAGAGCTTCGGAGATATGGTGTCACCTTGTCTCACTCCCTTTCCAATTTTTACGTGTGTTGTATTTTCAAACAGCCTAATCTTTGCACTTGCATTTTCATAGATGTTATTATTAATATTAATGTATGCATCTTCAATACCGCAGGTTTTCAGAGCCATTGTAACTGCTGATGGTTTCACCGAATCAAAGGCTTTTTCATAATCGATAAAAGCCATGCACAATGGAAGTTCATATTCCCTCGCTCTTTCGATTAGTTCTCTCAGCACGTGGATATGATCTATTGTGCTGTAGCCACTCCCTGAATCCAGCTTGTTCTTTCGGTTGAGCCATGTCCAGCGTTACCTTCAAGCGGTGTGAAAGAACTTTAGTGGAAGATTTTATAAACTACTGATAGGAGGCTGATAGGTCTGTAGTTTCCGAGATCCTCAATGTCCCCTTTCTTATGTAGCAGGATCATTGTAGCGGTGTTCCAATCCTCAGGAATCGTTCCTTCATTAAGGCATCGAGTGAAAATTTGGGCGAGTACTGTTTCGATTTCTCCACTTGCTTCTTGTATGATGTCTACAGTAATTCCATCTTCTCCTGGAGCTTTTCCCAGCTTCATGTTCTTGATTGCATGTGCAACTTCTGCTGGAAGGACTGGAGGAACTCTGGTACTGGTATCTTTCATGATGTCTGGAGTACATGTATCATCCCTTTCATATAATTTGGAGTAGAAATCTTTCACTCTTGTCAAAATTTCGCCTCTATTTCTTGTTACAGAACCATCTTCTTTTCTCAGTGCCATAATCTGTTTTCTTCCCTTACTGAGATGTCCCTTTGCTATCTTTAGGCTTTGGTTGTTTTCAATTGCTTTCCTCACTAGTTCACAGTTGAATTTTCTTACGTCTTCAGTGATACTTTTTCTTACTGTCTTGCATAGCTCTATATATTCCACTTTGGAAGTCACATCTTCTTTAGTTGTCCTCATCTCTCTTCTTTTTTGCATCAACATTTTCGTTTTTCCTGATAATTTATTTACATGCAACTTGTTCTTAGACCCAGCTAATTTTGTTGCTGTCTCCATAAGAGCTTTGGTTACTTTTCTGTTAACTTCAGAGATGTCCACTTCTTCTGATGTTAGGCCTTCTAAAGCAGAGAACCTGTTCTTCAGTTCCAACTTGAATGTATTATGGTGTTTTTTAAGGTTGGTTATGTCAATAGATTTTGTTTGTCTTATGAGCTTGCCACGTTCAAGTTTAGTGTTGAGGTGCATCTTACATCTCACCAATCTATGGTCACTACCTGTGTTGAACTTGTTTAGCACACTGCACACTGCAGTCTTCTTTATATATATATATCATCATCATCATCATTGTCAACCATTATCAATCCACTGCTGGACGAAGGTCTCCCCAAGTTTCCTCCACAACGGTCTGTCTTGTGCCAGTCTCCTCCATGTCACTCCCGCATACTTACGAATTTCATCCACCCATCTCCCATGTGGTCTTTTCTGGGTCTTTTCCTGGCCCTTGGAATCCAATCTAAAATTTCGGCTGTCCATCTATGGTCTGTCCTTCTGGCAGTATGTCCAGCCCATTGCCATTTCAGGGATTTAACTCTGATCATGATGTCTTCCACTCTCGTCATTTTTCGGATCCACGAGTTCCTCTTCTTATCTCTCCTGGTTATACCAAGCATGCACCTCTCCATGCTGCTTTGAGTTGTCTGCAGCCTTTGTATGTCTCTTTTAGTTAAGGTCCACGTCTCTGCACCATACGTAAGCACTGGAAGGATGCATTGATCAAACACTTTTCTTTTAAGACATAATGGCATATTGCTCTTGAAAATTATGCTGTTTCTTCCAAAAGCTCTCCAAGCAAGTTTTGTACGCCGATTAATTTCTTCATCAATGTGACCCTCACTTGATATCTGCTGTCCAAGATAAACATACGTATCTGTTATCTCCAGTTTTTCTCCATCAATCGATAAATCTTCATTTCTTGTAAAAGCATTGAACATCACTTTTGTCTTCTGAAAGTTCATTTTTAATCCCACTTCTTTACTCTTGTCAGCAAGTTCCTGGATCATACTCTGCAGCTCTGATGGGGTAGTTGCAAAAATTACTACGTCATCAGCAAAACGAAGGTGGGTTAGATAATCTCCATTAATCTTTATCCCCTTGTTTTCCCAGTTCAGTGATTGAAAGACATTTTCCAATGTGGCATTAAAGAGCTTCGGAGATATGGTGTCACCTTGTCTCACTCCCTTTCCAATTTTTATGTGTGTTGTATTTTCAAACAGCCGAATCTTTGCACTTGCATTTTCATAGATGTTATTAATAATATTAATGTATGCATCTTCAATACCGCAGGATTTCAGAGCCGTGGTAACTGCTGATGGTTTCACCGAATCAAAGGCTTTTTCATAATCGATAAAAGCCATGCACAATGGAAGTTCATATTCCCTCGCTCTTTCAATTAGTTCTCTCAGTACGTGGATATGATCTATTGTGCTGTAGCCACTCCTGAATCCAGCTTGTTCTCTCGGTTGAGCCATGTCCAGTGTTACCTTCAAGCGGTGTGAAAGAACTTTAGTGAAGATTTTATAAACCACTGATAGGAGGCTGATAGGTCTGTAGTTCCTGAGATCCTCAATGTCACCTTTTTTATGTAGCAGGATCATTGTAGCATTGTTCCAATCCTCAGGAATCTTCCCTTCATTAAGGCATCGAGTGAAAATTTGGGCGAGTACTGTTTCAATTTCTCCACTTGCTTCTTGTATGATGTCTACAGTAATTCCATCTTCTCCTGGAGCTTTCCTCCGCTTCATGTTCTTGATTGCATGAGCAACTTCTGCTGGGAGGACTGGAAGAACTCTGGTACCTTTCATGATGTCTGGAGTACATGTATCATCCCTTTCATATAATTTGGAGTAGAAATCTTTCACTCTTGTCAAAATTTCTGCCTCTATTTCTTGTTATAGAACCATCTTCTTTTTCTCAGAGCCATAATCTGTTTTCTTCCCTTACTGAGATGTCCCTTTGCTATCTTAAGGCTTTGGTTGTTTTCAATTGCTTTCCTCACTAGCTCACAGTTGAATTTCCTTACATCTTCAGTGATACTTTTTCGTGTTGTCTTGCATAGCTCTATATATTCCACTTTGGAAGTCACATCTTCTGTAGTTGTCCTCATCTCTCTTCTTTTTTGCATCAACATTTTGGTTTTACCTGATAATTTGTTCACATGCAACTTGTTCTTAGACCCAGCTAATTTTGTTGCTGTTTCCATTAGAGCTTTGGTTACTTTTCTGTTAACTTCTGAAATATCCACTTCTTCCGATGTTAGGCCTTCTAAAGCAGAGAATCTGTTCTCCACTTCTTCCGATGTTAGGCCTTCTAAAGCAGACAATCTGTTCTTTCCAACTTGAAAGTATTATGGTGTTTTTTAAGGTTGGTTACGTCAATACATTTTGTTTGTCTTATGAGCTTGCCACGTTCAAGTTTAGTGTTGAGGTGCATCTTACATCTCACCAATCTATGGTCACTACCTGTGTTGAACTTGTTCAGCACACTGCAGTCTTCGATGACGAATTTTTTGTTACACATAATATAATCAATTTCACTTGTCGTCCCAATTGGATGTCTCCATGTCCATTTCCTGTGTGGCTTTTTTCTTGAAAAAGGAGTTCAAGATGAAAAATCCTTCTGCCTCTGCAAACTCAACGAGAGTATTTCCACGCTGGTTTCTGTTGCCATGACCGAATTTACCTACTGAAGTTTCATTCTGTTGCCGTTGCCCTACTTTTGCATTGAAATCTCCCATAATTATCTTTAAGTGCTGCTTACCTTTATTATTTAGATGACGAATTTCCTCATAAAATTCTTCAATTTCTTCTTCAGGATGACTTGTGGTGGGTGCATAAGTTTGAATAATCTGAGCCTGGTATCTTCTTGATAGTTGGATAACGAGTCGTGCAGCTCTGTCAGAGGAACTTTCAACTTCTACCACTTTATCCTTCAGTTTCTTGTTTATTATAAATCCAACACCACTAGTTCTGCCAGTATCTGTCCCACGATAATAGAAGAGATGTCCACTTTTCAGTTCAATGAGATCTTCTCCTTTTCTCCTTACCTCACTTAGCCCGACGATGTCCCACTTGATCCTTTGTAGTTCCTCTTCCAATTCAAGAAGCCTTGAATCAGAAGATAGGGAGCGTCCGTTATAGGTAGCCAAGGTCAGCATCAAATGGCAGCCTAGTCCGGTCCTCCGGGGATTCTTAGCACCCTCTGCCTTCATGTCGCACTGGCCGCTGCCTTGGCCAGGTACATTCCAGCTGCCGGAGACTGAGGGCCAAGATTTAGGTTGTAGAGTCATTTTGGAGGTGTTTGGCCATAACTCACCACGCTGGCCAAGCGGGTTGGTGAGTGTGGGATAGCATTTCCTCTGATCCCGATGGTATAGTTATACCGCTATTGGCGGTCGTCAGAGCCCCTTTAGTGGGAACAGGATGCACCACGAGAAGGCGGGGTTGACATTTGTCAAGGAGAGGCTGTGATATTACGCATCACCTGACCTTACATCCCATATATATATATATATATATATATACTTAAGAGCAAAACTGAAGACTAAGGAAAAAATTTTAGAATTTAAAACGAAGGATGCAAAATAACCTGAAAATCAAAACGCGCAACGCAGCAGTTTTGAAAATTCAGAATTCACATTCTATAAAGAAGATACCTAAGCAAAAAAATACATATATAATTTTGACTCACACCTAATACAACATAGAAAAGGTTATGTATCTACCTGTGTGAGTAAAAGGAGAAAAAGATAAAAAAATAAAATAAAACAACTGAATGTAGAAGGTGTCGAGAATACTGAGCCTTGGCTTTATCAAGGACCAGCAAAAACTCTGCATTTTCTCACTTCCACAAAGACCTAGTTGGAAATGGGTTTCTGCAAGGCCATAGATGCAAGTAACATTCCCACCTAAAATAGTTTAAAAAATATATATATGAGTCATGTCCTCCGTAGAGTAGCATGACCTAGCACTAGTTAACAATTTCGCTTGCATCCATTAACCTTCATGGCCCGACCCATGCTCTTCATCTGTTACTATTAAACAGAGAGAAGAAGATTAAAGAGAACTCAAGCTGTGAGAGTGACATAATAAATAGAAATGATTTTCAGCTATAACGAAATTCCAAGTTCGTTTGAGAGAGAATTTAAACCTGAAAAACAATGCAAAAGAAATCCAAATTTTACATTGCAATTAAAAAAGGAAATGTTAATTTATAACGAACAGATTATTGAAAGAAAACTTGAGTCTAAAACCCCCTACTCTACAACTTATGACAGCACGAAAACGAGAATAAGTTAAAGATAATAAATAACTAAAGAAAACTTTGTGAAAGTTATATACCTGAAACAGTTAGTTGCAATATGTACAAAGTATTTCAGCAGTGCTTTAAGTGCATAATTAATTAGTTATTAAGAACTTAACTACTTTGAAAAAACAGCGCATAGACAGCGCATAGAAAAGGAACAAGCTTAGCCTTCTTCTGTTCCTAGGTACCCCAAAAGACGCTCAAAGTTACAAAGAAAAGTAAGAGTTAAAACCCGCATAAATGTTAACAGACAAACCAATACTTAAAAGCTGAAAAGCTAAAAAACGACAGAGAAAAGGTACATAAAGTACAAACATTGAACTTATAAAACCTAGAACCCAAAAACAAGGAAGAGAGCTTACCTCTTGTGTGACAAAAACTTTTCTCCTCACAAGAGGAGAACATGGCTGACGCCTTCCGCCACTCCCTAGACGCTGGGGGCAGTGAGGGTGGGGCTGATGGCCTCCTCATACAGCAAGAAACCAACGCGCGGAGATTTTAACCAGAGAAAAAAATATATAAACTTAAGACTGTGGATCTGTATGATCAGAATGAGCAGAATTAACTCTCCAGAATACATGAGAAATATTATAAAATACACGAGCAGTTTATTTAATAATCTTTGCATGTATTAAATCACCTTAGTGAGCTTCTATAGATTAATCAGAATCTTATTAATTTTAATGTTGGTTTTACTATTTTTAGTATAGCTATCCTAGTGATGAATAACTAGTTTTCTTTTTTATTTGTTTTTATTTTCTTTTATAAACAGATTTTTAAGCTTTTTTTGTGATTTTGTTTATATTATTTAATTTTTTGTTTTAATAGGACCGTCATATCCATAGCACTAAGGTTCCTTTAGGTAGTTAATAGGCATCCTCTAGCCAACTTCCTTACGGCTTTGATTGGTCAGAATCATATTATTAACTGTGTAGAAAATTAAAGCAGATCTGCCAACCTTACTCTATTATTCAGAATAATTTTTCTTAAAGTTCTTTTGATGAAAGAAGAAGGAATTTCGTTCTCTAGAAAACTTTCTAATAGTATGTTAATGTGGTAATTGAAATCCAAATTGTTGCTGCAAATTCTTGAAATTCTTAGGACCTGAGAAATTAGTACATTCTCAATTACTTTGGTTGAAATGTTATTATTCCAGTGTAGATATTTAATTACTTTGAAAGGAAAATTAACTCTTTTATCAAAGAGGCTAATAGATGGGTTACCTCTGTTGAGCTTAATGCTTAAGTCTAGGAACTCAAGTTCCTGATTACTGTGGTTGGTTTTACATAAGTTAAGAGAGCTAGGATAGATATTATCAAAATCACTCTCTATAACTTCTGAATTATTGATACACAGCAGATCATCAATATATCTAAAAGTGTAAAGGTAGTTATCTGAGCAGGTGGGGTGATTTTTAATGAATTTATATTCCTTAAAGAACAGGAATAGATTAGCGATATTTGTGGACGTTGATGTTCCCATTGGAATACCGTTCACTTGCTTATAGAGAGTATTATTATATAAGATATGGTTATTTTTTAGACTCAAGTTTTCTTTCAATAATCTGTTCGTTATAAATTAACATTTCCTTTTTTAATTGCAATGTAAAATTTGGATTTCTTTTGCATTGTTTTTCAGGTTTAAATTCTCTCTCAAACGAACTTGGAATTTCGTTATAGCTGAAAATCATTTCTATTTATTATGTCACTCTCACAGCTTGAGTTCTCTTTAATCTTCTTCTCTCTGTTTAATAGTAACAGATGAAGAGCATGGGTCGGGCCATGAAGGTTAATGGATGCAAGCGAAATTGTTAACTAGTGCTAGGTCATGCTACTCTACGGAGGACATGACTCATATATATATTTTTTAAACTATTTTAGGTGGGAATGTTACTTGCATCTATGGCCTTGCAGAAACCCATTTCCAACTAGGTCTTTGTGGAAGTGAGAAAATGCAGAGTTTTTGCTGGTCCTTGATAAAGCCAAGGCTCAGTATTCTCGACACCTTCTACATTCAGTTGTTTTATTTTATTTTTTTATCTTTTCTCCTTTTACTCACACAGGTAGATACATAACCTTTTCTATGTTGTATTAGGTGTGAGTCAAAATTATATATGTATTTTTTTGCTTAGGTATCTTCTTTATAGAATATATATATATATATATATATATTGTTTGTTGGGATTTTTTACGACCACAAGGAGCAACTCAATGGGCTATAAGTAGTCACCCATCCCTAATTTAGGGCCAACGGTCCCAGGCAAGGGGACACTCTACGATAAACACAATATCCATGCTTCAATTAGATTCAAACCCGGACCCATCTCGGACGAATGATCAGCAGCCAGTGTTTAAACCACTGAGCCAATGGGGGCGTCATACATATACTATTGATCCATATTAAGTAATAATATCATCCCATTCAGTTCTTTTTGTTATTGATTTGAAGAGCCAAATTAATAATAATAATAATATTAATAAAAATAATGAGTCACTAAATTTTAAATGGCGTACCAATTAGTACAAAAAATTCAACATAATTAAAATCTGATTTTTTTTATTGGAGGTTTAACGACCATCGTGAGCAACTCAATGGGCTATAAGCAGTCGCCCGTCCCTAATTTAGGGTCACTGGTTCCAGGGAAGGGAGATAACCAGTGCCGTAAGACAAGCACAACATCCATGCCTCACCGAGTTCGAATCCGGACTCCGTTCGGACGAATGATCAGAGGCCATCGCTTGGACCACTGCGCCACCCGGCTCTGGTCTTTAAGGACTTTTTATCGCTGATTTGGAGACTTAGAATGAATGAGTTAGCAACACTGCAAAGGATAAAGGGAAAACCAAGACCAGCTTAATTAGATATGACCTACCCATTTCACGCAGTTCCATGACCGCCTTTGCGAATGAAATTTGCCGCCCCGGTGGCGCAGTGGTCTAAGCGATGGCCTCTGATCATTCGTCCCAAAGGGGTGCGGGTTCGAATCCCGGTGAGGCGTGGATGTTGTATTTGTCTTACGGCACTGGCTCTCTCCCTTCCCTGGAACCAGTGACTCTAAATTAGGGACGGGCGACTGCTTATAGCCCATTGAGTTGCTCACGGTGGACGTTAAACCTGAAATAAAAAATGGCATTTCCCCCAGATGGCGCTGCATTTCGGCGGTTCAAAGAAGCTCGCATGTGCGTTAAACGTTAGTTTCTTTCAAATTCTATTAGAAAATGTTCCGCTGTTAGCACAACAAAATGTCATAATGTTCAGAGCCATTCTGTTAAAAAAAAATGTTTAAAACATTTAAATTTCTTTTCACGAGTTCCCTTGCAATCATTACAGTGGTCTAAGCGATGGCCTCTGATCATTCGTCCGTAAGGGGTCCGGGTTCGAATCCCGGTCAGGCATGGATGTCGTGTTTGTCTTATGGCACTGGCTCTCTCCCTTCCCTGGAACCAGTTACCCTAAATCAGGGACGGGCGACTGCTTATAGCCCATTGAGTTGCTCACGGTGTTCGTTAAACCTCCAATAAAAAAAATCATGACAAGCTTAATTTCCCATTTTGTTTGACAGAATGGCATTGAACAGTATATTTTGTTATGCTAACAGAGGAAAATATTCTAATAAAAACTAGGGAAAGTCATTTTTCTAAAAATTTATAATTCGCTCGGAAAACTCATCTTTCTGAAAATGCACACAGGTGAAAAGCTTTACCAATGTGATGAATGTTCTAAGCAATTAGCTCGAAAAAGTCATCTTTCACGGCATATGGCTATGCTCATAGGTGAAAAGCGCCGCCCCGGTGGCGCAGTGGTCTAAGCGATGGCCTCTGATCATTCGTCCAAACGGGGTCCGGATTTGAATCCCGGTGACGCGTGGATGTTGTGTTTGTCTTACGGCACTGGCTCTCTCCCTTCCCTGGAATCAGTGACCCTAAATTAGGGACGGGCGACTGCTTATAGCCCATTGAGTTGCTCACGGCCGTCGTTAAACCTTCAATCAAAAAAAAAAAAGAAAAAAAAAGGTGAAAAGCCTCATCATTGTGATGTGTGCTCTAAGCAATTTGCTCAGAAAAAGTCATCTGTCAAGCATAGCTGTAGCCCCTGGGAGGGGAGCGGGTGTCAGGACCACCCTGATTTTCAGAGTTGGGGACCCTCATATATATATGTCCTGAAGTCAGCGTTGACTTGAAGTTTTTGTAATATTACTTCTCAAATAACACACCCTGTTTTCAAAAATAGGAACAGAACTGAGGAAAAAAACTTATCCTGTGCATCATGACAAAGTTGTAGACACAAGACCAGTAAACACTTCCAGCTTTCCGCCGTAACTCGATTAGAAAACTATTCTCGTAGTAAATTTGAAACGTACCAGCCTTTGCCGGCATAAATAGTACAATTGATAAGTTGGTATAATTAGGTCCAATTTTTTATTTATTTATTTTTTGTGTTATCTCCTCAGACATAGATCAACCGCTAGCTATCCCTAACGTCGGCCAGTTCACGTCCGTATCGCTCCGTAATTATTGGGTTCCTTTAGTGGTTTTCTGAGCATTTTTCGTTCTACGTTCTTGCCTACCTTGAGTTTAAAGGTTCGAGTTTCTTTCCGGTGATACTCTCAAGTGGGTGAGCTGATTATTTTTCGTTATATCCCTCTTGTTTACCTCCTGGTCGAGCTGGCCAGAAGAGCCACTGCACGCCGCCATTGTTGATGGTGTCATCCGGTGGGGATGTCTAGTTCGGTAAGCCGCCCCCGGTGGCGCAGTGGTCTAAGCGATGGCCTCTGATCATTCGTCCGAACGGGGTCCGGGTTCGAATCCCGATGAGGCGTGGATGTTGTGTTTGTCTTACGGCACTGGTTCTCTCCCTTCCCTGGAACCAGTGACCCTAAATTAAGGACGGGCGACTGGTTATAGCCCATTGAGTTTCTCACGGTGGTCGTTAAACCTCCAATCAAAAAAAGTTCGGTAACCCTACTTCCGGTTCTTCAGCTGATGGACACCAGCTTGGTGGCGTCGGCACGTCGCCTTCACCCTCCAGAGTTGTTCAGCTGCCCGCATCAGAGACGTCATCCCGACGTGTTTCCGTAACTCCTCAGCTTGCTTACTCATCCGCTACCTCTCCGATTGGGATGAACGATGACGTCATAGACACGTTGGACGGTGCCTCTTCTCTGCCTTCATCTCTTCGCCGACAGCAAACTTCCTATTCTGCAGTTGCTGCTGCCATGGCATCTCTTGCGTCGTCTCCGTTGTACGAGGATGCAGTTACTCTTCAGCCCTACTTATGCCGTAAGGGCAATGAGATACTCCTTGACCTCCCGGTACTTCGTTTTCATCTATTCTAGTACAAGGAGTGTGTTTTGCGGCTATGCCAAATACACCCCTTGTAATCTATGCCACTACGCTTAAACACCAGTATTCCTCTTCAGCTATACTTCACATGTCTCGCAGTCCCCGTTTCGTCATTGTGTACTTGACGGGGTAACCATAGCTCTCTCAGTTATACAGACTGGATTGTTAATCCGAAATCAACTTCTTCTTCCAGAACCCGTTGCTCAGCGCATTGTTGCCGTATCACTATATCCGGTTCCCCCGGAGGTAACCGACTTTATGCTCTATGCCACCCTATCTACTATCGGGCGAGTGGTCGGCCGCATTAGTACTTTCTCAGCAGCACCGCGCGACGCAGAGGATCGCTCAATTCAATGTGATAGACCCACTGCTCAGATGATTTTTGCCTCCCCGAACGACCTTGCTTGCTGCCCGACAAAGTTGACAGTCAAATGTGACGGACACGTACGCCGTATTACCCTCCTCCCATCTCATCCATGGGATAAATGCTTGGTTTTTGGACACTAAAGAGTGGCTTGTCCTGCTACCACTCCTGATCCTGCGTCACTTCCTCGGCAAACGTCAGTACCTTCTGCAATGGAAACTCCTCCGGCGACAACAGCTTCTGGGTCGGAACGTGGCTTTCCCTCTTCGGTGCCTTTGACTCTTTCAACGGATTGTCTCATTCAATCTCCGAATCAGAAAGTGGATTGCACTACTCGATCCCTCTCTTCCTCATCATCCATGCAGCGGGAGACTCCTCCGTGCCTCCACCCAGTGCTTTACCGAAATCATCAGTTCCAAGCCTAGCCGCCCCGGTGGCGCAGTGGTCTAAGGCGCTGGCCTCTGATCATTCGTCCGTAAGGGGTCCGGGTTCGAATCCCGGTCGGGCATGGATGTTGTGTTTGTCTTACGGCACTGGCTCTCTCCCTTCCCTGGAACCAGTGACCCTAAATTAGGGACGGGCGACTGCTTATAGCCCATTGAGTTGCTCACGGTGGTCGTTAAACCTCCAATCAAAAAAAAAAAAAAAAAAGTTCCAAGCCTATTTCACATCTCCGATCACTCGAGTGCTGCCTTGACTTCAGGGAATTCCTCTGCAGCTCGCTTAACCGATCGTGACGGTACTGATACTCTGACCATTGCTGATGCTCCTGGTGATGACTCTTGTTCTAGAAGTGAGAAGAGATCTGCTTGAAGGCCCCCTACGCACCAGTTAAACGCTGACGTTCAAGAGTTCATCACTCCCGATCCTCGACTCGAACACCACCAGTGGCGCTACAAGATTATATCACGACTCCGAACTTGGGTGACTCTGATACCCTTGAAAGTGAAGAGATTTTGCGCCAGATCCTGCAAGAGTCTAATGTAGAGCACACACCCTTAACCCATCCTGAGTTGATTGCACTTCTCTTTCCTCATGACTCGACGTACAACTACGGATTCTACCGTACTAATGGTGCCTCATTTATGTTTGCTCTGCATACACAGATGTACAATTTAGGACATGCGATTGAAGCTACTCGCTTTGAGACAATTGAGGTAGATCAGTGTGTAGAAATGCTCGATTATGCTCTTAAGCGAGTCCTGCCTCCAACCAAAGAATCCTCATAAAATAAGTACGGTAACTGGGTTTTCCCCCATTACCTTTTTCTGCCCTTCGATTGTACTTCGCCTTGTACTAGGCTGCCTTGCTAGAGCCTTATTTGCACTGTTTCCTACGTGTGAATTGTGATTTTCCTCAGTTCACGCACACGTTTATTCTTTCAGCTCCTGCCAAATCAGGAGCTGAAAGAATAAAGGCGTTTGTGGCGTTTTGTACATATTTTGCCTGACACATGTACATATCTGTGTTTTGTTTTCACCGGGTGCGGCGAACCTGTACATATTTTATCTTTCACTAATAAAGATTTGTTTGATCTTCACCAACGTACAGGTACACAATATGATATGGCCGCCCCGGTGGCGCAGTGGTCTAAGGCGTTGGCCTCTGATCATTCGTCCGAAGGGGTCCGGGTTCGAATCCCGGTGAGGCATGGATGTTGTGTTTGTCTTACGGTACTGGCTCTCTCCCTACCCTGGAACCAGTGACCCTAAATTAGGGACGGATGACTGCTTATAGCCCATTGATTTGCTCACGGTGGTCGTTAAACCTCCAATCAAAAAAAAAATATGATATGACGAAAGGTATCGCCGTCTGGTGGTGACAAATAAATGCTACAGGGGCGGCGCCAACGAGATAGAAATACATAGAGTGCTTCTGTGATTGGTTCTCCGCTGAGGCAGCTGAAGCCAACGAGAGGAGAGGCCGCCATCTTTGATGAGGTACGACTTCTGTGTGTGTCAGGAAGTCATCTCAGTTATTTCAGCTGTTTGGCGATCGTGTTATGTTCCAGTATTGTAAATATTCTCAAGTATCAGCACATTTTGGATAAATATGATCAACACTAAAATTCATTAATTGTAAGAATAAAAGAAACAAGTATTGCGGAACTACAGTTTACAAGTAAGCTGCGTTTTTAAATGAGGTTGAGCTGTAAATGCCCAGTTAATCAAACACAAGAAATGAACAATCTAATCTGTTTAGGTGGTGATTAAAGCAGGAGATAAACCTTTTTAATATCTGCGTAATTTTAAGACTTTTTATTCCTTATATTTTGTAAACAAAGTATTTTGTAAACAATGTACTCAGTGCGGACACTGAATTATGATTACCACTTACTACGGGGAGCTGACGTTAACTGCATGGGTTACTAACTTGGGGGTGGAACATAGTTAAATAAAACATAGCAAATAAACATATATAGATACATAAATAAAGTAATTTTCATAAATAAATAATTCTCAATAAATAAGATAAGAAATTAGGCCACCAAGTTTATTTAAACTGCACTTAAGAATAATTATTTTCAATTCTTTTTCTTGCGGATAGACTTTGGAAGATATTTAAATAAAACACAGCATATAAACACATATAGATACATAAATAAAATAATTTTCATCAAAAAAGGATTAACCTATTCCTGCTGTTAAAATACATCAAAAAGTAAACCGACAGAATAAAAAATACAGGAAAAGGTAAGTAATATTTATACGTAATGTTTTATATATATACATATATATATACAGTATATATTAAGAGAGGGTGGGCGACATGATGACCATTTATGTATATATATACTGTATGTATGACCTTAACTAAAAAAGACATGCAAAGAATGCAGACAACTCAAAGAATATATATATAGAGAGTGAAATCCCTGAAATGGCAATGGGCTGGACATGTTGCCAAAAGAGCAGACCATCGATGCACAACCGAAATTTTGGATTGAATTCCGAAGGACAGAAAACGACCCAGAAGACCCCATAGGAGATGGGTAGACGAAATTCGAAAGCATGTCGGAGTAACATGGAGGAGACAGGATAGAGATAGACAATAGTGGAAGAAATTTGGGGAGACCTTCATTCAGCAGGGGATTGATAATGGTATATATATCATCATAATTGACAACCATTGTCATTACGATATATATATACTGTATATAATCATTATATATATAAGGTCTCCCCAACTTTCTTCCACAATTGTCTGTCTTGAGCCTATCTCCTCCATGTTACTCCGACATGCTTTCGAATTTCATCCACCCATCTCCCATGGGGTCTTCTGGGTATTTTTCTGTAACGCCTAAGCTATGATTCCGAGGCTCCAGATGTCTCTCCCTGAAGAGTGGTTTGGGGTTCCTGAGTTGTTTTATTCTATGTAATTTTTGTTTAGAATCATGAAAGAAACAAGTATCATGAAAGAAACAAGTATGTAACTTCTGGTTAATTCCATGTTTATTTCTACTACGTCTAATTCCTGCAGCAAGGTGCAGTGTTGATGTGGTCTAATTACTACATGAGTGTGCTTTACTTCTTTTTACTGACATATGTATAACATCAGCAATCATCAATCCACTGCTGGATGAAGGCCTCCCAAGTTTCTTCCACAGTTGTCTGTCTTGAGCCTGTCTCCTCAGTGTCACTCCTGCATGATTTCGAATTTTATCCATTTATCTCCCATGGGGGTCGGGGAAATACCTTTATTATGGTCAAGTTACCACAATTGCATTGCCTACCCACGAATAAGGCTTACAGATCTATGTTGTCGAATGTTAAGGCTAACAAACAGATTAGAAACATCCCCAGTGCTAAGGACTTTTAATTTTTATTAAATAAAAACCAGTTAAGTAGTAATTTTCCTCTGATTATATAAGATAGGAGCAGTTGGTAAAAGTATTTTAATATTGGTACCTCTTGGCTGTGTAAACTCATTGTTTGTTTTCCGTTTTTCTTCGAACTTTTTTTTTCATTTAAAACTCTCATAAAATATTTGGCGTCTATGTATTTGGAGTGATAAGCTGTGGGATGATTCAGCATTCTCATGGTGATGACCGACGGATATCTAAGATTTTTACCGAAATTGCGGATTGACTGCAACTGTAGTTTTTCTTTTTTCTTTCTTTTTTTTTTTCATTTACTCTATTATCGCTGACTTATATTTCACTGAAAATTTGTCCCAAAAAATTTGTGAAATGTCAAAAAATTACGGCATGAGATTTTATTCAACGAGAGCAAGCTGCAACCATTAAAATATCATTTTCTTTTTAAAACACTATTGCCTCCAACTAACAATGAAAAGCGTTATTTGATACGTTAAAGTTTTAGTCTCACCCCTAGGTGTTTATAACAACATTTCTGAGTTATATCCTTATTTAACATCAAACCATATATTACGAAAACTCCCTTTCTTAACACGGAACGGAAATCGTTCTGTACCTCATCAAACATGGCTGCCACTTGTTTCCAGTGGCTTCACCCAAGGCCATCTTTATACCTCACCAGGCCAGCCACAAAGGTTTGTGACGTCACAATCGTGGTGCTATTGCTTTGCTCTTCGTGTTAACAGAAAGGTTAGTTTTCACATCGTAAGGGATATGTTATGGACCTCGGGTACTTCTCGGAACTGTTTTGAAATATAATTTCTTCAGCAATTTAAATAGTACTTTTAATATTTTGTGTGTATAGCATTTTTTCAAGTATCACCTGAAAAATTCAAGATAAGTTTAAAAGCACTCTATTTTCCTAAAATTAAAAAAAAACTGTCGAATGCTTCCAGGTATCCGAGTTTCCAGCCATCGCAATGTTGTTTGGCATTCTAAAATTTCGTGCTGTCTTTTTACAAAGCAGAAAGCGTTTCAGGATCATCAGTTATTTTGATATATCGTAAATAAGCTATGGGACTAATACATTTCACTTTATTGCATAGTTATCGAATGGAAAAGAAATGTAAAAGAGGAAGAAATCAGTTTTTGAATAACTTGACAAACATAACAAGTCTCCAAAATTTTTAAAAGACAAAAAATCCAGCCACAATAAGCCGCAGGACGCAAGAATGAAAGCTACGCGTCTAGGGTTAAATACAGAATTACTGTTGGTGTACTATTGGGGACCTCAATGAACTATAGGGGCGCTGCGCAAACGTAAACAAACTTCTCTAGTACGGGTAACGTCGCACGTGTTTCCATAAAGTCGAATGTTAGAATGGCTGGTTTGTCGCTTTCAATCCTTGAAATAATGAAATTTGTGGACGCTTCTAAAAATTCAAGATGCATTAAAGAAGGGGAAGTGATTGTTAATGTAGGCCATATAATTTCTTGTGGAATTAAGAAGGAAGATGGAAGAGAAATTCTCATAGTTTCGCACTGCATTCAGTCCACGGCAATAACGTCGTCGCCTCACTCCATCAACGGTGTTTTAGATACAAGTAACAGTGAAATTTCTATAAAGTCATTTGAGTGCTCTTGCATAGCGGGCAGAAGTGGAACGTGTAAGCACTGTGTAGCAGTAATGCTTTACTGTAAAAGGTAATTTTTATTTTTACATTTTCAGGCAAGTGATATAGTAATACCGACAGGGGTGTTCTAATCCGGATTACTATTAAAAGCTGACATTTCGTTTCACTTGACGTTTCCCAGGACCCATTTTCAATACTGTCAACAATAACATTTGTAATTTTTGAACATTCTGTTCCTAAAAGTGTTTGTGAATTGGTAATTGTTGATCATCATTGGGTTCTGCGTTTTTGAACCGATGACTGTTGACAGAACATTGCAAATCTTGTTCCATAATGAAGTTTAAATTTATATGGATAACAGCAATTATTTGTTTTCAAGATTATGTAGAAATGAGGATTTTTTAATTACTACTATGCAATAAAAACATGCTGCCTTGTTTATTATTCATTCAAAGACGTTACTAGGTTAATAGCATTTCACTGGAAGGATTTCAAACGCAAGGCACAAACGTTTATACTAACTTGTGAAAAACATAGCCGAAACCTTGGGAACGACATTGCGGGACACAACAATATGATTTGTTCTTCTTCACGGAATTCTCCATTATACAACTCTCTAATTCCAGAATGAATGGAAAAATACACCAAACTACGACAACTGAACGTAATGAGCGATCTACCAACAGCCAAGCATTGAGCCAAAAACGTTACCTGTACTACAGTAATTCTTCCTTTTGCCGCTAGAGGGAGAGCGGACCGCTGAGATTGCCAATAGAAGATATGTTTTGAAATTCCAAGTAATCAGTTTTAAATTCATTGAACAACCATTAAAACATATTATTCAAAACGAAAATAATTTCCTGTAATTCTAATCTTATTCTTAAATAAATTTTACTGAATAAAGAAATGTTTTTTCACATGACGACTTCAGAATCATGTACCCATTTCTGAGATCACAACATAATTTCCCCTTGTACCATTTGCAGCATGCACGTAATACATATAACAAAGCGTATAACATTACAACCCGTTTTATTCCCCAGCAATAAGAACATTTATAAAACGTAAAACCTGCACTTTACGAAGGATTAACTGACGTTCAATCAACAACTCGTATTTATAAAATTTTACAACGAAATACTAATATCAGAAAAGAAACATACCTTACCGCTGAAAATATGCTTTGTAATCGAACAGGATCTTCACAGTGAACTTAAAACACGCTGTAAATATCCACACAACATTCTGTGGAACAGCACAACTGCCCGAAAAGAACGAATATGATAACACAACTACGAAACGAGTCAAATCCGTAGGTCTACTGGAAAAGCATAGCGCTGCAATTGTGACGTCACGGCCAAGTCACGTGACCTTGTTGCAGGCCTGGTGATGTATGAAGATAGCCTTGCTATAGCGTCTAGAAGGGAAAGTGTGCCGAGCGCCTAGCGTACGTAATGATTGGCGTGGATACCGAAATTTGTCCCCTTCGTAGATGGCGCTTCGATCGCCTTCCCTTCCCTCTTTCTTACTGTGATGGGAGCGGGAAACTAAATTCGTGTTGCTTACTGTGAAAAGAACGGTAATTTAGACGAAAACGTGTTATGTTTTAGGTTTTAGAAGGAATGTGGATTACCTAAATATTGTATATAAGTTATACTTAGCTCATTATGCGGAAGAGAAATAACCATAGTTTTGTGCCAGGTTGCAATACTCAGTACAAAAACAGTAAGCCGTCACTCTTTGGAATACCCAAAAATGATAAACTTTTACAGCAGTGGCAAAGATTGATTCCCGGTGCAGATGTGCAGATAAAAACTTACGACAAATTTAGTGCTGTATGTGAACTGCACTTTGAGAGATTTGTGGTTCGAAATTTTGTGCATAAAATAAATGAGGAGACTGTGTTAATACCCAGAGATCGGCCCATCTTGACACCAGATGCAATTCCAACAATATTTCCAAACCTTCCCCATTATTTGTCAAAAACTCTGGCAAAATACAGGAAAGTTAGGGAAACCGATGATAAGCCTGATGGTAATTTAAATAGCTTGGAATTCACTTCCCAAAGAGTTACACGGAACTGCCTTCTGAATATCACAGCCTTCAGTATTTTGGGGTAAGCAAATTCCTGCAAATAATTCAAAGTGCATAATTTTCCATGTTCATTCATTCAAATGTGAATTGTCAAATTCATTGACAACAGAAAAACTGGTTGTTGTTACCAAAAGTTAACCAGAGGTTACCTGTAAAGTGTATTTACGTGGAATAAAAATTAACTCAGTTTCTAATATTACTTCTAAAGATGAATCAAAATCCATTATTCGAGACACTGATAGGCTAACAGTATGTCATGGCACAGGCTCCATTTCAGAATTTGAAAATAACATGAAGTACCTTGAAAGTGGAGTTATTTTTTAGAATAATTTGTACAGCAAAAATTGTGTAACGAAAGGAACAACAAAGACTTGCCTCAGATGTAAGTATCTGCAGGGCTTACTTTTGCACAAAATAGCTTATCATAGAAGAAAGGCTACATTTAAAAATAAGTATCAAAATACAGTTCGGAAAATCAACAGGCTGAAGAAACTAGTTATTTCGCTCTCTAATTAAACTTAAAAAAAAAAAAAATAAAAAAAAAAAAGGAATTTTACAGAACTTTCCATTAATGAAAAAATAGCAGAATTACGCATTAAGCAGCAGCAAATGGTTATTCATTGTTATAAGGCAGCAAAAAAGAAATCTGCAAGAGGTATGTCATATACCAAAGAATGGTTACTTGAATGCTTACTAATGCACATAAAAAGTCCAAAATTGTACGAGCACATACGGAAACACAAAATCATGATCCTACCTAATAGAACAACTATTAGAAAGTATATTTCAAATTACAACAGCAGTTTTGGATTCAATGCACTGACGTTTGAAACTATTTCAAAGAAAACAAGTGAAATGGAGCCTTTTGCAAGACATGGTGGTATATTAATAGATGAAGTGAAGCTTACAGAAAAACTGCATGCAAAATCATCTGGTGAAATATTAGGGTTTGTTCATATTGGGCCATACACTTCAAAAACTGTTAAGTATACCCCATGTAATCACGGACTGGTAATGGTGTTTCAGCCATTAAATGGAGATTGGACCCAAATAATTGGTGTTTTTGCCACAAGTAACAATATAAGTGGAACTTTGCTAGCAAAATTAATTATTAAAGCTGTTATTCTCACTGAAAATGCAGGTCTGTTTGTTAATTTCATTACGTGTGATGGGGCTTCTTGGACCAGGAATATGTGGAAGACATTTGGTATATCAGCAGACTGTTCTGGAACTAAATACAGCATTATGCATCCTACAGATTGTTCTAGTTTACATTTCATATCAGATTTTCGCCAGTCAAAGCGAGCCTTGCTTCATCGTAGCTCAGCTATTTAGAGTCAGGTCGATGCTTAGCAAATTCCCAGTTATACAGGTAAACACTGGGGAAGAAATATTTCTTCTTATTATACGTGGGAAATATATCTCTATAAGCAATCTGAAATCACATATTTACTGTTACGTAACTGAAATCAAACGATCGTCCATGGAATGGAAACATGTCACCTCCCCCAACAAGGAAGACGTGAAAAGTCCAACTGTCTCTGTCTGCGGGAGTGGTCATGATGACTGTGAATCTGTTGTTTACACAGAATTTCTGTCAAAAGAGACAACCATCAAGTGACTCCTATTGCCAAACACCATTAAATTTGCGAAATTCAATTAAGGACAGATGCCGGGGTAAGTTGAGCGAAGGTGTCACACTGATGTCCAAGAACATTACACAGCACGGAAAACTAAGGGAATTGCTGCATTAATTCAAGTCGGAATTGTGGCAGCATCCACCTTATAGCCCCAACTTATCCCCATGCGGCTACCATTTGTTCGGTAAAATGAAACAGGAGCTTAGTGGACAATGATTCCCAACGGATGAGGCTGTGAAAAGTGCGGTCCTTAACTAGTTGCACCAAACTGGACTTTTCTTGTACAGGTATGGGAAAGTTAATCGCACGTTCCGATAAATGTTTACAGTCCTTAGGCGACTATGTCGAAAAATGAATTAATGTTGTAAACCAACATACATCCCCTGAGTATATCCTTGATTTTTTTATTCAACAGTGTAACTAACTTTTTGATCCACCCTCATATTATTAAAGCACTTTGCTACAATTCAGAAATTAATTTTTTAGTTTGTTTTAAAAATTAGCATAAATACTACATTTGGATAAAGTATCAACTTACCTATTGACTATGAATTTGTCTTGTATCTTCAAGCGGAACAAAGTAAAAAATACTATTAAAAATAAACAAATGGGTCCATTCTTTTACATAAATGTACCTCAAATGTCTGTTTCAAATAGTTTGAAAGAAGGAAGTCATCACAAGCTAAACAGTATTCAGCTTCAGATTGTTACCCAAACTTCCTTTATGTGATAGCATCTGCAACAAAGTTATAGATACACACAACAAAATAAAAAAAGAATTCTTGCTAACCAATGGCAGAAATTAAGACATCTGTTTCAAATAGTTTGAATCATCACAAGTTACATCAAAATTATCTCAGCTTTAGATCCTCCAGTGTGTGTTACCATCTGAATATTTTATGTATGAGTTATGTCAATTATTTTCTTTACCTAAAATCTACTCTTGTAATGTTCATACCTGTGATCTACTTTTTTATAAAACATATTTGATATCACTTTTTAGATTAGACAACATTTTAACAGTATAAATAAATATTTCCCACACATTTCTAAAGGAATTAAGCAGAATTGGTTAGTAGTTTTTCATAACACTAGGGAATTTATACATTTTACTAACATTCTTTACTAGAAGCCAAATTTGCTCATTATAGTAAAATTAAATTTTTACTTTCAATATACCTACTATAAATGTCAAGCTAAGCACTAGTACACACACACACCAGTGCTGAGACGTGGGCCGAGCTCCGAACCGGGCGCTGGCTGTGTAATACTTACTGGAGTTCGGGCTTGGAGAGAGGGGAAGAATTTTCTTCCTTTTTCTTTTAATGTGATTTTATATAATTTAGCACACGAGACTTTTTTTACACTTTCTAGTTGTGAAAGAGAATTCTTCAGCAACTGGGTCAAATGGGGAGTAGGAATTCTGCAGGGCTATCCATTCCGGGCTTGGATAACAAAATACCATAGGCCATGAATTACAGGATTTCTGCCAAGGATAAGTTTTAAGAAGCATAGATAGTAGATAGCAAGCTGACGGAATTTTGCTCCCTACCTCAAAGGGGCAGCTCCCTGCTAATTCTATTGAGCAACATACGACATAGTTTGTTGTGCCTCCAGATGTCCCCCCCCTCCCCCAAAAAAACATTTCGGGAATAAATGAATGGTTAAAGGTAACTATAGAAATAGATAGACATCCCTTCTCCACTCCGCAGTTGAGAAAGACATCAGTTAATTGCATGGGTAGGAAAGAGTGGAAGTCTGGAAGACTTTTTCAATGCTTAACAGGTTAATCATAGTTTTCGGGCTCGTTCGAGCTGACATACTTCAGGCTCAGGATCTTGAAATTCAGCCCGAACTCAGCTCTGACACACACACACACAGTAACACTTCAGTTAATTTCTCACAGGTGTTTTTATCAAAAATTTTATGGCAATGAAGTCATAGTGGTAAGTATGAAAAATAAGAGAAATTTCCTGGAATTTTTTGGTACAGTATTGAAACATAAACAAAAATGCTACAATATTACTGCTAACATTTATTAATCTGAAAATAAGTGACATGGAACTCGTACGGGTATGGTGTCGTTGAGGGACTAGCCGGACCCCATGACGCGAAGGAGTACAGCATCATCTTCCACGGAAAGAAAATAGTCCATAGATTTTCAAATGAATTTTGACAGATGAAATCAAACCTGCTAGTAAATGAGGACCTCTGGTCCATTTTGAAGACGGGCAACCACTGCACAAACAGTATTAGTTCCAATTTGAAAAAAAAAAAGACACCACCAAATATTAAATACAAATCTTCAGTACAGAATGCCACCAACCACTCCGCATCACTGTGTGAATATGTGATGAAGCAGAAAAAAGATTGGAAATATGTTACGAGAAGCTAACTGAAGTACTGCTTCCTGGTATACAAGTTTCAAATAAAATTAAACCAAATATGACGGATCTTTACTTTCCAGTTTCAAAGATAACTTTTCAGAAATGTTATCTTCATTTATTACAGAAGAAAAATACATTTCAATACTTTAACCAACCTGGCTATACACTTTTGCATATAAAATATTTGATAAGTTTGAACTCTTTTTCCTATCTCAGGACTTACTCTGTGCACACTATGCACTAAGGAGAGGCACACAAAACTAAGCGTTCAGACTTTCAACTTCTTAATTTTCCTTTCACGTGATTTCAAATAATTTCAGTTGTCATGTTTGGCTTTCACTAAGTTGTTCAAGAGTATTTTCCAGCTGAGGAGAGTTATGTTTTCCTATTTAGTTTTCAAGCTACTCATACACAAACATTCCACGGAAAATGAACAAGGAAATCTAAAATCAGAACTTTGTCTGTTTAAATGTATGCAGCAGATTTTGTATAAGACAATTGGTATGGCAAAAGTTGTAAGTCTCCTTTTGACTTCTATAATTTAACTAGCAGCCACTAACACTGCAACACTGTGGCATGGCAAATTTTGGCAATTCCTGTAAAAAGAATTACACCTTTTAATACAAGTGAAGAACTAGATATGAAATTTTTAATCGAAAGTAGTTCCCTATGTTTTGTACAGTTAGAATAAAGTTGACCATGCAAGTTTTTCAACATAATCTGTCCACACTGTTCAGACAGCTTTAGTAAATTCAATCAGACAAATGCTATATCACAGTTGCATTAAGTTACGAAATTAAAAAATGTACTCTTTAATTCAGAGACACATTACAATGCAACAACAGTTCAAGCATTAATTTCGTAAAGAAAGGGCTAACGATTGTTGGAGATGCAAATGTTATACAAATTACGAAGGCTAATTTCCTGAAAAGTTGCCCTGATTTCTGGTAATATTCAAGCTCTATGTGAATCGGCATTGGCAAAATATATTAATTATTCTATTTGAAATAAGAATTCAACACTACAGAATAACTCACTTCTTTATACTTCACTATTCACGAGACATGAACAGATTTCAACACGTGTGAAACTAAGATCTACTCATTAAACCTATAATTATTACTAAAACTAAATAAAACGTTTACTAAGAATTAACCTTACCTTAGAAATATAATAATACCTACCTTACAAAACTATACGTGTATCCAAATGGCAATAAACGGAACACTCACTCAATACAAACAAATGTGAACCAACAATGAAACGCAATGGCTGTTCAACCGATTGACTTGGCGACAGCACTAAGTTGTGCACGTGACTATTTCGCACCGTAGCCTGTCTTTTTCGTCAGATTCGACTCAGCTTACCACTAGCCGCTACTAAGTGACATACATTTAAATTTTCCAAACAGCACTTCTTTACTTGGCACATACAAGCCATTTGTTAGCCTTTTGGTAGGCATTCTTCGAGGAGGTAGCATATCAATTTAAATCACGCATAATTATACTTTCAATTACATTTGCCGACGCTGCACTCTGCGCCAGACGTAGACATTTCACTGAACCATAAAATGTGTTTCCATAATCACACACTTAAGAAAATCGTACATATCCTAATCCAACCCCTGTTGTTTGGTTCACATTGCACAACTGTACACACAATCTTTGACACAGACGCCGTCTGCAGCGCCGCGATGCGGCGTGGGACATATTTCGAACGCAGATTTTGAGTTCGCACGGCACACTTCCCCTTTTAGACGCTATAGCCTTGCTTCACCCGTTCCCCGACGTAAGCGCTCTACATATTTCTATCTCGTTCGGCGGCGCAGTTTCAGCACGCGAAGCCTTATATTCTTTGGTTTCAGGAAAGGAGCCTCTAAATGGACATATCATATCAAAGTAAGCTGGTCTTGGGAAAAACCTTTCTCTTGTTCATGAGATGTGAGTGGTGTTTTCCGTTTCACATTTTCTGTATAGTCCTTTATACATTTTTAATTCTCCTGTTGTACAAGCCTTTATAGGTGGTGTTTTTCTCTAAGATTAGTTTCTGTAGCGTGCGAGTGATTGTTTACTTTTTCTTTGTTGCAAACAAAATGCCAACCATGACATTATGCACATTACAAAATCATTAAATCAGAAAAAAGTTTTGCTGTTTATTCTAAAAGCTCATGACATAATGTTAGAAAATTTACAGTTTGTTTTGAAATCGTGGAACCTGCACTTTTGCTTTATTTTTAATTACTCGGATCACATAAAGTGTTCTTCATGTTCTCTTAGATGTGAAACACAGGATACAATGATGCTTGGTATATGCAGACAACACAGGTAAGTCGCAATGGCATTCAGTATTTAATTCATGATTGTATGCAGTAAATGTTACAGAAAGATTGGGGGGGGGGGGTTGCTGTTAAGCCAAAAATAAAATCTAATTAGTTTCCCAATATGGAGTCCAGGACGAAATTTTTAGGTGAGGAAACCACTTAAAACTTGATTATGAAGAAAGTGAAAAGCAGATTTCATATATTATCTGAGACAGCATGAAATCTTCTTTCATAGATACAAAAAAAAAATTGTTTTGCATGTTGTATGAAGTCTCGTTGGACTAAAAGTTCCATCCAATATAGTGCATGCTGCAGGAAATTCATGATGGAAGAAAAACTTTCAAGGGATATGCTCCTTGATACTGTTGAAAAACCTGATACCCATAATGTATGTTCCAACCAATTGACACGGAAAAATGGGGTTTCTGATCATGTATTCCTTCATACAGGTGAAAAACTTCATCAATGTATTGTGTGTTCCCAGCAATTCACATGGAAAGGGCACCTTTCCCGTCATATGATCTCTCATACAGGTGAAAAACCTCATCAATGTGATGTGTGTTCCAAACAATTCCCAATGAAGAGGCACCTATCCCAGCATATGCTCCTTCATACAAGTGAAAAACCTCATCAGTGTGAGGTGTGTTCCGAACAATTCAAACAGAAAAATAACCTTTCCCAGCATATGCTCCTTCATACAGGTGAAAAACCACATCAATGTGATGTGTGTTCGAAGCAATTCACTCAGAAAGGTGACCTTTCCCGGCATATGCTCCTTCATACAGGTGAAAAACCTCATCAGTGTAATGTGTGTTCCAAACAATTCCCAATGAAGAGGCACCTTTCCCAGCATATGCTCCTTCATACAAGTGAAAAACCTCATCAGTGTCAGGTGTGTTCCAAACAATTCAAACAGAAAAATAACCTTTCCCAGCATATGCTCCTTCATACAGGTGAAAAACCTCATAAGTGTGAAGTGTGTTCCAAGCAATTCACACAGAAAAGTCACCTTTCCCGGCATATGCTCCTTCATACAGGTGAAAAACCACATCAATGTGATGTGTGTTCCAAGAAATTCACAATGAAAGTGCACCTTTCCCGGCATATGCTCCTTCATACAGGTGAAAAACCTCATAGGTGTGATGTTTGTACCAAGCAATTCACACAGAAAGGTGGCCTTTCCCGGCATATGCTCCTTCATGGAGGTGGTAAACCTCATCTCTGTGAAGTGTGTTGTAAGCAATTCACTGAGAAAGGTAGCCTTTCCAGACATATGCTCCTTCATACAGGTGAAAAACCTCATCAGTGTGATGTTTGTTCCAAGCAATTCACTCAGAAAGGTGATCTTTCCCGGCATATGCTCCTTCATACAGGTGAAAAACCTCATCAGTGTGATGTGTGTTTTAAGCAATTCGCCCAGAAAAGTGCCCTTTCCCGGCATGTTCTCCTTCACACAAGTGAAAAACCTCATCAGTGTGATGTGTGTTCCAAGCAGTTTACCAGAAAAATTCATCTTTACCAGCATATGCTCCTTCATACGTGTTAAAAACCTTAGTATGATGACCAATTCACATTTAGAGATACATTTTGAGGCATACTCTCTTCCATGTAGTTAAAAAATCCCAACGGTGTTTTGTGTTCTAAGGAATTCACACAGATAGGTATCTTTTCAAATCATGTGCTGCTTCACACAGGCAAACCTCATCAGTGAAGTGTATCCTCCAAGCAGTTTCCACGAGAGATGGCCTTTCAAAGTATATCCTCCATCAAACATGAAAATTCTTACCAATGTGGGTATACTGCAGGAAATTCACAAAAGGAGTTTTTGAAGGCAGATGCTTCTTGACATTGGTGAAAAACTTTTTCAATGTGATGCATTCTTCAAGGCATTTACGGTAACCTTGTAGGTCAACTGTCAAAGCATATGTTCTATTGTAGGAGTGATAACCACTGGATAACGTGCTTCTAGACAGATTGAAAAATAGGGTATTGCACACATATCTTTTCTGTAGAAACACTACTTACGAGCGCTGTTTTTTTGTTCGTGGTGGTGGTAGTGCACTTGGAAGGGGGAGGATGCTGCGCAGGAGGAGTTTGACATTAATAACTGCAAGGTAATGTAGCAACAAGATACTTTCTACGTAATTCCACATTCCAAAATTTCAAATTGCGTAATTACAATTAATGGATAAGAAAATGATATCAGTTCTTACCATAAGTTATTTGAAGAGAAAATCCATCCTTCTCTCTTTCTGCATAGCAAATTTGTCAATAACTCTCTGGTTGAAGTTGGGAATATCCATGATAAGATCCTTTTCTATAGAAAGCATGGCCAAGGCCTGATAACCTTTCCTGTGTCGTTGAGTTATTAAAAAATGTTTTTATTCTTTTTAAAGTGGAAAAACACCATTCTGCTTCTACTGATGTGTTAGGAATTATTAGGATAAGTTTCAGTAATGTGTAACATTCACTAAATGTTTCTCCTAAATTGTTCCTCATGATGAGCTCCCATAAGCTAACACCCCTGAGAGTGATCTGAACTCTTCTGCGCAGTAGATGGACAAAAGTTCATGGCAGAGTTTCATTTTATTTATAAACGGATACACAGCACACACTATTTTCAATGTCTCCACTGAGAATTTAGTGACATAATAAGGAAACATTTGTGGTAAAAATAACAAAGCTACAACTAGATACCCTGTGAAAGTAAACCTTTCTTTAGCCTGAGAAATAATGGTGTCACAAACTTCTGTTGCTTCTCTTATCCTCTCAGAGTGGTCAGTTTTCCATTTTTTAAAAGAAGCAGATGTTCCCTGTGTCGTTGCACTGTCATCAACATCAATTTGTTCCCTAATTGTCACTACATTTGGCTCAAAAACAGCAATAGCTTTCTTTGCTGTAGAGAGATCAAGGTCTTTTTTAAAAAGTTGACTGAACAAAATTTCTACAAGAGGCAGGATTTTAGCAAAAAATGAAAGTTGAAGCTGCAACTTGTAAGAACCTTTAAATGACCATTAGCCTGGCAAATAGTACTTTCACTTTTAACGTCATTAGACTTGATAATGGTCTTCTGGCACTCGATAGTATCTCTCTTTTAATCAAAAACCGTATTGACACTGCGCGAGAGAAAATTCCATCATGTAGGGGAAGCTTAGGATAAACGCTTTTTCACAACCTGATCAAGTACTGCAGTTCATTGTGGGCTATTTGAAAAAAAAACGTACAGATGCCTTGCAAACTAGAGAAAAAAATTCATACATTTCTATTTATAGAAGCAGCTTTCATCATAACTAAATTTATTTGATGGGAATAGCAATGTATTTATTCAGCAGCTGGATAAGATTCCTTCACAACTGCTTGCACACCGTGGGAAGAATCGGCCATAACAGATGCTCTGTTGTACGTTTGTGCAATTCATTTTTCAGGATTTTCATTAATTTTATGTTTCTTCAGCTCTTCTAGTAAAGAAGAAGCCAAGGTTTGTGCGTCATGTTGTGAAGGAGAAATAAAATCCCAAAACCTTTCAACTGGTTTTCCTTTACCACATACCGGTAAGCAATGGCCATTTGAAATGTCACTTGTTTCATCCGCAATTTTCATCGGTCCTTGCGTCGGAAGGGAGTAACAGTTGCTAGTGAATGCGCGATGGCTAAAAACTGTGCTTTAATTTCTTTTGTTTTTTCATCATGACACACTTCTAACATTATTTGCAAAATTTAATTTTGAATTATTTTTCGATGTTCCTTTAAAGACTTTAAAGCCTTTTTCTGAATGAGTTTTTAATGCAGCATCTAGTTCCGAACTAAAATTAACCAAACCTTTAAATATTCCAGGGTTAGATGATATTTCAGTTTCATCATGACCTCTCAATGCTAACTCAAAAACCCCACAAAACCTAACACAATTTATTAAAATATTTAAAACATATCTGTTATGCCTAACCTTTTTATTGTCCTCTAAAACTTTTGTTAAATGTGTAGTTTAGCATCCTAAATTATTTCATCAGAAAAATGTCACTGTGTGGGAAAAGTGCTACGTACGTTTTTGTAAGCATGCAAAATAATGGGGAAAGGTGCAAAAATATAGTATTTTTACATGAAAGGAAATATTTTTTTTCCGAAGAACTTACCTGCAAGTACGATGGTTTGCAGCAGTTGGTGCGGGAGGCTAAAGCGGTGCTAACAGCCACGACGTGAAGGGTCCTTGCGTCGGAAGGGAGTAACAGTTGCTAGTGAATGCGCGGAAGAATACAACAAGAGTGGGGTGTATGTCTCAGAGGAGTCTGATGCGTCGTGTAATCGTGTGCAAGAAAAAGTAGTTCAGAGATGTTTCATTAATTATTAATAAAGAAATGTGCTAAATGTTTTTGTTGTAAAAATGTCTGGGAATGTAAATAAATGAAGGAATGTAAATGATATAATGTGCGACAGAAGTTTTGAGTAAGATGTTTTGGTTCTGGTTGAACCCCAAGTTTCAGTTATGGTTTTGGAGATGTTTAGGGGTCAGGGATTTCTTCAAGCACCTCATTTGTACTTCTGCTGTTATTCCGTCCATCGTTCGTCCTTTTTTTCCTTGTGAAACAGATATTGTTGAAAATAAACGATTTTCTTATAATCAGGAATCGTACTATGGCAGGGAGGCCCAGAGCTTCGTGTTGAATTGTGGGGTATGATGAAATTTTAAGCCCTGACCAAATCTGAATTTATGTTCAGGACACTATTCACAAACAAAACAATTTTTGGATATTTTCTACTTACCATTTCGCAAAATAACCCTTGAAAAAATTATATTACAATGCAGCATTAAACCGACCTCTTTTCTTCAGCGTTTTCCCACAACCCGCTTCGATGACTACGTACTGCTGAACTGCTTCTTTGCGTATTCTTCCGCGCATAACTTGCTGTTCTCAACGACGCTTCCATTCACCGAAATCCACTTTCACGCCGTCGCCGCTCCGTCATCTTAGGCCTACCGCACGTACTCTTCGGAACCTTTGCACTCCAAGGTAAGTTCTTCAGGAAAAAAATTCCTGTCATGTTAACATACTATATTTTAGCACCTTTCCCCATTATTTTGCATGCTTAAAAAATTGTACGTAGCACTTTTCCCACACAGTGAAATTTATCCGGCGAAATAATTTAGTACGCTAAACTGCACATTTTCCAAACTTTTGTCTATATGCTGTGTCTAACTGTTCAGCTATATTGACAGCACCAAAAAGTGACAATTTTTAAAACATTTTTAATGTGCATCTCTGAAGCCTTGTGTTTTTTAATGCGAGTGGTCAAATGATTAATATCTTGCCGTGCCTGATTTTGTCCATGAATCCTTGCCTCCAAACAATAAACATGGGAAACAAAATAGTGCATTTTTTACATCACACCCACACAACCACTCATTACTTATGTGGAATTCTCTTTTAAAAAATATTTTAAATCGTCGCTTACCAGTTGCTGTGTTCTGAACAATATTCAAGTCAGGTAATGGCCGTCCAAGTTTTCGTATATTTTGGTTTTCTTCGTAGGAAAGTCCAGGAAAAGGATTTGATAAGAGATTTTCAACACTATTCATTTTAAATTAGCAAAACAATTATTAATAACAAAAAAGCTAATAACGTGTGTTTCATTGGCACAATAAAAGAATGACGAATTAGAAAATTAACAAATACTACACAACACACACATAACCTCTCCTCAAACGCAAACGTCCGATGTCAGATTATTAAGTTTGCACGTGGTAACAAGACAAGAACACGGAGCTCATCTGCGAGTTTCAGGTTACATGTGATCTCAAGAGCAATGGGTTACTGCGCATGCTCTAGCGGGAGAAAAGCGAAACGAGGTCACTGGTAGTGGAGGTTGCCAAGCGTTTGCAACACCCAGTCAAGCAAATGCTAGCTCATACACTACTCCCAACATTGCATCGGTTATTGGATTGTTTGATTTTGACTGCACTATTTATTTTTGACAGATTTCAAGCTAAATAAACCAATTTCTCATAAAAAGAAATTAATGTTTTACTAACAAAATTTTATTTTTTCTTTATAATGAAACTGGTTAATAAATAAATACATCGCTCTTTCCACGTTCCAGAAACGCATAGCAACCGAAAAATTGTTTTCAGCCGCTGCCGCGGAATTGAACCACGGATCTCTCGATATCTAGCCGAGCGCGTTAGTACCACGGTGGCCAACAATCCACTGTATTTTTAAGTCAGCTTCTGACATCATAAATCCATAAGATGGGCTCAGCTACTTAGACGTCTCCATCTGGTGGGCATTAACGGCACTGGCTATATATATTATAGCAGTTAAATCCAAAGGGAGAGTTCCAAGGGAAAAATCCTCAAAATATGTGGTGTCAGTAAATAAATAAATACATCGCTTCTTTCCACATTCCAGAAACACATAGCAACCAAAAAATTGTTTTCAGCCGCCGCCGTGGAATTGAACCACAAATCTCTCGATATCTAGCCGAGCTCATTAGCTTTACACCACGGTGGCCAACAATCCACGGTGCTATGTGTATTTTTAAGTCAGCTTCTGACATCATAAATCCGTAAGATGGGTTCAGCTACTGAGACGTCTCCATCTGGTGGGCATTAACGGCACTTCAATTCAAAGGGCGAGATCCAAGGTGAAAATCCTCCAAATACGTGGCATCAGTTATTTATTTACTGATGCCACATATTTGGAGGATTTTCACCATGAAACTGGTTGTTGCACAACACTGCAACTTGATCACCGGCCACTACTGCTTCTAGATATTTTTTTAATCTTTTTTTTTTCCAGCATATGCATTAATAAATTTATTGAGCATCAAGGGATATTAAATACTCGTATAAATATATGACCTTCATACACCCACACTTTATTTTATGGGTTATTTCAATTCAGCCAATGCATAAAACCTTTAGGTCATGGATTTGATTCATTTTTGGTATTTTGTGCCATGCCAGAAGATTTTAAAAATTAATTTTTACCAAATTTTTTGACAACTTGTTTTTTGAGATGTTGAAATTTCAAAATTTCCAAAGTACCTCAAAATTCCCCAACTGCCATAAACTTAGATGACATTTACGAAATACCAATAATATCTACAGACCTGAGACAGGTGTCATTTTAAAGCTTGTGAATAGGGCTGGGTCATTACATGTCAAATCACCCAGCATTTTCACAAGATGTCACCCACCCATCTCAGATTTTTGTGAAAATTGGTACAAAATATTGTACTGGGGAGATATGAAACCTGTTAACATTTTAGGTCAGTCAGTCCAGTAGATCTTGAGTAATGCCACTTTAAAAATTAGGTAGCTCTGCCTTCAAACTTTTCACAAATATATTGGACAAAAAATTCATAACTTTACAACTAACTGTTGCAACCACATAATTTTTTTCTTAAACCATCTGCATGATCCATACATTTTGGAACAACTTGTTTCTGCAGTCTTTTAGAATTAAAAGAACACCCTTTTTTTTAAATTTAGTGACAAAAGACATGGAAAAATGAGGCCACATTTTTATTAAACAAAACAATTTTTTTTTAAATGAGCCCCCACTTCAAATTTGCTAAAAATATCTTCATGTGTGTATTATAGCGTAACCTTTCAGCAAGGAAAAATACTTTGGGCAATTCGCAATTTTATCGAGGGAAAAAAAAATCCAAATTGGTGTGTTTTATATATGTTACGTTCCAACACGATATTACTCAATTTTTTAATTAAGTGGTTGCTTGACCATTTAATACACTCCCCCCCCCCCCTGCCCCGTAGTTTAACCTTATTAGTAAGTAGATCAAAACAATTTTATTATATTTTTATCTGCCACTATCTTGGATATAGATTCATTTTTCTTTTCTGCAGCAGGCCAAAATAGGGCCTCACAATGGTTTTGAAAAAGGGCAATTGTTTTACTCTTATTGTAGATCGAAAGTTTTGTTTTTAACTATCTTAAAAAGGACATTTTCAGCTTACAGAAAATGTATAGAAATGATAGAATTTTTTTTTTTTAACCTTCATTAAAATGGTATTGAAATCTGCAATACTCACAAGCATAAATCACCATTTTTGATGGACTGTTAAGGTGACTGGGAGTTGGAACCCCAAGTTCAGAATTACCTGCAAGCATAAATCACCATATTTAATGGGCTGTTAAGGTGTCTGGGAGTTGGAACCTCAAGTTCAGAATTACCTGCAAGCATAAATCACCATTTTGGATGGACTGTTAAGGTGACTGGAAGTTCAAACCCCAAGTTCAGACTTACCTGCAAGCATAAATCACCATTTCTGATGGACTGTTAAGGTGACTGGGAGTTGGAACCCCAAGTTCAGAATTACCTGCAAGCATAAATCACCATTTTTGATGGACTGTTCAGGTGACTGGGAGTTATAACCCCAGTTCAGAATTGCCTGCAAGCATAAATCACCATATTTGATGGGCTGTGAAGGTGTCTGGGAGTTGAAACCCCAAGTTCAGAATTACCTGCAAGCATAAATCACCATTTTGGATGGACTGTTCAGGTGACTGGGAGTTGGAACCCCAGTTCAGATTTGCCTGCAAGCATAAATCACCATATTTGATGGGCTGTGAAGGTGTCTGGGAGTTGAAACCCCAAGTTCAGAATTACCTGCAAGCATAAATCACCATTTTGGATGGACTGTTAAGGTGACTGGGAGTTGAAACCCCAAGTTGGGAATTTTTGTGTAATAACTATGGCTATTAGAGTTTTCAGCTATGGAGAACTTTAGTCTGGAAAAACACACACGCAGGTTTCAGATCATCAGTAAATAAAATAATTTATTTTGGATCTTCAGATTTTCTTCTTAAGTTCATGGTACAGAAACTCAACTAGCAGAAATATTCTACTTTCATATTAAATGTGCAATCGAATAAAAGAAATTTACTGTGTATAATGTAAAACTGTGATAAGGTACAGGAATTTCATTAGTTACAGAGCTTTACAGTTCTAAAGTAAAAAAACACAGATTCTAAATAAAAACAACACTTCATGAGTCAAACAGCAAAATTGTTTTGATCCAACTGATTATCAATTGAAATATTTGTCAGAAATTATAGTATTATACCCTCTTAAGAATTCAATTCCACCAATACCTTCTTCAAAACCAGGCATTTACAAAAAAAAAAAAAAAAAAAGAAGACTTACCTATAACAATTACAGTTTTAAAATTAATTTTTCCCTTAACAAATTTAGAAAAATATATGTAATTTTTAGCCCCTATATTCATAAAAATCAATATTTATTGAAAATAGGTTCACTTTTATTGCAAGAATATAAAACAACATTTTTTTTTTAACTCAGTTCCATTGGCTAGTTTTGACATAAAATCCTACTTCAGTTCTAATTGCACTAAGTTTTGTAATTAAAAAAATTGGAATATTTAAACAATAAGCAAATATATGGATTAGAAGTTTTGATGTATAATTTTAAAAATAATTACTCATCAAAGTAAAGTTTATAGGCAAAAACTGGAAGACCAGTGGAATCTCTATTATTGACAATTTTTGCAGAAGTCATGATGAATCAAATTGAATGAAATATACCGTAATTGAAAAATTGCCAAAGAAACCTTTGCTTTGTTGTAGATGTTTCGGTGATATCTTTATTTAAACAGATTTTTCAACCAAGCGAATTTGAGGCTACACAAGGTTTGATCAAATAGCATTCAACCTAGGTGCAGGAAATAAACCTAAGTAAGCTATTATGTTGCTGTCTATGTTTGCATCAAAAAACAGGTACCTTCTAACACTACATATTTGTTCCAACAGTCTGCAACACCCTCAACAGACATTTGTCCATGTTCGATTGAAACACTGATACCAGTCCTCGATTTGCGCTGAACACACTTAAGTTGTTTCAGCTGATGTGTGGTCACATTTATTGCAAAATTTGATACAGATTCTCTGCTCAGTCATTGCAGCACAAGTCAAGAATTCGATGGACCGAGTTCACAATGCTAAACCTTTGCTCTCAGCTGACGGCTTGGCTGGCTCACCCAACTGAATCTTGGTGACTTTCTCTATCTAATCTAGAAGGAGGGAAATCTGGTCATTTACTTCTTGATCAAACCTTGTAAGAATTCAAATATCAGAACAATGTACTGAAATAGGCTTTACATTTGAAAATGACAAAACAAACAAGAACAAAAAAACAATGTTATTATTTCTTGATGTGCTAGTAATTAAAAAATAAAATTTCATAGATTATAAAGTTTTAAAAATAAAATTCCATAGATCATAGATTATAAAGTTTTGAGAAAAAAGCATCATATGTAGCTGTATTTATTCCCTTTGAATCAACACATCTCTTGAATCATAAAATTAAATATAGCTTAAGAACTTTGGTAAAATGAATAGTTACACATTCATCCAAAAAATGTAGAATAGAACCTGGGGAGCTCGGGACTAACAGAAATCTTTGGGTGAAAATTCCCACCATGTAAAAATATGCAGAGACGTTTATATTGTACATCCATAAAAATCAAATTTTCTTGAACATTTTAATTAATTAGCTCTGTAGTTTATTAATTAAACCGTTCAAATTGGCAGCAGCAGCATAGACAACTGTTTGACTACACAACACACACAAAGCAAAAACAGCACCAATACAACACTCACTTGGAGGGTGAGAGACACAATTCCAAGAATTATTATCTTCTGTTTCATCTCTGAAGACATCCATTGCATTCTCTCCTATTCCTTTCTGCAATCGGTGTCCAGGATTCTACTCCTGTTCATGTGAGCTCCACCCATCCTCTTTTTGCCTAAGAGTAGTTGTCCCCTTTTTTTTTTAAACTGCTTACTTGATATTCTCAGAACATATCTCTTTGTAGTAGGTGGTGGAGAGAATCTCTTGAACAACTAGCTTGTTGAGCACTAGATGTACTCCATCCCCCATTGCTTTTCTATCAACATTCTTTCATTGGCACACAAGGATTTCCTTGCACAATTCAATTAGCTTGTTGAGCACTTGATGTACTCCATCCTCCATTGCTTTTCTATCAACATTCTTTCACTGGCACACAAGGATTTCCCTACACAATACAACTAGCTTTTTGAGCACTTGATGTACTCCATCCCCCGTTGCTTTTCTATCAACATTCTTTCACTGGCACAGAAAGATTTCCCTGCGCAGTACAACTAGTTTGTTGAACACTTGAAAATCCTCCAAATGCGTGGTGTCGGTAAATAAATAAATACATCGTTCTTTCCACGTTCCAGAAACAAATAGCAAACCGAAAAAAAAAAATTCCGCCGCCGCCGGGGAATGGAACCCACGGATCTCTCGATATCTAACCGAGTGCGTTAGCATTACACCATGGTGGGCAACAATCCACGATGCTATGTGTATTTTTAAGTCAGCTTCTGACATCATAAATCCGTAAGATGGGCTCAGCTACTCAGACGTCTCCATCTGGTGGGTATTAACGGCACTGGCTATATATATTATAGCAGTTAAATCCAAAGGGTGAGATCCAAGGTGAAAATCCTCCAAATACATGGTGTCAGTAAATAAGTAAATACATTACTCTTTCCACGTTCCAGAAACACATAGCTACCGAAAAATTGTTTTCAGCCACCGCCGGGGAGTTGAACCCACGGATCTCTTGATATCTAGCCGCGCGCGTTAGCTTTACACCACGGTGGCCAACAATCCACGGTTCTATGTGTATTTTTAAGTCAGCTTCTGAAATCGTAAATCCGTAAGATGGGTTCAGCTACTGAGACGTCTCCATCTGGTGGGTATTAACAGCATCTGGTGGGTATCAACTGCCATAAACTAAGTTGTCATTAACGAGATACCTGTAATAGCTACAGACCTGGGAGAGGTGTGATTTTAAAGCTTGTAAATAGGGCTGGGTCATTCCATGTCAAATAACTTGGCATTTTCACTAGACGTCACCCACCCATCTCAGATTTTTTTTTTAATTGGTACAAATTATTGAATTGGTGAGATATGAAACCTGTTAAAATTTTTAGGTCAGTCTGTCCAGTCGATCTTGAGTAATGCCACTTTAAAAATTGGGTAGCTCTGCCTTCAAAGTTCCTTCACTGTGAGTTTTCACAACTGCACTGTAGGAGAACTTGTTTCTGCACATTTTTAGAATTAAAAGAAAGCTTTTTTTAATTTAATGACAAAAGTCATGGGAAAATGAGGCCACATTTTTATTAAACAAAACAATTTTTTTTTTTTTTCAAAATGAGCCTTCACTTCAAGTTTGCTAAAAAATATTTTCATGTGTGTATTTTAATCTAACCTTTCAGCAGCGAGAAAAATACGTTAAGAAATTTGCAATTTTGGCAAGGGAAAAAAATCTGAAATGGCATTGTATATAGTTCGCTGAGATGTACCTATACGTTATTCCCATCAAGTGTTTCTATTACTTGGTATATAGGTTTTAATGTTGTGACATAAACTGTCATAAATTATTCTGTTCATCACGTTTTTTAAGCCTTTGCTAGGGGAGCTCCGCATATTTTGTTAGTTCTTATTACTCATATGTTGTTATTGTTTTAAATAAACAAAGTTAAGTTACCTTGAGTCTTGCTTCTCATTGTTCGTAGTCTCATATATACGTCACTAATTCAATGAGCGACACACATTTTTGTTGAAGGACATATCTTTCTTACCTACGTTACTAATTCCATGAAGACATTAGAAGGTTAAAAGGAAGAATGTTTCACCTTGTTTGCACTGTGGAAAATGCTCAAGTTTAAAATTAAAAATTTCCTATTGTAGTTAAAAACTTCATAACCATACATCTTCATCTGCCGAGGCCAATGAAAGGTTTAGTCCATGTCTTCAAAAGTTCTTCATGAAACTCAAGTCTGGCTGTCATTAAAAGTATTAAGGTTAAATGAAAGTTTGAAATTTAGGTTATTTACATTGAAACATGGACTATGAAGAAACAATATGACTCAGAAAAAACACAAACTTCAGCTGTAAGTACACTCATGCTGCTGTTGAGTCAGTATTCATAGTAATTCCGTATGGCCAAAGACCAGCAGTCGTTGAACTTCATCTTAATGTCTTTCATAAGCTGTATAACATATAGAAGTTTTGTTTTAGCAGATGACATAAAGACTGATGCATTTCTATCTCCTAATAAACCACTATGTATCAGCTCCCACCAGCTTAGGCCTATGCATCGTCATTTACTCATTAGATGCATTTCGCACGTATGGTTACCATAGATTCTTCAGCAGAACTGGTGTCTCCTTACATCGGTCGAACTCAAACTTGACAGATGTATTCCTGTACCAGAGGTTCAGTCTGTTCCCTTGCCCTGGGCTGCGATCTGGTGGCGACCTTCGTAAGTGAATTCAAAGTTGTGTTTCTTTTTGATATTATTATATTTATTTTTAATTTTTTGAGTTAATTTTTTTTCAATTAATGTTATATTTTTCCTGGGTCTGGTAAGATTATTGGGTTGTTATTATTGCAATTTCGGTTGTTGTTGTTTTTATAAGTATAGCGTCTGCCTTTAATATGGATTTCCATGTTTTTTGTTGAGCTAGAAGACATATTTTCCCAAGATGGTGTAGATTGATGATTTTTTGTATCAATAATAAAATGCTTGCCATAGTTACTAATGAATGTTATGTCCTCACCACCCAAAAATAATTAATCATTCCTCCTTAAAGGACTTCAATTTAAAGTTCTATCCTCACTTGCTATCTCTATTTTTGCCTCCAAGAATTTCTAGTCATTGTGGATGTTTCTACTTCCTTTAATTCAGAAGAAAGGTCATGCATTTCCACAGACTGTGAACAATATTAAGTATTTCACTGATGGTTGTTCTGTACAATATAAAAACTGCAAGAATTTTCTAAACTTGTGCTATCATGAACAGGACTTTTTCAGATTGTTAGGGAAGTGTTCATTTTTGCAACAAGCCATGGCAAGTCACCATGTGATAGCAATTGTAAAAAAGGCTGATAGCAAAAGCCAGTTTGCATCAACCTTTAGCTCACCAAAAAACATCTGCTGCAACAACGTATAACTTCTGCAAGGATAATATAACAGAAATTATATTTTTCTTTGTGTGGGCAGAAGAGATGAACAAAGTGCGTAATCAGTTTAGTTTCTGTTTTGAGAAAGCAAAAATTCTTTCTAGTACATGCACAATGTATCACTTTACACCACTTCCCAATTTCAGAATTGGTGCTAAGAGATTAAGTTCTGATAAATATTACAGCATTATTTCCAGAATCAGTGTAACTAATTTTCAAGATACATACATACATACATATCACTAAGCTGTTCTCTGAGATTCAGAGGTTAGCTCCAAAAGAAATACAAACTTCCAGATATTTTTACTTATTGTTGTCGTATCAAACTTCGCCATTTACAGCGATCTTGACATACAACTCGTGCCTCACTGATATCCATTACACGCCTTACACAAGATATTTTATACTTCATACTCCTAATCTTTTTCTCATGCAGACACTCCTGAATCTGATCCACCCATGTCTTCCTTGGGCTTCCTCTGCCTTTCCTTCCTGCCACTTGGGCTGAAAATATTTTCTTAGTAAGCATTTCATCACTCATTCTTTCAACATGGCCATGTTGAAAGAATGAGTGATGAAATGCTTACTAAGAAAATATTTTCAGCCCAAGTGGCAGGAAGGAAAGGCAGAGGAAGCCCAAGGAAGACATGGGTGGATCAGATTCAGGAGTGTCTGCATGAGAAAAAAGATTATGAGTATGAAGTATAAAATATCTTGTGTAAGGCGTGTAATGGATATCAGTGAAGCACGAGTTGTATGTCAAGATCGCTGTAAATGGCGAAGTTTGATACGACAACAATAAGTAAAAGTATCTGGAAGTTTGTATTTCTTTTTGCTATCATGAACAGGACTTTTTAATTTTCAAGATAAGTTACATTAATATGCTAATAGCTGTGTAGCATGTGTATATGATTCCTGTTGGTATGTGGGATTTGTTGAAAAGATAAACTATGATGAAGGTGATGTGACTGTTCAATTCATACACCCACATGGGCCTTCTCCATCTTTTTATTAGCCTAATAATGATAATTGTGAAGTACCTCTGACACTCATATTATGTTTGGCTGAGAAAACCTTGCAACATAAAGAACATACAGCCTATCCAAACAGGTTGAAGACCTGGTTCAGTCAGTTTTCTTTCATATGAAAATCAGTAATTGTGTTTAATTTTTATTCAAACTGGCAGAGAAAAGAATTCACTTATTTCTTATGTAAGTAGCCAAGGAAAAGTTCATTTATAAATCATACATAAACCCTAGTATTAAAAGAAATCCGTCTTGTTGCATGATGATATTTATTCAACTAAAAAACAAAATCTATGTACAGTTTAAAAAACACATGAGCACTTTCGGTGTCACAGTGATACCTTCATCAGATGTGATATCCATCATGTGGTTACATGCTGGTCTTAAATACGTGGAGTAGATGCATCATGGGAAAGGTAATGTCAGTGTCACATGATATACCAGATAATAAGACAGTCGAAAAAGCATAATTAGCCAACGAAAATAATTCAACAGGAACAATAGTTATTGTGCTGTCCTCTCTAATAAGATTGCTCCAGGGTTCAGGTAAAACACAAGGATAATTGTCATTACAGCAACGTGTATTACAAGCCGAAATATAGAGGCTTTCTGTAAATAACAAGGAATAAACAGTTAGGTGTGTTTATGATCTTAGCATTGTCCCAGTCTGGGATGGAATTTCCAGCACTTACAGTTCTTGCAAAAGAGGTGCTTTGAGGATTCATTTTTAAATTATGTCTGTGTTAATTTAATCTTAAATCCAAGTTTCTTTTATTTGAACCCACATAATGATTATTTAGTTCACCAGAAATGGTGTCTAGCATAGGAATAACATACACACCCCATTTTTTCCTTTTGTTAATTTTGTCACGATCGTTGCGGATAATGGAAAATATAGATTGCATGATCGTATTCCAAATTGTATTTTATGACTGGAGCATATGTTGGTAAGAAGGTTTACAATATGTGGATTGAAATCAACAGATCCAACATACTTTTTAGGCACTTGTTCACTAATTAAAGCAGTTCAGGAGCTGATGGATTCCAGCCATGAAGAATACTTCATCGTCTGACGTGATGAAGTTGTCAACCCATTTTTGCACTTCGTCAATGTAAAATTTATAGGAAAAGACTCGATGACCCATGGGATCCCTATTTCGACAAATTTTACGGAAGTCATTATGAAGCAAATTGATCAAAATATAACTGAAAAGTTGCTAAAGGAAGCTTTACTGTATTGTCGATGATATCTATATTTCAACAGAGAGCCAGGTGAATATCATGCTGTACAATATTTGGTCAAATAGCATCCAACCTAGGGGCAGGAAAAATCCCCAAGTAACCTGTTATGTTGTTGTCCAGGCTCCCATCAAAGTAGGTACTGTATGACACTACACACTTCGTCTAATGGTCTGTCCACTGATCATGACATTTTTTGTAAGTCACTTTTAGGGGTCGTTAATAAGTGCTGCAGTGTGTCCTTTGTCTCTTCCGTGACTTAAAATGTTCTGTCCCCTTCAAAGGCATTTTCAACTTTAGGAACATCTAGAAGTTGCAAGGAGTCATATGTGTAGAGTCTGGGGCCTGCCTGACTTGTGGGAGCTGGTATTTGGTCAAAAAAAAAAAGCCTGAAAATGGTTGGACAAATGAACCGCGGCATGGTGCAGCTAAAGCCACCGTTCTGCCACGGCACAGGTTTCTTTCACCACACTGCATCTCATAGGCAACAGAGATAACTGTTGATCTCCCTAATCAGTACTATGTAGTTTTCCATGATGGCAGTATACACATTCTTGATCATTTCTGGGTTCCTACTCTCCACTATCAACAGATGTTCGATCTAGAGTTTAGCCAAAAAGGCCCAAATGAGGTGAAATGAGTGGGCAGGGGGCATGGTCATGGTACAGCTGCAGGTCACCTTGCTGCCAAAGTCCAGGTCTTTCTGTCATACTGCATCTCCTAGGTAACACAGAACTGCCTGGTAGTAGTACTTGTTTACAGTTTGTTGTAGGTGCCAGAGAATTCCGTGATAGTAATTTTGATTTGCTTACAGCACACATTTTCTCAACAATTTTGGGGCTCCTGCTCATGGAAGGCCTTTTTCCTGAACGCTTATCACCCTCAACAGACATTCGTCCATCTTTGCAGCACCGATAGCTTCCCTTAACTTGTGTTGAACCCATAGCTTTTTATCACCAAAACCCTTTCTAATCATTTGAACTGTTTCAGCTGATGTATAGCCGAGTTTGTGATAAACTTTGATGCAGATTCTCTGTTCAACTTGTTCCGTCATTGCAGCATGGGACAAGAATGAGACGGACAGAGTTCACAATGCTACTTCCTTTGCTGCTGGCCACCAAGTGAGCCAGCTGACAGCATGGTAAAAATTCAGGCATGCACACCCAAATCCAACGCTGTGTGCCACTGGGAGTGTCTCAGTACCATGCTGTGTCTAGTGTTTTTGTGGAGGAATGCAGTCAGTTAATTTTGATTCAACGGTGTTAAGATTTGCACGTCAGAACAGTGCACTAAAGCAGACTTTACTATTCAAAATGAGAGAAACAATATGTTATCATTCCTCGATATGCCAGCAATTAAAAAAGAAAATCCCACTGATTGTAAAGTTTTTGGAAAATGATCATATGTACCTGTATTAATTCCTTCTAAATCAACACATCTCTTGAATCAAAATTAAGAGCTTGGGTGAAATAATCATTTACACATTCAGTCAAAAAATGTGCAGTAGAACCAGCTTGTAATAAGGAGCTCAGGACTGACAGAAACTCTTGCTAAATCTGGGGTGCCCATTAAATCCATTTTTGGGTGAAAATTCCCAACATGTAAAAATATGGCGACGTGATTATATGCACATATGTTTATATTGTAAACCCATAACAATTAAATGTTCTTGAAAATTTTAATTAAATATCACTGCAGTTATATATAGTATATTCAAATGTATATGTATATAGTATATTCTATCCAGTAGCTGAGCAAGACCAATCACGAGAAAAACAGCTACTGAAATAATTTCAAGTCTACAAAAACCTTTTTATTTCTTTTATGCATTTCTTTTTATTTCTTTTTACCCCTTTATATGTTTTCAAGGGACTAAATAAAATTAATGTATAACTAAACCATAAACAAAGCAAGACATTTTTCTGTTGCAATGCAGTCATTAGTGTGCTACTGTGTAGTATGTAATATTTTTTAAGTTGTAGCGTACTTCTTGTTACAGCTTTTATTGTTTTTAACTTTTATAGATTTTGGCCACTGCATAGAGTTACAGCGCATCTAAATACTATAGGTACACTGGTATGCAAAATTAAAGGATAATCTATAAAATCTTACATTACTTGCAAGGGATTAAATTAATCTTGAGAGAAACTTTGAGACTTATTAAGAAATTTAGATTGTGCAGAACTTTGTAATTTAAACCATAAACAGGAAATATGCACATGGGAACAGTACAGTGGTGCCCCCCCCAATGTGGAACCTTTCAATATTTCAAAAATATATTGTCAGTAAAGGCACTCATAATACAAATATATTTAGTAAATGCACTCATTTAAAAATATATTGTCAGTACATGCACTCATAACACATTTAATTGTGTAAAAAATTGTGCCCTCCCCTTCCACACACACACACACTAAAGATCCAGACTCACGGTCGCCACTGGCGATAAACTTTTTGTCCTGGCCACTAAAAATGTTTGATTAAATCGCCAATTCTGGCAACTTGCACGGAGAAAACGTTTATTTTATTTAACTTGTATTGTACTTACATTTTTTTTAACTTGTACGGAATTCGCGCGTTTTTAAAAAATTTACTCCAAATGTACGGAAATTGCACGAAAAGGCACAAAATTTGAGTTGTGCGGAAGTCGGCCATCACCTTTTTCATTCTGCTATTCTGCTTGAACAGCAGAAAAGAAAAGAAATTAGTTTATAAAAAAGGTGAGGGCGTTGGTTTTTGATCACAAAAAATGCGACAAGGCTGATGGGTTATCATAGGGGAACGAGGTTCGCAAGGTTGCGGTGGGGAAGAAAGTCTGTGGTGGACAGCTCAACTGTCTGCGTCGGAAAGGTCCAACTGGGAGAAATTTTTATTTAAAAAAAATTCTCCAATTTTTTAAATAACTGAATGTAAATTTAACAGTAACCAAGACACGTCCAAATAAACTCCCATGTGAAATTTCGTCAAAATCCGATAAAAACTTTAGAAGTTATGCAATTTCTTTTTATTATTTTTAATGAATGTTCGCTGAAAGCCTGCATATTCCATAGGAAAATTCTAAAATTCGGAATCGGCATAGTCCATATCTCCGGACGATTCCGGATTTTCGAGGTTGTACTGTAATAATATTTCCATACCTGCGAACTACTGCGGAATGTCCGTAGTTTCTACGGATTTAGTTGGCTGACTACGGACCTCGCTGTCGAAACTACGCATTCTACGAATTTTCGTTTTTTTTTTTTTATTTTATTGTTTTATGATATGCACGGGATTCTTAAGCGGACTCGCATAATTCCGCGTTTGGGGGGGGGGGTGGCCTAGTGGGTAACGTTTCTGGCGGCCACTGAAAGGGCCTCAGGTTCGATCCACTAAATACCCGCCGTGCATCCGATGGGCACGTTAAGCCGTCGGACCCCGGGTACTGGCCCCCGGTAATAAATAAGGGCGTCTTCCTCCCTCTTTCTAACTCGCTTCCGTGTCACTTTCCTATCGGGCGCTCTAGCCCAAATCTCTTAGCTTCCTATTTCTAAGGGTTGTTTAAGACCTGGGGTCAGACACTCTCTTCCTAAAATCCTCTACATTTGATTATGATCCGCGTTTTTTTTTTTTTTTGTCATCATTTAGAATTTTAGATCGTTCTCAGGATCAGCATAAAACTGAAGACAATTTGCGGGTAGGTGGGTTTAGGGAGTTCCGTGTGGAGACGGTATTCCGTGAATGAAAACTTTCGAAAACTGTAGTTGAATGGAGTTATAGTAACCGTAATTTTTATCCTCCCGATGTTGCCTTAGTGTAAAGTTTTGTTGTTAAATATGATTTTATTGCTTAAAAGTATTTCAGCTTGAAACTGTAGGCAACAATGTGCGAAAACGGAGGTTAGATGCTGCAAAATTTCCCCGTAATCTCAGACATCAGATTCTTCCGCGAAATCGAGGAACTCCGCCTTTTTCGTTATTATTTTGGTCATTCGCGAGATCAATGAACCAGTGAACACGATTGTGGGAGGGGGGACGGAATTCCATCTTTACGAAAATTTCGAAAACGGAAGGTCGACGGAGTTCAGATTTTTTCCGCAATCGTAATTCCTTTTTTCTCGCGATGTTGCTTTTGCCCAGTATTATTGTTAAGTAATATTTAACTGCATAAATATTTGCATTTCAGCTTGAAAATAGCGAGAAAATTTCCAAAACCGGAAGTCGGTCGGTGCAAAGATTTCTCCCGTAAGCACACTCCTCTCCCCGTACGATGTTCCCACTCTCCTGCATTGATTTATTACTTCAGTTTCAACTTTTAAGAATACTATAACTGAAATATGCAAAATAAACATACTGATAAGCAGTTTTATAAAAATAATTTAGTATGAAATATACAATTTTATTTTTTTTCAAAGTTTGGCCACTGATTTTTTTTTATGGCCACTAACAATTTTGGTCATGGTGGCCAATGTCTACTAGCAAAATTTCTAAGTCTGGATCTTTAACACACACCAAAAAAAATGTTTGGGCAAGCCACTGGAACAGTAAGAATAAAATAAGGGAGCTCAATTAAACTGAATAAATGAAAAACCCACCTGTTTTTTTTTCAAAATTAGATCGATCCATGCTGTGATCTTAAAAATGTATAAACTGAATAAATAAATAAAAAAAAACTTGGGTTTTTTCAAAATTAGATTGATCCATGATGTGATCTTAAAAATGTATAAACTGAATAAATAAAAAACACCTGGGTTTTGTCAAAATTAGACTGATCTGTGCTGTGATCTTAAAAATGTATAAACTGAATAAGTAAAAAACCCACCTGGGTTTTTTCAAAATTAGATTGATCCATGCTGTGATCTTAAAAATGTATAAATTGAATAAATAAAAAACCCAGCTGAGTTTTTTTCAAAATACAATTTTATTTTTGCTTCTACAATAATCTAAATTTAATCAGCATCCAATGAAATGTTTTCTTTTACAATGAATAACAATAGGATAATGACTAGATTCTCTTTCTTACCTTCTTCTCAAAGGTGATGATTTACCAATTTTGTTATTTAGCAACACAAAACAAACCTTTCAGATCAGTTGACAAAGCAACTGATTTGAAATAAGAAAATTAAACAATAATCCTCAAAATAATAAATGGTTGCATATAAACAGCTTTCCACCTATAAAGAATAACTGTAGAATAGACCAACATTATCAATTCATGCAATAGAAAAAAAATAGAGAAACAGAATATAACATACTTAGCTTCTAACTAAAATATTATCGTCAAACAGAAGTCATCGCATCGGCCACCACCGGGAATCGAACCCAGGGTCTTCCAGTTACACGCCGGACATGCTTCTACTGCATCACAGCGGCCTCAAAATTCTCCAGACTCACATACGGCAAACTGTTAAACCACCTGGCAGGTTGTTTCTTCGGAGCCCCGCACAATGCTGAGGATTCACCAAAGATAGAAAGCAGCAACTGAACAAATAACTAGGAGGCGAATGAATAATTAACACACACTATTGACGTGGATTAGGAACATTAAACGGAAGTCATCGCTCCTACCATGTTTATAAGTGAGCCACGGAAAAAGTCTCATTGGTTGAATCCTGAATCAGTGAATCCTCAGCGTTGTGCGGGGCTCCAAAGAAGCAACCTGCCAGCTGGTTTGGCAGTTTGCCGTATGAGAGTCTGCAGAATTTCGAGGTCTGTGTGCATTGGCGCACCCACAAAGTGGGTTTTGGGAGCTTAAGCCCCCTCCAAGGAGATTAAGAACGACGTACGTCACAAATTAAACATTCAAAAATATTATTTTGCATGTTCAAAAATACTCACGTATTTCTCGATGTATCGAGATTTAAAAAAACATGTCTTCCATACGTTATTTCCAACCGAAAAATTGCTTTCCACTCAAAGGAAACATTACATTTAAAAAGTTACAGCAGTTAAAACCACCATTAAATGGTTCTACCTGAAAAAATAATGTTCAACAAATTACATACTGTCTGACATAGTGTCTTTTATTACATGGTATCCTTTTCCCAAAGCTCCAAAGAGATTAAGAGCGACGTACGTCACAAATAAAACATTCAAAAATATTATTTCACTTGTTCAAAAAATTACATAGCGTCTTCTTCCCAAAGCACCAAAGAAATTAAGAGCGACGTTCTTTGTCACAACCGTATATAAACTATAGGCATATACAGTGGTGGAAATGGGCCGGAACGCCTATCCGGGAGCGAAACCCCGCGTTCCGGAAGCAAAACCCTGCGTTCCGTTATCGACACCAACAGAAAGGAAGCATTTAATTTTCATAAAACATTTCGCAATGCATTATACATTTCAATTAATGACACCATCTCGTATTAATTGTTCGTCATTTCAATTTTTTTTAATTATTTTCCTCTAATGAAGTTCACTCACCATTTGTGTAGGTACTACCGGAGTTGTAGTTCTTAAAAAATGTTCTCTTCGCCGTCTGGCGTCCTTCCTTTGCGATTTCCCGCCATGGTGACAACGCCGCTTAATTCCACGATGAGTGCGAAGTGTTTGCGTGAGAGCGAAGGTCGTGACAGGAGCTGATTGCTCGATGACCTTGCAACCTCTCTCCGCTCTTGGTATAAAATGACTTCGAAGTTCCTGTAACCTGGCAACGAGCTCAATTACTATACACTCTACACATGCTGTCACTTCAACTCCAGCTCCTGTCGTGGTAGGACGTGACTTTTTGACTGATGTTGTAGTCGTTGTTGTACGTTTTAATTTGTTCTTGTGTGAGAAAAGAAAACAACTGAAAATAATGAAAAGAACTCTAACAGATTTCTTTGGGAAAAAAGATGAGTCAAAAGGAAAAAACAGAACTCGGGAATTTGGAAACCTTCCCCCTGTTCAAGCTCAGACTCCGTGTGAAGTATCACCAAGAAAATCGCGGAAAATACAACGGTCAAAGGAAATCACTGCATTAGGAAGTTCATTAAGAAGAATCTGAATCTCGGCAAAGCTCAACAAATGGTAAACCCGAGTGTTGGACTGAGGATCAAAGTAAGCATTTTTTGAAAGAGTACTCTTGGCTTGTTTTAAAAAATGGGTGTTTAGGATGTGCCGTCTGTAAAACCGCCGGGAATATGAACGTTTCAGAATTTTTAACTGGTGCAAGGCTTTCTAAGGTGTGGGTAGATTGCAAAGTTAGATCTACGGCTGACGATAGGAAGAAGCAAAATACGGCTCTAAGGGGAAAAAATAAAGGAGCACAGAGAAAGTCACGTTCATAAAGAAGCTTCTAGAATGAACGCAAAACGTTCTGAAGGCGTCTTTGAAAATATTGTTGAAAAAATAAATAAAAATAAAGCGGACAATTCGTACAAAATATTCAATACCGCATATTTCATTGCGAAGAACAATAGACCTTTTGCCGATTTTCCTGGTTTGATTGATATTCAAAAGAAAAACGGCACTGAGATGGGGAAGATATTGCAGTCTAGGAAGACATGTACGGATATTTGCGATTCTATAGGAAATGACATGCGTAAAAGGCTCTGTGAAGAAATCGTCTCCGCCGCCTCGGTGGCGCAGTGGTCTAAGGCGTTGGCCTCTGATCTTTCGTCCGTAAGGGGTCCGGGTTCAAATCCCGGTGAGGCATGGATGTTGTGTTTGTCTTACGGCACTGGCTCTCTCCCTTCCCTGGAACCAGTGACCCTAAATTAGGGACGGGCGACTGCTTATAGCCCATTGAGTTGCTCACGGTGGTCGTCAAACCTCCAATCAAAAAAAAAAAAAAAGAAAGAAATCGTCTCCCAAAATATAAAATTCGGTTGATGAGTTTACAACTGTAAGCCGACTCTTAGTACTCATAATCTGCATAAGAATGTCCATAGATCCGGATGATACCAATGTCCAAACTTTATTTTTTGACTTGGTTGAATTACACGATTTGAAAGCAACAGCAATACTGAATCGATTATGAACTGCTTGGTGAAATACTTTCCAAAAGAGCTTATTTAAAATAATCTGATATCTTTTACTTCCGACGGAGCTGCAAACTTCACAGGTTCTATAACTGATGTGGCTCAACAGCTTAAAAAAAATTCCCGAACTTATTATATATGGCACTGTGCAAATCATAACTTAGAACTTGCTGTCGGGGACGTAATTAAAGCGGTTTACGGCATACAGAGTTTTAAATCGTTTTTGCGATAAATTATACTCTTTGTATCACGCTTCACCAAAGAACGCCCGCGAGTTGCATCACTATGCTGAAGAAATTGCAGTTCTGTTTTCTTCAATCGGGAGAGTTCTTGGAACAAGATGGGTCGCAACTAGTGAGCGAACAGTATCTGATGTCTGGAATAAGTTTCCAGCCTTGGCTTTGCATTTTAAAGCTACATCTGCTGATGCTTCAAGGGATAGTAAAGAAAGAAGCATGTTTTCTGGCTTACTGAAAAGACTTACGAGCACATGCTTCCTGGAAAATTTGGCACTAATGAAAACCGCCTTAAAGGGACTTAGTTCATTGTCACTGCGTCTTCAAGGAAATTCTGTATCGTTACCAGAAGCACATTCGCATATTTCCCTTACAGTGAAAGTTTTCCAAGGTTTAGCTGATGGTGGTTTTGACGAGTTTTATTTAGTAGCATCAGATGCCGTAAAAAATATGGTGTTCAAAGGGGTGGACTTACATTCAAGGGGATATAAATCTTGCGGGAAAATAAATTCTGTTCAGTTTTTTCGGAGTGTTGCCAACAATTTATCTGCCAGATTATTCAGCAGCGAGGACATTGTAAAACAATTTCAGGTTTTGTATCCGTCTTTTTGGCCGACAGACATAGATACAGTATTTTATATGGAGAAGGAGAGGTTCTAAGTTTATGCCAAATATTCGGATTGGAGGAAGAAAGGAAAATCATTGAAGAGTTCAGACATTTCAAGGAAACCAAAAAAGTTTCACATCATTTAAAAGTCTTATTAAAATCTGTTGCTGCGGTTGTTATATCAACAGCTGAGTGGTTTTAGCCCCATGAATTTGATAATAACTGATTTAAGAAACGCTTTAATTGTTACACACGTCAGCAACCTCATGTTCATAAAAATAAACGGACCTCCTTCAAAGATCTTCAATCCCGAGCCGTACGTGCGGAAAAGGTTGAGTGACGGAAGGAGAAATGCAGACTTTTTGGCTTGCAGAGAACGTGAAGAAAAGATGCAAGAAGACTTGTTGAAACAAAAACTTTGGAGATTATTTTAGGAGATGAGTTTTTTTTTCAAATCGAAATTAAATAGATATTGCAGCTAAATAAATGGATATTTCAGACAAAGCAGAATTTCTTTACTTTGCCACCCCATATACAGTAGTTACTTACATATCTCTGCCTCAAATACGAGCTGACGTTTTTTTCTCCGATGTTTGTTATTTGAGGGCACCTCCAAAAAGGGTGATACCTTTAATTGCACCGGCACACATTCGCGTGGTCTTTCTAATACGAAACGTACTACTGAATAAAAAAAAACAGCTCCGACTCTAGCTAAATGTGACTATTTCATTTTAAAGTTTAATAACGAAATTTCCTTATATGGTTTTATGTGTACAGCAAATGGGTTTGCAAATATTAAATTTTTAATGCATTCACTTGTAGTATTGTCGCCAAAACCCGTCAAAACTGCGTTAAGCCTTTTTGACGAATTCTGACTATGGAGTCAGAAATAGACAAAACGTTGCAACGTCATTTTGACGGGTTTTCGCGACAACACTACAAGTTTTTTTTTTTTTTTTAATTTTTTTTTTGGAGGTTTAACGACCACCGTGAGCAACTCAATGGGCTATAAGCAGTCGCCCGTCCCTAATTTAGGGTCACTGGTTCCAGGGAAGGGAGAGAGCCAGTGCCGTAAGACAAACACAACATCCATGCCTCACCGGGATTCGAACCCGGACCCCTTACGGGCGAATGATCAGAGGCCAGCGCCTTAGACCACACTACAAGTTGTACGTTGCGTTCCGGCAGCGAAAAATTCCCATTTCCACCACTGGGCATATATATATATATACAGCCCCCTCCAACAAAAATTCCTGGGTGCGCTACTGCCGCTGTGGTGCCGTTGAAGCAAGTCCGGCGCGTAACTGGAAGACCCTGAGTTCGATTCCCGGTGGTGGCCGATGAGAATTTTTCCGTGATTCACTTATAAACGTGGAAAGAGCGATGACTTCTATTTGATGTTTCTAATCCACATCAACTGTGTATTTATTAAAATACTATCTTTAAATAAAATGTGCCTGAGTTATTGTGTGCGGCATGTAAACTGCAATAGTTTTTGACTATTTACAAAGATCGCCTAAAAATTAAACAATGGTACAGATAAAATAAAGTATTTTTGCTTTGTTTTTTACTAGAACCTCAAAAGCAGGCTGAAATTGTCATAGTTTCGTGACTCAAACAATATTCAAATATTTTTTCAAACCTCTGAGTTTTTCTGCGAAACAGCCACATTTAACATAATTAATGTGATCTTAGGGCTTTTAGCCAGAAACAAAACTACCAGTCTTCAGGAAATTTTGATCCATGCTTAATCTTAAAAATGTATAAACTAAATAAATTTTGTGGTTTTCTCTACCCTAAGCCTGTTTCATAACTTATTCCAAACTAATTGAAACAATAGAGAAAAATCTCTAAATGGAGGCGGATGAAACTGGTGCTGAATGTAGGAATACAAAAAAGTCACAAAATCCTGCAGGCAGTTTGGAATTTGAACACTTTTCAGACATTTTGCCATGATTTGCTAGCATTTTATGGAAGAAAACTGGCTGATGACTCTTTCATCATTGATGTTAGGTAATAGTCTGTGTCATTAATTTTGATGACACAGACTTTTTTAAATTTAATGACAAATGACAAGGAAAAATGAGGCCACATTTTTATTAAACAAAACATAGTTTTTCAAAATGAGCCCCCACTTCAAATTTGCTAAAAATATTTTCATGTGTGTATTATAATGTAACCTTTCAGAAGGATAAAAAAAAATACTTTATGCAATTTTGGAGAGGGAAAAAATTACACCAGGCAAATACATGGTTGTGTCAGAATAATATGACAACCTTCCTAATAATGAAAATAATCACCCTTAGACTGGATGACAGGGAGAGATGGTGTGGCATGGACGCAATGAGGTCCTGGAAGGTAGCCTGAGGCACGTGTGCCCATTCGGACTGCAGCGGAGCACGGAAGTCCCAAAGATGACATGGTTGTAGATCAGCACGCTTACTTGTCAATCCAAATAGCCTCACAAGTGCTCTATGGGACTGAGGTTGGGCGATTTCGCCAGTCAAGAGAGAAAGGAAACATCGCTGTCATGTTTCTTGAACCAGTCGCGCAATTCCTTAATGGCGTGACAGGGCGCATTCTCTTGTTGGTAGACATCATCACCACCAGGGTAAATGTCCAACATGAAGGGATGCATATGGTCAGCGAGGATGGACAGGTAGCCATTGGTGTTCAGGAACCCATCCAGGGGTACCAATAGTCCCAGGGCATACCAGAAAAACATCCTCCAGACATATACACTGCCACCGCTCGCTGATGAGGCATCGGTGGTGTGTTTGTCTACTGGTGCCTCTGGATGGTTGGAGACGTAGGTTTCTTCATTATCCTGTTTCGCGTCGCGGATGAGGCATGGGTGGTGTGTTTCGTCTGGTGCTGGTACCTCTGGATAGTTGGAGACGTAGGTTTCTTCATAGTCGTCCTGTTTCGCCTCGTGGATGAGGCATGGGTGGTGTGTTTCTTCTGGTGCTGGTGTCTTTGGATAGTTGGAGACGTAGGTTTCTTCATAGTTGTCCTGTTGCGCGTCGCGGATAAGGCATGGGTAGTATGTTTGTCTTCTGGTGCTGGCTCTTGCATTTCACTGGAACCAGTGGTCCTAAATTAAGGACGGCAGCTGCTTAAAAGCCTGGGACTTGCCCAGGATGGCCGTTCAACTCTAAAACACACACAAATGTAAAAAAGAAAGCACATATAAGTAAAAAGCTGGAGACATCGTTTTTGCACGAAGACTTTGCAACGGTCATCACTGACTGAGTTCTCAGTTGCACTGCACCAGCCGGCTAGCTATGACTGGACAAAATACTTTAGTTATGGTATGGAGGCGCACTTACACTTCCCACGCACTTACACAGGAGACGAAATACTGGTTTAATCCTTTTTCTCAAAATAGTATAACTATGCTAAAAATACGAAATTTCTTGGCGTAGAATACAAATAAACTTTCCAAGCTTTCGCACATCAAGCAGACGACTTTTTCAAGGAAAGTAGACAGCTAACTGAAAACTGGACAGTAGAACGTTTCAACAATTTGAACGCGGTGACTTGATTAGACAATAAATAAATAAGAGCAAACTTGATAATTCGAAGAAACGAGGTCACGTTGGTTGGGCACGCGGTACCACGATAGAAAACGCAGCAATATTTGAAGAATTGATTCCAAATACGTGGCAACTCCAGAGATACGCTATCATTGCAAGCCTCACAGCTGGTCAAGATTTCCAAGGTTTCGCGAATGGCAGTAGATTCGGGTGTGGAGTATGAAGCTAATTTCTTTACATCACTCCATATAGGATCGGCTGACTTGAATTTACTTCTCTTGATAGGGCAGTGGTTATTTTTCCGTCTCTTGTATCCCTTTTATGTTCGCTGATTCTAATTCCAAACGAAAGTTTGGTCATTCCGATGTATCACCTGGAGCCGTCCGGATATTGTAGTGGGATGGCATAAACACCTGACTTATTGAAAAGAGGGAGCTTTTCAATATTTCTCTTAAGCATCGTATACAAAGATGCCGAAGACCTTATGCCGACACCGAAGTTTATCCTCCTGAGCGCGTTTTTGAGTTGATAGGAAGCATTTGGAATGTAGGGAATAGAATCCAGGTAGCGAAGTTGCGGCATAGAAATATTATAAAGGCTGGTTCTGGCTTTCTCGATAAAGTTATGCATCTGGTTCGGCGTATATCTTGCCTGAGTGGCCAATTCGACGATGTTTTTTTAGTTCGGATTGTCTAGAACGGACATCGGATGAGACAGCGAAGGCTCTTCTAATTCGAGAACGAAAGAAGGCCGTCTTGTAATCATCAGGACAGAATGAACTGCGGAGCATCAGGTTGGGAACGGAGGTGGGTTTATAATCGACTTCCGTATGAAGGCGGTCGTCATGCGATTTCCCCACTGAGACGTGCAGATAAGGTAAAGTACCATTGTGTACAAGCTCCATGGTGAAATTGATTGTAGGGTGCATACAATTTATTCTATCGAGGAAAAACTGGACAGCCTCCTTTCCGTGTGACCATATGAAAAGTACGTCGTCGGCATATCGTAGCCAGGTGGTAGACCTTGGGGTGATGCTGGTGAATATATGTTGCTCAGTGGGGCGAAGTATGCATCTGCGAGGAATGCGAAGATCCTATCGGAGCGCCATTTGCTTGTTTATAAATTTGCCCTCGGAAACTGAAGTAGCTAGAATTTGAGACATATGTTCACCAACTACACCTCAAGGCCTACCACCTGTGTACGATATGCGGACGACGTATTTTTCATATGGCCACACGGAAAGGAGGCTCTCCTGGAATCAGTGACCCTAAATTACTGACGATTTTTTTTACCAAAGAGTTGTACACGCTGATTAACATGCTTCAATCTCAATTTCATTTATTTGCCAATCATATAATAAATTAATTAAATAATTATAACAAATTTAATAATTTAAACTATTTGATTTTGAAATACATTTTACTTCATTTATGTATTTTTAGTATATAAATATATACTATATAATTATGTACTATAGACACTTTATATTTTTTTTTATTGAAGGTTTAACGACCACCGTGAGTTAAACCAGTGACACTAAATTAGGGACGGGTTATAAGCAGTCGACCGCCGCCCCGGTGGCGCAATGGTCTAAGCGATGGCCTCTGATCATTCGTCCGAACGGGGTCCGGGTTCGAATCCCGGTGAGGCATGGATGTTGTGTTTGTCTTACGGCACTGGCTCTCTCCCTTCCCTGGAACCAGTGACCCTAAATTAGGGACGGGCGACTGCTTATAGCCCATTGAGTTGCTCACGGTGGTCGTTAAACCTCCAATAAAAAAAAAAAAAAAAAAAAAGCAGTCGACCGTCCCTAATTTAGTGTCACTGTTTCCAAGGAAGGGAGAGAGCCAGTGCCGTAAGACAAAACACAACGTCCATGGCTTACCGGGATTCGAACCTGGAGCCTTCACGGACCAATTATCATAAACCAGCACTTTAGCGAAAATTAGTATTCTACAATAGGTAATTTTTACTACATTTATCCATTTTATTCGCAAGCAATCTCTTGAAAACTGACAAGTTTTTTTTTATTTGTTATGAATAAAGGAATTTTTCATTTCTTTTATTGAAAAAAACAATAATACAAATTTTGCTACTTTCGAATTCGTTTTGCAACTTTTCAGAGCTAAGTCAACTACTTTCTCATTGAATAGTGTGGTAAATGGCAACACTGAGGACGGTTCCCACGAAAAAAGCTGAGTAACTAATAGAGCAGTAAAATGTCTTAACATAGAAATGTATCGTTGTGTACAAATTTTGAGATCTATTTAGCAAATTAAAATATGATATTGTATGCTAATGGTGCCCGTCATTTTGCAGAAATTTTCATCCATTGCTTTTAAATTGTTGAAATACTTTTATAGTTTCATTTCAAGATCACTGGATTGTATTGTTTTGAAAACAAAATTACAGTTACGATGAAAGAATTATGCCTGTTCTTTGCCCCAGTAAAATGAGATAAAATTCCTTTTTTTCCAAAGAAAAGAATAGAGAACTTTTTTCTTGTTCATGAGGTGCACATTACATTTTCCCTCTTTCGTAAACATTCCTGCTAATCCAGTGATAAACCTACTTTTTATAAACTGAAAAATTTAGAAGGGAGAAATTAACTTGTCAGGTGAAAATTCGAGGGTGTGAAAAATTAATGTTTTTTTACAAGTAATTTATAAAGATGTTCCTTCAAGAATTTTTACTGCTTTACAAGTTTTCATGAGTCGTATTTTTCTCCAAAATTAGTTTTTTTTTTTTTTTTTTGTCTGTTTCAAATAAAGGGCCGATCATGACAGTCTGTACTTTACAAAGCATTAAATGAGAAAAAAAAAAAAAAAAAGCTTTCTATTCCAGAAGCTCTTGAAATACAGTTAGAAATTTTATACAATAGACTTTTAAATCATGGAAGGTGCTCATCTGCTGTTTTTTTGTTTTTTTGTTTTTTTTAATGACTAAAGTTTTATAAAGTCCTTCATGTTCTCATACGTGTGAAACAGGACACAATGATGCTTGGTGTATGCAGACAGCACAAGGAAGTCGTAATGACATTCAGAATTTGTTTCATGATTGTAATCCATAAATATTAGCAAACAAAACCTTTTTGGGGTTGCTGTGAAGACAAAAAATAATATCTAATTAGTTTCCCAATATGGAGTCGATGACAAAATGTTCTTCAGCTGGGAGGAAACCACTTAAGACTTGATTATAAAGAAAATGAAAAACAAGCTTCACGTATTTTCTCAGAGAAGATCTTCAAGAGTGTGAAGTCTACTTTCACGAGTTCACAAAATATCTGCTTTTGCATGATATATGTAATCTGACAGGACTTAATCTTCCATCTAGGATTGTATGTGCTGCAGCAAATTCATGATGGAAAATAAACTTTCAAGTGATATGCTCCTTCACACCAATGAAAAACCTGATATGCATGATGTATGTTCTGAGCAATTGACACAGAAAAGTGTGATTCCCGATCCTACTCTCCTTCCTGCATCTCATCAGTATTATGTGGACTGCAAGAAGTTCACAAGGAAAGATGACTTTTTGGAGCATATGCTGTGTCATACAGATGAAAAACATTATCAGTGTGTTCTGTGTTCCAAACAATTTACTACGAGAAGTAACCTTTCCCGGCATATGCTTCTTCATACAGGTGAAAAATCTCATCTGTGTGATGTGTGTGCCAAGCAATTCACTCAGAAAAGTCACCTTTCCAAACATATGCTCCTTCATACAGGTGAAAAACCTCATCAGTGTAATGTGTGTTCCAAGCAATTTACACAGATAATTGCCCTTTCCAAACATATGCTCCTTCATACAGGGGGAAACCTCATCAGTGTGATGTGTGTTCCAAGCAATTCACACAGAAATGTGCCCTTTCCCGGCATATGCTCCTTCATACAGGTGAAAAACGTCATCAGTGTAATGTATGCTCTGAGCAATTCACACGGAAAGATGCCCTTTCCCAGCATATGCTCCTTCATACAGGTGAAAAGCCTCATGAATGTGATGTGTGCTGCAAGCAATTCACACGGAAAAGTGCCCTTTCCAAACATATGCTCCTTCATACAGATGAAAATAGCAGTGTGATGTGTGTTCCAAGCAATTAACACTGCAAAGTTACCTTCTGAAGCATATGGTCCTTCATACAGGTGAAAACCCTTATTAGTGTGATGAATGTTTCAAGCAATTTATATATGGTGTGCACTTTCCGAGCATATACTCTTTCATATAGTTGAAAAGCAGCATCAATGTTGTGTGTTGTAAGAAATTCACACAGAAAAGTATCCTTTCAAATCATATGTCCCTTCACACCAACAAACCGTATCAGTGAGGTTAATCCTCCAAGCAATTCCCGCCAAAAGGTAGCCTTTCAAAGCATATTCGCTTTCAAACTTGAAAATACTCACTATTGTGATGTGTACTACAGGGAATTCACAAAGGTAATTTTACAAGGGATATGTTCATCTACACTGGTGAAAAACCTCATCAGTGCAATGTATGCTTCAAGCCATTTACACTTATAGATCATCTGTCAAAGCATGCACTCCATCATTCAAGTGAATAACAGCAACTGCATAACGTGTTTCTAAATATTTTTGGAACTTTTTTTTTTTCAGCATATGCATTATTCAATTTATCAAGTATTGAGGAATATTAAATATTCATAGTGAAATATGATCTTCCTACGTACCATATTTTGCCAACTGAAGTCTAGCTACTGAACCTGAAAGATATCTGTATGAGTTAATATGTGGATGAGGGTGAAGTTTAGTGTCATAAATTATTCTGTTAAAAGCTTTAAGAAAATTATGTGCATATTTCAAAATATGTAATTTGATGGAGAATATGGTGAGAAAATTTGGTAAATGTGTAGATTAGTGTCCTAAATTATTTCGTTGGAAAAATGTAAGTACCTCAAAAAAGTGAGATACAGATTTTAGAGTATAAAAATTAATTGCAAATGGTGCAGAAATTACATATTTTAAATGTGTTTTAAAGATTTTTATCGTAATATTGACCTGTGAGTCCGACACTGTGAAGGGAATCTGCGGTAGGCCTACGCATCGCTATGGCGATGATGCGAAGCTTTGCTTTGTTGAAAGGGACATTTGCTGCGGCGTGTAATTTGCACGCAAATGACTACAAGAGCAGCTGCATACGTTTTTGCCAGGGGTGCAAACCATGTTGTACTCATATGCTACAGAATATAGTTTGTTCCTGTTTTGTCATTGTTTTTAAAGCAGATGTTGAGAAATTTTTTGTTCTTTCGCATATGATTCCCTGATTCAAAATAGAAAGTACTAATATGCTTTTATTTGTTGTACAGAAGACTGGGGAACTATAACTTTCAGTTTTGATTTGAACAGCTTCCATTCTTAGCTGGTTTGTTGTGTTACTGCACTTTTGGTTCGCCTGTTAATAGCTTATTCTCAGGTCAGTTTCTATCTCACTGATACGTATCTTTTGCAAATCGAAGAGGTTTCATCTGATTTTTCCTGCCAACAACGTACAGGATACAACAAAATAAAGGGGGGATGATGCGGACTTATTTTCTGTAGCGTATCACTACAACATTTGGTAAATGTGTACTTTAGCGTCCTAAATTATTTCATTGGAAAAATTTAACTGTGTGGGAAAAGTGCGACATGCAATTTTTTAAGCATGCAAAATAATCAGGAAAGGTGCAAAAATATAGTATTTTTAGGTAAAACGAAAGAATTTGTCTGAAGTATTTACCTGCGAGTACAATGGTTTGCAGCAGTTGATGTGGGAGGGTGAAGCAATGCTAACGGCCACGACGTGAAGGTTCAGTGCATCGTTAAGGAGTAAGAGTTGGTCGTGAATGCGCAGAAGAATACAAGAGTGGGGTGTATTTTTCGGAAGAGTGTGATGCGTCATGTAATTGTGTGCAAGTAGAAGTAGTTCAGAGATGTTTTATTAATTTTTGAGAAAGAAATGTGCGGAATGTTGTTATTATTAGTTTAACAATGTCTCCGAATGGAAAGAAATGAAAGAATGCAAATGTTTTCATGTACAACAGAAGTGTTGAGTAAGAAGTTTTGGTTCCGGTTGAATCGCAAGCTTTGATTAAGGTTTCAAAGATGTACAGGGTAGTTGATTTCTTCAACCAATTCATTTGTAGTTGTGCTGTTATTCCATACATCGTAGCTCAAAATTTTTCATCCTGAGACATATTTTTGAAAATGAAGGAGTTTCTTCAATTCAAAAATCGTAGTATGGCAGGGAGTCCAAGAGTTTGTCGTCATATTGTGCCAGATAATGAAATTTTAAGCCCTGACAAAATACGAAATGAAGTACGGAGACTCACGACTTTGGAAAGAGCCACTAACGCTGTTGAAAAAGCTACTAACACCACTTACAATGCTGCGTAAAGCAGACCTGTTTCCTTCAGCGTATTCCAACAAGACACTTCGATGACCACGTACTGCTCAACCGCTTCCTTCTGTATTCTTCCGCCCGTAACTTGCCCTTCTCAACAAAGCTTCCATTCACCGGACTACACCTTGCCGCTGTTGCCGCTCTGTTTTCCTAGGCCTACTGCACGTACTCTTCAAAACCATCGTACTCCCAAGTAAGTACTTCAGTAAAATTATTTCCTGTTCTCTACAAATATTATATTTTTTCACCTTTCCCCATTATTTTGCATGCTTAAAAAATTGTATGTCGCACTTTTCCCACACAGTTAAATTTTTCCGATGAAATAATTTAGGACGCTAAAGTACACCCAACATTTTTGGGTCTCCTGCCAACAACATAACCTCTTTCATTTGTATTCTTCTGCCCGTTATTTCGGTACAGCAACAAACCTTCCTTTTAACGGACCAAACCTTCATATCTTCGCCGGAGCGATGCGTTTGGCCTACCGCAGCTCCTCTTCACAGCATCGGACTCACAGGTCAATATTACAATAAAAATCTTTAAGATATATATCGGGTCAGGAGACGTCTCACACGTCCCGATGAGTATAACTCTTTCTACTAAAATCTTTTAATTAATAGTAAATTTTAAATGTTTGACTGTGCAAGTGAATGAATGTGGAACTGAAAATATATAACCTAACTGTTTTATTTCTGCAAAATTTTTATAACTAACCAAAGGTCCGTAACGTAAGAGACCTCTCGGGGCCGGGAACACGTGCCTCACAGAGCAAACAACGTGAGAAATACTTTGACAATATCAGGTAAAATACCTTAGATATTATGTATAGTTTAATTAAAAGCACGTTTATAACATAAGACAACCTATAAAGTTGTCTCATGAATTGCATTTTTCGTAAGTCTGTCCTAATGCAGAGTCTTTTCGAATTTTGTAGCTTTTTCAAACGTGAAGTTAACAAGGTCCTTTTGAAGTCAAATATGAAGAAATTGAAGTTAGTGCCAAAGAAATTAAACATCGAATAAACAAAGAAAGTTTTTTTTACAACATTCTAAAAAGGACAAAGCGGGATAAGCCTGACAGTAGAATTTATCGATGTACGTTAAAATCAAAGAAATCACATTAAGTAGGCTTAAAGTGTACTTTTGCTTTCAACCTATGTAGGTTGACTATTGAAATATCTTAAAAAATAGTTTAAAAACACAATAAAAGAACCTGTCGTGAAGCAAGTCGAAGTATGATAGACCCTAAAATGCAAACGGGGAACAGTTCATCCATTTTGCTTTTTCTTCTTTGTTTTGCTGCTCAACATTTCTGCAAGTGATAGTAATATTCACATGTTTTTGTATGTGTATATCATCAAAGCCATGCCAAGTATGCTATGCAAGGAAGCCAAAACCTAGTTTGTTTACAACTGAGGATTGCTGGTATAATGCATAGCCAACCTATGAGGTTCCGGTAGGGTTTGTGTCCCGGGATCACTGACTGGAGTTGACTAATTGTTTTATTTTTTGTTCCAGTTGAAGAAATTCTCATTTTATGAAAATCCTCCAAATATGTGGCATAAACAAAGACACCGCTCTTTCCACGTTTTAGCAACACACAGCAACCAAAAAAAAATTTTTCGGCCACTGCTGGGGATCCCAATCCCAGATCTCTCAATATCAGGTCGAGCACGTTAGCCTTACACCAGAGTGGCCAACAATCCACAGCGCTATGTGTGTTTTTCTGTCAGCAGCTTCTGACATCATAAATTCAAAAGATGTCCAGCAGTGGCCAAATAATTTTTCAGTTGCTGTGTTTTGCTAAAATGTGGAAACTGAAAAATTAGTTCCTTTGGTTTTTTGCAGACATTTCAGGCCTCTTGATTTTAGTCAAAGCCTGTTCTCAATGTATAGAAGGATTATCGTGATAAACCCTTCCATACATTGAGAACAGGCCTATAGAAGGATTATCCTGATAATCCTTCTATACATTGAGAACAGGCCTTGACTAAAATCAAGAGGCCAGAAATATCTGTTAAAAAAACAAAGTCACTCAGAGGGAAGGAAGATTAAATGAAAATTTCTTCAACTGGAAGTAGAACCAAATAAATATATCTGGGTAAAGCCTTGAGTAAGTGATTTAATACCTGTTAAGTAATTGTATTAAAAGGATAGATTATTAGTTTAGAGTAAAGGTTAAATGTTAGTTAAAATTAATTTGGGGGAGTTTTATTATTATTATTATTATTATTATTATTAGAGGTAAATACTAAGTACTTTTTTTTTTGTAGTGGCAGAAGCTGATGTTCTGGGGTTCCCAGATTATGATTGTATAATTCATTTTTCTTATATGTGTTTATTTTCGGAGGGTGGAATTGTTATTTTACATTTTCTTGTTATGTAAATGTTATAAATGTGGCTATGTTGTTGTAGAAAAAGAGTTCTGGGTGGAAAGTTGTTATGTAAATTTGTGATGCGTTGACGTCTGCTGAAGGTGAAATAGAAAGTAGTCTTGGTCCGAGGCTTGCTCCACTATTTATGTTGGTTTCATGGATCTTGCAGGACTTTTTGTATTACATGCATCAGGTTTTAGGCAGTTTCACATGGTGTTAATGTATGCTGTATGCTAATGTATGCTGTTAATGTATCCTGTATGCTTCAGGCAAGGTTTAATGTTTCGGGTTAATGTCTGTGTTTCATGCGGTCTTGGTGGTGTGATGAGAGTGGCAATATCAGCTATCTGTTAATGGGTGGTGATTTTGGGTCATACTTGCTGTCAAGCCTTGATCGTTCATTGATTTGTTCTTACCATGTTAAGGTGCGTCGCATAAATATAGAGACAGTCAACTTTGTGCCGTGAACGCAATGCAAATATAGGTAGGAAGCTGAAGTGGTACCTAATTAGACATAACCCTACAACAAACGTTTCGATCCGTCGACATGAACGGACTGTGTGAAAAGAACACTACAAAGTGAAATAGTGTAATTTTAGGTGTCTCATAAATATAAAGACAACTATGTAAAGTAGCCACATGCAAATGAGATGTGCAAATTAGCATGTTGTATGCACGCACATGGGCCATAATTTGGTCCAGGCTACAAAACACAGCGGACCTGCCGTCAGACATTCATTTGCCAAAATGCCACGCAACAGTCAACTTTCTGGTGAGGAGGTGCAGAAGATTTGGAGACTGAGAGCAAATGGATCGCCTGTTGCGAAAATTTGCAAAGCCATAGGGAGGAGTAGAGCAGTCATTTATTAGACTTTATCGAAATGTGGTGCGTTAACTACCAGAAAACAGCCTGGAGGGCCTCGAATAACAACCAAACGAGATGATCGTGCCATCATGCGTTTAGTTTCATCCCAAAGGTTATCACTACGTCAAGTTTCTCGCACTGTTAATGTCACCGTCTCAAAGGGCACAGTTCATCGACAAATCAAGGAAAGTCGCAACATTTTGCTCCATAAAATGCGTTGTCTGCCACAAGGAAGCTAAATTGTGATGGGCAACCAGCCACATGCACTGGACGGACGAGTGGATCACAACTATTTTCTCCGATGAGAAAAAGTTCAACCTGGACGGCCCTGACGGTTGGAACTGCTATTGGCATGATTTACGACGTGAGCCACGCACCTTCTTCAGCAGAAAGAAAGGAGGGGATCTGTGATGGTATAGGGAGCTTTTGCATTCAATGGGACAACGGATATTGCTTTTCTGCACGGCAGGTAAAAGCTCCCTATACCATCACAGATCCCCCTCCTTTCTGGTGTTGATTATCTGTTCCAGCAAGACAATGCCTATCCATCGGTCTGCATCAACGAAAAGCTGGTTTAACACTCATCGTGTGACCGTAATGGATTATTGGCCAGCACTCAGTCCAGATCTCAACGCTATCGAGAACTTCTGGGATATCCTAGCCCGTGACGTGTATGCGAATGGACGGCATTTCTCAAGTGTGGTGGCATTGAAAGAGCAGATTGAATGAAGCTGGTACGCACTGCATCCAGAACACTTACTATATCTCTTGGTAGACAGCATGCTCAATTGGGTTTTCAGTGTTATTCGGACCAACGGCTCCACTATTTGTACCGGAAGTGCTCATAACTAGTAAGTCTTTATATTTTTGAGACAGTGTATTTCTGTTTTTTTCTTGTACTTGGTGTTGGAATTGTTGTGTTTCCGTCAAACTATTGTGCAGCTGCATGTCCTATGCTATTTTTGCTATAAATATGAGGTGTACATTTCAGCTCGTTGTTGTTTCTTTTTTATTCGAGAATTTGTTCTGTCTCTATATTTATGAGACGCACTATACCATTGAGCTAGCTGAACATGGTCCTCTGTTGGCGCTGCTACGGATGGATTCAGAACTATGACTCCTGATGTGCTGTGCCTTGCTGGGACTGATTCATTATAATTCTACAAAGAGGCTGGTTCCTGCGGACTCTTGCCGTAAGTGTTGTTTTTGCTGCATGAACTTTTATCAAGGCTTGTTTCCTGATCAAGGGGAAGAGCAAAGTGCCACAAGTCTTGATAGTTATTGCCAGTAGTGAATGGTGAAGACTGTGGGGAGGTCCCCTATGCTATGAGTGAAGATATTGCATTAATTGTATTGCTATTCTTCCACCCAGTCCTGGGAGGAGAGATGTTCCTGTGAAGTGGATTCCCAGATTGCAGTGCATGAGTTATGTCTTGTTTACATTCATTAGTTTTTAATAGTTACTGGTAGAGGGTAGTTATTGGCAGAGTTGTATAAAAATAAAATGTATCTTGTGTACACAACCATTGAAACAGAAAACTTGCTGCAAACCCGTGCGAATCACACATATGATAACAGTAGAATAAGATAATTGAAAGAAAAATTAATAAAACAATAAATAATTAGAACATTAGCAGGGTGTCTACTGGTCATGAAAAAGTCATGAAATTGAGCAGGTAGTCATGAAATAATGAAAAAGTAATGAAATTGAGTGGGTGGTCATGAATTTTTTTGGTTCAGTACCTGAATGAAGACAAGTTTGCACACCTAGAAGAAAACACGAACTGGCACCCTTATAAACTGCCATGTAGTCGATGCCCCATGACATATATATGAAAAAACATATGTCTTCATCAAAAGCTGATGTTGTGAAGAGGGAATATTTATAATTTTGTGAATCTTCTAAAAAGCAACTGAAACAGTTCAATCCTAAGGAGGACAAACTTGATCACTTCCTGATGAATTTACTAAGTGCGAACCATGACTTTATCAAGTTGGTACAGAAGCTGCTATGCATGTTTCATGGCAATGTTGCAGTTGAAAGAGGCTCTTCTTTAACAAAGAACTTTTAATTGAAAACTTAGAAGAAGATGCAGTTGTTTCAGAAAGAAGTGTTTACAGTGCATACAATCGCTAGGGGGTTTAGCTAATAGTGAGAAAGAACTGAATGTGGACATCACAAAATCAATGATATTAGCTGTCAAAAATGCTTCATCAAAAAGAGTAGAAGCCTTAAAGAAGAAGAAATCTGACAAAGATGAAGTGGCCAATCGTAAAAGGAGAGCAGTCCAAGAACTCAAAGATAAGAAAAGAAAGCTTATAGATATAAAAGGCAAAAGAAGAAGCCGAAGTTCTAGATTCTGAGATAACAAGTTTAGCTAAGATACTTAAACACTGAGTCTTTCACTGTGAAATTTCAGTCTTTATAAATTTTGTACATTCATAGTTTTTATATTGCCTTCTTAATAAAAACTTGTAAGTTTTTACTGCATTACCATGTTAAAAGAATTTGTGTATTAATAGATGTAATGATAAATATTTCTAAAAATAGCCATATCCCATTCCAGATGAGAATTGAATGTTTTTATTTCTTTAAACACATGGAATTTGGTGAATGGCATAGTGCAAGCCATACATAATTACATTATTCATGTTAAGCAATTTTAGTTACATAAGAATTACATTCAGCTTTCATCTCAACTATCTTTCAGGTAGGGGTTCATTAAAAAGCCCCCTTCCGTATAGTTATTTTAGCAGAAATATTATAGACACATAAGTTTTGCTTAACTATTGTCACATGGAATTAATTTCAGTGTTTGTAAAAATAAAAAATAACCTGGGATCTCAAGCCAAGAGTACTAGATTATGAGTCTAGAATGGTTGTCATTGTGCCACACATTGTCGAGAAATCATGAATTTAACTGAAGAGGTCATGAGAAATTCATGAATTTGGTTCATTGGAAATCAGTAGACTGCCTGATTACACATTCCAATGAGAACAACATAAGTACATTACAATTCAATGTGCAGCAATGTGTGTGAAATGAACTTTTATGGCAAATTATTAAAATATTGGACTATGAACCTCATAAAAACAAGATACTATTGTCAAATAGAAGTCATTGCTCTTTCCACGTTTATAAGTGAGTCACAGAAAAATTCTTATTGGCCACCACCGGAAATTGAACCATGGTGGCGAATGAGATTTTTTCCACTATACTAGTTATTATTTTTCCACGACTCACTTATAAACGTGGAAAGAGCGATGACTTCTGTTTGATGTTCCCAGTCCACGTCAAATGCCTGTACTAATTATTCATTCACCTTCTAGTTATTTGTTCAGTTGCTGCTTACTATCTTTTGCGAATCCCCAGCATTGTACGGGGCTCCAAAAGCATCCTGCCAAGTGGCTTGGCAGTTAGTCGTATATGACTCTGGAGGAATTCGAGACCGCTGTGGTGCAGTGGAAGCATGTCCGGCACGTAACTGGAAGACCCTGGGTTCGATTCCCGGTGGTGGCCAAGGAGAATTTTTCCGTGACTCACTTATAAACGTGGAAAGAGCAATGACTTCTGTTTGATGTTCCTAGTCCACGTCAAATGTCTGTACTAATTATTCATTCGCCTTCTAGTTATTTGTTCAGTTGCTGCTTACCATCTTTGGTGAATCCCCAGCATTGTACGGGGCTCCAAGAAGCATCCTGCCAAGTAGCTTGGCAGTTTGTCGTATATGACTCTGGAGGAATTCGAGACTGCTGTGGTGCAGTGGAAGCATGTCCGGCGCGTAACTGGAAGACCTGGGTTTGATTCCTGGTGGCTGGCAATGAGAATTCTTCCATGACTCACTTATAAACGTGGAAAGAGCGATGACGTCTGTTTGATGTTCATAGTCCACGTCAAATGTCTGTATTAATTATTCATTCACCTTCTAGTTATTTGTTCAGTTGCTGCTTACCATCTTTGGTGAATCTCCAGCATTGTGCGGGGCTCCAAGAAGCAACCTGCCAAGTGGCTTGGCAGTTAGTCATATATGACTCTGGAGGAATTCGAGACCGCTGTGGTGCAGTGGAAGCATGTCCAGCGCGTAACTGGAAGACCCTGGGTTTGATTCCCAGTGGCGGCAAATGAGAATTTTTCCGTGACTCACTTATAAACATGGAAAGAGCAATGACTTCAGGTTTGATGTTCCTAGTCCACCTCAAATGTCTGTATTAAAATACTATTGTAATTAAAGTTTCTATATTTAGAAAAACAGTTCTAACAATGAACCTTCAAAAATAATAAATAGCATTTTCAACAAGTTAATTCAAACATACTAGACTTATGAAATTCAAAAGGAAATGATTCTAATTTAATAACTGGGAATAAAATTTAAATTCTTTCGATACAGTTCCTATACATTGAGAACAGGCCTTCATAAAATCTAGAGGCCAAAAATGTCTGTAAAGACTAAAGAACTCAGAAGATGTGAAAAATAAATAAAAGTTCTTTAAGTTAAAATAGAATTAAGTATATTAATCAGAGTAAAGCCCTAAATAAGTGTTTTAATTGCTGTAAATAAAATTTTCATTTTTTATAATTTTTTAAACTACTGGCAAAAACTATATGCAAAACCTGCTATTAATTTGGAAACTATCAGCATATGCGTGTACGTCTGTATTCTGCTACTCTGGTTATTGGTATCAGGGGAATTTAGGGTGTGATTGAAAATGAATTGTAGTTGGCTGTGTGACATGTTATTTGTACTGTCAGGAATGTTTAAGTACCAAAATGGAATGTACTGGATTATACAGAATTCATAAAAGCAGCTGTAGGGCTTTTTGTGTTACATGCATCAGGTTTTCGGCTTCAGGTGGCTTCACGCAGTGAGGCTGTATACTTCAGGTGAGGTTTAATGTTTTGGGCTTAATGTCTGTGTAGGCGGTGTAATGAGAGCGGCGATATTGGCTATCTGTTAATGGGTGGTGATTTTAGGTCATACTCGCTGTCAAGCCTTGATTATTCGTTCATTTGTTCTTACCATGTTACCATTGAGCTAGCTGAACATGGTCCTCTGTCGACGTTGCTGTGTGTGCATCTTTTAAATGATTACCCAAAGAAAAGACTTCAAGTTATTTTGAATAGAATTTCAGAAAAAGTGGTCCATAACAAGCCCACATTTAGCAATATCCAGAATTTGAGCAAGACAGGAATTTTAGTTTGATCTAATGTTAATTCTAAGCTAATTGAATCATTTTTAATGAACAGAATCAAATGAAATCCCCAGATTTAACTATTAAGAGATGAGCCAATATGATCACTTTTAACAAGTGACAACATTTAATGAAATTACATATTTAATAAAGCAGGAAAAATCTGCTGTCCTGGAATGGAGGGAAAGATGTGGTGTTTAAGATGAATCGGCAACAGCGCAGCAGAATTTCTGTGTTAATGGAAGATTGTTGATAGAAAAGCAATGGGGATATGTGCTTCAAATGCTAAACAAAGGAGTTTTTCCAGAGAATATCCACCACCAATTGTGTCAACAGAATCAAAAACATGCTCTCTACTCCAAGGCAAAAAGAGAATGGATGGGATTCATGCACATGCTTTAAGTAGATTTCTGGGTGACGATTGCAGAGAGGGATGGGGATGTAGCCTAAGGCGAAACATAATATAACATTTTGTGGAATTGCGTCTATTGCCCCTTTCAACCTCCAAGTGAGCATTGCATTGTGAAGATCGATGCACCTTTAACATCGTGTGCATTTAAACAGCAGCCAATTTCATGTTGCATCAAACAGGAAATCCTAAACATTCATAAGTGACAAAATGCCTAAGAGAAAAGTGTTCTGTAAATGACAAAGTAGCCATAATTAAAGAGCCACAAAATGTAGGAAAAGGTTTGCCTTATGTTATGATATATACAGATATATGATATAAACGTAAATACATATTTTTTCATGGTGGCATTTTCACCCAAAAATGGATTTAGCCAGTGCTCGTATTTAAAATGTATTTTTGTCAGTCCTGAGCTCCTCCTTAACGGAGGGTTATGCTGTATATGTATTCATTTTGGCTATTTTCATAGAGTAAATTAACATGCTATTTATAATTTTAATGCTGCATATAAATAAGCCACTTTTGTTGTAAACAGATTTGCAATTTACCTGTCATTGCTATTGCAAAGGTACACTTTCTTGCACATTTATTTTACCTCCTGTGATGTTGTCTTCAATAGTTTCCAAAATAAAATATATAAATATAATTTTTGAATATAATGTGTGATATATTTATGGATGCATTTATTCATGGTGCCAAAATAGATAATGTGTAATGTATAGTATTTACAGATGTATGCATGCGTGATGGCAAAATAGACAATACTGATCAAGTTTATGTGTGCCAATTGCTGTATCCTGATCACTCATTCGTGTTGGCAGGAAACAAAAAGTGAGTTGGGCCACTCCATATCGCAGTGGTCAAAGCACTGGTGTATGACCCTTCGTCTGAGAAGGGTCGGGGTTTGAATTCTGATGAAGCATGGATGGTGTGTGTTTCTTACGGTACTGGTTCTCTCCCTTCTCTGAAACCAGTGGCCCTAAATTCGTGATGGCAAACAGGTTTTCTCCCTTTGAGTTAGTTGTTCATGGTAATCCTTAAATCTTCAGCCCAAAAAAATTGAGCTGTAGAATATGTTGTGCTGGATGTATGATTACTATGAAATTCAAACAGAGTATAAGCAAATGAAAAAACAAAGTTATGGGTTTTGAGTGTGGAACTTTCGGTACTGAATTCAAGATCAATCTGAATGGCAAAGAAATAGGCTGGGTGAATGAATTTGGATATTTAGGAATCATGTTTGACCGAGAAAACAAATTAAAGGGTGAAATTACTAGGTGAATGAATTCATCTTTAAAAGTCATAACTGTTTTAGGAGTATTTCACTGGAATGATGGGTTCTCCAGAAAGTCCTGACTGGCCTAGTCTGACGTGCGACAGTGAAACCTGGGCACTGCAGAAGAGACAGGGGTCCCTTGTGTGCTGGAGAGATGCATTACTTACTGGGGTTTGTAGCAAGACACATTCTAAGATCACATTAGGATTGAAGATGTGTTGCATTGAAACCTGGGTACTGCAGAAGAGACATAGGAGTCACTTGTGTGCTGGAGAGATGCATTACTTATAGGGGGTTTGTAGCAAGACACATTGTAAGATCACATTAGGATTGAAGATGTGTTGCAGTGAAACCTGGGTACTGCAGAAGATACACAGGAGTCACTTGTGTGCTGGAGAGATACATTACTTACTGGGGGTTTGTAGCAAGACAGATTCTAAGATCACATTAGGATTGAAGATATCTTGCACATGTGTAATGTGAAGCAAAATGTTATTAGTAAGGTGGAGACAATATTCTTAGGTGGTTTGACCATGTTGTGAAAGAAAGACTGGTGAAATGCTTACTAAAACACTTTATCCAGTCCTGTTGGCAAGAGCATACCTGCCAACTACAACGGAATGTCGGTAGTTTCTACGGATTTAGTTGTCTCACTACGGAACTATGGACATCGCTGTCTAAACTACGGATTCTACGAATTTTCATTTTGTTTATATATATATATTTTTTCATTTTTCTAGTATTTCATGATATATACATGTGATTCGTAAGCGGATTCGCATAATTCCGCTTTTTTTCCTTCTTTTTTTTTATGTCATCATGACGATCTACGTGATGACATTAAAAAAAAAAAAAACGTGTTTTACAATTTTCTGAAACGGTAGTTAAACGGAGTGAAAATTTTTGCTGCAATCGCATTTTTTTCTTCTCTCGATGTTGCCTTTGTGTCCACTTTTCTGGTAAACATCATTCAATTGCATAAATATTTGTATTTCTGCTAGAAATTGTATGGAAAATTTCCAGAACTGGAAGTCGTACGGAGCAAAGATTTTCGTCGTAATCTCGCAACCCCCCTTCCGTGCGATATTTCCACTTTTCTGCGTTGTTAAATATCCCCCATCCCATAAGTTTTTGCATTTAAGCTTGTGTAGGGAGTGGTAAATTCCCGAAAACAGAAGTGACAAAATTGGAAAATGTGTAAAAATTGATGCATAGTGTTCAAAAGTGTTATCCTCAAAGTTACACCATTTATCTAAAATAGTTGAAGCTTTGATATCATGCACTCAAGGTTCTCAGGCTGAAAGTTTTTTCAGCGTGCTAGAAGAAATTATTGTTATCAGAAGGAATGAAAAAAAGAAAATCAACAATAACGAAATAGGGAGAGAAAGATATCAGCAGAAAAAAAAATAAATAAGCGGCGGATGCTGCGCAGCTGCAGGGTCAACAAAAAACAAACTAACAGTGGTGCAGTCTTGCTGTGTGTTTTGATTTTTCACCCAGTTAAAGCATCCAGCTTCGTTTTTCCCTTCTTTGGTTTATCTTGACATAAACTGCAATTTTAGAGACAGTATGATCATATGGTGAGTGAAGTTCGCACGCTGCACATTCACTTGCTTGGATTTCCCATCTGTCGAGTGTTGTGGAATTCTTAACGCATCTGACTGATTTTTATTGGTGGATGTTACCTATCATGCCCTTGCCAGCAGGGGAATCAACTTTGCGTTTCACATGAGTTAAGTTTGTTTCATTAGAGTCCTTATTTGTTGTAACGTTTTGTTGTGGTGCGTATTTCTTTTTCACAAAGAGATGAATCGTTTAATGAAAAAGTCTATGTATGCCGCGCACAGGGGCGGGTTTAACCATTGCAGCGCCCTAGGCCAATAAAAATCAGACGCCCCCAAGTAAACTTATTGTAAGAAGTTTAAGGCCGATTAGAATTTCATATTTAAATTACATATTACATATAGATTTTTAGCACGCAAATAATCAGCATATTCTCAAGAACAACCCGCCGCCTCGGTGGCGCAGTGGTCTAAGGCGCTGGCCTGTGATCATTCGTCCGTAAGGGGTCCGGGTTCGAATCCCATTCAGGCATGGATGTTGTGTTTGTCTTACGGCACTGGCTCTCTCCCTTCCCTGGAACCAGTGACCCTAAATTAGGGACGGGCGACTGCTTATAGCCCATTGAGTTGCTCACGGTGGTCGTTAAACCTCCAACCAAAAAAAAAAAAAAAAAAAAAAAAAAAAAAAAGAACAACCCAAACCTGTAAAACGTTTAGCACATGTATTATTTAAAACTACGCATTGAAATAAAAATTTATAGATGTCGTTTTCTCACAAATTTAATTCGCATAATCAAATGAAATGGTTTTTTTTTAACACACTTCTTAAACATTTGCTTGCAAAATTTTTGATTTAGATTTACAACGTATGCAATATTAATTTAAATTTTTTTTAAAAATATAATAGGATTTTTTGTAATATAATCAACAAATAAATCGTCTGCTTTCCATTTAGCAGGAACTGATATCACATGATGTAACAAAAGTTCATTTCCTTCAACATCTTGAAAATTTCCTCCAAGATTTATGCTGGACTTACCTTCCTCATCCTCACCATCGGAAGACTCACAAATTTGATCTTCGTTCTGAGCCCTTAGTTGGCTTCTTCACTTCTTCCTTGGTAGATCTTGCAACTAAACACTGCATTTTCTTTTCACTTAATGTGTCATCTTCTGCCGGTTTAAAAAAGTTTTTTAGTTTTGGTATTTTTTTTAACAGTTGCCCTTCTTTTTCAATCGTTTTAAGCTTTCTTTTTCTATTTTCGCATCCAGAAAACTTCGTAGTCGACATTTTCGCTGACGGTGATTCATAGTAATGATTTCCCCCAAAAGAACACAACGAGAATGAAAACACACGTGTGAACTGACGGGAGGGCGGAGGGGGAATGAATCCCAAAGCGGGCAGCTGGTGTCATAAGCTGAATTGGAATTCATTCTAACCAGTACTCTGTCCTCTCTTGTCACCCACAATACCCTGGGGCCTTGACCTTGAATTCATAGAGTCCAATTTGGATCTTTCAATCCACATCCCTAGGCTGTCCTCACGCTCAGATTTTATAATGCCTTGTAAAAACTATGCGTTAGTGCAGTACCCTCCCCTAGCCTCCCACTCTTGTTCCCTGTTGTCTGCAAGCTCTGTAAATTCATTGCTCCCCCTCTCCGCCCTCTTCTGAGTTTTGACCTTGCCAGGACGCAGTAAGAAATAACTTCCTCGGGGGCTCCTGAGTCTCACTGAACTCACTTTCAGAATGAATTAATATTTTTAATGCCGCCCCGGTGGCGCAGTGGTCTAAGGCGTTGGCCTCTGATCGTTCGTCCGTAAGGGGCCCGGGTTCGAATCCCGGTCAGGCATGGATGTTGTGTTTGTCTTACGGCACTGGTTCTCTCCCTTCCCTGGAACCAGTGACCCTAAATTAGGGACGGGCGACTGCTTATAGCCCATTGAGTTGCTCACGGTGGTCGTTAAACCTCCAATCAAAAAAAAAAAAAAAAAAATATTTTTAATAATTAAACACATTGAATGTACTAACACCATTTAATATTTTTCTTAAGTATTAAAGGTATTATACTACTCAGTTTATAATTTGTAGAAATGAAAAATCCAATTGCATTATTTTTTTCGGAGGGGGGATGAGATAAAACGTCTTGTGCCACATATATTCTCAACATTTTGCCGCCCCTTTATGTTCAGCGCCCTGGGCCATGGCCCAGGTTGGCCCAATGGTAAACCTGCCCCTGGCCACGTAACAATACTAATTACTACTGACAACGCTCTACCCAATGTTGGCAGATATGTAAGAGAAAGCAGGTGGCCAGGGAAAGCATGGATAGACCGTATTCAAGAATATCTGCATGAAAAAAATAATGAGTATGATGTAATAAACGGTCTTGTGTAAGACATGATGGGCGCCCCGGTGGCGCAGTGGTCTAAGCGATGGCCTCTGATCATTTGTCCGAAAGGGGTGCGGGTTCGAATCCCGGTGAGGCATGGATGTTGTGTTTGTCTTACGGCACTGGCTCTCTCCCTTCCCTGGAACCAGTGACCCTAAATTAGGGACGGGCGACTGCTTATAGCCCATTGAGTTGCTCACGGTGGTCGTTAAACCTCCAATCAAAAAAAAAAATCACTGTAAACGGAGCCATTTGGAACACCAATCATAAGTAAAATCTAGTTCTATCAGTTTTAAACCTTAATCTGGCAGATGAGATTTCTTTGAAAAGCTAACCTCTATATCTCATAGAACAGCTTAATTATATGTATACAGGGTGATCAGAATCGACCGCACAATAAGCGTACGGGAAGATTCCTCGTGGAGAAAGAAGCCGAAGACCGTTGTCCGATCGGACGTCGCATTCCGGAGATATATGCGCCGAAAGTTTGTGACGTCACATCCGGTAAGAATACAGACATTAGAAATAACTTACCCAGTCACTTTGAGAGAAAACATGCAATTTATTGATGTGTACCACTACACCACAAATGATAAAACACGTGGATTCGTCTCAGATTACAACATGTGTTCAAAATGACCACCTTGTAGTGCGGAACAGGCGGCAACCCACCGAGTAATAGACATCTGTATGCGTTGCAGCATAGCAGGGGTTGCAGTTGTGAGGGCCGCGTTTAAGTGGCCACTAGGTCGTGCAGACCATCGATATACCAGTTCTTTTAGATGACCCCAGAGGAAGAAGTCCGATGGATTAAGATCCGGCAATCTAGCGGGCAATGCGACTGGACCACCACGGCCAAGTTATCGACCATGATATTCCGTATCCAGCCACTGGCGAACATTTGCAGCGTAATGCGCCAGTGCTCCATCATGCTGGAACCATAGATTGCTGAAAACAGCCAATGGTGCGTTTTCCTGTAAGTCCGGCAGAACATCACGTAGGAACACCGTGTAGTTAGCAGATGTGATACGTTCTGGAAGAAGATATGGTCCCACTAGGATATCTCGCACAATTCCACACCGGACCTGGTGAGCGTGTTGCGTGCCGATTATCCAATGCCCAAACATGACTATTATGGGCAGTGGTGCCAACCCTAGGAAAAATTCCCTAGATTTAGGGAATTTCAAAATGTTTCAGGGAAATAGGGATTTTTTAATACTTTCGAAAAAAATTCCTTTTTTAAATTTTTTGTTCAATTTACAGACTTTGTTTTCTGTGTGAGTGTAATCGAGAATTTTGTTTCCGATCCAATTTCTTCTTGTGTTTTTAGCTAATCGCAACTATGATTTAGAAGTTCGATTTCGTGCACTATCCCATAAAATGCCATCCTCCAGAAGCCCTCAACCAGCACCACCCCTACCTTATGCTTAGCGGTGGAGATGATCTCACTTCTGTGATAGAGGCTGTGAGATCTGGTGATTGGTACCTTGTACCGTAGAGGGGATGCAAATGCCATCTGGGCGACTGGGTGGGTACTGCCGATGCAGGTGTCTTTAAAAATATCCTTAAGCACAGTGGGTATTTCATATGTGTGTGGATTGTGACTGATACCTTCGTAGCAAAACACGCAAGCTGTGGACTTTGCGGGTGTCATAAAAATTAGAAGATCCTAAGTGTGAATTTCTAGTGTTTCGTTCAGTGGTCCTAACATGACATTTAAAATATCGTAAAATTCCGTAGCTTTAGGGAATTTCACAAAACCCTAGATTTCGTGAAATTCCCTATTGATTCCTTAGGTTTAAAAAAATTCACGATATTTTAAGAAAAACCACAAAATTCTAGAAATTTATGTATTTTTTCGAAGGAAATCCCTTTATTAAGTGTTCCAATAAAGTAAGTGAAAATGTATTTATATCACAAGTACTAATTCTTTCTAGAAGAGCTTAAACTCTGAACTAGAAGAGCTTAAACTCTGAACTTTGTAGTTCAGAGCTTAAACTCTGAACTAGAAAAACATGTTATAATTTTAATCAAACAGTTTCTCGAAAACCAAGTACCTAGAAACTTCTTAAAAATCGCATTAAGAAAAATAGTTCTCAAACATAGAATTAGGATGGAAGGCTTAATTTAATTTAAATCTTGTTGACCGAATGAATTGTCTAAATTAAAGCTAATTTCTAGGGGTTTAGGCAATGATGTTGTCAGCAATCAATTGAGGAACCTATAAGGCAATATTCTTTTCCTCTTCTTTGATTATAAAAAACAAAAAGGTAATTAAAAAATTTACCCCCAAAAAAGCTAAAACCCCTAAGAAAAATTTCTTAAAAATATTTGTAAAAATGAAAGCTAAAAAAAATAGTAATAATTAAATTTCAAAGGTTTGGTAGGAATGATGCTCATTAGGTTTTATAATACTCTTTGAACTCTTGGGAGCAGAGAAAAAATTTCCCTGCTACCAGGAAGAGCATTTAAGTATTTTGGTCTGCACTGAAAACTCGTAGCGGTTTTTTCAGAGCATTAAATCTGCTTTTTGAAGTCTGCTCAAGGAACTTCACTAGTTACCTACCAGGAAGGTTCTAAAGTTAGACACTAGATGGCGCTGCAATGGATATGCCCCTGCAATTAGTTTCTTGCTCCCCAAAGTTGTAGTAGTTTGTTCCTTGCAGTTCTCAGGCATGGTAAGTCGGTTTTGTGGGGTTTTTTTGCTCATTCTTCTAATTTAACTTATTTTTTCCTGGAATAATTTATTTGAGGCTGTTTTCACTCTTTGAAAGTTGGTTATGCGCTTTGGCCACGCTTCAAGTTTCCTGCGGAACTTGTAGCAGCATTCCGTATCCCTTTGTTTGTTTTACAAAAGTTCATTTTAGTGGTTCTGAGCCTTCCTGTGGGCTAAAAGATTAGTACAATATTTTGTAAATATGTGAACTTGTAGCAGCGAAGCAACACCTCACCTGTAATCTCATCTTTTAACTGTATGTGAATCGTTTTTTTTTTTTGTAGAAATAAGTGAATTTTCGTTTTTATAAATTTGCACTAAACTTAATTTTAATGTTTTCTTGTGTGTCTTGGGCATATAATTTGCTTCACTGTGACTTGCTTCCTAGACCTTTGGTATTAAATTTTTATTTTTCTAAAGAATTTATTATTTTTTTATTTAAGAATTTTGCTGTGGGTATTGGGCATTTACTTTGCCATTCTGAGATATGCAACTTGGTTATTTTGGTTCACTCTCGGGATGTGCAACTGTAAATTGCTCATTGGGTAATTATTGCTTCCTTTTTTCCTAAATTTTTTCCTTGCTTTCTCTTTCAAAATCGTAATGTTGCTTTTTCTGGTTTTAATTTTTTTATGTGTTTCCTGTTTATATTTTTGTCTGGCAGGATTAAAGTTCACTTTTTCTGTGATAAGTTTAAAGATATTTCTTCAGTACCATTTTTTGGTTAGATTTTACTTGATTTTTAATACTAATTTCTTATCTGGATTTGTGTTTTTGTGGAGCTCGGCTCCCTTTCTTTTTCTTTTTGTGTGATTATCTTGGCTGTTGTGCGGTCGGGTAACGTGTTTTAGTTTTTCTGGGTTTGGGTTTTTATTATAAATCCCTTTTATATTGACAATCCTACCACTAAATTTAATCGGTCCTTATAGCAAACTAAAATAGCAGAAACCCACAATTATCTGGTCTCAGTAGATCAATGAGCGATTTTCTTATTGTTTGCCCTTGACGAAGCCAACAGAGAGTCAGTCATTAATATGCTTCCCTGCATTCTTCTGTTCGTTAAATTTCCATCGCTTGAAGCTCGCCTGCTTCCGGTGGTTGGAAAGTGGTGATTGTTGTTCTTATTCTCGTTCCCCGATTTTTTCTTTTTTGTTTTTTCTTTGTTCAAAATTTTCTCTTTAGTTTCACATTTTTATATTATTTGATCTTTCTTCTATGCTGCCTCTGGCGCTTTGGAATTTCAAATTTGTTCTTTGTTTTTGTTTTTTTCCCTTTATATGCTTTTGGTATATATATACACTGACGGGAAAAAAATCCCAATACCACGAAAAAATAGTTGTAGAGGAATGAAATGGTGGCAATACATTTGTATAGGTAACATATTTATTCGATTAAGGTTTCAAGATCACAGCTTATTGTAAGCGCGAGAAGAGCCATTTTAAATGTGAAATGCTGGTACATTAATAAACGGTGTAACCGCCAGAATGTTGAATGCAAGCACGCAAACGTTCATGCATTGTGTCATACAGGTGCTGGATGTCAGTTTGTGGGATGGAGTTCCATGCCTGTTGCACTTGTTCGGTCAATACAGGGACGGTTAATGCTGGTTGGGGGTGACGCTGGAAATGTCGTCCAATGATGTCCCATACGTGCTCGATTGGTAAAAGATCTGGTGATCTAGCAGGCCACGGCAACATGTCGATACTCTGTAGAGCATGTTGGGTTACAACAGCGGTATGCGGGCGAGCGTTATCCTGTTGGAAAACACCTCCTGGAATGCTGTTCATGAATGGCAGCACAACAGGTTGAATCACCAGACCGACGTACAACTGTGCCGTCAGGGTGCGTGGGATAACCACGAGAGTGCTCCTGCTGTCATAGGAAATTGCTCCCCAGACCATAACTCCAGGTGTAGGTCCAGTGTGTCTCGGCCGCAGACAGGTTGGTTGCAGGCGCTCACCTGGCCTCCTAACCAACACACGGCCATCACTGGCACCCAGGCAGAACCGACTTTCATCAGAAAACACGACAGATCTCCACTCCGTCCTCTAATGAGCTCTAGCTTGATACCACTGACGTCGCAAACGGTAGTGGTTTGGAGTAAGTGGAATGCACGCTACAGGGCGTCTGGCTCGGAGCTGTCCTTCAAGAACCCGATTTATAACAGTTCGTTGTGTCACTGTGGTGGCAACTGCAGCTCGAATTGCTGCCGCAGACGCGGTACGGCCGCCCCGGTGGCGCAGTGGTCTAAGCGATGGCCTCTGATCATTCGTCCGAACGGGGTCCGGGTTCGAATCCCGGTGAGGCATGGATTTTATGTTTGTGTTGCGGCACTGGCTCTCTCCCTTCCCTGGAACCAGTGACCCTAAATTAGAGACGGGCGACTGCTTATAGCCCATTCAGTTGCTCACGGTGGTCGTTAAAATTCTGAAAAAAAAAAAAAAACCCTTCAATCAAAAAAAAAAGACGCGGTACGATGCGCCACAGCCATACGCCGTACACAGCGGTCTTTCCTCTCATTAGTGCCACGTGGTCGGCCGTAACCCGGTCTTCTTGAGGCAGTACCTTCCCTTGAACACCGCTGCCAACAATCATGCACAGTGGCTACATTCCTGCCAAGTCGTTCTGCAATATTGCGGAAAGAAAATACACCTCGTAGCCCTATTACACGACCTCGTTCAAACTCCGTGAGGCAGCTCCGGTGGCGCAGTGGTCTAAGGCGTTGGCCTCTGATCATTCGTCCGTAAGGGGTCCGGGTTCGAATCCCGGTCAGGCATGGATGTTGTGTTTGTCTTACGGCACTGGCTCTCTCCCTTCCCTGGAACCAGTGACCCTAAATTAGGGACGGGTGACTGTTTATAGCCCATTGAGTTGCTCACGGCGGTCGTTAAAACTCCAACCAAAAAAAAAGAAAAAAAAATCCGTGAGCTGTTGATAATGGCTTCTTTGTCTTCTTAAAGGCATCTTGACTAACATCAACACACTACGCCGAATCTCAACGATAACTAACGCTCACGAACGTTACAGCGTGTATTTACAGCAAACCTGCTTTTCATGTTCCGAGGGCGCTACTAGCGCCTCACGTATGCGCCGAGCGAAATTTGCATAGACGTCATCTTACAGATGTACTCTCACCGCCTACCAACTGCCGTTTATCTAACACAAACCCTTCTTGGTGTTGGGATTTTTTTCCATCAGTGTATATATATATATATCAAATACATAAATAACGCAGACACTACAAGCACAATAGAACTCTTTTATGCCGCCCCGGTGGCGCAGTGGTCTAAGGCGCTAGCTTCTGATCATTCGTCCGTAAGGGGTCCGGGTTCGAATCCCGGTCAGGCATGGATGTTGTGTTTGTCTTACGGCACTGGCTCTCTCCCTTCCCTGGAACCAGTGACCCTAAATTAGGGACGGGCGACTGCTTATAGCCCATTGAGTTGCTCACGGTGGTCGTTAAACCTCCACTCAAAAAAAAAAAAAAAAAAAAAAGAACTCTTTTAAATATGTGACAATCATAAATAATATAAGTTCAGCCAACGGGTGCCAATCTTCAGGGGAGGATGCAGCCGACGGCTGAGCTTCTGACAGGTTTCATGCGGACGTCCTGATTTAGCAACCCCGACCGAATAAAAATAAACTGGACATCCCATCCTCGCCACCCCGGTGGCGTAGTGGTCTAAGGCGTTGGCCTCTGATCATTCGTCCGTAAGGGGTCCGGGTTCGAATCCCGGTCAGACATGGTTGTTGTGTTTGTCTTACGGCACTGGCTCTCTCCCTTCCCTGGAACCAGTGACCCTAAATTAGGGACGGGCGACTGCTTATAGTCCATTTGAGTTGCTCACGGTGGTCGTTAAACCTCCAATCAAAAAAAAAAAAAAATCCCATCCTCCCTACCTGTCAGGAAATATACTTTAAAATCAACTTAAGTAACATATTTAAACATTAAAAATAGACCTACCTTAAGCCTGACTGGTGCCCACGACCGGTAAACACAATTTACCGTGGCCATCCACTTTTAGAGTTCATCATTAGGTTAATGCGTAGGTAAAGGGTACGTTCAGAATTATATAGAAGAATGTAGTTGTCCTTCCCCACTGTAAAATATACCATGTATGCTAGGAAAAGAATGGTTAAATGCTCCGGGGCAACTCGGAAGAAAACACAGTTTTTTTATGTAGTCCTGAAAGTTAGTAAGGATGGACTTCTGGTTTATTGATCTTTCAAAATCTTAATCGTAATGAAGTAAGTATATTTTTTTTCTTTTTGGAGGTTTAACGACCACCGTGAGCAACTCAATGGGCTATAAGCAGTCGCCCGTCCCTAATTTTGGGTCACTGGTTCTGGGTAAGGGAGAGAGCCAGTGCCGTAAGACAAACACAACATCCATGTCTCACCGGGATTCGATCCCGGACCCCGTTCGGACGAATGATCAGAGGCCATCGCTTAGACCACTGCGTTACCGGGGCGGCGAAGTAAGTAATTCATGTGTTTCTAATAGTTTACTGAAATGATAGTTACAGAAGGCCTCTGGATATTCATTATTTAAACATCTCCCATATAATCTTCTTAGTTGTTTAATAATATTATGCTTTTTATTGCATATTCATGTAATTCGCAATATTGTGAAATAATCAAATTATGGAAAATACTTCTTGAGAGAACCTCTTCACTATTACCGCATGGCCAACTAGTTGCTCTGAGGCACCAAATCAGTCTACAGACCTCATCGTCTTATATATAAAAAAAACATCGTTGATATATATCTACAACCGCAGAGTCTAAAACGACGTACGTAGTATAGCAGTGTTCAAAGCCAATAATATCGGTTTTATGACGTCATGATTACAGAAATTGGCTCAAGTTGAAACACTTGAGGCAATTTCTGTAATCATGACGTCATAAAACCGATGCTGGCTCCTCCTGTGCTAACCCAAGCGAACTACTGAACTGCCGGATGCTCCAGCATTTAGCTAGAAATTGGAAGTTTTTTTTTAATTGGAGGTTTAACGACCACCGTGACCAACTCAATGGGCTATAAGCAGTCGTCCGTCCCCAATTTAGGGTCACTGGTTCCAGGGAAGGGAGAGAGCCAGTGCCGTTAGACAAACACAACATCCATGCCTGACCAGGATTCGAACCCGGACCCCTTACGGACGAATGATCAGAGGCCAGCGCCTTAGACCACTGCACCACCGGGACGGCAAATTTGAAGTTCTTTCCAACGGTTGTTGGTTGTTGTTGTTGGTTTCCAACAACCGTTTGGTCGTGAATTTGGCTACTTTAACAAAGTGTTCTTCCGTATATTTGACGAATTACGTTATCATAACGTGTGTTTTCCGGTTTTTTTTCATTTTTGCTTGTTTTCTCTTAATTTCAGTTAATTTTTTTACCGAAATTGGAAGTTTTTTTCCAAAGGTTGTTGGTTTCCAACGCCCATTTGGTCGTGAGTTTGGTTATTTTAACAAAGTGGTTTTCCGTATATTTGACGAACTACGTTATCGTAACGTGTTTTCTGTCTTTTTTTATTCATTTTTGCTTATTTTCTTTTAATTTCAGTCTATTTTTTTACTGTTCATTATTTCAGAGGATTGTTTATGGGTATGCATTTTTAATTAGGCTTCATTTCTGTCGTTAGTTCGTTAGGACTTAGTGCTTTCGTTTGAAATGATTTAAAATTCAACGGGCTGGATTATGCACTTGCCCTGGTGTGAAGAATTGACTGTCATAAGTAAGTGCATTTTTCTAATTTTTCGAACTTGTTAGTTTAAGGAAGCAACTTGGCCCTAAATTTTTGTGAGCTGTGGTTTTTTTTTTTGATTGGAGGTTTAACGACCACCGTGAGCAACTCAATGGGCTATAAGCAGTCGCCCGTCCCTAATTTAGGGTCACTGGTTCCAGGGAAGGGAGAGACCCAGTGCCGTAAGGCAAGCACAACATCCATGCCTGACCTGGATTCGAACCCGGACCCCTTTCGGACGAATGATCAGAGGCCATCGCTTAGACCATTGCGCCACCGGGGCGGCGAGCTGTGGTTAGAACATGTTTGAATGCTTATTATATTGGGCTAATTTGTAAAATCTACAGGCTTAACTTTGAATTATGTATACAATGTTCTGCCCCATATGAAGTTTTTCTCCCAATTTTTTCAGTTATGGCACATGGATACCATAAAAAACTGTTGCCCAGATTTTCAAAAATGAAATTTCTAGAAGTATACTGAAGGAGAATATGCAGGCAACTTCTTCTGTAAGTCGTAAAGAAATACTTCAATGTGCTGTAAGGTTATGCAAGAGTATGGTGGCTATTGTTACTCATTTATGGATGCTTCAAATAGTTCCCAAGTTCATGTGTATCACTTTCTTATGTTTACATTGTACGGACTCACACTCAACTTAAAAGGGTAAAGAAACTAGCTCCACCACTCAAGATGGACAAAGAAAAATATTGCATCTGCTTCTTTTCTGTGTGATAAAACCGTTCCGGAATTCTAAAAACCAAAGATGTTTACTTGCTGTCCCAAACATAATTTTTTATGACCTGTCATTTATATCCTTATCTGGATAGGGAGAAGGAGCACAGAACATAGATAACTGCTAAAGTGCTCAGTACTCTAAATAAAATTATTAGGAAACTACATAGTTCAGTTATAATATTTTTTTAAATGTGCTTGTTTCATTATTCAGCATTTTGCAAATTTAGCATTATGCACAAATTTGTAGCCGCGAACTCAGGTGATCACAGTGAGAGAGCAAATGGAAAAAAAACATCCGAAAGGGGTCCGGGTTCAAATCTCGGTGAGACATCGATGTTGTGTTTGTCTTACGGCACTGACTCTCTCTCCTTTCCCTGGAACCAGTGACTAAATTAGGGACGGACGACTGCTTATAGCCCATTTGAGTTGCTCACGGTGGTCGTTAAACCTCCAATAACAAAAAACAGTTGTATTTTTTTATTCCTATGAATTTGTATATGAAGAAAAACATCTATGTTATTAGAGCTTTGGTATTGATTTTCTATAAAAATGTTTTCCATGAAAGTTATGCTGAGCTAGTTTCTTTACCCCTTCACACACATTTACATAGAGCACACTTATCCATTGAGGTGGTGAGTGGACTATATGTAAACATGTTAATGTATACATGCAAACATGGGAACTACATGATAGCTTTCACAAATGGATGTCCTTCTCTATTGGCTGCCTTGACAATGCAAAGACCTGGTCTTCCAAAGTGATATGGGTTAGTGGGTTTGTTCATATTTTTGTTTGTTACTCTCCATATGCCACTGCAATATAAGTAGTTCCATGATGAAATCCAAAAGAATGTGAGTAGAATAACAACCGACTTTCATAAAGTGAATGGCACGCTTCGTTGGTTTGGATGGTCTTTATAGTTTAATGAATTGATCAATAAAGTTAAACAACTGAACAAAGAAAATAAAAAGGTAATTGTTATTTCAGATATTTGTGTAATGTTTATTCAGTTGTATTTTGAGTTACGTTTGACTAAAATATATTTCTTTATTTTTTAAAATAAGTTTTTTACTTACATTTTAGACCAACACGTGTTATGTCTTCAGCAGTGTCGCCAGGGTGAGGGTGAACGCAGCCGAGTATACAACTCACCTCAAAATGAACAGCTCCTAATCTAAATCATAAACTCACTGGCAACTGCTGCAGGAGAAATGTAGCGCTTATATTGTGTAATAGAGATTGTACAAAGCCATGATCTCAAACATAAATAAATGCATTAGTGAATGCCTTAGTGATGTACTTGTAGCATTTCTGAAGATCTTCCAAACTTGGTAAGTCATCATATTTAAAATGCACATATCAATGTGAACTGCAAAATCCCTTAACAACCAAACTGAAGGAGCAAACAAGAAAAGTGCTTAATACTTAAAGTATGGAATTGAAGATTTTGAAATCCCCTGTATTCACACACACAAAAACATGCTGACCTCTTTTACTTTGTGTACCCATTCTTGACCATATCTCTTCGATATTTAGGGCTGAGTTCGCACCCCTCATACACACCTACAAGTCTGACGATCATCTGTAACTAATGAAATTTTTTCTATGAATAGTTTTTGTCTAACAAACATTCAAGCACAAAATTTTTTGCTAAGCCTTAAAACTTTTCTTCGCTGTTATCCTTTTTCAGTATCAGACGTGCCAACTCTTTGGACATAGGCGAGAGACCGGATTTTCAGCCGTTCCTTACGCCATCCGGATGAATGCCAATTCTCCTGATTTTCACCGAGAATTAGCAGTTCAGATAATTGAAATTCCATCAACCACCAGGATTTCAAACTGCCTGTGAAATCTTTTTCTTTTTATGTCAATGCAAGGCATGATCAGTTTCATACTGTTCCTCTCCACCTTTCTGCAAAAAGAAAGCCGCCTCAGTGGTCTAAGCGCTGGCTTCTGACTCATCGTTCAAGATGGGTCAGAAAAAATTTGCTTAATTTTTTTTTCTCCCAGTCTGATTGTCGTATGACGCCTTCAGCAGAGCTCACCTGATCTGGCACTAAAATGCCGGGGAGGGCCAGTAATTGATTGACAGATGGAAGCTGCCTTGCCTTCTTGCAGTTCAGTCTTTTTTTTTATTATTATTATTAGGGGTTTAACGGCAACCGTAAGCAACTCAATAGGCTACATAAGCAGTCACCCGTCCCTAATTTAGGGTCACTGATTCCAGGGAAGGGAGAGAGCCAGTGCCGTAGGACGAACACAACATCATTGCCTCACCGGGATTCAAACCCGGACCCCTTCTGGACGAATGATCAGAAGCCATCGCTTAGACAACTGCGCCACCATGGCGGCCCTTTCAAATTAGGTATTGTTCCTTTACATACTGTTTTAGTTAATGCCTGACAACTAACAACAATTGTTCTCAAGTAGTTTTAAGGAAACAGCCTGTGGGTTTATGGTGCATTCAAATTGATATGCTGTAAGCATCTGTGTGAAATTTATCTGATTTATTTCCCTTGCATTTATGCTCTGCAATACATTTTAGTTGGTAAACTTTAGGCGTTCGGCACGGAAGTAGTTTTTAAAGGGACGATAGATGGCGAAACGTTATTGCTGCATCGTAAAGCATTTCGTTATGTTGTGAAAGTGCCAAAGGAAGTCAATAATATGAATTAAGGGGGCCCTTAAAAGAACCATTTTGAATGTTGATTGTGGCATATGTGTGAAATATATATTTTGATGGAACAATTTTCTTTCCTCATGAATATGAAGCTGTCTAGTTAGCAAAATAAAAGCAATAAAAGTTTTATCTGCCAGGGAAGAACTGTCTGATCGCACGAATCAAGACTTCAAAGCAGTGTTCAGAGGAAAGACGGCAATTCCGTCAGGATTTTCCAGAATATGGTCTGCCATGTACATTCTGTGGTTGCCCTGTGTTAATTTATGTTTTAGGGAATGCCAATTGCTCTCCACTCCTTGTGTATGCGCCCCTGTCATGGGATCAACGAAGCTGAGGGAGTGGTTCTCGGTCGTAGCCACAGCTCGGCAGGTTCCGATATGCAGCCCACTGATCTGTCATGATCATGGTTTCTGGCTCCACGTCTTTCTATGTATCTGCAGATCTGTTGTTATCCGGGCAGATCTCCACCCTGAATCGCTTGGTATCTCGTTTAAAGTTACCAAGAATCCAGGTGCCCTTGACGAGACGACCGCTGTTGTACTTCTGCTTGCCCACTTTCGCTTCGTCTACTTCCATGGTGATTCAATCACCGCCAAGCCTTTTTCCCTCACATTGCGAGGCTACCATGAACTCTGAGACTTTTCTGCAATACGAATATCAGTCGCAAACTGTCTCAGTGGATGTGATAAGATTGCCATGTGAAGTTTCTCCAATTACTTCATTGTAAGACAATCCTTTGGTAAAACAATACGTCAGACATCACTATCAATAGGAATCTGAGCTAAAAAAACCCCACGTACCAAGTGTACGGGAAGAGTACTCATCATTTCCTGAAGCGTGCTTCTTCCAACACCTGAATTGTCCTAAACGATGAGACACATCAACACGTAGAGTCATGAGATGGCCCTCAGAACATCTCTTAGATGTGGGAAACGAACTCTCGGTCACACCAGGAAATAGACGTTTTCTCATCCTTTCCAACTTCATTAAAAAACCTCTTCCAATTCCACATATTAACACAAAAAGCTGAAACAACAGGCAGAAATAATTTACGAGATCACAGGAGCACAGATCTAGAAATAAGTTACGTAACACAGGCGCACAGATCGAGAAATAACTTACGTAACTAGCTGTAACGTATTGCACGTGAAAGTGCTAGAAGAGCTGAAGTGGTACCGTAGCACCATCTATCATTGCTTTCGAAAACTAGCTCCGTGCCAAACGTGGAAGTTTAGCCTTTTATTTTACCATGCGGAAAAAAAAATTCTACATTGCTTTCAGTTTGAGATCGTAGATTGTCTCCATCGAAGTTTGTTGCTCAAGATTTGGTGTGATATTTGTACACCATTTGCAGAAAACATATATTTAAAAAAATCATTATATTTAAAAACAAAAGTTGCACAAATTGTGCCATGTGGAATATGGCCACGTGTGAAGTGGGCGAAACCACGCTAAAAAAAGCGCATACCACCATACTCTACCTCATGGGTGCTGTGGAAAGGAGTATGAATAACTCACTGTAGTAAAAAAATTGATACAGCTACATTTCCTAAAACATTTTTTTTAATTAGGGTAGTTTGAACTATGGCTCTTGCCTTATTTGCAACATGAAAGCTAAAATCTGGGCAGATTTGTGTAATAACTATTATTGATAATGTGCAGTTCCCTCTTTGTGTAAATGTGTTGATGTGTTACTCGGCTATGAGAACAACAAATTAATTTTTTTGTATATTGTTTTCTTTTTTCAAATTCAGTCTTTCCCTAAAGGAAACCTGTATATCACATACTTGTAAATGCAAATTCTTTATCAGTGTTCAGTATGAAATGAATAATAAATAAAGGTTTGATTTTTTCTGTTTTGGGTAATTTGACAGTAGTACAGAACAAGTTCGACCTATCAGGGAAACATTTTTCTGCATGCAGCTGCTTTTTCAAGTAATTCAAGATTTTGAAAAAAAAAAATGTTATTTATGAATATCAAACACAGTAAGCCATATGTTTGGAATTTGTTGCATTACTCATAATAGAGATCTAGTAAATTCTGTATTTTTTACACTTTTTTTGTCTCTGCATTTTTAGAAAATATGTAATATGCATTCACTGCACATATTTTGTAAATTTTACCACAGAAACGCTTTTATGTTTGTGATTTACACTGTCTGTTTAACTCTTGCACCACTGATCCCAAACTAACCTTATTTCATTTTACTAAGATTTATGTACATCCATATTCAAGGCTTGAAACATACCATACTCGGGACATATAAATTATTGGCCTGGGCAAGTAAAAAAAGCAATCTAGTTGCCCGGACTGGGCAACTAAATTTAGAAATGAAAAAGTTTGGAATATAATTTCCTACTACAAGAAAAAAGCAGTCATCACATGTTGTGAAAACAGTTCCCTGCTAATCACTACAAGTTATTGTTATGGAGTGCCAAGGCCACACTTTTAAGTATATTATGCTCTAGGTCCAGATATTGGAACGATATGTAATCTTTCTCTAAATGCTGTTCATAGTCAGCGACAGGATGCATGCCATTGATGGAATTAGCCTCCGGTGCTTCGTGACAAAGGGTGAAAAATTCAACGAAAAGAGCATGGCAGAATCACTGAATTTTTCAAATGCGTACCAATTTCAGCATCATAAGCTTAAAACTTGAGATACATGCTTTTGTGCATTGGACATTTTAAGTACAGGCTTAAAATGGAAATGCAAAACATAAAAAAAAAGTTCACAATATTATTTAACTTAAAAGAGAGTTCAGATTGTTATCTTAAAAGATAAATTAACCTGGGCGTTTAGCTTTTACTACCTGGGCAGGTAAGTAATTTTTGAATATGCCCAGCTGTGCATATAACTTTTCAGATATTTTTCAAGCCCCTATATTTTTAGTTTTCATTTGGTTGTTTTGATGCCTTAAATTTGTTTTTTTCTACTCTTCTATGTAGTAATTCACAAGAAATGCAATTAATGAGCACAAGTTTCACGCTCCTTCATAACGGTTGGTCAAGAAATTTCGCAAGATTGCATTAAAGGAATAACATCCAAATGCATTTCTTTGCATGATAAATGGATGTGCCATTAAAAGAAGGGATTATATTAATTTTACTTCTGACTTAGTATTTTGTCAGTAACTGCTTAAATATAAATAGCAATAAAAGAAGAAATGTCCCCTTTTTTGGGTTAGCAATACGTTCTGCAAACTATGTTTTTTTTTCAGTTTACTTACTGTTACATAAATTTCATCATCACGAAGGCAAATTTCTTATACATTTATCCATTATATAAACGAAAAAAATTGCTGAACTTTATATTAAAGGAAAAGGATAAAAACATTCTATATTAATTACTATGTTGAATGCAAAATCGTTTTAAAAACGAAGCGAGAAAAAAATCTCATTCAAAACGCAATGCTTCGGATCTGAGATCGATAGCCAAGGCTGGGGGGGGGGGGGGGGGTTGGACCTTATTCATGTGATGTCAAAACTGAATTTCTGCGAACCAACATGGCTGCTGATTCGATGCTTTTGCTATTTGATTATTCCTTACTGTTGTCTAATTTTTACAATCCTAACGTCATGGATTCTGCCGAGGAATTAATACAGGGCGAAGAAGAAGAAGAAATTAATTTCTTAGAAGAACAAATTAGGGGTTTTTTTTGTTTTTTTTGATTGGAGGTTTAACGACCACCGTGAGCAACTCAATGGGCTATAAACAGTCGCCCGTCCCTAATTTAGGGTCACTGGTTCCAGGGAAGGGAGAGAGCCAGTGCCGTAAGACAAACACAACATCCATGCCTTACTGGATTCGAACCCGGACCCCTTTCAGACGAATGATCAGAGGCCATCCCTTAGACCACTGCGCTACCGGGGCGGCCAAATTAGGGTTGCAAAAATAATCCAAAAAAATTTGCGTTCGATGTTCATTTCGAATGACGCAGGAGAGCATCGCCATTAGTCATTTTTTTGATTGGAGGTTTAACGACCACCGTGAGCAACTCAATGGGCTATAAGCAGTCGCCCGTCCCTAATTTAGGGTCACTTGTTCCAGGGAAGGGAGAGAGCCAGTGCCGTAAGACAAACACAACATCCATGCCTGACCGCGATTCGAACCCGGACCCCTTACGGACGAATGCTCAGAGGCCAGCGCCTTAGACCACTGCGCCACCGGGGCGGCCCATTAGTCATCATGAAATTTTTAATGTAGCATTTCTCGTACACAGTATATAAAATTTTCATGTTCTTATTGTCAGACATGGGTGAAATATCTGAAACATAAACTTGAGAACCTTCTTTTGCAAAACAAAAACATTTAGAAGCTCAGATAAATACATAATAAAAAAACAAACTAGGATTCGCACGCTAGGCAATCTGCTTAAAAATTAAATGAATGCGTAGCATTAAATAAAAGAGAAATTATAGGTATGTTTGTTTTATTCTTTGAGCCAAGTAGAACTTAATTCGTAATTTACCGATCCAAACATTCCATCAATTTTCTCTTAACTTTTTTTCTTTTTTGAAATTTAAATTCCAAGGAATACACGAGGTTTCAACTGCCTTTGATTTGTAGTGTCACAATATCCTAATCTTTTTCGTTAAAGTGGACAGAACATATGGGAAAGTGCAGATTAGAATGGAAATCACCGCGTTTCATTTTACACAGCCATTCCTTTAATAATTTCGTCTTTTCCAGACTAAAATTAAGGAATGTTTTTCTTTCGTCTACACAATTTAAGTTTTTTTTTTTTTTTATTGGAGGTTTAACGACCACCGTGAGCAACTCAATGGGCTATAAGCAGTCGCCCGTCCCTAATTTAGGTTCACTGGTTCCAGGGAAGGGAGAGAGCCTTTGCCATAAGACAAACACAACACCCATGCCTGACCGGGATTCGAACCCGGACCCGTTACGGACGAATGATCAGAGGCCAACGCCTTAGACCACTGCGCCACCGGGGCGGCCAATTTAAGTTGCAGGATTTATTACCACAACCATACCATGAGCAAAAGTTCGACATGGCATTAATAAATTTACGAAAATCGCGATTTTCCTGAATTCTTACAACGTAACACCATGTTAAGCAATGGGAAAACGCATGTAAACAAACTCTCGGCCACGGAAAGGCTTTGATACAATGATACCATGATACCTTGATACAATGATACAATGCGAGGTGAATAAGGTCCATTGAGTAGACGCCAAGCAAGGGTCGTGGTTGCGGTCGAAAGCTTCTACGTCACGTTCTGCGGTCGCGCGTAGTTTCTTGGGCTACCACTAGTGTCGCAAATAGTCGCTTTTGAGTACCGTTACGTGAATGGAAAGTGGGCAAGCTAGGTATGTTATTGGCTTTGGCGGTCTTATGCTTGAAGGAAGGTATTATGTTGAATGACGAAGATGTCTCACAAAGGAAACTGACAGAGCAAAAAATCATTTTTCGTACAAAGAAACGTTTCTAATGTTTACGAAGTATCGGGATCAATTTAAAATATGCAATTCTCTTTGTATGCTAATACAACCCGTCACTTAGTCGAAATTGTCATCCCATTGTTTTTAAATTATTGAAATAGTTTTATTTCAGAACATCAAAGGTTTGTATTGTTTCGAAAACAAAATTATGATTAAAGAATTATGCATCTTGTTTTGCCCAAGTAAAATGAGATAAAATTCCTTTTCGGAGGGAAAAGGAAAAAAACTTGTTCATTACATGTGAGTGGTATTCTCCATTTCACATTTTCTGTAAACATTCTGGATGTTAGTCCTTTAGAAATTTTTAATTCTCTAAGGTACCAGCTTTTATCTGTGGTATTTTCCTCCAGGAGTTGTTTCTGTAGTGTGTGAGTGATCCATCAGTTTTTCTTTTTTCTTTTTTTTTTTTTTTGCAAATAAAATACCAGCAATGACACTTGTGTACTTTACAGAATCTTTAAATGAGAAAACGATTTGCTGTTTATTCTAAAAGCGTCTAGCATACTGTTACAAATTTTATAAAGTATGTTTTAAAATCATGTAATATGCAATTCTGCTTTTTTTTTAATGACATCATCTAAAGTGTTCTAAATGTCCTTCCTCTTGGATGTGAAACACATGATACCATGATGCTTGGTATATGCAGACTACACATGTAAGTCGCAATGGCATTCGTTATTTATTTCATGATTTTATGCAGTAAACGTTAACAAAATTAATTTTTTTTTTTTGGTGTTGCTAGGAAGCCAAAAAAGAAAACTTAATAGTTTCCCAATATGGAGTCCATGACAAAATATTCTTCAGGGGAAGAAAGACTTAATTATAAAGAAATTGAAAACAAATTTCACATATTGTCTCAGACACTCCCTAGTACACAATAAGATCTTCTAGAGTCTGAATTCCGCTTTCACAAGTTCAAAAAAAAAAAAAAAATCTAGTTTTGCACCACATATGCAGTTTGACGGGACAAAAAAATTCCATCCAATGCTGTGCGTGCTGCAATACACGATGGAAGATAAAATTTCAAGGGATATGCTCCTTGATACTGATGAAAAACATGATATGCATAATGTATGTTCTGAGCAACTGACAGGGAAAAGTGGGATTTCCGACCATACACTCCTTCATACAGGTGAAAAACTTCATCAGCGTGAGGCGTATTCCAAGAAATTAAGTCAGAAACGTTACCTTTCCAGCCATACACTTTCTCATACAGCTTCAAAATCACACAAGTGTGATGTGTGTTCCATGCAATTTAAACTGAAAAGTCACCTTTCCCAGCATATGCTCATTCATACAGGTGAAAAACCTCATCAGTGTGATGTGTGTTCCAAGCAATTCACACAGAAAGCTACCCTTTTTCAGCATATGTTCGTTCATACAAGTGAAAAACCTCATCAGTGTGATGTGTGTTCGAAGCAATTCAATCGGAGAGGTGGTCTTTTTCGGCATATGCTCATTCATGCAGGTGAAAAACCTCATCAGTGTGATGTGTGTTCCAAGCAATTCACACTCAAAGGTGCCCTGTCTCAGCATATGCTCATTCATACAGGTGAAAAACCTCATCAGTGTGATGTGTGTTTCAAGCAATTCACACAGAAAGCTGCCCTGTCTCAGCATATGCTCATTCATACAGGTGAAAAACGTCATCAGTGTGATGTATGTTCCAAGCAATTCAATCAGAAAGGTGGCCTTTTTCAGCATATGTTCGTTCATACAGGTGAAAAACTTCATCAGTGTGATGTGTGTTCCAAGCAATTCACACTGAAAGGTTCCCTGTCTCAGCATATGCTCATTCATACAGGTGAAAAACCTCATCAGTGTGATGTTTGTTCTAAACAGTTTACCACAAGAAGTCACCTTTCTCGACATATACTCCTTCATACAGGTGAAAAACCTCATCAGTGTGATGTGTGTTCCAAGCAATTCACTCAGAAAGGTGACCTTTCCCAGCATATGCTTCTTCATACAGGTGAGAAACCTCATCAGTGTGATGTGTGTTCCAAGCAATTCACAAGGAAAAGTCTCTTGTATCAGCATATGTTCCTTCATACAGGTGAAAAACCTCATCAGTGTGATGTGTGTTCAAAGAAGTTTACCAGAAAAAGTAATCTTTCCCAGCATATGCTCATTCATAAAGGTGAAAAACCTCATCAGTGTGATGTGTGCACCAAGAAATTCAGACGGAAAGGTAACCTTTCCCAGCATATGCTCCTTCTTCATACAGGTGAAAAACCTCATCAGCATGCTGTGTGTTCCAAGCAGTTTATCACATGAAGTCACCTTTCCCAGCATGTGCTCTTTCATACAGGTAGAAAACTTCATCAGTGTGGTGTGTGTTCCAAACAATTCACACGTAAAGGGCACCTTTTGAAGCACATGGTCCTTCACACAGGTGAAAACCCTTAGTATGGTGAGTAATTCACATTTAAAGTTACAATTTCCAGACATATTCTCTTTCATGTAATTTTAAAATCTCATCAATGTTTTGTGTTCTAAGCATATCACATAGAAAAGTTTATTTTCAAACCATATGCTGCTTCACACAAGCAAACCTCATCAGTGTAATGTTTCCTCCAAGCAATTCTCATGTGAGGTAGCCTTTCAAAGCACACGCTCCTTCAAATATGATAATTCTCACCAGTGTGTATACTGCAGAAATTCGCAAAGGCTATTTTTAAAGGCAGATGCTTGTTTTTGCTGTTGAAAACGCTTTTCAATGTGATGTATGCTTCAAGACATTTACACTTACAGAAAATCTGTTGAAGCATTGACTCCATCGTAGAAGTCAAAACAACTGGATAACCTGTTTCTTGATTTTTTTGGAACATTCTTTTTCTTCGTGATATGCATGGATAAATTTATCAAGGATTGAGGGATATTAAATACTCGGAGAGATATATGACCTTCATGCACCCACACTTTATTTTACCAATTGAAGTCTAGCTTTTGAAGCTCTGAGTTATCTTAAGTTAATATGTGGGTGAAGGTTTAGTTTAGTGTTCTAAGTTATTCGGCTAAAAATTTCGACAAAATTTTTTATATGTAATTCAAAGTTTACAATTTGATGGAGAATATGCTGAAAAAATTTCAGCTTCAAGTCACATTTTAAAGATTTTTTTCAGTAAAACTTACCTGTAATCATGGGGATGAGAGCAAAAGTTATGGCAAGCCTGCCCTCTCACTGCCGCAACGACAGCCAAAGGCTCAGCCAGTGATTTACTGTGGTGGTTGTTTAATGGGTACCCCAAAGCAGCAATCACAGTTTGGATTTTTTTTTCTTTTTCTTTTGCAAAACAATTAGAAACTAAATGTTAATTACTTTTCTAAAGACAAAAATAAAATATTTAGAATTCTTTTCCAGTACAAAGCATATTGATGGAAGGTGCAAATGTTTGCTTTATCTCACCATCTAGGCAGAAGACATCTTTTACTCCCATAGTAGTGCTGGGACATGCTTGCTACAGCATTCATTCACATGCCCATGCTTGCAGGTAAATTTTATGGTTAAAAATCTTGACGATGATGGGCAAAACACGTAACAATATTAACAAATAAAGGTAACTTGATCACGCTAGCTACGTTAACTGAAAACTTTTACAAAAAGTTCGTAAGTTGGAAGCTTTCGACCTTATCTTAGGAATGGAAGACACATCTGCAGTTCCCCACTGGAATGAAGCAAAACGAATTGCTTCTTTTGACAATCGTTTTGCCCTCCGTTACCGTGAAAGCATAGAAATTATTTTCAACTCAATGACTTGCAACTCCGAATCACCTCTCTACATTCCGTTGATCTGGAGATCAATTCTACGTTTTGGCAACAAAAATAGGAAAAATTCAAATGTAGAATTTGGCAACAATCTTAGTCCTCCATTGGCGTGATGAAGACCTAAGATAAGGTCGAAAGCTTCCAACTTACGAACTTTTTGTAAAAGTTTTCTGTTAACGTAACTAGCGTGATCAAGTTACCTTTATTTGTTAATATTGTTACGTGTTTTGCCCATCATCGTCATGTTTCAAAGCGACGCAACTTCCGGGCATTTTATTTTGGACTGGACGAAAGATTGGATTTCCTTCCGGAAACTTCGGACTCAAGTCACTAATTCTCTTTGCAGTCTTCATTTTCTTGTTTCCTGCAAGACTTTTGGCATTCTTCCCCAAGCTTTTCAGATCTGCAAACCCATCTTCAAAGGACGGTGCCGTGCGTTACTACAGCAGACCAGCCATAACCTCCTATCTGCCGCTATCTGTGACCTGCGTTCCTCCATTGCTAAAACTGAACTTTCCTGCTACATTAGCTACCAATCACTGGCTGCTACCACTCATCCTGCTTTGCTTGATATTTTCATATTTCGCATCAACCAAACCCTCACAACAATTGAAGTAAATGAATATGCTCGCCATACAAAGAAATTCAATTTTCTACTCTCCAAGCAAAAAAGTCAAGCAACATCTTCGTCATCAGCCTCTACTGACAAGCCAAAGTATGTAAATCTTTCTTCTGTAACTATTCCTCCTAGCTTGGATAAATTCTTATCATTAGGCCCAAAATTTTCACCTGCTCTTCCTATCAATCTTCCACAAACTGTTTCTGTTATAGAATCAGCCATCCACAGAACTGAGACTGTTCAGCAGCCTATCCTTTGTGCCAATGCTGCTGTTATCTTATCCAAGAAAAATTCTGTGCCAATCAAGTACTCTTCTTCTTGTTTAAAAGAATTCAGGTCATTTATTCAAGAAAATGACCTAGCCGTATGCAAAGCAGATAAAGTCGGTTGCCCAGTCATCATTGGTAAAGAAACTCTAAACCAAAAAGTGCTTTCTTTTCTTACATCTGCTAACTGCATCCCTTTGCAGTCAGACACCACCAACTCTCTCAAAAACTCAGTTGACAGATTAGCTAAGAAAGAAACTCTTCAATCCTTCCTTGGTGATATATCACCCCTCCTTACTTTAGAACTCCCAGGCTCTTCCTGCAAGTGAAACTGCATAAAGCTGGTAACCCCATCAGACCTTTAGTGGAATATTCTTTTTCTCCAGCAGTAAACATTGAAAAGAGATTGGTCCTCAAATGCAAATCCCTGGCAGCCAACCATCCTCATACAGTTGTCTCTACTTCAAACTTCATCCACAACCTTCCTAATTCCTTTTCTCCTTGTGATAATCTGTATACTTTTGATGTAGAATCTTTGTTTCCCTCTGTACCATATTTTGATTCCTACATGCTCCTCATGAAGAAATTGATTCTTCATTTTGAACCCCCCCCCCCGGTCCTCTTATCAAAGATCTTTATGATTGTTTCCACACTATTCATCAACACAGTTGTTTTGTTTTCAACAAAATTGTGTATAGGCAACAATCTGGTCTCCCCATGGGCTCACCTCTTTCCCCTCTGCTTGCTGAAATCTACTTGCAACATATTGAAGTTTCCATCATTTCTCTACACCCTTTTCAACCTTCCCTATGGTTAAGATATGTAAACAACATTTTCATTAGCTGGCCACATTCCGAGTCTGAACTACAGATACTGATCAACTCCATTACGGAAAAATTTCCTTCCATTAAGCTCACTATATCTAAGGAAGTAAATCACAAAATTGATTTCCTGGATGTATCTATCTGCAGAAACGCTGATCTCTCCATTACTCGTTCCGTCTATCGAAAACCTTCTGCGGCCACTAACATCATTCCCTACAAATCTTGCACCCTGCATCTCTACAAGCTTGCAGCATTGAAGTCCTACATCCACAGGGCTCATATCATTTGCAACAACCAACTCTCTCTTCAAGAAGAAGAATCCAAAATTTCTACAATAGCTGGTTATTTTGGACTGGACTGGTTATTTTGGACTCCCATGGTCTCCCTGCTGTTACAGTCAACTCCCTCATAAAGAAATATGAAAACCATTCGAAAATCGAATGCCTCCTTCCTCACAAGAAAGAAGACCTGAAATTCCGTGGTTCTGTTCCTTACCATCCTTTTTATGCTTATAAGTTACAGATTCTTTTTAGAAGTTTTGGCTACCATCTTGCCATTAAATCTACCCCAAACATCTTGAAACTTCTACAAACGGATAGGAACAAAGTTGAAAGCCTGAACCTCCCAGGTGTTTACTGCATTCCTATCTCTTCTTCTACTGGGGACAACTTATACATTGGAAGCACATACAGGAGCATTAGCCATAGAATTTTAGAACATAGAAAATATGTTTCAAAAGCCAATCCTAATACTGCCTTGTCTATTTTGACAATGGAAGACACATCTGCAGTTCCCCACTGGAACGAAGCAAAACGAATTGCTTCTTTTGACAATCGTTTTGCCCTCCGTTACCGTGAAAGCATAGAAATTATTTTCAACTCAATGACTTGCAATTCCGAATCTCCTCTCTACATTCCGATGATCTGGAGGTCAATTCTAAGTTTTGGCAACAAAAATAGGAAAAATTCAAATGTAGAATCTGGCAACAATCTTAGTCCTCCATTGGCGTGATGAAGACCTAAGATAAGGTCGAAAGCTTCCAACTTACGAACTTTTTGTAAAAGTTTTCAGTTAACGTAACTAGCGTGATCAAGTTACCTTTATTGGTTAAAAATCTTTTAAGATGTGTTGTAAAACTATAATTTTTACCCTATTTTCTGTCAAACACCATATAATGAAATATTTAAACAATTTTAGCTAGATAATTTAGGACAAACTCCTTTACCAATATGTGGATGTTATAACAAAATTAAGTTTATGTTTTAGAAGATGGATAATTTCCTTTTTACAAATTCTAAGTAACCCAGTGCATATATTTTGCTATTCTGCTTTGTTTTACTACTCAGCATTTGTGCCAGTCATAGGCATGTGCAGGATAGCATAAATGGGGGTGCATGACACAGATTTCAAAAAGACCCTAGCAGGAAAAAAAAAACCAAAAAAAAAAAAACCGGTGAAGTAATGAGGAATTCAGTTTTTGGGGGACAGAGAAGCTGTATTTCAGAAGCTGAATGATATATGTCATAAAAAGATTGTTTTTACTATCTGGTTCTTATAAAATGTAAAATTTAAATTGTATTGTTACAATCATAATGCCTATATAGAGTGATTTCTTATACACTCTTCCTTCATATTTGTCTAACTTTTGAATTGGTAGATATGGATTTGTGAAATGACGCTGGATTTGGAAATCTAACGAAATAAGATTTCTAATGATATGTCACACAATATGCCCATCCATTTAAATTTTTTAAGTCTGTGTGTACCGTAACACCGTGTTTTGTCAAAAACTAATTAATTAAAATGCACATGAAAAATTACTAAAGACATGCAAGTCTATTTTAAATATAATCGAATGATCCAGTCAAAAATAAAACCAGATGGGAATATAAAAATCCTATCTACATACGTTATATGAAATCGCAAAAGAAAAGAAATAAATGTATTCACATTGTATTTACACCATTCGTCGGTCAAATGGAACCATGTTTCGTAATTTGTCAATGACATCTTCCAGTTGTGTGGAAATAGCTAGTGTTTGTTCAGTACACAGTATCATCAGTGAGCTCAGCCTTTCCTGTGTCATCGTAGAATGCAGTTTTGTTTTCATGAGTGAAAGTTTTGAGAAACTCCTCTCACGCAAGCAACTAGTTACTGGGATTACCGAGAATTTCCGGAGGAGCTCCGTGAAATTCTCATAGGTGGTCTTCCCATCAAAATTTGATACCCGCTATAACCAGTCTGGGAGTCTTGATGGAGGGCATTTTTCCCCGTCTTAGATTGTAATAGCTGCACTTCGGCTTCTAAATCTGAAGCATTCAAAGCAAAAAATTCTGCAACAGTTTTGTAGTCCTTTTTATCACAGGTGAAAAGACGCATGATTTTTCCCAGTGGTGCTAATGATGCTGACGGTTGCTGGGGAGAATCTGGTAGATAAGCCTTGGAGAAGAAAGTCCAGTACAGTATAAAATGTAAATAGTTTTATCTCATCTGTCTTGCTTTCAGTAACCACACTAATGTTAAAATCTTCAATCATACACAACACCTTCCGGTTCCGTGGTGCTGGTATTTCAATATCTATTTGGTTGCATTTTTCCTGGGCTTTTTTGAAGATGGTTTCAAAGGCTTTGTCATCCTTTCAGAACCCTACCCTTCTAAGATAGAGGACACACAGTGAACCTAATCCATAGTTTCACACAGATCAATATTTGGTGACTACAGTGTTTTGCTAGTTTTTACAGTCAGCTGCAAAATTGGATGCATTATTTCCTGGATGATTATGAAGTTGGAAGACTTCATTTAAATAATATTCCATTACCTCTAGTTCTAATCTTTGAATCTGTGGTATCCTCACTGTTTGCTCAATTGCTTTGATAACACTGGACAACAATTTTTGATGAAGTTCATGCTTTCGAGATAAAAAAAAGCCATTTCTTAATGAACTCGATGTGCTGAAACAGAATATGGCCATAAAAAAGTTGAATTGGCTACGGTTTGTTTGTAATATGCAGGTACACTGGTTGACCATTGATCAGGAACATGTGCATGCTATTTCAATGGGAAAGAAGCATATAATTTGCCGGCAACTCTCGATACGCTTCGCTTATAAATATTTGTTTATGCTGCTAATTAAAGATCTTCAAACACTTAACAAAATCAAAAATCATAATCAAAATATGTGTTTCTAACAAATTTTCCATGTGTATATGAGGAAATTTATTATTCTAAATCAGTTTTTAGGACATTTTGATTTCAGTCTGCCAACCTTTATACCAAATCTTTCCCATTGAAATAGCATGCAAGTGTTCCTTAGCAATTGCAACCAGTGTTTATGTACGTCTTTATATGTATATCATCATCATTGTCAACCATTATCAATTCACTGCTGGACGAAGGTCTCCCCAAGTTTCCTCCACAACAGTCTGTCTTGTGCCAGTCTCCTCCATGTCACTCCCGCATACTTTCGAATTTCATCCACCCATCTTCCATGTGGTCTTCTTCTGGGTCTTTTTCTGTCCCTTGGAACCCAATCTAAAATTTCAGCTGTCCATCGATGGTCTGTCCTTCTGGCAGTATGTCCAGCTCATTGCCATTTCAAGGATTTAACTCTGATCATGATGTCTTCCACTCTTGTCATTTTTCTGATCCACGAGTTCCTCTTCTTATCTCTCCTGGATACACCAAGCATGCACCTCTCCATGCTTGTTTGAGTTGTCTGCAGCCTTTGTATGTCTCTTTTAGCTAAGGTCCACGTCTCTGCACCATACGTAAGCACTGGAAGGATGCATTGATCAAACACTTTTCTTTTAAGACATAATGGCATATTGCTCTTGAAAATTATACTGTTTCTTCCAAAAGCTCTCCAGGCAAGTTTTGTACGCCGATTAATTTCTTCACCAATGTGACCCTCACTTGATATCTGCTGTCCAAGATAAACGTACGTGTCTGTTATCTCCAGCTTTTCTCCATCAATCGATAAATCTTCATTTCTTGTAAAAGCATTGTACATCACTTTTGTCTTCTGAAAGTTCATTTTTAATCCCACTTCTTTACTCTTGTCAGCAAGTTCCTGGATCATACTCTGTAGCTCTGATGGGGTAGTTGCAAAAATGACTATGTCATCAGCAAAACGAAGGTGGGTTAGATAATCTCCATTAATCTTTATCTCTTTGTTTTCCCAGTTCAGTGATTGAAAGACATTTTCCAATGTGGCATTAAAAAGCTTCGGAGATATGGTGTCACCTTGTCTCACTCCTTTTCCAATTTTTATGTGTGTTGTATTTTCAAATAGCCGAATCTTTGCACTTGCATTTTCATAGATGTTATTAATAATATTAATGTATGCATCTTCAATACCGCAGGATTTCAGAGCCATTGTAACTGCTGATGGTTTCACCGAATCAAAGGCTTTTTCATAATCGATAAAAGCCATGCACAATGGAAGTTCATATTCCCTCGCTCTTTCAATTAGTTCTCTTAGTACGTGGATATGATCTATTGTGCTGTAGCCACTCCTGAACCCAGCTTGTTCTCTCGGTTGAGCCATGTCCAGTGTCACCTTCAAGCGGTGTGAAAGAACTTTAGTGAAGATTTTATAAACCACTGATAGGAGGCTGATAGGTCTATAGTTCCTGAGATCCTCAATGTCACCTTTTTTATGTAGCAAGATCATTGTAGCGTTGTTCCAATCCTCAGGAATTTTCCCTTCATTAAGGCATCGAGTGAAAATTTGGGCGAGTACTGTTTCGATTTCTCCACTTGCTTCTTGTATGATGTCTACAGTAATTCCATCTTCTCCTGGAGCTTTTCCTCGCTTCATGTTCTTGATTGCATGTGCAACTTCTGCTGGAAGGACTGGAAGAACTCTGGTACTGGTACCTTTCATGATGTCTGGAGTACATGTATCATCCCTTTCATATAATTTGGAGTAGAAATCTTTCACTCTTGTCAAAATTCCGCCTCTATTTCTTGTTACAGAACCATCTTCTTTTCTCAGTGCCATAATCTGTTTTTTTTCCCTTACTGAGATGTCCCTTTGCTTTCTTTAGTCTTTGGTTGTTTTCAATTGCTTTCCTTACTAGTTCACAGTTGAATTTCCTTACGTCTTCAGTGATACTTTTTCGTACTGTCTTGCATAGCTCTATATATTCCACTTTGGAAGTCACATCTTCTTTAGTTGTCCTCATCACTCTTCTTTTTTGCATCAACATTTTGGTTTTTCCTGATAATTTGTTCACATGCAATTTGTTCTTAGACCCAGCTAATTTTGTTGCTGTTTCCATAAGAGCTTTGGTTACTTTTCTGTTAACTTCAGAAATATCCACTTCTTCGGATGTTAGGCCTTCTAAAGCAGAGAATCTGTTCTTCAGTTCCAATTTGAAGGTATTATGGTGTATTTTAAGGTTGGTTATGTCAATACATTTTGTTTGTCTTATGAGCTTGCCACGTTCAAGTTTAGTGTTGAGGTGCATCTTACATCTCACCAATCTATGGTCACTGCCTGTGTTGAACTTGTTTACACACTGCAGTCTTCTATGACGAATTTTTTGTTACACATAATAAAATCAATTTCACTTGTCGTCCCATTTGGATGTCTCCATGTCCATTTCCTGTGTGGCTTTTTCTTGAAAAAGGAGTTCAAGATGAAAAACCCTTCTGCCTCTGCAAACTCTACGAGAGTATTTCCATGCTGGTTTCTGTTGCCGTGACCGAATTTACCTACTGAAGTTTCATTCTGTTGCTGTTGCCCTATTTTTGCATTGAAATCTCCCATAATTATCTTCAAGTGCTGCTTACCTTTATTATTTAGATGACGAATTTCCTCATAAAATTCTTCAATTTCTTCTTCAGCATGACTTGTGGTGGGTGTATAAGTTTGAATGATCTGAGCCTGGTATCTTCTCGAGAGTTGGATAACGAGTCGTGCAGCTCTGTCAGAGGAACTTTCAACTTCTACAACTTTATCCTTCAGTTTCTTGTTTATTATAAATCCAACACCACTAGTTCTGCCAGTATCAGTCCCACGATAGTAGAAGAGATGTCCACTTTTCAGTTCAATGAGATCTTCTCCTTTTCTCCTTACCTCACTTAGCCCGACGATGTCCCACTTGATCCTTTGTAGTTCCTCTTCCAATTCAAGAAGCCTTGAATCAGAAGATAGGGAGCGTCCGTTATACGTTGTCAAGGTCAGCATCAGATGGCAGCCTAGTCCGGTCCTTTGGGGATTCTTAGCACCCTCTGCCTTCATGTCGCACTGGCCGCTGCCTTAGCCAGGTACATTCCAGCTGCCAGAGACTGAGGGCCAAGATTTAAGTTGTGGAGTCATTTTGGAGGGGTTTGGCCATAACTCACCACGCTGGCCAAGCGGGTTGGTGAGTGTGGGATAGCATTTCCTCTAATCCTGATGGTATAGTTATACCGCTATTGGCGGTCGTCAGAGCCCCTTTAGTGGGAACGGGATGTACCACGAGAAGGTGGGGTTGACATTTGTCAAGGAGAGGCTGTGATGTTACGCATCACCTGACCTTACATATATATATATATATTGCATGGATTACATTACACTTCTTTTGAAGTAAATACGAAACGGTAAGTGTAACTTTTTATAGTACAATTAAAAATAGATAGTGTATTTTTTTTTCTCATCTGTATTAAATGTAGTTTTGAGATATGTACATGAGTTTTTCATGCATAGAGAGAAATCAGTTACCAGTTCATGACGTTTTACTTCTCCTTGCCTTTCGGTTGTATTACACCAGTGGTGCATCTCCTAAGAGTGTCGAAACGTAGTCTGCGAGCATCGAAGTGGACCACTTTCCCTAGCATCGTTGCTCCATTATGGCCATATCTTGATGAGACCGTTCACCATGTTCATCACTAAATTTGCCACAGTTATCTATGAAAAAATCCAGGTGAGAATCCAGGAAGTGGAGTTTCAAAGACATATTAAAGCCAAATTTTAGATACAGAGCAAGCAGGTCGCTAATGAGATCTTCGTAATTTTCAGCCCTGGAATTCTCCAGGAAGTTTGTTGATACTTCACGAAAGGCATCCCATACTTCTCTTTCATCACACTGAAGCATGTCCTCAGACTGCGAATCTTGAAAGAGCTGTCTGATCTGCGGACCCACAAAAATTCCCTCTTTTATTTTTGCTTCGCTCAGTCGAGGAAATTTGTCATGCAAGTACTTGAACGCTGGTTTAGTTTTGTCCATGGCTTTAACCAATTGCTTTACAAGACCGAGTTTTATGTGCAGAGGGGGTAGTATGATTTTCTGAGGATCTGTCAGTGGTGGGTTCTGAACATTTATTTGTCCAGGTGTCAAAGACGTCCTAGGAGGCCAGTCTCTATCAATGTAGTGCAGACATGTAGCTCTGTTATCCCAGTGACAAAGAAAAACAGCAGTGCTTGGTGTATCCCTGCTGAAGGCTCATCAACAGAGACACTACCTTCAGGTCAGCACAGATAAACCAACCATAATTTTTGTAATTAAGTCTGTCCAACAGCTGTTTAAGGTTGTTGTAGGTCTCTTTCATGTGCACCGCATGTGCAACTGGAATGGACGGCAGCTGATTCCCGTTATGCAGTAAAACCATTTTAAGACTCAACTTGGAGGAGTCTATAAATAGACGCCATTCTTGCGTAACATGTTGTGTTCCTAGTCTTTGCATTAGGCCATCAATATTGCAACAGAACACAAAGCTTTCACTCTTTTGGAAGAATTGCTCGAATTGTCGTTGACGAATACGAAACAAACTCACTCGAACATTTTGTTCTAGAAGATTCCATTGACGAAGCCTTCACGCTAGTAGCTCCGCTTTAACTTTGGTTAAATTCAAATCGCGAACAAGGTCGTTCAGTTCCTTTGATGTAATTTTATGTGTCATAGACTCAGAAGATGCATATTCATCATCGCTTTCATTAATGCGTGACGTTGACGGTGTTGGATTACACAAATCGTCTTCCTGGACCTCATCTAAATCGATAACAAAATTTGTCGGAGGCTTGGGAATGGGGAGTTCTTCAGAATGAGATACAGGTCATACAGCAGAAGGTATATTTGGATATTCTACAGTACATTTCTTCTTCTTTGTGATACCTTCAGCCACTGGTGGCACCATACAGAAATAACAGTCATTTATGTGATTTGTGGGCTCCCTCCAAATCATGGGAACAGCAAAACCCATCGTTTTTCTTGTGCCGTTAAGCCACTACGACAGATTCGTTGCACACGTGCGGCAACATACATGTGGAGCCCAGTCCTTATCCTCGTCGCCTATCCTGCAGCCGAAATACAAATGATAAGCCTTTTTAACAACCGGAGTGATGGACTATTTCTGTGCAGCAAATGTCACTTTACCACATATATAGCAAAAGTTATCGACCTTATTCACACATACACGCGGCATAGCTACGTAATGTCACAATACAAGGATCACTTTAACCGGCTGCTATCACGAGAGTACACTCACCAATGAAGGGAAAGAAACAAATGGACTGAGCTCTTTACCGTTGGGCTGTTAAAATTGAAAGGATTGCATCACATCGGGTAATACTACACCGGATGTCGCGGGAACTCCGGACTTCTCACCCAATGATGTAATACTTCCTTGTCTGACGGTGCCTAAGAGTATGGAAAACGCTGTATGAACCTGATGTTCTTACTATATTTTTATTTCAGTACCATTTTAATATACATTTACTAACATTTAATATATTTATCATAAATTTATTAATACGAAACATAAAAAAATTATTACTCATTATACCTACTTTTTTACTAAAAACAAAAATTTTTTAACGTTTCATTAGCTGTATTTCGGAAACAAGAGCCAATGAAAGTTTTTCATGGCGATATTTGTGTTCAGTGGGTTAATTTCATACAGAATTGCACACTTTCCCGTCAGAAGCAGTTTCATTGTTGTCCAGTGTAATGAAACTGTACTGTTACTCTATGGTGCCTCTGCTCTACAAGGCCATTGTGTATCTGAGAGTGATTTCAACATTTTTTAGTTTAGAACCAGTGGACTGTAATAGGCCTTCCAAAAAACTGTCATTTTGGACTGCTCTCAATAAAATGGTAAAACAACCGAACAACAAAAAACTTGAAAATTAGAGTGTTTTCTTTGTGTGTTGAACAAGGACTTACATTTAAGGTTTAGGCAATGCGCGTAGCAATGAACATACATTATGGAACTCTTCATTTCTTTGCACCTTGCTTGCACGCATGTGAACTCTCCAGCCATTGCTGAAGCTCGATCAAAACACACAGCTATTACATTGTTACAGCAATTATCTGTGTTTTTCTTCACATTTTTTATTTCCCTAAAAACTGATTCTGCGTCCATTGTTTCTAGACACTGCGAAGCAACAGAACTTTCAGCTGGCAACACCTTCCCACATGAAATGTAGCAAAAAACGATAGCCATTTGTTTGTGGTGGCCAACATCTGATGTCTCATCTGCAACTATTGAATGAGGTTGTCCTTTCATGTCTTCCTCTATCTTTCTTAAAATCACATTTGACAATGCCTGTAAAATGTCATTCTGTATGTGCTTGCTATGATAAAAGCAGATTTTTAGCATTGTCTGTATGTATGTTTTCATAAATGTGTCATACTTTTGGAATAAAGCTAGTACTTCTAGAAATAAACCTTTTAGCTGGCATGTTTCCCTCTCATTATGACCAGGGAGTTGTTTTCCACCTTTTGCTAATACTTATATGGTAATATCGAAGAGCCTGATCATTTATTCCCGATTTCTTATTCGCTGTTTTTCCTTTACTTTGATCTCAGTGCCTTTTGCTTCATTTAATATTGCATCGACTGATTTATTTTTAAGAAAACTATTCCTGCTCTCAGTACTGGATTGGCAACAGCATGATTTGTCATGGCTTCTGAATTTTTCTGTGGCTTTGTTCCATGCTATAAAACCAACAGTAATAAAAGCATCGTCCATGGAGCCAGTACATACGCCGTCATTTGATGCAAAAAAAAAAAAAAAATGACAAGGAAAACAAAAGGCATCATCCTTTTTCAAACTATATTCTAGCCACTTGTGGTTCTGGAACCATTTTGAATCGAATGATCTTTTCGCTCTCTGTCAGCCCTCACGAATGTTGGTAGCCAGTAGCCAAATGGCGACCAGATATTTTGTAGTGGTTAGTAAATTTTTTAATATAGTAGCCAAATGGCGACCAGATATTTTGTAGTGGTTAGTAAATTTTTTAATATAGTAGCCAAATGGCGACCAGATATTTTGTAGTGGCTAGTAATTTTTTTAATATAGTAGCCAAATGGCGACCAGATATTTTGTAGTGGTTAGTAAATTTTTTAATATAGTAGCCAAATGGCGACCAGATATTTTGTAGTGGTTAGTAAATTTTTTAATATAGTAGCCAAATGGCGACCAGATATTTTGCAGTGGCTAGTAATTTTTTTAATATAGTAGCCAAATGGCGACCAGATATTTTGTAGTGGTTAGTAAATTTTTTTAATATAGTAGCGAAATGGCGACCAGATATTTTGTAGTGGTTAGTAAATTTTTTAATATAGTAGCCAAATGGCGACCAGATATTTTGTAGTGGCTAGTAATTTTTTTAATATAGTAGCCAAATGGCGACCAGATATTTTGTAGTGGTTAGTAATTTTTTTAATATAGTAGCCAAATGGCGACCAGATATTTTGTAGTGGTTAGTAAATTTTTTAATATAGTAGCCAAATGGCGACCAGATATTTTGTAGTGACTAGTAATTTTTTTAATATAGTAGCCAAATGGCGACCAGATATTTTGTAGTGGTTAGTAAATTTTTTAATATAGTAGCCAAATGGCGACCAGATATTTTGTAGTGGTTAGTAAATTTTTTAATATAGTAGCCAAATGGCGACCAGATATTTTGTAGTGGCTAGTAATTTTTTTAATATAGTAGCCAAATGGCGACTCAGATATTTTGTAGTGGTTAGTAAATTTTTTAATATAGTAGCCAAATGGCGACCAGATATTTTGTAGTGGTTAGTAAATTTTTTAATATAGTAGCCAAATGGCGACCAGATATTTTGTAGTGGTTAGTAAATTTTTTAATATAGTAGCCAAATGGCGACCAGATATTTTGTAGTGGCTAGTAAATTTTTTAATATAGTAGCCAAATGGCGACCAGATATTTTGTAGTGGTTAGTAAATTTTTTAATATAGTAGCCAAATGGCGACCAGATATTTTGTAGTGGCTAGTAATTTTTTTAACATAGTAGCCAAATGGCGACCATATATTTTGTAGTGGTTAGTAAATTTTTTAATATAGTAGCCAAATGGCGACCAGATATTTTGTAGTGGCTAGTAATTTTTTTAATATAGTAGCCAAATGGCGACCAGATATTTTGTAGTGGCTAGTAATTTTTTTAATATAGTAGCCAAATGGCGACCAGATATTTTGTAGTGGTTAGTAAATTTTTTAATATAGTAGCCAAATGGCGACCAGATATTTTGTAGTGGCTAGTAATTTTTTTAATATTGTAGCCAATAATGGCCATTCAAGTTTTTTCCCCACTTGTGAATGAATATCTAGTTCAGTTTTCTCAGCCATGTTCTCGCAGCTGCTTCAAAAATGAAAGTAAGTAAAAGTGGGCTTCGAGAGAAAATCTGCTGACGAATCAGCCTGGAGAGACCAGGGATCAAGGTTACTAAAGCAACCTTTTCCATGTTATAATGTAGTTTTGCCATGGTATATTTGATCTTTGCCATTAAATATGTATTTTTGCCATGGTATACCTTGCACAAAGTATAATTCATCTATAGGTTAAATAATTATCTTTGAATCTCTGTTTAGCTGCATATATGCTGAAAAAAACAACAAAATCTTATGGTAATGTTTTTAAGATTATGCAACTGCTACATCTAATGCCATGTAGTACTGCTCCTCTTGAATGTAGCTTTTGAGCAATGAACCTCATAAAAACGAGTAATCATGCATGTCTGAATAGTGACACTTTAAATGACGTAATGACGATTACACGCAATGGCCCTTCAATTGAAGATTTTGATCCTCATAATGCTATTCACTTATGGTGAGCAAATACTTCTGATGGGAAAATCAGTCACAGTACATAATAGCGGTAAACTGTATCAACACTATTAGTGCCACTTTATGTGTATATATCCTAGCTTTTTTGTCTCTTTGTTTTAAATATTATTAAAAAAATTAGACATCTAACTTCAATGGCCTCTTGAAAATAAATTATGTATGTGTAAATTAAAATAGTAAGAGTAATGGTAATACAGTACTGAAAATAAATTGTCAAAAATCAATCATTTTGGAACAAAAGCATATGCAATATATCTAATGATCCTCTGCAGTAACTATTCTGCATCTGTTTTTATGAAGTTAATAGGGGAGGGTTCTCTCATTAGAAAGACTCCTCTCCCCCATTAAACATTCACCCATTTAATTTCATCGAAACTTCAGTAGAAAAGTTACTGAATTATTAAAACTTCCAGCCAGTAGATATTGTTATTTGGCGAGTAAAATTTTTATTCCACTTGCCACATTGGCTAGCAGAAATTTCAGCAGTTTCGTAAGGGCTGCTCTCTGTGTTACCAATTCTTTTGGTCGGGTACTCTGGTAGGTAAGATAGGAATGGTCCACGCTGAATATTATCCAATTTTTCCAATTTCCAAACTCTTTTTCGGTGTGTTCGTGCTGGGGTCATCTGGATGAGTGGAGCTCTTCACTGCAGAGTCATTCCATAGAATTAAAAAAAAACCTGGAAATGTCACACTTTGCCTAGTGAAAAAAAGAAAAGAAGACAGTTATTCAACTGCTGCACATTATGAACTGACCACTTCCACATTTATGCGACTACACAAAATAATAATCCCAGTGACAAGTTACAGAATTTAATTTCACATGTCAAAACACTGAGATGAACTGGTAGGAAATCCAGTGAGCCTCAATACCAGTCATAACCTGTCATTGCATGCTATCCTGCTGTAGCCTGCAAACTACAAACAAACTTGCTTTGCTGGTGGTGTGTAGGCTTAAGCAGCCATTAATAGCAAGTGTGAACATGTAAGAACAGGGAAAAATGTGTGATTCTATCTGCACCTAAAAGATTAACAACCAGCAGACCAAGAACATCCCTCTCCCCCTCTTTTACTATTTTTTAATAGACCTAAAATTATAAGTAACTACAAATTGCAATTAATTATAAATTATATAGAAAATTAAGATTGTATCAATAGATTTGGATTAAAAAATACCACTGTTGGAAAATAGATAATATTTAGCACCCCACTGTATTAGGCCTGTCAGCTGTAGTGAAACAATTCATGACTTTCCAGATTCAAGATGCTGTACCTCACCTAGGGGTTACAATAATAGAATGAAATTTTCAGGTTATCAACAAAATGCATAGAGGTATTTCCCTGCCAGATTTGGTTCACCTACCTCTGTCCCCTTTTCAGTCATAAACTTTCAAAAATGCTCGCTTTTGAAGATTTTCAAAATTTTAATGCTCATATATTAAGAAGGGAAGGAAATAACATGAAATTTTTTTTGGTGGCACCTTGAAAACAGTAATAACACATAAAAAAAGGAAAAAAATAATCTTTTTCCCTTCAAAGAGAAAAAAATTACCCAAACTGGCATTTTTACATAACTCTGCTGAATTTTTTTTCTAACTAAAAGTTATTAATCTTACTTTATCTAATGCTATAAAGATATGCAGATTTCAAATCTTTTTGAATTTTTCAAATATATTTATTGGCTAAAGAAATAAAAGAGATTTTGTAATCACTTGCGTTTTTCAAAATAGCATTTTTTAACACCCTGTAGTAAAAAAAACTTTTCAAAATAAGTTTTTTTAAAATCGTTTTTAACGTCTCATGTATATAGGTTTCAATGTATAAAGTATGAAAAAATCAAAAATGGTTGAGCAGCCATCACTTGTTAAAATTCTGTGAAATGACCCTGCATCTGGTTCTGCAACAAAGACAAAAGCCAGATCCATGATTATGAAACTAAAAATTGTTTCAGAGTAGGTAATTGTGAAACATTTTGCATGGAAGAAATTTTCAGATATCAAAATATTTTAATGCCAGCAATCTTATGTTTTAGAGTAGGTAATTGTGAAACATTTTGCATGGAAGAAATTTTCAGATATCAAAATATTTTAATGCAGGCGATCTTAGGGTTTGCCTCCTCAGGGTGCTTCGTAGGAACAATGGCACACATAACAGCAACAAGGGCCTCTGAATCTTGGAGAAGTGCCAGCTAGTTCTGTGTAACATTGGCGAAAAGACCCCAACTCACTGGGTTTTGTTCCAGAATCCTTAGGTTGAATGACCAACTGGAACCATCAGCTGTGGGCTAATCCCCCACACTGATGTACTTACCTGATTAAAAAGACAAAAAGAAATGCAAAAAATGACTCAAGTGTGGTATACGGTGGACCTACCACACTTGAGAAGGACAGTCCACCACGGAATCGACCTGGACTTTCCAAACGGTGTGTGAGAAAGAGATCTCGGCTGAGTGAGGGTAAGATTGGTGTATGGAATACTAGAGGTATAAATGGCAAGATGAACGAGGTGATTGAAGAGTTGAATAAGTATAGATTGGATGTGCTGTGTGTAACTGAAACCAAAAAAAGGAAATTGGGATAGAAGTGAATGGAACAGTGAATGTGTGGTCTGGAGTATTGGATAATGTGAGAGGACAGGCTGGTGTAGTATTGATTTTAAGTGAAAAGATGAAGAACTTGATTCACTGTAGCTGCATAAGTGAGATAATTCCTTGGATTCGTTTGAAAGTGAAACTTCAGATAATAGTAATTGTTGCAGTGTATGCTCCTTATAACTCGGAACCTTCTGATAGGAAGGAAGATTTCTGGAATGAGCTAAAAGCTGTTTTGAGCCAGTTTGGTGCTAAAAAGAAAGTTATAATAGCAGGGGATTTCAATGCTACAGTAGGTGTGCAGAATGTGATTTCTGTCAATGTTCTGGGTAAGTTTAATGATCCTCCTGTGAATGATAATGGTGAAAGATTAATTGAACTCTGCATTGAGAATGGTTTGTGTGTATCTACTACGTTTTTCGTATATCCACACATATAATTGGCAAAATCGTAGTCTTGGTCAAAAGAGTGTGATAGATTTTGTTGTCTATGATCAGCGTCTGAAACAGTTAATTGTTGACACTCGTGTGATGAGAGGTGCAGATGTTGGTTCTTATCATTACTTGGTAGTGTCATGAGTGAAACTGAATGTTGGTTGGAGGAAAAGGAATAGGAAGAGGCCAAGGATGCAAAGAATGAAGGTTGAAAATCTCCCTGAATATCGTCAGCATTATTCTGATGTATTCAGAGAACAACTGAAGAAGCTGAAGGCTTGTGAGTGGGATGTAGAAAAGAAGTGGGAATGTTTTAAGAACTGTGTTGCCATTGCTACTGAAGAGGTCTGTGGCACCACAATAGTGGGTTACAATAAAGGTGATACTTGGTGGAATAGTGAAATTGAAGAGGCAGTAAAGAGAAAGAAAGAAGCCTATTTGGGGATGTTGCAAGGTAGAGTTTCTGTGGATGAATATCGCTGTAAGAAGCGTGAAACCACTAAGCTGGTTCGCCAGAGTAAGGCAAAAAATAGGAATGAAAAGGTGGAAAAGCATGAATTGGCATTTTCGAAAGATATAAAGACTTTCTGGATGTACATGAGAATCAAGAAAAATAGGGGAAACAAAGTTGTAAGCGGTGTAAAGAATAGGATCGGGAAAATGATATGGGAACCCAATGAGTTAAGTGAAAGATGGGGTGAATACTTCTGTGAGTTATTAGATCAGGAAAGCAAAGGTGATTCAGAGGCAGAAGCAGATGATGTCACAGTGAAAAAGGGAAGCACAGGAGGGATCTCAAGAGAAGAGGTGTGTAATGCTCTAAAATCTCTTCAGAATGGTAAGGCTCCAGAGTTGATGGCATAACTGCCGAGATGTTGAAATATGGTGGTGGCCCTGTAATTGATTGGTTAACTGAAATTTGCCAGCTGTGCTGCTAGTTAGGGATGGTCCCTCGGGATTGGAAGGATGCTATCATTGTTCCCTAGTATAAGGGAAAATGTGATCAGACTGACTGCAAGAATTATCGTGGTATTAGCCTACTGAGTATGCCATGGAAAGTGTTTGGTAAGGTCTTTATTGAAAAAATATGGGGTCTTACATCAGAGAAAGTGTGGGATGTTCAGAGAGGTTTTATGCCTGGTAAAGGCTGCACTAACCAAATTTTTGCATTACGCATAATGATTGAAAAGTATCTGGCTGTTGGTAAGAAAGTTTTTGCTGCCTTCATAGATTTAGAGAAAGCTTATGTCCGAGTAAATAGGACACTTTTGTGGAAGGTATTGAATGAATATGGTGTTACTGGGAATCTACTCAACAGTTTAAAAGCCATGTATGCTGGCAGTAGAGCTTGTGTACGAGTAAATGGGGTTTTATCAAAATGGTTTTCTATTGGTGCAGGGGTCAGACAAGTTTGTGTAATGTCACCATGGCTGTTTAATATATTTATGGATGCATGCATGCATGATGCCAAAATAAATAATGCTGGTTTATGTCTTGGTGATATCAGTGTCTGCAGATTACTGTATGCTGATGACACAGTCCTGTTGGCAGAGAGCAAAAGCGAGTTGCAGAGTATGTTGTCTCGGATGTGCGAAGTTTGCATGAAATTCAAGCTGAGTATAAATAAAGGAAAACCCAAAGTTATGGTTTCTGAGAGAAGAACTGATAGTACTGAATGTAATATATGTCTAAGCGGCACAGTGATCGACCAGATGAATGAGTTTGTGTATTTAGGATGTGTGTTTGACAGAGAGAATACATTGGATGGTGAAATTAGTAGGCGAGTGAATTATTCATTGAAAGTCACGGCTGCTTTGGGAGGGTTTCACAAGAATGAAGGATTCTCAAGAGAGTCCCGCATGGCTGTATATGAAAGTGTAATTGTTTCTACTATAATGTATAGCAGTGAAACCTGGGTACTACAGAAGAAACATAGAAGTCGTTTGTGTGCTAGAGAAATTTGTTACTTACGGGGGGGGGGTGTTGTTGTGGCAAGACACGTTCTGATTGTGTGAGGAATGAAGATGTGTTGCAGTTGTGTAATGTGAAGCAAAATGTTGTTAGCAAGGTGGAGACTACTATGCTTCGATGGTTTGGCCATGTTAGAAAAAAATGAGTGATGAGATGCTTACTAAGAAAATCTTTTTAGCCCCAGTGGCAGGAAGGAAAGGTAGAGGAAGGCCAAGGAAGTCATGGGAGGATCAGATACAGGAGTGTCTGCATGAGAAAAAGATTGAGTATGAAGTACAAAAGATCTTGTTGTATGATGGATGTCAGTGAAGCCCGAGTTGTATGTCAAGATCGCTGTAAATTCAAAAGTTTGATACGGCAACAGTAAGTAAAAATTATCTGGTAATTTGTATTTCTTTGTGGAGCTAACCTCTGAATATCAGAGAACAGCTTAGTGACATGTATGTAAACTATTTTACTGTTTTGGAACATATTTTTTGAAAACAAAAATATATTGTGGGGTAATACGTATAAGTCACTGCTTTGTATTGCATAAAAAAAAATCTCCTTTTCACGACACTTTAATCAATTTAAATTCCCATTATGTATTCTTGGATTCGCTTACTTTGTTTTGATCTCTATGCACTCGCAAATATTTATCTATTTTTTTTATTGATAAAAAATATTTTGTTATCCCCAGGTTTATGTTATATTTTATCATATATCTGCTGCACAAACATTTATGATCAGGTCAAATAGTTGGTGTATCCATTTTAAATTAAATAAATAAGAAAACAGTGTTTGAAATTAGCAAATACATAAAAAAAAATATTAAACATTTGTCTGGACTGATGAAAATAGTGACAATTTTATACCTATATATACTATATATATATATATATATATATATATCATCATCATTGTCAACCATTATCAATCCACTGCTGGACGAAGGTCTCCCCAAGTTTCCTCCACAACGGTCTGTCTTGTGCCAGTCTCCTCCATGTCACCCCTGCATACTTTCGAATTTCATCCACCCATCTCCCATGTGGTCTTCTTCTGGGTCTTTTCCTGTCCCTTGGAATCCAATCTAAAATTTCGGCTGTCCATCGATGATCTATCCTTCTGGCAGTATGTCCAGCCCATTGCCATTTCAGGGATTTAACTCTGATCATGATGTCTTCCACTCTTGTCATTTTTCGGATCCACGAGTTCCTCTTCTTATCTCTCCTGGTTACACCAAGCATGCCCCTCTCCAGGCTGCTTTGAGTTGTCTGCAGTCTTTGTATATCTCTTTTAGTTAAGGTCCACGTCTCTGCACCATACGTAAGCACTGGAAGGATGCATTGATCAAACACTTTTCTTTTAAGACATAATGGCATATATATATATATGAGAAAGAAGAAAGATAAAGGAGAAAGTTTATATGTGTGATTTTTGTTTGACCATACAGATCCACATGCTTAATATTAAAGCCACCAAACTTGGCATGCTGTAGCTAAGTGGATCAAAACTAAACTAAGACTGTAGGAAGTTTTTGGAATCGGACCATTTTAGGGAAAGGGGGTTAAAGGCCGTTCCAAATTTCCATTGGATAAACCTCAGTCACAGCATCTGAATGAGCGTTGAGGTAGAAATTCAAACAGTGCGTGATACACTGCAGAAGCATGCAGAATATTGCAATTTAGTGGCAATTCTTCACATTGTATTCAAAATACAGATGCAGTTTTGCTTTTCCCATCCTGGGATGGGCTTTACTACTAGTGTTATTTACTTGAATGACACATTTTTTACTTGACCATTATGATTATTAAGGTTCTTTATAGAAAATTTATTAAACTGGAGGGCTGTCGCCCTTATAAGAAAAATATCAGAGGGGATGATTTCTGCTGCATTGCTTCTTGAGTCATTCAAACTGATAAATTCATTTAAGGCCATTTCTTCATAAAAATCTTTATTACAAATTTTTTGTTAACCATCTCCCATTGTTTAAACCTTAAGAAAAATTAAAAATAAAATAAAATGTACTTACATGATGTAGAAAAACTTTCGCCAGCTGTTGAAGTTTCTTCTTGATGAGTTAAAGATGCGCTATGTTGTTGGCCTTCGCTCAGCACTGCAGCAACACTGGCAGAGCAAGTCGGTTTTTCGTAATGCACCTCCTGATCAGTATCAATTCATTTGCTTTGTTTCTTTACCCAATGGTCCAAAGTCGTTTTACACATGATGAGACAAATCAAAGCCAAATTGCATAAAAAAAAAAACTAATTAGCAACAAAGAAGGACAAACAGTATGTCACACAGTTGGGCTTTCATGACAGTTCAACATATAATGTGCAAACGGCCTTGAGTGTGCACTGCAAATTGGCGATGGTGACATAATTCAGGGAGCAGGAGCATGGAAAATCTTACCTGATTCATTTGCGAATTCAGCCAACATGGAAGGCAATATGCAGCATTTTTGGCCACCTCATCTTTTTAACATCAAATTACACATTTTCTTGGCCATTATAGTTTTATCACTAGTAAAAGCAGAAAGTTAAAATAAAAAAAATATTTAAATTATAAACCAATTTGCTGTAAATAAGTATATATATATATATATATATATCATCATCATCATCATCATTGTCAACCATTATCAATCCACTGCTGGACGAAGGTCTCCCCAAGTTTCCTCCACAACGGTCTGTCTTGTGCCAGTCTCCTCCATGTCACCCCTGCATACTTTCGAATTTCATCCACCCATCTCCCATGTGGTCTTCTTCTGGGTCTTTTCCTGTCCCTTGGAATCCAATCTAAAATTTCAGCTGTCCATCGATGATCTGTCCTTCTGGCAGTATGTCCAGCCCATTGCCATTTCAGGGATTTAACTCTGATCATGATGTCTTCCACTCTTGTCATTTTTCGGATCCACGAGTTCCTCTTCTTATCTCTCCTGGTTACACCAAGCATGCACCTCTCCGTGCTTCTTTGAGTTGTCTGCAGCCTTTGTATGTCTCTTTTAGTTAAGGTCCACGTCTCCGCACCATACGTAAGCACTGGAAGGATGCATTGATCAAACACTTTTCTTTTAAGACATAATGGCATATTGCTCTTGAAAATTATGCTGTTTCTTCCAAAAGCTCTCCAGGCAAGTTTTGTACGCCGATTAATTTCTTCATCAATGTGACCCTCACTTGATATCTGCTGTCCAAGATAAACGTACGTGTCTGTTATCTCCAGTTTTTCTCCATCAATCGATAAATCTTCATTTCTTGTAAAAGCATTGAACATCACTTTTGTCTTCTGAAAGTTCATTTTTAATCCCACTTCTTTACTTTTGTCAGCAAGTTCCTGGATCATACTCTGCAGCTCTGATGGGCTAGTTGCAAAAATGACTATGTCATCAGCAAAACGAAGGTGGGTTAGATAATCTCCATTAATCTTTATCCCCTTGTTTTCCCAGCTCAGTGACTGAAAAACACCCTCCAATGTGGCATTAAAGAGCTTCGGAGATATGGTGTCACCTTGTCTCACTCCCTTTCCAATTTTTACGTGTGTTGTATTTTCAAACAGCCTAATCTTTGCACTTGCATTTTCATAGATGTTATTAATAATATTAATGTATGCATCTTCAATACCGCAGGTTTTCAGAGCCATTGTAACTGCTGATGGTTTCACCGAATCAAAGGCTTTTTCATAATCGATAAAAGCCATGCACAATGGAAGTTCATATTCCCTCGCTCTTTCAATTAGTTCTCTCAGCACGTGGATATGATCTATTGTGCTGTAGCCACTCCTGAATCCAGCTTGTTCTCTCGGTTGAGCCATGTCCAGTGTTACCTTCAAGCGGTGTGAAAGAACTTTAGTGAAGATTTTATAAACTACTGATAGGAGGCTGATAGGTCTGTAGTTTCCGAGATCCTCAATGTCACCTTTCTTATGTAGCAGGATCATTGTAGCGGTGTTCCAATCCTCAGGAATCTTTCCTTCATTAAGGCATCGAGTGAAAATTTGGGCGAGTACTGTTTCGATTTCTCCACTTGCTTCTTGTATGATGTCTACAGTAATTCCATCTTCTCCTGGAGCTTTTCCTTGCTTCATGTTCTTGATTGCATGTGCAACTTCTGCTGGAAGGACTGGAGGAACTCTGGTACTGGTATCTTTCATGATGTCTGGAGTGCATATATCATCCCTTTCATATAATTTGGAGTAGAAATCTTTCACTCTTGTCAAAATTTCGCCTCTATTTCTTGTTACAGAACCATCTTCTTTTCTCAGTGCCATAATCTGTTTTCTTCCCTTACTGAGATGTCCCTTTGCTATCTTTAGGCTTTGGTTGTTTTCAATTGCTTTCCTCACTAGTTCACAGTTGAATTTCCTTACGTCTTCAGTGATACTTTTTCTTACTGTCTTGCATAGCTCTATATATTCCACTTTGGAAGTCACATGTTCTTTAGTTGTCCTCATCTCTCTTCTTTTTTGCATCAACATTTTGGTTTTTCCTGATAATTTGTTCACATGCAACTTGTTTTTAGACCCAGCTAGTTTTGTTGCTGTTTCCATAAGAGCTTTGGTTACTTTTCTGTTAACTTCAGAGATGTCCACTTCTTCCGATGTTAGGCCTTCTAAAGCAGAGAACCTGTTCTTCAGTTCTAACTTGAAGGTATTATGGTGTTTTTTAAGGTTGGTTATGTCAATAGATTTTGTTTGTCCTATGAGCTTGCCACGTTCAAGTTTAGTGTTGAGGTGCATCTTACATCTCACCAATCTATGGTCACTACCTGTGTTGAACTTGTTTAGCACACTGCAGTCTTCTATGACAAATTTTTTGTTACACATAATAAAATCAATTTCACTTGTCGTCCCATTTGGATGTCTCCATGTCCATTTCCTGTGTGGCTTTTTCTTGAAGAAGGAGTTCAAGATGAAAAACCCTTCTGCCTCTGCAAACTCAACGAGAGTATTTCCACGCTGGTTTCTGTTGCCATGACCGAATTTACCTACCGAAGTTTCATTCTGTTGCCGTTGCCCTATTTTTGCATTGAAATCTCCCATAATTATTTTCAAGTGCTGCTTACCTTTATTATTTAGATGACAAATTTCCTCATAAAATTCTTCAATTTCTTCTTCAGGATGACTTGTGGTGGGTGCATAAGTTTGAATAATCTGAGCCTGGTATCTTTTCGAGAGTTGGATAACAAGTCGTGCAGCTCTGTCAGAGGAACTTTCAACTTCTACAACTTTATCCTTCAGTTTCTTGTTTATTATAAATCCAACACCACTAGTTCTGCCAGTATCTGTCCCACGATAGTAGAAGAGATGTCCACTTTTCAGTTCGATGAGATCTTCTCCTTTTCTCCTTACCTCACTTAGCCCCACGATGTCCCACTTGATCCTTTGTAGTTCCTCTTCCAATTCAAGAAGCCTTGAATCAGAAGATAGGGAGCGTCCATTGTAAGTAGCCAAGGTCAGCATCAGATGGCAGCCTAGTCCGGTCCTCCGGGGATTCTTAGCACCCTCTGCCTTCATGTCGCACTGGCCGCTGCCTTGGCCAGGTACATTCCAGCTGCCGGAGACTGAGGGCCAAGATTTAAGTTGTGGAATCATTTTGGAGGGGTTTGGCCATAACTCACCACGCTGGCCAAGCGGGTTGGTGAGTGTGGGATAGCATTTCCTCTGATCCCGATGGTATAGTTATACCGCTATGGGCGGTCGTCAGAGCCCCTTTAGTGGGAACAGGATGCACCACGAGAAGGCGGGGTTGACATTTGTCAAGGAGAGGCTGTGATGTTACGCATCACCTGACCTTACATCCTATATATATATATATATATATATATATATCAGCTAGCTAACTTTCTGACTGCTCGTTATTCTGATCTAATGTTGGCAAAGGGATAAAGATATGGGTAGCTGTAAAACGAAGAGCTGGGTATAATGCATTAGTCTTCTGCTGATGAGTCATAATATTAATGTCTTTTATTTAGTGGGCAACGTTCGTGACTGCCACGGAAAGGACCTCAGGTTCGATCCACTAAATATCCGCCGTGCGTCAGCGGATATTAGTACTGGCCCCTGGTAATTAATAAGGGCGTCTTCCTCTCCCTTTCTACTTCGTTTCCGTGTGACTTTCCTATCGGGAAAGTGACACGGAAACAAAGTAGAAAGGAAACAATAAAATGGCACATCTGTCAACTACAGGTGAAGAAGAGGAGCTTCGCACGATATAGTTGCAGCCAGCATCTCACCAACATACGACGCTGGAATTTTGTGCTGAATTCGAGAAACAATTAGCATTGCTGGTATCAAAGTCAACAAAAACCATGCCAAATTCCTCGAAACGTTCCAGAAAAAACCACGCGCTCAAATAACAAACACAACTTGCGGGAACCAACGAGAAGATAATCACGACGTTGCTAAACCCAAGAACAACATCAGCAGCAAACGGCTGGCATCAGCGCTTAAAGCCTTTGCCCAGGCAAAGAAAGCAAAAATGGAAAGCCTTTCTTTCATTATTGAAGGTTTAACAACCACTGTCATCAACTCAATGGTCAAAAATCAGTCACCCGTCCTTAATTTAGGGACACTGGTTCCATGCAAGGGAGAGAGTCAGTACGGTGTGACAAACACAACATCCATGCCTCATCGGGATTCGAACCCGAACGAATAGCCATAAGCCAGGGCTTACACCACAGCTCCACCGGGGCGGCTGGGGAGCCTTCACGTAGATTTCTTGAAGGACAGTTCCGCCTTCACAATGATGCTGAGTTCTTCTTACTGCACTTGCTCTTTTCCTCCCGATGGGTGACTGCTTATATCTGAATAAGGTATAAGCAGTTCCAAAGCTACAGAAGTCAGCAATATGCAGATATGTCGTTCCACAAGGTCGACTTCGCCGAGGATTGACGTCTCCAAACCAGAACAGGCAATACTCAGCAAGAACGCACACTTCTCCTCTTCAGCAATCTTAAGAATTAACCTAAAAACATTTCTTCCTGAGCAGGAGGATTTAATGGCCAGTTATTGAGTAATAACACATGTTTTGCACAATTTCTTTTACCGGAAAGATGTTTTTCATTCACTTTCCACTTCAGATAATACAAATTTATGTTGAACAATCATATGCGCATTTTGCTTTATCAACCGCCAATTCTAGTGGTCTCGGGGGCAAGGTTGCAATTATGTTTGTTTGTGGGTTTAATGACGACTATGAAAATCTCAATGGACTCTAAGCAGTCTCACATGACTGGTTTGAGACCACTGGTTCCAGGGAAGGGAGACACGTCCTCTACACCTCACCCACATCCACCACGGACGAATGGTTCCAAACTAGCGTCAGGTGCCACTCAGTTACCGGGGCAGCCTTCCGACCATTCGTCCGAAGTGAGCCGGTGCTTGATTTCCGAGTGAGACTTGGGGGATGCAGTCTGATCGCATTGGCTCAATCGCTACCCTAGGAGGCAGTGATTCTAAATTCGGTACGACGACTGCTTACAGTCTTCAGAGCAGTTCATGCTGTACCTAACTCGCCTTCCCCTCTCCTGAAAAAAAAAAAACCAATAGTCAAAGAAAAATATAGCTTTCTTTTAAAATGAAATAATGTACGTCATGAAAGATATTTGGTGGTTTTGGACCAGAAATAGTTTGTTTACATCCGTTTTGTTTAGTTGTGGAATTAATACCAACCGTGAGGAACTCAATTGGCTAAAAGCCGTCGGTCTTACCTAATTTAGGGCTACTGGTTGTAGGAAAAGGTGAGAGTCAGTGCCGTACGACAAACACAACTTCCATTACTTACCGGGATACTGACCCGTATCCAATCGGAGGAACTGTCACAAGCCAGCGCTTAGAGAACTGCGCCACCGCTGCGGCCATTCATTTTTCTTTCCTTATCGGAGGAACTGTCACAAGCCAGCGTTTAGAGAACTGCGCCACCGCAGCGGCCATTTATTTTTCATTCCTTATCGGAGGAACTGTCGCAAGCCAGCGCTTAGAGAACTACGCCACCGCAGCGGTCATTCATTTTTCATTCCTTAACAAGGAATTACATAGCTGGGTTTCAGAAGAATATCGATTCTGTTTTATAATTTTAAAGGACATGTCTGACATAAGAAAATGTCTGACATTTGCTCAACGTATGCTATATGGTTGTGCTAACAAGTCATGTCACCTAATTAATAGGCTGCCTTGGTGGCGCAGTGGTCTAAGCGCTGGCTACTAATCATTCCTACCGTAGGGGTGCGGGTTCGAAACCCAGTGCGTCATGGTTGTTGTGTTTGTCTCACGGCACTGGCGCTCTCCTTTCCCTGGAAACAGTAACCGTAAAGTACGGACGGGCGTCTGCTTATAGCCAATCGAGTTGCTCATGGTGATCGTTTTACCTCCAAACAAAACGAAAATAAATAAATAAAATTAATAGAGGAAGGGTCGATATTTTTTTTTGCCACTCCATTCGCGCAGTGGTCTAAACGCTAGCCTATGATCACTCCTCCGAGATGGGTCTGCGTTTGACCTCCGGCGACACCCGGATGTTATGTTTGTATTACCAAGGCTGAACTGGATCCTACCAGGCTGTAACATTAAGCAAAAACAGCGAGGAAAGAAAAAGTTGAGTTGGGACGCAGCGCCATCTATTGATGTTCGTATAAACAAACTCATTCCGTATCATCATTATTTACATTTGAGTTGTATTTATATTCACTTTCACGTGAGCGGATGGATATTTACATTCTGAATTCGTAGTAGCCTACTTGGGCAAGAGAATTTTTCTTTAGGAACTGGTGCAATTTATGTGTAAATCACATTCCTCCTTTATTCTTCAACGATATTGTGGTAAATGTGTAGATTAGATTGGCGTCTTAAATTATTTCGTCGGAAAAATATTATTACCTGGAAAAAGTGCGACGTACAGATTTTAGAGTGTGGAAATTAATGGCAAATGGTACAGAAATTTCGTATTTTAAATGTATTTTAAAGTATTTTATCGTAACACTTACTTGTAAGTTCGATGCTGTGAAGAGACGCTGCCGTAGGCCTAACGTATCGAACGTACAGGTAAATGTTACGATAAGAATCTTCAAAAGACATTCGAAACAGAAAATTTCTGCACCATTTGCCATTAATTTTCATAATCTAAAATCTGTACGTTGCACTTTTCCCAGGTACTAATATTTTTTCCGACGAAATAATTTAAAACGCAAATCTATACATTCACCTACTATTTTACTTAAGATTTTTTCTAAAATTGAATCTGGTATGTAATTATCAGAATGAAAATGCTTACCACAAACAATAGTTGAAGGTAACTTGTCATTTGGAGCAAAATCCTGACGAGATATTTCTTTCAGCAACAGTTGATTTAGGTTCTGATTTGAGGGAAACTCGTGGAATAAAAATTACACGTTTTCCTTCTCAGAAAATGTGCATATCGGCACACAACAGTAAATCGTTTTTAAAATGGGTTAGATTTTGTTGTGAAAACAACAGTTTGGTTTTAAAACTGTAAGGTTTTTTTAAAAGAAACATAAGAAAAAACGACGAACGTACACAATCCAATAATTCAAACAACGTGAAAACTGAAATGTTTATACCTAGGGACGCAGTGTCATCTAACGGCTGAAATCGTCCCTAACGCCCACTGGCCAATCACCAAAAGTCTATTATCTTCAACGCTAATGTTATAGCCTTTTCTTCATCCAGTTCAGCCTAGGTATTACGCAGGACTTATTAAGATCTTAGGTGGCACTTATGCTAAGACATCTGAGTAGGATATCAAGGCTAAGACATCTGAGTAGGATATCAAGACTAAGACATCTGAGTAGAATATCAAGACTAAGACATCTCAGTAGGATATCAAGGCTAAGACATCTGAGTAGGATATCAAGGCTAAGACATCTGAGTAGGATATCAAGGTTAAAACATCTGGGTAGGATATCAAGGCTAAGACATCTGAGTACGTCCCCAAAGAACTTATGACAGAGATTCATTAGTGAAGTCCGTAGCCAGGCCCTGGGCCTCACGTTTAATGGGGCCCCAGTTAAATTGTTTCTGGAAAAAAAAAATACTTATAATAATTGTTGAACTTATCATTATTGTGAAAGTAATATTTTTCGGGGTTTCATTGATCATTTGAGGTATGACTATCGTCTATCGGTTTTCAGCACTATGAAATTTATTGTGGGTCTCCTGAACACACTCACATGTTCTTGTCAGTCAACAAAACTAATGATGAACAGTTAAATAAGATATATTTTTGCTTTGAAAATGTATCACCAAATGTATCACGGCTTTCCACTGGTGAAAATTCGTTAGCCGCCCCGGTGGCGCAGTGGTCTCTGATCATTGGTCCGTAAGGGGTCCGGGTTCGAATCCCGGTCAGGCATGGATGTTGTGTTTGTCTTACGGCACTGGCTCTCTCCCTTTCCTGGAACCAGTGACCCTATATTAGGGACGGGCGACTGCTTATAGCCCATTGAGTTGTTCACGGTGGTCGTTAAACCTCCAATAAAAGAAAGAAAGAAAATTCGTTAAGGACGAGTCACGTGATCATGAGTAATGACTGTTTCATGCCATCATCTACAACCGTAGTTGCCAGATTTCAAATTGAATTCTGTTAAAGTTGAACTGCAACTGTAATCGTATTTCGTATGTGGTAGATGATTCCGAGTTGAAAATTAAACTAAACGGATTTATCAGTTGAGAATTTTGAGATATTAGTATTACAATGTCTTCACGAAAATATCTTTCAGGTGCTTGTAAAAGGAAAAGAAGTAACGGTAGTCGACTTCAGTTGCTATCTCATAAGGTGGCTATTGAGAAATTCATCACAAGTTCAAAAAAGATGTTCCCGTGGATGAACAGGGTAACTCTTCTAGTGCTGAACTCGAGGTAGGAGATCATTTTAATAACAAACTGTTATGTACAAGTTCTTCCCAGACTCAAGAAAGGGGCAACATAGAGCCTGAAGATGTGTTTTGCAATTGTTCTCCGTTCACAGAAAATTTAAACACAGCAGATTCACAATGTCAGTCTTTGCAAAGTGCAAGTTTGCCACCACGTGGTGAATTCAGCAGTCCAAGTATTGAACACCAACATAGTAGTAATAATGATGATCAGTCAAAATGTCAACATTTATTTCCTGTAGATGTCGGTTTGTGGCCTAATTTGATTACAGGCGAGTTTCGTGAGCATTTGATTTGTAACAGACCAAGTCAGAATATTGGCGAAATTTCTAGTTCAAAACGTGTTATTTTGAAAAGAGAACGCATGCTCACAAAACAAAAGTTTTATCGCAAGAAGAAAAATAATGAGTTGGTGAACAGAGAGTGGTTAGTATATTCTCCAGCAAAACGTGCACTTTTTTGTTATGTGTGTAAACTGTTCAATTCCAGTGATCAAGCTTTATTTATGTAAGGATGGATTTTCCTACTAGAAAAATACTGCAGAGAGACTTCAGGAACATGAAAACTCCATTCATAGAAATTCGGTACTCTGTCTGTCACAGAGGGTTACAGTCTCTTCACGTGTGGATAATTTGCTAATTGAGGAATATCAGCAGGAGTGCCAGTATTGGAGGGAAATTTTTGACTAGAGTTGTGGCTGTAATGAAGTCTCTTGTTTTATGTGGACTTGCTTTGTTTGGGAAAAATGAAACACTCCATTCCCTACAGAACGGTAATTGCTTTGGAGCTGGTAAGCCTTTTCGATCCATTCTTGGCAGACCATTTAGTAAAATACGGAAATATTGGTACTGGTAATGCAAATTACCTATCTTCTACTACTGTGACTGAATTAATTCAAATTATGGCACAAAAAGTATTGAATGCAGTAGTTGCAGAAATTCAGAAAGCCAGATATTTTGATTTAATTGTAGATTCTGCTCCTGATGTTGCACATGTAGACCAGTTGGCAGTAGCTGTATGTTATGTGACTGAAAACGGAGATCCTGTTGAGCGTTTTTTGAAATTTGTATCAATCTATGGCCATGATTCCAGTCATCTAATTCATACTGTGACATCCTTGCTTAAACAACTTGGCATAGATATAATTAATTGCAGAGGACAGTCCTAAGACAATGCCAGCAACATGTCTGGCAAATACTCAGGTTTACAGGCCAAGGTAAAGCAACTGTGCCCATTAGCTGAACATGTGCCATGCGCAGGTCACTCGTTAAATTTAGTTGGAGTTCATGCAGTTTTATGTAAGGATGCTGTAAACAAGCTATTTTCTTCTTTGGATTAGTGCAGAGCATATTTAATTTTTTTTACCAGTTCTCGTCGGTGAGAAACTCTTTCTTCAGAACTAGCTGGTGAACTTCGTGTAAAAACATGATCTGGAACTAGATGGTCTGCCGCTGCTGATGCATCTAAAGCTCTTCGGCAAGGTTATCAAAACATCATGAAAGCCTTGCTTAATGTAACCGATGATGTCAATGAAAAAATGCCTACAAAGCACGAAGCAAAAGTACTTCTGAACAAAATGGAGAAGTTTGAGACTGCTGTTTTAACAGTTGTATGGGATACAACGTTTGAACAGTGTTAATAAGAAGCTCCAGTCTGTTACCGAGGATATATCAGTCCTAGTACCAATGTATACCTCATTAGTTACATTTGTACAGTCAGTGCGTGATGAGTTTGACAAGTATGAGCTTCAGGCGAAAAATTTAGTGGAAAACAAGTATTCAGTGAAGCGTAAAAGTAAAGTGCTAAAAAGTTGAATGCTTGATGATAGTGCATCTATTGAACTTCAGCAGTCTGATAGAGATAACTTTATTACACAGTGTCACTATGTCATATGTGATTCACTGATTTCAGAGCTTGAAAGGAGGAAACAAGCATATGTAACCATTAATGATCGATTTAGCTTTTTATTAAAAGAAGATACTTCTACTTTCGAGAAGCAGCGAATGTTTTCGAAAGACATATAGTGATGAAATTGAAGATGAAGTCGACCAGTTTTTTAATTTTTTGCCAAAAGAAATGTGTCCTAAAAAAAATTAAAATTCTTACAGGGAAAAACGAATTGTTCATTCGTTTCCCAATGTAGACATCGCCTTACACATTTTGTTAACAATGCCTATCTCGAACTGTACTACTGAGCGCTCATTTTCCGTTCTTAAAAGAGTGAAAAACAGGATGCGATCAACAATAGCCCAAGAAAAATTGACAGGGCTAAGTATTTTAACAATAGAAAATGACCTTACATGCCAACTTGATTTTGATGATGTGATCACTAGTTTCGCAGCTCAAAAGGCAAGAAAGCGACCTATATAATTGCGTGCGTGTCTCCTCCCACTCCAACCCAAGCAAGCGCTGTGACAAACCTTTACCTAATCTCCATTTTGACTGAACTATTAAGAGTGAAACCACTTCACAAATGAAACAATTCTTTGTAGCCATCTGAAATTGAGCCGCCCCCGGTTGCGCAGTGGTCTAAGGCGTTGGCCTCTGATCATTCGTCCGTAAGGGGCCTGGGTTCGAATCACGGTGAGACATGGATGTTGTGTTTGTCTTACGGCACTGGCTCTCTCCCTTCCGTGGAACCAGTGACCCTAAATTAGGGACGGGCGACTGCTTATAGCCCATTGAGTTGCTCACGGTGGTCGTTAAACCTCCAATAAAAAAAAACAACATCTGAAATTGATAGTAAACAAATATAATTTGTATTCAGTATATATAGGTAATTTTTCAGTTTAGTTGTACAGGGCCAGTTTTTCGGGAAATTTCATGGGAAAGCATTTCTTTCCCAAAGTTGACCAACCAAGGAAGCGGAAATATTGAGATTGATAAATGGGAACGACATTCACCCAACTGCACTTGAACTAGCCGAGGAAGAAGCGTCCACCATTGCTAACGGAATTCAACGGTTTTTACTTTCGAAGGCTTTGTTTCATCCTTTGGAGGTTCGCCGGTTGCATTCTAGTTTTACTTAGCAATGGAATTCAAAATGTTTCTTGGTGTTTCCCTATTCCATGTATATCCCCGCTATTCCTATATCAGGCGCAGCTCAATAGTTTTTAATGTCGGGACTTTTTAACAGAAGTTACAGACTACTTGATGATGCTGGATACACTTCACTAGCTGAAGACCTGATATTTCCAATTGACACAGGTAACTGAACATTCAGTTTTACATGGGTAAGTTTTTTTTTTACTTCCCCTCTTTCTTTTACCATTTTCCATTGTTTCTTTTGGTAAAAAAAAATATTTCGGACTTACCGTTTACTTTAGGTTTCACGCTCCTGACGCTTAGCTTTCCTGACTTTTATTTTCTCTCCCCAGACACCCTAAAATTCTTTTCCCCCAAATGCTTTACTTTAACGATATTTTATTGTTACCATTATATTTATAAACGAAAACCTTGTTTTCACCTGCCTTGGGAAATTCCCCGGCACAGCATTTGTTTAGAAAATAACTGTTTGAATTAAGCCTTCGAACTTAAAAAAATTCGATTAAAAAAAGCTATCGAGCTGCGCTTGATATAAACAGCAGGAATAAATATGAAAAGGGGGCAAGGAAAGGGGAAACACCAAGAAATATTTAGAATTCCACTGCTAAGTAAAATTAGAAAATTGTCAGTTCGCCAACACACTATCCTCCGACAACAGAGGAAAAAACCAAAAACCCTGCATAGATAAACGGAAATGAAACCATATACACGTCTTTCCGACAACAGAGGGGAAAAATTAAACCAAAAACCCTGTGTATCGTCCTCCGACTACAGAGGAAAAAAAAAAATAAACCCAAAACCCTGCATAGATAAAATGGAAACGAAACCATATACACATCTTTCAAGAGACCGACTCGAAAAGTCGTATAAACGAAAATTAAAAAGCATGTTGATCATCGAGACCTTAGCCGAACAACATAAAATGGAAAGACTTATAAATGAGAAACATAAACGGTGTTCCACTGTATACATATTTGGTGTGATTATTCATATCTCCCGCGGTATGTATTAATGAAAATTTTTGTTTTGATGGAGGGCCTCACCACTTACCGGGCCCTGTGAATATCTTTAGACTGGAATTAACCTTTTTTTATGAATGACTTGCACGATTTCATTTGCTCGGAAGTGAAGGCGTCAGTGCAAAAACGAAATAATTAACTATATCGCCGTGTTCTATTCGTGTTCGTGGCAAGATCTCAATATTGTTCAGGAAAAATGAGTATACAATTACATGTGGGTCACCAAAATTGTCCAATAACTTTAATTTATCAGAATAAAGATATTTTTGATCGCCAGATAACCCACTTACGTAGCCCAGAGCATATGAGGATGTAGCACGTGACGTCATCGAGAAGTTTCAGTTAAGTGGCAACAGTCCCTGCAAGTTCCCGAAGGACAAGCACAGCTGGCAGTCCTGCAGTTAATGTGTAAAGTGCCGCCATTAGCGGTCGGTGTTTACAAAAATTTGAAGCCAAAATGTCTAAATTTCGTAGCATTATTAATTACAGTAGTAGAGGATGCCGCCCCAGTGGCGCAGTGGTCTAAGGCGCTGGCCTCTGATCATTCGTCCGCAAGGAGCCCGGGTTCGAATCCCGGTCAGGCATGGATGTTGTGTTTGTCTTACGGCACTGGCTCTCACCCTTCCCTGGAACCAGTGACCCTAAATTAGGGACGGGCGACTGCTTATAGCCCATTGAGTTGCTCACGGTGGTCGTTAAACCTCAAATCAAAAAAAATAAAAAGTAAAAAAAAAAAACAGTAGTAGAGTAAATCGAGACCAAAAGTTGTTTTTTTTCTTAGGCTGCTAGCGGCTGTCTCTGAAAGCACTACCGAAAAGATTCGCTTATCAGCCAAACAAAGAGAGATCGCTTCCCAGAGCTTAGAAAACACTTTTTATTGAAGAGTTAGACATTTCAAAGGAAAAAAATATTTTAAAGATTAGTTTTATCCATAAATTAGTGATTTCTGGTAAGGCATAGAACCTATCTTGTACTTACACTGGCGGAAAGTGAAAAAAGAACATCAAGAAGGAGACGTCTGATACCAACGAAATTTATACAGCATAATAACGGAATACAGAGGATAACGTGATCAAAACATTATGGGAAAATACAGCTGTATTTGCTGGTAAACTGAAAAATAACATTTCCATGTAACATGGTTAGTACGAGGTTGAACCGCCATGAACTGCGTCCCACTGTGCAATTCTCGAGTCTATTTTTTTTTTTTTTTGATTGGAGGTTTAACGACCACCGTGAGCAACTCAATGGGCTATAAGCAGTCGCCCGTCCCTAATTTAGGGTCACTGTCACTGGTTCCAGGGAAAGGTGAGAGCCAGTGCCGTAAGAAAAACACAACATCCATGTCTCACCGGGATTCGAACCCGGACCCCGTTCGGACGAATGATCAGAGGCCATCGCTTAGACCACTGCGCTACCGGAGCGGCGAAGTAAGTAATTCATGTGTTTCTAATAGTTTACTGAAATGATAGTTACAGAAGGCCTCTGGATATTCATTATTTAAACAACTCCCATATAATCTTCTTAGTTGTTTAATAATATTATGCTTTTTATTGCATATTCGTGTAATTCGCAATATTTGTGAAATAATCAAATTACGGAAAATACTTCTTGAGAGAACCTCTTCACTATTACCGCATGGCCAACTAGTTGCTCTGAGGCACCAAGATCAGTCTACAGGCATCATCGTCTTATATATAAAAAATACAACGTTGATATATATCTACAACCGCAGAGTCTAAAACGACGTATGTAGTATAGCGGTGTTCAAAGCCAATAATATCGGTTTTATGACGTCATGATTACAGAAATTGCCTCAAGTGGAAACACTTGAGGCAATTTCTGTAATCATGACGTCATAAAACCGATGCTGGCTCCTCTTGTGCTAGCCCAAGCGAACTACTGAACTGCCCTAAGCGCATGCTCCAGCATTTAGCTCGAAATTTGAAGTTCTTTCCAACGGTTGTTGGTTGTTGTTGTTGGTTTCCAACGACCGTTTGGTCGTGAATTTGGCTACTTTAACAAAGTGTTTTTCCGTATATTTGACGAATTACGTTATCGTAACGTGTTTCTTCCGGTTTTTTTTTTATTCATTTTTTGCTTATTTTCTTTTAATTTCAGTTGATTTTTTTACCGAAATTCGAAGTTTTTTTCCAAAGGTTGTTGGTTTCCAACGCCCATTTGGTCGTGAGTTTGGTTATTTTAACAAAGTGTTTTTCCGTATATTTGACGAACTACGTTATCGTAACGTGTTTTTTTTTCCGTCTTTTTTTATTCATTTTTGCTTATTTTCTTTTAATTTCAGTTGAATTTTTTTACTGTTCATTATTTCAGAGGATTGTTTATGGGTATGCATTTTTAATTAGGCTTCATTTCTGGCGTTAGTTTGTTAGAACTTAGTTCTTTCGTTTGAAATGATTTAAAATTCAACGGGCTGGATTATGCACTTGCCTTGGTGTGAAGAATTGACTGTCATAAGTAAGTGCATTTTTTTCTGATTTTTTGGAACTTGTTAGTTTAAGGAAGCAACTTGGCCCTAAATTTTTGTGAGCTGTGGTTAGAACATGTTTGAATGCATATTATATTGGGCTAATTTGTAAAATCTATAGGCTTAAATTTGAATTGTGTATACAATGTTGTGCCCCATATGAAGTTTTTCCCCCAATTTTTTAAGTTATGGCACATGGATACCATAAAAAACTGTTGCCCAGATTTTCAAAAATGGAATTTCTAGAAGTATACTGAAGGAGAATATGCAGGCAACTTCTTCTGTAAGTCGTAAAGAAATACTTCAATGTGCTGTAAGGTTATGCAAGAGTATGGTGGCTATTGTTACTCATTTATGGATGCTTCAAATAGTTCCCAAGTTCATGTGTATCACTTTCTTATGTTTACATTGTACGGACTCACACTCAACTTAAAAGGGTAAAGAAACTAGCTCCACCACTCAAAATGGACAAAGAAAAATATTGCATCTGCTTCTTTTCTGTGTGATAAAACCGTTCCGGAATTCTAAAAACCAAAGATGTTTACTTGCTATGCCAAACATAATTTTTTATGACCTGTCATTTATATCCTTATCTGGATAGGGAGAAGGAGCACAGAACATAGATAACTGCTCAAGTGATCAGTACTCTAAATAAAATTATTAGGAAACTACATAGTTCAGTTATAATTTTTTTTAAATGTGCTTGTTTCATTATTCAGCATTTTGAAAATTTAGCATTATGCACAAGTTTGTAGCCGCGAACTCAGGTGATCACAGTGAGAGAGCAAATGGAAAAAAACATCCGAAAGGGGCCCGGGTTCAAATCTCGGTGAGACATCGATGTTGTGTTTGTCTTACGGCACTGACTCTCTCTCCCTTCCCTGGAACCAGTGACTAAATCAGGGACGGACGACTGCTTATAGCCCATTTGAGTTGCTCACGGTGGTCGTTAAACCTCCAATAAAAAAAAACACTTGTATTTTTTTATTCCTATGAATTGTATATAAAGAAAAACATCTATGTTATTAGAGCTTTGGTATTGATTTTCTATAAAAATCTTTTCCATGAAAGTTATGCTGAGCTAGTTTCTTTACCCGCTCACACACATTTATATATAGCACACTTATCCATTGAATTGGGTGAGTGGGCTATATTTAAACATGTTAATGTATACATGCAAACATGGGAACTACATGATAGCTTTCACAAATAGATGTCCTTCTCTATTGGCTGCCTTGACAATGCAAAGACCTGGTCTTCCAAAGTGATATGGGTTAGTGGGTTTGCTCATATTTCTGTTCGTTACTCTCCATATGCCACTGCAATATAAATAGTTCCATGATGAAATCCAAAAGAATGTGAGTAGAATAACAACCGACTTTCATAAAGTGAATGGCACGCTTCGTTGGTTTGGATGGTCTTTATAGTTTAATGAATTGATCAATAAAATTAAACAACTGAACAAAGAAAATAAAAATATAATTGTTATTTCAGATATTTGTAATGTTTATTCAGTTGTATTTTGATTTGAGTTTGACTAAAATATATTTCTTTATTTTTTAAAATAAGTTTTTTACTTACATTTTAGACCAACACGTGTTATGTCTTCAGCAGTGTCGCCAGGGTGAGGGTGAACGCAGCCGAGTATACAACTCACCTCAAAATGAACAGCTCCTAATCTAAATCATAAACTCACTGGCAACTGCTGCAGGAGAAATGTAGCGCTTATATTGTGTAATAACGATTGTACAAAGCCATGATCTCAAACATAAATAAATGCATTAGTGAATGCCTTAGTGAGGTACTTGTAGCATTTCGGAAGTTCTTCCAAACTTGGTAAGTCATCATATTTAAAATGCACATATCAATGTGAACTGCAAAATCCCTTAACAACCAAACTGAAGGAGCAAACAAGAAAAGTGCTTAATACTAGAAGTATGGAATTGAAGATTTTGAAATCCCCTGTATTCACACACACAAAAGCATGCTGACCTCTTTTACTTTGTGTACCCATTCTTGACCATATCTCTTCGATATTTAGGGCCGATTTCGCATCCCTCATACACACTCACAAGTCTGACGATCATCTGTAACAAAAGAAATTTTTTCTATGAATAGTTTTTAGTCTAACAAACATTCAAGCACAAAATTTTTTGCTAAGCCTTAAAACTTTTCTTCGCTGTTATCCTTTTTCAGTATCAGACGTGCCAACTCTTTGGACATAGGCGAGAGACCGGATTTTCAGCCGTTCCTCCCGCCATCCAGATGAATGCCAATTCTCCTGATTTTCACCGAGAATTAGCAGTTCAGATAATTGAAATTCCATCAACCACCAGGATTTCAAACTGCCTGTGAAATCTTTTTCTTTTTATGTCAATGGAAGGCATCATCAGTTTCATACTGTTCCTCTCCACCTTTCTGCAAAAAGAAAGCCGCCTCAGTGGTCCTAAGCGCTGGCTTCTGACTCATCGTTCAAGATGGGTCAGAAAAAATTTGCTTACATTTTTTTTCTTCCAGTCTGATTGTCGTATGACGCCTTCAGCAGAGCTCACCTGATCTGGCACTAAAATGCCGGGGAGGGCCAGTAATTGATTGACAGATGGAAGCTGCCTTGCCTTCTTGCAGTTCAGTCTTTTTTTATTATTATTATTAGGGGTTTAACGACAACCGTAAGCAACTCAATGGGCTATATAAGCAGTCACCCGTCCCTAATTTAGGGTCACTGGTTCCAGGGAAGGGAGAGAGCCAGTGCCGTAGGACGAACACAACATCATTGCCTCACCGGGATTCAGAACCCGGACCCCTTCTGGACGAATGATCAGAAGCCATCGCTTAGACCACTGCGCCACCATGGCGGCCCTTTGAAATTAGGTATTGTTCCTTCACATACTGTGTTTTTTAATGCCTGACGACTAACAACAATAGTTCTCAAGTAGTTTTAAGGAAACAGCCTGTGGGTTTATGGTGCATTCAAATTAATATGCTGTAAGCATCTGTGTGAAATTTATCTGATTTATTTCCCTTGCATTTGTGCTCTGCAATACATTTTATTTGGTAAACCTTAGGCGTTCGGCACGGAAGTAGTTTTTAAAGGGACGATAGACGGCAACACGTTATTGCTGCATCGTTAAGCATTTCGTTATGTTGTGAAAGGGCCAAAGGAAGTCAATAATATGAATTAAGGGTGGCCCTTAAAAGAACCATTTTGAATGTTGATTGTGGCATATGTGTGAAATATATATTTTGATGGAACAATTTTCTTTCCTCATGAATATAAAGCTGTCTAGTTGGCAAAATAAAAGCAATAAAAGTTTTATCTGCCAGGGAAGAACTGTCTGATCGCACGAATCAAGACTTCAAAGCAGTGTTCAGAGGAAAGACGGCAATTCCGTCAGAAATTTCCAGAATATGGTCTGCCATGTACATTTTGTGGTTGCCCTGTGTTAATTTATGTTTTAGGGAATGCCAATTGCTCTCCACTCCTTGTGTATGCGCCCCTGTCATGGGATCAACGAAGCTGAGAGAGTGGTTCACGGTCGTAGCCACAGCTCGGCAGGTTCCGATATGCAGCCCACTGATCTGTCATGATCATGGTTCCTGGCTCCACGTCTTTCTATGTATCTGCAGATCGGTTGTTTTCCGGGCAGATCTCCACCCTGAATCGCTTGGTATCTCGTTTAAAGTTACCAAGAATCCAGGTGTCCTTGACGAGACGACCGCTGTTGTACTTCTGCTTGCCCACTTTCGCTTCGTCTACTTCCATGATGATTCAATCACCGCCAAGCCTTTTCCCCTCACATTGAGAGGCTACCATAAACTCTGAGACTTGTCTGCAATACGATAATCAGTCGCAAACTGTCTCAGTGGATGTGGTAAGATTGCCATGTGAAGTTTCTCCAATTGCCTCATCGTAAGACAATCCTTTGGTAAAACAATACGTCAGACATCACTATCAATAGGAATCTGAGCTAAAAAAAACCACGTACCAAGTGTGCTGGAAGAGTACTCATCATTTCCTGAAGCGTGCTTCTTCCAACACCTGAATTGTCCTAAACAATGAGACACATCAACACGTAGAGTCATGAGATGGCCCTCAGAACATCTCTTAGAGGTGGGAAACGAACTCTCGGTCACACCAGGAAATAGACGTTTTCTCATCCTTTCCAACTTCATTAAAAAACCTCTTCCAATTCCACATATTTACACAAAAAGCTAAAACAACAGGCAGAAATAATTTACGAGATCACAGGAGCACAGATCTAGAAATAAGTTACGTAACACAGGCGCACAGATCAAGAAATAACTTACGTAACTAGCTGTAACGTATTTTTTTTTTTTTTTTTTTTTTTGATTGGAGGTTTAACGACCACCGTGAGCAACTCAATGGGCTATAAGCAGTCGCCCGTCCCTAATTTAGGGTCACTGGTTCCAGGGAAGGGAGAGAGCCAGTGCCGTATGACAAACACAACATCCATGCCTCACCGGGATTCGAACCCGGACCCCTTCCGACGAATGATCATAGGCCAACGCCTTAGACCACTGCGCCACCGGGGCGGCCTGTAACGTATTGCACGTGAAAAGTGCTAGAAGAGCTGAAGTGGTACCGTAGCACCATCTATCATTGCTTTCGAAAACTAGCTCCGTGCCAAACGTGGAAGTTTAGCCTTTTATTTTACCATGCGGAAAAAAAATTCTACATTGCTTTCAGTTTGAGATCGTAGATTGTCTCCATCGAAGTTTGTTGCTCAAGATTTGGTGTGATATTTGTACACCATTTGCAGAAAACATATATTTAAAAAAATCATTATATTTAAAAACAAAAGTTGCACAATTTGTGCCATGTGGAATATGGCCACGTGTGAAGTGGGCGAAACCACGCTAAAAAAAGCGCATACCACCATACTCTACCTCATGGGTGTTGTGGAAAGGAGTATGAATAACTCACTGTAGTAAAAAAAAATTGATACAGCTACATTTCCTAAAACATTTTTTTTAATTAGGGTAGTTTGAACTATGGCTCTTGCCTTATTTGCAACATGAAAGCTAAAATCTGGGCAGATTTGTGTAATAACTATTATTGATAATGTGCAGTTCCCTCTTTGTGTAAATGTGTTGATGTGTTACTCGGCTATGAGAACAACAAATTAATTTTTTTGTATATTGTTTTCTTTTTCAAATTCAGTCTTTCCCTAAAGGAAACCTGTATATCACATACTTGTAAATGCAAATTCTTTATCAGTGTTCACTATGAAATGAATAATAAATAAAGGTTTGATTTTTTCTGTTTTGGGTAATTTGACAACAGTACAGAACAAGTTCGACCTATCAGGGAAACATTTTTCTGCATGAAGCTGCTTTTTCAAGTAATTCAAGATTTTGAAAAAAAATGTTATTTATGAATATCAAACACAGTAAGCCATATGTTTGGAATTTGTTGCATTACTCATAATAGAGATCTAGTAAATTCTGTATTTTTTACACTTTTTTTGTCTCTGCATTTTTAGAAAATATGTAATATGCATTCACTGCACATATTTTGTAAATTTTACCACAGAAACGCTTTTATGTTTGTGATTTACACTGTCTGTTTAACTCTTGCACCTCTGATCCCAAACCTAACCTTATTTCATTTTACTAAGATTTATGTACATCCATATTCAAGGCTTGAAACATACCATACTCGGGGCATGTAAATTATTGGCCTGGGCAAGTAAAAAAAGCAATCTAGTTGCCCGGACTGGGCAACTAAATTTAGAAATGAAAAAGTTTGGAATATAATTTCCTACTACAAGAAAAAAGCAGTCATCACATGTTGTGCAAACAGTTCACTGCTAATCACTACAAGTTATTGTTATTTAGTGCCAAGGCCACAAGAATATCACTTTTAAGTATATTATTCTCTAGGTCCAGATATTGGAACGATATGTAATCTTTCTCTAAATGTTGTTCATAGTCAGCGACAGGATGCATGACATTGATGGAATTAGCCTCCGGTGCTTCGTGACAAAGTTCGAAAAATTCAACGAAAAGAACATGGCAGAATCACTGAATTTCTCAAATACGTACCAATTTCAGCATCATCAGCTTAAAACTTGAGATACATGCTTTTGTGCATTGGACATTTTAAGTGCAGACTTAAAATGAAAATGCAAAACATGAAAAAAAAAGTTCACAATATTCTTTAACTTAAAAGAGAGTTCAGATTGTTATCTTAAAAGATAAATTAACCTGGGCATTTAGCTTTTACGACCGGGGCAGGTAAATAATTTTTGAATATGCCCAGCTGTGCATGTAACTTTTCAGATATTTTTCAAGCCCCTATATTTTTAGTTTTCATTTGGTTGTTTTCATACCTTAAATTTGTTTTTTTCTACTCTTCTATGTAGTAATTCACAAGAAATGCAATTAATGAGCACAAGTTTCACGCTCCTTCATAACGGTTGGTCACGAAATTTCGCAAGACTGCATTAATGGAATAACATCCAAATGCATTTCTTTGCATCATAAATGGATGTGCCATTAAAAGAAGGGATTATATTAATTTTACTTCTGACTTAGTATTTTGTCAGTAACTGCTTAAGATATAAATAGCAATAAAAGAAAAAATGTCCCCTTTTTTGTGTTAGCAATACGTTCTGCAAACTATGTTTTTTTTTCCCAGTTTACTTTCTGTTACATAAATTTCATCATCACGAAGGCAAATTTCGCATACATTTATCCATTATATAAACGAAAAAAATTGCTGAACTTTATATTAAAGGAAAAGGATAAAAAAATTCTATATTAATTACTATGTTGAATGCAAAATCGTTTTAAAAACGAAGCGAGAAAAAATCTCATTCAAAACGCAATGCTTCGAATCTGAGATCGATAGGCAAGGCAAGCCGCCCCCCCTCCCGGTGGCGCAGTGGTCTAAGGCGCTGGCCTCTGATCATTCGTCCGTAAGGGGTCCGGGTTCGAATCCCGGTCAGGCATGGATGTTGTGTTTGTCTTACGGCACTGGCTCTCACCCTTCCCGGGAACCAGTGACCCTAAATTAGGGACGGGCGACTGCTTATAGCCCGTTGAGTTGCTCACGGTGGTCGTTAAACCTCCAATCAAAAAAAAAAAATAGCCAAGGCAAGAGGGAGGGGGTTGGACCTTATTCATGTGATGTCAAAACTGGATTTCTGCGAACCAACATGGCTGCTGATTCGATGCTTTTGCTATTTGATTATTCCTTACTGTTGTCTAATTTTTACAATCCTAACGTCATGGATTCTGCCGAGGAATTAATACAGGGCGAAGAAGAAGAAGAAATTAATTTCTTAGAAGAACAAATTAGGGTTGCAAAAATAATCCAAAAAAAATTTGTGTTCGATGTTTATTTCGAATGACGCAGGAGAGCATCGCCATTAGTCATCATGAAGTTTTTAATGTAGCATTTCTCGTACACGGTATATAAAATTTTCATGTTCTTATTGTCAGACATGGGTGAAATATCTGAAACATAAACTTGAGTACCTTCTTTTGCAAAACAAAAACATTTAGAAGCTCAGATAAATACATAATAAGAAAACAAACTAGGATTCGCACGCTAGGCAATCTGCTTAAAAATTAAATGAATGCGTAGCATTAAATAAAAGAGAAATTATAGGTATGTTTGTTTTATTCTTTGAGCCAAGTAGAACTTAATTCGTAATTTACCGATCCAAACATTCCATCAATTTTCTCTTAACTTTTTTTTCTTTCTTGAAATTGAAATTCCAAGGAATACACGAGGTTTCAACAGCCTTTGATTTGTAGTGTCACAATATCCAAATCTTTTTCGTTAAAGTGGACAGAACATATGGGAAAGTGCAGATTAGAATGGAAATCACCGCGTTTCATTTTACACAGCCATTCCTTTAATAATTTCGTCTTTTCCAGACTAAAATTAAGGAATGTTTTTCTTTCGTCTACACAATTTAAGTTGCAGGATTTATTACCACAACCATACCATGAGCAAAAGTTCGACATGGCATTAATAAATTTACGAAAATCACGATTTTCCTGAATCCTTGCAACGTAACGCCATGTTAAGCAATGGGAAAACGTATGTAAACAAACTCAGGGGGGTGCCATTTCAATGTGCAGTTGCAGTCCCCGTTTTCTTGGATTTGCACATGACATCACACCGGGCAAACGCCGCGAAAACACGACAGCAGATAACCACGCCGCGAAAACACGACAGCAGATAACCACGCCGCACGTCATCTTTGGCTTGGGAGTGCAAACTGATGGTTTAAGTTAAAACTAGCGTCTCGCGACAGCGATATCCACATGTATTGAGTTATCTCATTGGCAGCAATAAAACCGGCATCCACCAACTGGCGACCGGCACTTAAACGGCACTTGTTGTTTACAGCGGAATGATAGAACAGCTCCGCGAGCAATCTGCTGTTTTCGATCTGGCAACGCTCAGTAAATATTAAGATGTCCGTCCATATTACCCTTCGATAGTATTAAAATTCCATGAAGTTGTTGAATTGGTCTGTTGTATTTTATAATGCCTCAATGGAATTTGTATAGTCTCGTTAACGATGACGTACGAGATAGAAAAACATGCATATCATGATGAGAAAGATATGGTTCGCTACCCACCCTTGAAATAATAAGGAATTACGAATGGCAATAAATATCGCTGCTTTTCTTCTTTAATTGTCTTTTGCTATATATTTCTCAGTACGAATTAAATACTTACTGTAAATACGAAAGTATAATTTTTTATCAGTCTCCCAACGTATATATAGCGCGGTAAGATCGTTCATTTTTTTAGTTTTTTTTCCAACATCTCAGTTATAGTTTTCATTTAGTGCACACGGAAATATTTTTTTTGATGAAGCCAACGTTAGTCATCATGATGAATAAAAAAAAAATAAGAACAGAATGCAAAGATAACCACCAGCCGCCCCGGTGGCGCGGTGGTCTAAGCGATGGCACTCTGATCATTCGTCCGAAAGGGGTCCGGGTTCGAATCCCGGTAGAGGCATGGATGTTGTGTTTGTCCATACGGCACTGGCTCTCTCCCCTTCCCTGGAACCAGTGACCCTAAATTAGGGACGGAGCGACTGCTTATAGCGCATTGAATTGCTCACGGTGGTCGTTAAACCTCCTATCAAAAAAAAAAAAAAAGATAACCACCCATGTTTGCATTCGAATGTAAACAACAACAGATGCATTGCCAGATCGAAAACAGTAGATTGCTCGCGGAGCTGTTCTAGCGTTCCGCTGTCTTAGCTGTGAGGAAATAGAGGAATGCGCCCGTTTGTGGAAAAAATAGCTCATTTTTATATTTGGATGTATACTGCAAACAGGTTAAATTGTTCGATTTGTACCGACAGCCGCCAATGAAGAAACTAATGTTAACTTAAGATGTAAATAACCTGTGTCACGACTTCGACGCCGTATACGAACACTAGTGTCTGTAAACAGCAAGTGCCGTTTTCGAGTGCCGGTCGCCTTAATTGGAGGGTGCCAGTTTTATTGCTGCCAATAGAGATAACTCGATACATGTGGAGTATCGCTGTCGCGAGACGCTAGTTAGAGTTAAAAAACTAAGAAATGATTTGCAACGGTAACTATGTTCATAATCGACAGACTCCTGATTTAAGTTTTTCGTTATTTGATTCTTGACTAAACACACAACTAAGACATTATTATTGATGGTTCACGGATATATAACGTAAACATAGAACGAATGAGTTATTGTTAACAATGAACTTTGCTTTCTATTTAGTCTGTTTTAAACAGTCTTACCATGATTAATATAATATTCTTCTTAGGAGGTTCACACAACACACAGCTTATTCCGACGAGAATACTTTTTAGAACGATGTTAATACATGTACTCTTTTAGAGCACTTTTGTAAGAACAACAAATATCGTGTTCTCACACAGCGAAGCGACGACGCCATCTTGTCTCCTCTCTCTTCACTTTGTCAATTGTCCAGGGTCGCGATCCCATTATTCTTTGCGACACGCCGCTTGTACTGGCTGCCCGACATCAACGAATCGTAAAAACACACTTGCAGCAGGTGTTCGATACTGCCCACCATTGCAGTAGTATTATATACGTAATTTTTGATAGCTTTTTGTGCCACCTATTAAAATAAATTGAAACACGAACATTTCGTGTGAATTTTTTGTTTGTATTTGAAGGCTACTAAGTGGACATCTGTAAACAAAAAAGTTTTATTTTGCAAAAAATAGGAAATGATAGAATAACATATTTACTTCTTGTTTGTTTAGCTTCGGTTAACTACTTGATGCGCTGATAATCTCTGAAAGACTATACTTTTTTTTTTTTTTCGTTTATTGGAGGTTTTAACGACCACCGTGAGCAACTCCAATGGGCTATAAGCAGTCGCTCGTCCCTAATTTAGGGTCACTGGTTCCAGGGAAGGGAGAGAGCCAAAGTGCCGTAAGACAAACACAACATCCATTTCTCACCGGGATTCGAACCTGGACCCCTTACGGACGAATGATCAGCGGCCAGCGCCTTAGACGCATCTGCACCACCGGGGCCGGCAGGCTAGACTTTAAAAAGCTTTGGATTTTTAAAAATTTACTTTCGCACTGACAATAACTTTTTTGGTAAATATAACTTCCTGCGAACTACCAGAACTACGAAGTTCAGCAATATGTTTTTGTTTACAGCAAGCTGCCCTCATATTTCTTTACACAAAAGCTGTTAATTTATTTTGTTTTTTTCAAAATTACAATTTATTCATGAAAAGAAGAGAGAAATAGCAGATCACTGATAAATATGTTAATCTTTGAAGGTTACGAAATTATTAGTATTTGAAAACATTTTCCATCGCGTTTATTTACATTCCTTTGCTAAAGTGTAACCCGTAGCAGCGATGGGTCTTGGCTATCGCCGCTCCTGCTTTGCTCCCTGTGTGACGTCATTTCACCAGCCAATAGTAGCTCGTTTCCGAAATGGCTCAACCTAAAGAGATATCCAATAACCTTGAACAACTGGTTGTTGTGGCCTCCCCGGTGGCGCAGTGGTCTAAGCGATGGCCTCTGATCATTCGTCCGAACGGGGTCCGGGTTCGAATCCCGGTGAGGCATGGATGTTGTGTTTGTCTTACGGCGACTGGCCTCTCTCCCTTCCCTGGAACCAGTGACCCTAAATTAGGGACGGGCGACTGCTTATAGCCCATTAGAGTTGCTCACGGTGGTCGTTAAACCTCCAATCAAAAAAAAAAAAAAAAAAAAAAAAAAGAACAACTGTTGTTGGTCCTCGGCCACCGGAAAGGCTTTCCCATGATACAATGCAAGGGAATAAAGGTCCATTGAGTAGACGCCAAGCAAGGGTCGCGGTTGCGGTCGAAAGCTACTACGTCACGTTCTGACGTCCCGCGTAGTTTCTTGGGCTACCACCAGTGTCGCTGATAGTCGCTTTTGAGTACTGTTACGTGAATGGAAAGTGGGCAAGCTAGGTATGTTATTGGCTTTGGCGGTCTTATGCTTGAAGAAAGGTATTATGTTGATCGACGAAGATATCCTCTACAAAGGAAACTGACAGAGCAAAAAAAAATCATTTTTCGTACAAAGAAATGTTCCTAATGTTTACGAAGTATCGGGATCAATTTAAAATATGCAATTCTCTTTGTATGCTTCAATACGAAAAAGCCCGTCACTTAGCCGAAATTGTCATCCCATTGTTTTTAAATTATTGAAATAGTTTTATTTCAGAACATCAAAGGTTTGTATTGTTTCGAAAACAAAATTATGATTAAAGAATTATGCATGTTGTTTTGCCCAAGTAAAATGAGATAAAATTCCTTTTTCGGAGGGAAATGGAAAAAAACTTGTTCATTACATGTGAGTGGTATTCTCCATTTCACATTTTCTGTAAACATTCTGGATGTTAGTCCTTTAGAAATTTTTTGAAATTCTCTAAGGTACCAGCTTTTATCTGTGGTATTTTTCTCCAGGAGTAGTTTCTGTAGTGTGTGAGTGCGATCCATCAGTTTTTCTTTTTTTGTTTTTGCAAATAAAATACCAGCAATGACACTTGTGTACTTTACAGAATCTTTAAATGAGAAAACGATTTGCTGTTTATTCTAAAAGCGTCTAGCATACTGTTACAAATTTTATAAAGTATGTTTTAAAATCATGTAATATGCAATTCTGCTTTTTTTTAATGACATTATCTAAAGTGTTCTAAATGTCCTTCCTCTTGGATGTGAAACACATGATACCATGATGCTTGGTATATGCAGACTACACATGTAAGACGCAATGGCATTCATTATTTATTTTATGCAGTAAACGTTAACAAAAGTAGTTTTTTTTTTTGGTGTTGCTAGGAAGCCAAAAAAGAAAACTTAATAGTTTCCCAATAATGGAGTCCATGATAAAATATTCTTCAGGGGAAGAAAGACTTAATTATAAAGAGAAAGTGAAAACAAATTTCACATATTGTCTCAGACACTCCCTAGTACACAATAAGATCTTCTAGAGTCTGACTTCCGCTTTCACAAGTTAAACAAAAAAAATATAAAAAAAAATCTAGTTTTGCACCAGGTGCAGTTTGACGGGACAATGTAATTCCATCCAATGCAATGTGCGTGCTGCAATAAATTCACGATGGAAGATAAAATTTCAAGAGGATATGCTCCTTGATACTGATAGAAAAACATGATATGCATAATGTATGTTCTGAGCAACTGACAGGGAAAAGTGGGATTTCCGACCATACACTCCTTCATACACGTGAAAAACTTCATCAGCGTGAGGTGTATTCTAAGATATTAATTCAGAAACGTTACCTTTCCAGCCATACACTTTTTCATACAGCTTCAAAAACACACAAGTGTGATGTGTGTTCCAAGCAATTTAAACTGAAAAGTCACCTTTCCCAGCATATGGCTCATTCATACAGGTGAAAAAACCTCATCCAGTGTGATGTGTGTTCCAAGCAATTCACACAGAAAGCTACCCTTTTTTCAGCATATGTTCGTTCATACAAGTGAAAAACCTCATCAGTGTGATGTGTGTTCCAAGCAATTCAATCGGAAAGGTGATTCTTTTTCGGCATATGCTCATTCATGCAGGTAAAAAACCTCATCAGTGTGATGTGTGTTCCAAGCAATTCACACTCAAAGGTGCCCTGTCTCAGCATATGCTCATTCATACAGGTGAAAAACCCTCATCAGTGTGATGTGTGTTCCAAGCAATTCACACAGAAAGCTGCCCTTTATCAAGCATATGTTCGTTCATACTGGTGAAAAACGTCATCAGTGTGATGTGTGTTCCAAAGCAATTCAATCAGAAAGGTGGCAGCTTTTTCGGCATATGCTCATTCATGCAGGTGAAAAACCTCATCAGTGTGATGTCAATGTTCCAAGCAATTCACACTGAAAGTGTTCCCTGTCTCAACATATGCTCATTCATACAGGTGAAAAACCTCATATCAGTGTGATGTTTGTTCCAAACAGTTTACCCACAGGAAGTCACCTTTCTCATAGCATTTACTACTACATACAGGTGAAAAACCTCATCAGTGTGATGTGTGTTCCAAGCAATTCACTCAGGAAAGGTGACCTTTCCCGGCATATGCTCCTTCATACAGGTGAGAAACCTCATCAGTGTGATGTGTGTTCCAAGCAATTCACAAGGAAAAGTCTCCTGTATCAGCATACGTTCCTTCATACAGGTGAAAAACCTCATCAATGTGATGTGTGTTCAAAGAAGTTTACCACAAAAAGTAATCTTTCCCAGCATATGCTCATTCATAAAGGTGAAAAACCTCATCAGTGTGATGTGTGCACTTTCAAGAAATTCACACGGAAAGGTGACCTTTCCCAGCATATGCTCCCTTCTTCATACAGGTGAAAAACCTCATCAGCATGCTGTGTGTTCCAAGCAGTTTATCACATGAAGTCACCTTTTCCAGCATATGCTCCTTCATACAGGTAGAAAAACTTCATCAGTGTGGTGTGTGTTCCAAACAATTCACACGGAAAGGGCACCTTTTGAAGCACATGGTTGCGGCCCCGGTGGCACAGTGGTCTAAGCCATGGCCTCTGATCATTCGTCCGAACGTGGGTCCGGGTTCGAATCCCGGTGAGGCATGGATGTTGTGTTTGTCTTACGGCACTGGTTCTCTCCTTCCCTGGAACCAGTGACCCTAAATTAGGGATGGGTGACTGCTTATAGCCCATTGAGTTGCTCACTTATGTGGTCGTTCTAAACCTCCAATCAAAAAAAAAAAGAAAAAAACAGAAGCACATGGTCCTTCACACAGGTGAAAACCCTTAGTATGGTGAGTAATTCACATTTAAAGTTACATTTTCCAGACACATATTCTCTTTCATGTAATTTTAAAAATCTCACATCAATGTTTTGTGTTCTAAGCATATCACATAGAAAAGTTTATTTTCAAACCATATGCTGCTTCACACAAGCAAACCTCATCAGTGTAATGTTTCCTCCAAGCAATTCTCATGTGAGGTAGCCTTTCAAAGCAACACGCTCCTTCAAATATGATAATTCTCACCAGTGTGTATACTGCAGAAATTCGCAAAAGGCTATTTTTTAAAGGCAGATGCTTGTTTTTGCTGTTGAAAACGCTTTTCAATGTGATGTATGCTTCAAGACATTTACACTTACAGAAAAATCTGTTGAAGCATTGACTCCATCGTAGAAGTCAAAACAACTGGATAACCTTGTTTCTTGATTTTTTTGGAACATTCTCTTTTCTTCGTGATATGCATGGATAAATTTTATCAAGGATTGAGGGATACAAATACTCAGAGAGATATATGACCTTCATGCACCCACACTTTATATTATCAATTGAAGTCTAGCTTTTGAAGCTCTGAGTTATCGTAAGTTAATATGTGGGGGTGAAGGTTTAGTTTAGTGTTCTAAGTTATTCGGCTAAAAATTTCGACAAATTTTTTTATATGTAATTCAAAGTTTACAATTTGATGGAGAATATGCTGAAAAATTTCAGCTTCAAGTCACATTTTAAAGAGTTTTTTTCAGTAAAACTTACCTGTAATCATGGGGATGAGAAAGCAAAAGTTATGGCAAGCTCTGCCCTCTCACTGCCGCAACGACAGCCAAGGCTCAGCCAGTGATTTACTGTGGTGGTTGTTTTAATGGGTACCCCAAAGCAGCAATCACAGTTTGGATTTTTTTTTTTCTTTTCTTTTTGCAAAACAATTAGAAACTAAATGTTAATTACTTTTCTAAAGACAATAATAAAATATTTAGAATTATTTTCCAGTGCAAAGCATATAGATGGAAGGTGCAAATGTTTGCTTTATCTCACCATCTAGGCAGAAGACATCTTTTACTCCCATAGTAGTGCTGGGGCATAGCTTGCTACAGCATTCATTCACATGCCCATGCTTGCAGGTAAATTTTATGGTTAAAAATCTTTTAAGATGTGTTGTAAAATTATAATTTTTACCCTATTTTTCTGTCAAACACCATATAATAGAAATATTTAATACAATTTTAGCTAGATAATTTAGGACAAACTCCTTTACCAATATGTGGATGTTATAACAAAATTAAGTTTATGTTTTAGAAGATGGATAATTTCCTTTTTACAAATTCTAAGTAGCCCAGCGCATATATTTTGCTATTCTGCTTTGTTTTACTACTTCAGCATTTGTGCCAGTCATAGGCATGTGCAGGATAGCATAAATGGGGTGCATGACACAGATTTAAAAAAAGACCCTGGCAGGAAAAAAAAAACCAAAAAAAAAAAAAAAAAAAAAACCCAGTGAAGTAATGAGGAATTCAGTTCTGGGGGACAGAGAAGCTGTATTTCAGAAGCTGAATGATATATGTCATAAAAAGATTGTTTTTACTATCTGGTTCTTATAAAATGTAAAATTTAAATTGTATTGTTACAATCATAACGCCTATATATAGAGTGATTTCTTATACACCCCTCCTTCATATTTGTCTAATTTTTGAATTGGTAGATGGATTTGGATATCTAATGAAATAAGCTTTCTAATGATATGTCGCACAATACGCCCATCCATTTAAATTTTTGAAGTCTGTGTGTACCGTAACGCTGTGTTTTGTCAATTTAAACTAATTAATTAAAATGCACATGAAAAATTACTAAAGAAATGCAAGTTTCATTTTAAATATAATCAAATGACCCAGTCAGAAATTAAACCAGATGCAGTTATAAACATTCTATCTATGTATGTTATATGAAATCGCAAAAGAAAAGAAACAAATGTTTTCACATTGTATTTACAACATTCGTTGGTCAAATGGAAACATGTTTCGGAATTTGTCAATGACATCTTCCAGATGTGTGGAAATAGCTAGTGTTTGTTCAGTACACAGTATCATCAGTGAGCTCAGCCTTTCCTGTGTCATCGTAGAATGCAGTTTTGTTTTCATGAGTGAAAGTTTTGAGAAACTCCTCTCACACAAGCAACTAGTTACCGGGATTACCAAGAATTTCCGGAGGAGCTCCGTGAAATTCTCATAGGTGGTCTTCCCATCAAAATTTGATACCCACTGTAACCAGTCTGGGAGTCGTGATGGAGGACATTTTTCCCCGTCTTAGATTGCAATAGCTGCACTTCGGCTTCTGAATCTGAAGCATTCAAGGCAAAAAAATTCTGCAACAGTTTTCTAGTCCTTTTTATCACAGGTGAAAAGACGCATGATTTTCCCAGTGGCGCTAATGATGATGACAGTTGCTGGGGAGAATCTGGTAGATAAGCCTTGGAGAAGTGAGTCCAGTACAGTATAAAATGTAAATGGTTTTATCTCATCTGTCTTGCTTTCAGTAACCACACTAATATTAAAATCTTTAATGATACACGACACCTTCCGGTTTCGTGGTGCTGGTATTTCAATATCTATTTGGTTGCATTTTTCTGGGCTTTTTCGAAGATGGTTTCAAAGGCTTTGTCATCCTTTCAGAACCCTTCTAAGATAAGAGAACAGACAGTGAACCTAATCAATAGTTTCACACCGATCGATATTTGGTGACTGCAGTGTTTAGCTAGTTTTTACAGTCAGCTGCAAAATAGGATGCATTTTCCAGGATGATTATGAAGTTGGAAGACTTCATTTGATACAATATTCCATTACCTCTTGCTCTAATCTTTGAATCTGTGGTATCCTCAACTGTTTGCTCAATTGCTTTGATTATGAAACTGTACTGTTACTCTGTGGTGGCACAGTCTCTGCTCGACAAGGCCATTGTGTATCTGAGACTAAGAGTTATTTCAACATTTTTAGTTTAGAACCAGTGGACTGAAATAGTCCTTCCAAAAAACTGTCAATTTGGACTACTCTCAATAAAATGGTAAAACTGAACAACCAAAAACTTGAAAATTAGAGTGTTTTCTTTGTGTGATGAGCAAGGACTTACATTTAGGTCTTTAAGGTTTAGCCAATGTGCATAGCAGTGAACATACATTGTGGAACTCTTCATTTCTTTGCACTTTGCTTGCACATATGTGAAATCCCCAGCCATTGTTGAAGCTCCATCAAAACACAGCTATTATATTGTTCCAGCTAATATCTGTATTTTTTCATCTCATTTTTTACTTCCCTAAAAACTGATTCTGCATCCATATTTTCTAGACATTGCAAAGCAACAGAACTTTCAGCTGGCAACACCTCCTTACATGAAATGTAGCAAAAAACAATAGCAATTTGTTTTTGTGGCCAACATCTGATGTCTCATCTGCAACTATTCAAAGAGATTGTTCTTTCATCTCTTCCTCTATCTTTCTTAAAATCACATTACTCAATGCCTGTAAAATGTCATTCTGTATGCTCTTGCTAGGATAAATGCAATTTTTTGGCATTGTTTGTATGTATGATTCCATAAATGTGTCATACTTTTGGAATAAAGCTAGTACTTCTGAAAATAAACCTTTTTGCTCACATGTTTCCCTCTCATTATGACCAGGGAGTTGTTTTCCACCTTTTGCTAATATACAGATAATATCGATGAGCCTGGTCATTTATTCCCGATTTCTTATTCGCTGTTTTTCCTTTACTTTGATCTCAGCGCATTTTGCTTCATTTAATATTGTAACTGATTTATTTTTAAGAAAACTATTCCAGCTCTCAGTACTGGATTGGCAACAGCATGATTTGTCATGGCTTCTGAATTTTTCTGTGGCTTTGTTCCATGCTGTAAAAGCATCGTCCATGGAGCCAGTACATACGCTGTCATTTGACGCAAAAAACCAACAAGGAAAACAATAGGCATCATCCTTTTCAAACTGTATTCTAGCCACTTGTGGTTCTGGAACCATTTTGAATGAAATGATCTTTTCGCTCTCTGTCAGCCCTCACTAATGTCGGTAGCCAGTAGCCAAATCGTGACCAGATATTTTGTAGTGGCTAGTAAATTTTTTAATATAGTAGCCAATCATGGCCAGTCGAGTTTTTTCCCCACTTGTGAATGAATATTGAGTTCCAGTTTTCTCAACCATGTTCCTGCAGGTGCTTCAAAAATGAAAGGAAGTGAAAGTGGGCTTAAAGAGAAAATCTGCTGGCTAATCAGCCTGGAGAGACCAGTGGTCAAGGTTACTAAAGCAACCTTTGCCATGCTACAATGTTTTTTTTTTTTGCCATGGTATATCTGATCTTTGCCATTGTATACTTTGCACAGAGTTTAATGTCATCTACAAGTAAAAGAATTATCATTGAATCTTTGTTTAGCCGCATATATGCTGAACAAAAAAAAAAAAAAGAAACTGGTATGGGAATGTTTTTAAGATGATGCAACTGCTACATCTAATGTCATGTAGTACTGCTCCTCCTGATTGTGGTTTTTGAGCAATGAACCTCATAAAAACAAGTAATCATGCATGTCTGAATAGTAACACTTTAAATGACTTAATGATGATTACACGCAATGGCTCTTCAATTGAAGATTTTGATACTCATAAATCTATTCAATCTGATGGGAATATCAGACACAGTACGTAAACTGTATCAACATTATTGGTGCCACTTTATGTATATATATCCTAGCTTTTGTCCCTTTGTTTTAAATATTATTAAAGAAATTAGACATCTAACTTCAATGGCCTCTCGAAAATAAATTATGTATGTGTAAATTAAAATAGTAAGAGCAATGGTACTACAGTACTGAAAATAAATTGTCAAAAAATCAATCATTTTGGAACAAAAGCATATGCGATATATCTAATGATCCTCTGCAGTGACTACTCTGCATCTGTTTTTACGAAGTTAATAGGGAGGGTTCTCTTATTAGAAAGACTCCTCTCCCCCCATTAAACATTCACCCATTTAAGTAGAGGAGTTACTGAATTATTATTACTTTAACTTCCAGTCAGGGCAAGATTTCATCTTTTTTGCTCACTAGAAAATTTTGCTAGTGACCAAATAGTTTGCTAGCAAAACATTTGCATGACTAGCAAGTAAAACTAAATCACATCGTAACTTATTTTCTAATAAAGTTACACAGAAATTTAAATATGTGTATAAATATTTTGACTTATCTAAGATTCTATTCATTATTCAAAAAGGTAAGTTTAGTGACTATCTTTATTATTAATTTCTAACAAATTCTCATACCACATGAATATATTTCACTGACATTCTAATTGAGATTTCTTCCCATATGGTTTACGCTCAGGGTGTCTGACTTTGTCATCATACCACTTTATGACTGCTGACCGTGGATTAAAAATCTCTTCTTGTGGCCCTTCTACAGTATTTCAATTGTCATCAGAGCATTTAAAGTTTCAACAGACAAATTGTTCCTCCAATCCCCTTGTATTCTTTTTAAAAAACTGAATCCCACCTCACAATATGCAGTACTAAGTGGAAGTATCGCACAAATTTCTGCTAAACTTCTACACACTTCATATCTGCCAACTACCACACAATGCCGTAGTTTCTACGGAATTAGTTGTCTGACTACGGAACTCACTATGAAAACTACGGATTCTACAAATTTTCATTTTGTTTCAAATTTTTCTTTTGCTATTATTTTTATGATATACACGAGATTCTTACAGGGATTCGCGGAATCCCGCTTTATTTTTTTTTTTTTTTGTCATCAGTTAGATCATTCTGAAGATCGATATTTGGGAGGGGGGGGGGGTCGTTTTCCATCTGGAGACGAAATTTCGTGCTTCAAAACTTTCGAACACAGTAGTGAAATGGAGTAAGAAAATTTTGATGTAATCACAAATTGTTCTCCCAATGTTGTCTTTGTATCCGCTTTTCTTGTTAAATATCATTTTATTGCATAAATGTTTGCATTTTAGCTTGAAACTGTGGAGAACAATTTACAAAAACGGAAGTTGGCTGCTGCAAAATTTTTCTGTAATCTTCAGGCATGAGATTCTTCCGCGAATTCAAGGAATTCCGGCTTTTTTCGTTATTATTGGAATTCCGTCTTTACAAAACTAGAAAATGAAAGGTCGATGGAATTCCGATTTTTTCTGTAATCATAATTGTTTTTTCTCACGATGTATCCTCTGTCAAGTATTATTGCTCATAAATATTTTACTGGATAAATATTTGTATTTCAGCTTGAAAATACAAGGAAAATTTCCAAAACCAGAAGTCAGACAAAGCAAAAGTTTCTTCCGTAATCGTTTACGGAGTAACACGTTTCGTAAAAAAGCTTCTATCCATGCCACGCAATAAAGCTAGTTGCTATGGATAAGACTTTTGCCAGCGTTGGCAGGCTATTTTCCAGTAACATTTTGGTTTGCTTCTTTCAGTTTTGTCTACCATCCGAATAAGTGGAATTATTCTTGCTTATTCATCACTGATCATTAGAGCGCAGTATTTGATGTATGCACGACTATCAAGACTTGTGGAAGTAGGCGATCGCTTGGCTTAGGGTACGACAGGAGTTGAGAACAAAGTTTGTGGGGCAAAAGAAGGGAAGGTGGCAGAGCAGGTGGTCAAACAACCGATCCATCCCAGAGCTCTGGGTTGCCACAGCAACCATTGCTGACATCACGTTCAGTTTCTGTAATAGACCAATGAGGGCACGATGGAGAAGAGTTTCAATGCGTTTCTATGACAGTTTCCACTGGAAGGGATGAAAGATATGGGGAGGATGGGTATTAAGTGTCAAAAGGAAATTGAAGAAAGAGAATCGCTAATCGTCGCTGTTTTAACAAGTGATAATAGAAACTGTTATGTAAACTTCGTTGATTAATAATGATTTTTAGTTACTTTAAATAAAGAAATTACCTTACTAGCAATGTGTGCTACTGCGATTTTTTTTCAGTAGCAAATTTGATTTTTCACTAGCTATTTGCTAGTTGCTAATCGGGAAAATCGCGCCCTGCTTCCAGTAGATATTGTCATTTGTTGAGTAAAATTTGTATTCCACTAGCCACATTGGCTAGCAGAAATTTCAGCAGTTTCGTAAGGGCTGCTCTCTGTGTTACCAATTCTTTTGGTCTGGTACTCTGGTTGATAAGATTGGAATGGTCCACGCTGAATATCATCCAATTTTTCCAAACTCTCGTTTGGTATGTTCGTGCTGGGGTCATCAGGATGAGTGGAGCTCTTCACTGCAGAGTCATTCCATAGAATTAAAAAAAAAAAAAACCCTGGAAATATCACACTTTGCCTAGTGAAAAAAAGGAAGGAAGACAGTTATTCAACTGCTGCACATTATGAACTGACCACTTCCACATTTATGCGACTACACAAAATAATAAGCCCAGTGACAAGTTACAGAATTTAATTTCACATGTCAAAACACTGAGATGAACTGGTAGGAAATCCAGTGAGCCTGGATACCAGTCATAACCTGTCATTGCATGCTATGCTGCTGTAGCCTGCAAACCACAAACAAACTTGCTTTGCTGGTGGTGTGTAGGCTTAAGCAGCCATTAATAGCAAGTGTGAACATGTAAGAACAGGGGAAAATGTGTGATTCTATCTACACCTAAAAGATTAACAACCAGCAGACCAAGAACACCCCTCTTCCCCTCTTTTACTATTTTTTAATAGACCTAAAATTATAAGTAACTACAAATTGCAATTAATTATAAATTATATAGAAAATTAAGATTGTATCAATAGATTTGGATTAAAAAACACCTCTGTTGGAAAATAGATCATATTTAGCGCACTGTATTAGTCCTGTCAGATGTAGTGAAACAATTCGTGATTTTCCAGATTCAAGATGCTGTACCTCACCTAGGGGTTACAATAATGGAATGAAATTTTCAGATTATCAACAAAACGCATAGAGGTATTTTCCTGCCAGATTTGGTTCACCTACCTCTGTCCCCTTTTCAGTTATAAACTTTCAAAAATGCTCATTTTTGAAGATTTTTAACATTTAAATTCTGATATATTAAGAAGGGAAGGAAATAACAACTTGAAAAATTTTTTGGTGGCACCTTGAAAACAGTAATAACACATAAAAAAAGAGGAAAAAAATCATCTATTTCACTTCAAAGAGAAAAAAATTTCCCCAAACTGGCATTTTTAGTGGTACTTCAGTTATTTTTACATCACTCTGCTGAAATTTTTTTCCAACTAAAAGGTATTAGTCTTACTTTATCTAATGTTATAAAGATATGCAGATTTCAAATCTTTTTGAATTTTTCAAATATATTTATTGGCTAAAGAAATAAAAAGATTTTGTAATCACTTGCGTTTTGCAAAATCGCATTTTTTTACACCCTGTAGTAAAAAACTTTTCAAAATATTTTTTTTAAATGGTTTTTTACTTCTCATGTGTATAGGTTTCAATGTATAAAGAATGGAAATATCAAAAATAGTTGATCAAGCGTTGATCAGCCATTACTTGTTAAAATTCTGTGGAATGACCCTGCATCTGGTTCTGCAACAAAGACAGAAACCAGATCCATGATTATGAAACTGAAAATTGTTTTAGAGTATGTAATTGTGAAACATTTTGCATGGAAGAAATTTTCAGATATCAAAATATTTTAATGCGGACGATCTTAGTGAGAGATGGGTTTCCCTCCTCGGGGTGCTCCGTGGGTGCAATGGCCTCTGAATCTTGGAGAGGTGCCAGCTAGTTCTGTGTGATACTGGCAAAAAGACCCCAACTCACTGGGTTTTGTTTCAGAATCCTTAGTTTGAATGACCAACTGGAACCATCAGCTGTGGGCTAATCCCCCACACTGATGTACTTACCTGATTAAAAAGACACAAAGAAATATTAAAAATGACTTAAGTGTGGGATATGGTGGACTTACCACATTTGAGAAGGATGGTCCACCATGGAATCAACCAGCACTTTCTAAACGGCGTGTGAGAAACAGATCTCAGCTGAGTGAGGGTAAGATTAGTGTATGGAATACCAGAGGTATAAATGGCAAGATGAACGAGGTGATTGAAATTGAAGAGATATATAAGTATAGACTGGATGTGCTGTGTCTAAGTGAAACCAAAAAGAAGGAAATTGCGAAAGAAGTGAATGGAACAGCGAGTGTGTGGTCTGGAGTATTGAATAATGTCAGAGGATAGGCTGATGTCATGATTTTAAGTGAAAAGATGAAGAACAACTTGATTCACTATTACTGCATAAGTGAGAGAATTCTATGGATTCCTTTGAAAGTGAAACTACAGAGAATAGTAATTGATGTATTGTATGATCCTTGTGACTCGGAACCTTCTGATAGGAAGGAAGATTTTGGGAATGAGCTAAAGGCTGTTTTGAGCCAATTTGGTTCTAAAGAGAAAGTTATAATAGCAGGGGATTTCAATGCTAGAGTAGGTGTGCGGAATGCAATTTCTGACAATGTTCTGGGTAAGTTTAATGATCCTTGTTTGAATGATAATGGTGAAAAATTAATTGAACTCTGCATTGAGAATGTTTTGTGTGTATCTAATACATTTTTCAACCACAAGTATATCCACACATATATTTGGGAAAATCGTACTCTTGGTCAAAAGAGTGTGATAGATTTTGTTGTCTATGATCAGTGTCTGAAACACTTAATTGTTGACACTCGTGTGATGAGAGATGCGGATGTTGGTTCTAATCATTACTTGGTAGTGTCACGAGTGAAACTGAATGTTGATTGGAGGAAAAGGAATAGGAAGAGGCCCAGGATGGAAAAAAATGAAGGTTGAAAGGCTCCCTGAATGTCATCAGCGTTATTCTGATGTACTCAGAAAACAACTGAAGGAGCTGATGGCTTGTGAGAGGGATGTAGAAAAGAAGTGGGAATGTTTTAAGAACTGTGTTGTCACTGCTGCTGAAGAGGTCTGTAGCATCACAATAGTGGGTTACAATAAAGGTGATGTTTGGTGGAATAGTGAGATTGAAGAGGCAGTAAAGATAAAGAAAGAAGCCCATTTGGGGATGTTGCTAGGTAGAATATCTGTGGATGAATACTGCTGTAAGAAGTGTGAAGCCGCTAAGCTGGTTCGCCAAAGTAAAGCAAAAGATAGAAAGGAGAAGGTGGAAAAGCATGAATTGGCTTTTTGGAAAGACAGAAAGACTTTCCGGAAGTACACAAGAATCAAAAATAGGGGAAACAAAGTTGTAAGCTGTGTAAAGAATAGGATCGGGGAAATGATATGGGAGCCCAATGAGTTAAGTGAAAGATGGGGTGAATACTTCTGTGAGTTATTAGATCAGGAAAGCATAGGTGATTCAGAGGCTGAAGCAGATGATGTTACAGTGAAGGAGGAAGCACAGGAGGGGTCTCAAAAGAAGAGGCGTGTAATGCTCTAAAATCTCTTCAGAATGGTAAGGCTCCAGAGTTGATGGCAGAACTGCCGAGATGTTGAAATATGGTGGTGACCCTGTAATTGATTGGTTAACTGAAATTTGCCAGCTGTGCTGGGAGTTAGGATGGTCCCTCGGGATTGGAAGGATGCTATCATTGTTCCCTTGTATAAGGGAAAAGGTGATCAGACTGACTACAAGAATTATCGTGGTATTAGCCTACTGAGTGTGCCAGGGAAAGTGTTTGGCAAGGTCTTTATTGAAAAAGTACGGTGTCTCACATCAGAGAAAGTGTGGGATGTTCAGAGTGGTTTTATGCCTGGTAAAGGCTGCACTAACCAAATTTTTGCATTATGCATAATGATTGAAAAGTATCTGGCTGTTGGTAAGAAAGTTTTTGCTGCCTTCATAGATTTCGGGAAAGCTTATGACCGAGTAAATAGGACACTTTTGTGGAAGGTATTGAATGAATACGGTGTTACTGGGAATCTACTTAACAGTGTAAAAGCCATGTATGCTGGTGCAGTAGAGTTTATGTACGAGGAAATGGTGTTTTATGAAAATGGTTTTCTATTGGTGCAGGAGTCAGACAAGGTTGTGTAATGTCACATGGCTGTTTAATATATTTATGGATGCATGCATATGTGATGCCAAAATAGATAATGCTGGATTATGTCTTGGTGATATCCATGTGTGCAGAAGACTATGCTGATGACACTGTGCTGTTGGCAGGGAGCAGAAGTGAGTTGCAGAGTATGTTGTCTCGGATGTACGAAGTTTGCAAGAAATTCAAACTGAGTATGAATAAGGAAAAAACCAAAGTTATGGTTTTTGAGAGAAGAACTAGTAGTACTGAATGTAATATACAGGGTGTCCGAAAACGAAAAGTCTTTCCCTGATTACAAACGTCATTCATATCTGATGTATGTACGTTACAGATGTGAAACTGGTGCCAAAATGTTGGAAAACTAACAAAGTTTTTTTGTTGCAGGTTTCCGTAACATGGCTGTAGTGTAGCAGTGTCAGTGTCCAGGAAACCGTAAATGTTCACAAATCAGGAAAAAGCTCAGTGTGTCCTTTGGTATCACAACACTCGGTCACCAATAACAATGCAGCGGAACTTTCAAACAACGTATGGAAAGAAAACGCCCCGATGTCAAGAGCATTAAGTCGTGGTACGACTAGTTGAAGACCACAGGATCTGTTGCTGAATAACCGAGAACTGGCTGACCATCAGCCTCAGCTGGAAATGTGGAAGCAGTGAGACAGTCTTTTGTGCGACGCTCCAAGAAATCAGTGCGTAGGGCCTCACATGAATTACAGATGCCAAAAGTTCTGTTCGTGATTTGTGAACATTTTCAGTTTCCTGGACACTGACACTGCTACACTACAGCCACGTTGCGGAAACCTGCAACAAAAAAACTTGGTTAGTTTTCCAACATTTTGGCACCAGTTTCACATCTGTAACCTACATACAGCGGATATGAATGACATTTGTAATCAGGGAAAGACTTTTCGGGCACAGTGATTGACCAGGTGAATGAGTTTGTGTATTTATGAAGCATGTTTGACAGAGAGAACAAATTGGATGGTGAAATTAGTAGGTGAGTGAATTTTTCATTGAAAGTCACGGCTGCTTTGGGAGGGTTTCACAGGAATGATGGGTTCTCAGGGGAGTCACGCATGGCTGTATATGAAAGTGTAATTGTTGCTACTCTAATGTATTGCAGTGAAACCTGGGTACTACAGAAGAAACATAGAAGTCGTTTGTGTGCTGGAGAAATGCGTTACTTACGGGAGGTTTGTGGCAAGACATGTTCTGATTGTGTGAGGAATGAAGATGTGTTGCAGTTGTGTCATGTGAAGCAAAATCTTGTTAGCAAGATGGAGGCTAATATGCTTTGGTGGTTTGGCCATGTTGAAAGAATGAGTGATGAGATGCTTACTAAGAAAATCTTTTAGCCCCAGTGGCAGGAAGGGAAGGCAGAGGATGTCATGGGAGGATCAGATTCAGGAGTGTCTGCATGAGGAAAAAGATTATGAGTATGAAGTATAAAAGATCTTGTGTACGTCGTGTGATGGATGTCAGTGAAGCTCGAGTTGTATGTCAAGATCGCTGTAAATGGAGAAGTTTGATACGGCAACAGTAAGTAAAAATTATCTGGTAGTTTGTATTTCTTTGTGGAGCTAACCTCTGAATCTCAGAGAACAGCTTCGTGATATGTATGTAAAATATTTTAATGTTTTGGAACTTAATTTTTTAAAACAAAAACTTGCTTTATGCTTATGGGGTAATACGTATAAGTTACTGCTTTGTATTCCATCAAAAAAATTCCTTATCACGACACCTTAATCAATTTAAATTCCCATTATATATTCTTGTGATTTGCCCACTTTGTTTTGATTTCTATGTACTTGCAATATTTATCTATTTTGTTCTTATTTTTATTGTTAAAAATTATTTTGTTATCCCCAGGTTTATTTTATATTTTATCATATATCTGCTACACAAATATTTATGATCAGGTCAAATAGTTGGTGTAATCATTTTAAAATAAATAAGAAAACAGTGTTTGAAATAAGGAAATAAATAATAATAAAAAAATATTTAAACGTTTGTCTAAAATGATGAAAATAATGACAATTTTATATATATATATCATCATCATTGTCAACCATTATCAATCCACTGCTGGACGAAGGTCTCCCCAAGTTTCCTCCACAACAGTCTGTCTTGTGCCAGTCTCCTCCATGTTACTCACGCATGCTTTCGAATTTCATCCACCCATCTCCCATGTGGTCTTCTTCTGGGTCTTTTCCTGTCCCTTGGAATCCAATTTAAAATTTCAGCTGTCCATTGATGGTCTGTCCTTCTGGCAGTATGTCCAGCCCATTGCCATTTCAGGGATTTAACTCTGATCATGATGTCTTCCACTCTTGTCATTTTTCGGATCCACGAGTTCCTCTTCTTATCTCTCCTGGTTACACCAAGCATGCACCTCTCCATGCATCTTTGAGTTGACTGCAGCCTCTGTATGTCTCTTTTAGTTAAGGTCCACGTCTCTGCACCATACGTAAGCACTGGAAGGATGCAATGATCAAACACTTTTCTTTTAAGACATAATGGCATATTGCTCTTGAAAATTATGCTGTTTCTTCCAAAAGCTCTCCAGGCAAGTTTTATACGCCGATTAATTTTTTCATCAATGTGACCCTCACTTGATATCTGCTGTCCAAGATAAACATATGTTTCTGTTATCTCCAGCTTTTCTCCATCAATCGATTAATCTTCATTTCTTGTAAAAGCATTGAACATCACTTTTTGTCTTCTGAAAGTTCATTTTTAATCCCACTTCTTTACTCTTGTCAGCAAGTTCCTGAATCATACTCTGCAGCTCTGATGAGGTAGGTGCAAAAATGACTATGCCATCAGCGAAACGAAGGTGGGTTAATCTCCATTAATCTTTATCCCTTTGTTTTCCCAGTTCAGTGATTGAAAGGCATTTTCCAATGTGGCATTAAAGAGCTTCGGAGATATGGTGTCACCTTGTCTCACTCCCTTTTCAATTTTTATGTGTGTTGTATTTTCAAACAACCGAATCTTTGCACTTGCATTTTCATAGATGTTGTTAATAATATTAATGTATGCATCTTCAATACCGCAGGATTTCAGAGCCATTGTAACTGCTGATAGTTTCACTGAATCTAAGGCTTTTTCATAATCGATAAAAGCCATGCACAATGGAAGTTCATATTCCCTCGCTCTTTCAATTAGTTCTCTCAGTACGTTTATATGATCTATTGTGCTGTAGCCACTCCTGAATCCAGCTTGTTCTCTCGGTTGAGCCATGTCCAGTGTCACCTTCAAGCGGTGTGAAAGAACTTTAGTGAAGATTTTATAAACCACTGATATTAGGCTGATCGGTCTATAGTTCCTGAGATCCTCAATGTCACATTTTTATGTAGCAGGATCATTGTAGCGTTGTTCCAATCCTCAGGAATCTTCCCTTCATTTAGGCATCGAGTGAAAATTTGGGTGAGTACTGTTTCGATTTCTCCACTTGCTTCTTGTAAGATGTCTACAGTAATTCCATGTTCTCCTGAAGCTTTTCCCCACTTCATGTTCTTGATGGCATGTGCAACTTCTGCTGGGAGAACTGGAGGAACTCTGGTACTGGTATCTTTCATGATGTCTGGAGTACATGTATCATCCCTTTCATATAATTTGGAGTAGAAATCTTTCACTCTTGTCAAAATTTTGCCTCTATTTCTTGTTACAGATCCATCTTCTTTTCTCACTGCCATAATCTGTTTTCTTCCCTTACTGAAACATCCCTTTGCTATCTTTAGGCTCTGGTTGTTTTCAATTGCTTTCCTCACTAGTTCACAGTTGAATTTCCTTACGTCTTCAGTGATACTTTTTCGTACTGTCTTGCATAGCTCCATATATTCCACTTTGGAAGTCACATCTTCTTTAGTTGTCCTTATCTCTCTTCTCTTTTGCATCAACATTTTGGTTTTTCCTGATAATTTGTTTACATGCAACTTGTTCTTAAACCCAGCTAATTTTGTAGCTGTTTCCATAAGAGCTTTGGTTACTTTTCTGTTAACTTCAGAAATATCCACTTCTTCCGATGTTAGGCCTTCTAAAGCAAAGAATCTGTTCTTTAGTTCCAACTTGAAGGTATTATGGTGTTTTTTTAGGTTGGTTATGTCAATGCATTTTGTTTGTCTTATGAGCTTGCTACGTTCGAGTTTTTGTGTTGAGGTGCATCTTACATCTCACCAATCTATGGTCACTACCTGTGTTGAACTCGTTTAGCACACTGCAGCCTTCTGTGACGAATTTTTTGTTACACATAATAAAATCAATTTCATTTGTCATCCCATTTGGATGTCTCCATGTCCATTTCCTGTGTGGCTTTTTCTTGAAAAAGGAGTTCAAGATGAAAAACCTTTCTTCCTCTGCAAACTCAACGAGAGTATTTCCACGCTGGTTTCTGTTGCTGTGACCGAATTTACCTACTGAAGTTTCATTCTGTTGCCGTTGCTCTATTTTTTGCATTATATATATATATATCATCATCATTGTCAACCATTATCAATCCACTGCTGGACGAAGGTCTCCCCAAGTTTCCTCCACAACGGCCTGTCTTGTGCCAGTCTCCTCCATGTCACTCCCGCATGCTTTCGAATTTCATCCACCCATCTTCCATGTAGTCTTCTTCTGGGTCCTTTCATGTCCCTTGGAATCCAATCTAAAATTTCGGCTGTCCATCGATGGTCTGTTCTTCTGGCAGTATGTCCAGCCCATTGCCATTTCAGGGATTTAACTCTGATCATGATGTCTTCCAGTCTTGTCATTTTTCGGGTCCACGTGTTCCTCTTCTTATCTCTCCTGGTTACACCAAGTATGCACCTCTCCATGCAACTTTGAGTTGTCTGCAGCCTTTGTATGTCTCTTTTAGCTAAGGTCCACGTCTCTGCACCATATGTAAGCACTGGAAGGATGCATTCATCAAACACTTTTCTTTTAAGACATAATGGCATATTGCTGTTGAAAATTATGCTGTTTCTTCCAAAAGCTCTCCAGGCAAGTTTTGTACGCCGATTAATTTCTTCACCAATGTGACCCTCACTTGATATCTGCTGTCCAAGATAAACGTACGTGTCTGTTATCTCCAGCTTTTCTCCATCAATCGATAAATCTTCATTTCTTGTAAAAGCATTGAACATCACTTTTGTCTTCTGAAAGTTCATTTTTAATCCCACTTCTTTACTCTTGTCAGCAAGTTCCTGCATCATATTCTGTAGCTCTGATGGGGTAGTTGCAAAAATGACTATGTCATCAGCAAAACGAAGGTGGGTTAGATAATCTCCATTAATCTTTATGCCTTTGTTTTCCCAGTTCAGTGATTGAAAGACATTTTCCAATGTGGCATTAAAGAGCTTCGGAGATATGGTGTCACCTTGTCTCACTCCTTTTCCAATTTTTATGTGTGTTGTATTTTCAAACAGCCGAATCTTTGCACTTTCATTTTCATAGATGTTATTAATAATATTAATGTATGCATCTTCAATACCACAGGATTTCAGAGCCATTGCAACTGCTGATGGTTTCACCAAATCAAAAGCTTTTTCCTAATCGATAAAAGCCATGCACAATGGAAGTTCATATTCCCTCGCTCTTTCAATTAGTTCTCTCAGTACGTGGATATGATCTATTGTACTGTAGCCACTCCTGAATCCAGCTTGTTCTCTCGGTTGAGCCATGTCCAGTGTCACCTTCAAGCGGTGTGAAAGAACTTTAGTGAAGATTTTATAAACCACTGATAGGAGGCTGATAGGTCTGTAGTTCCTGAGATCCTCAATGTCACCTTTTTTTATGTAGCAAGATCATTGTAGCGTTGTTCCAATCCTCAGGAATTTTCCCTTCATTAAGGCATCGAGTGAAAATTTGGGCGAGTACTGTTTCGATTTCTCCACTTGCTTCTTGTATGATGTCTACAGTAATTCCATCTTCTCCTGGAGCTTTTCCTCGCTTCATGTTCTTGATAGCATGTGCAACTTCTGCTGGAAGAACGTAAGGTAAGGTGATGCGTAACATCACAGCCTCTCCTTGACAAATGTCAACCCCGCCTTCTCGTGGTACATCCTGTTCCCACTAAAGGGGCTCTGACGACCGCCAATAGCGGTATAACTATACCATCGGGATTAGAGGAAATGCTATCCCACACTCACCTACCCGCTTGGCCAGCGTGGTGAGTTATGGCCAAACCCCTCCAAAATGACTCCACAACTTAAATCTTGTCCCTCAGTCTCCGGCAGCTGGAATGTACCTGGCCAAGGCAGCGGCCAGTGCGACATGAAGGCAGAGGGTGCTAAGAATCCCCGGAGAACCGGACTAAGCTGCCATCTGATGCTGACCTTGGCTACGTATAACGGACGCTCCCTATCTTCTGATTCAAGGCTTCTTGAATTGGAAGAGGAACTACTAAGGATCAAGTGGGACATCGTCGGGCTAAGTGAGGTAAGGAGAAAAGGAGATCTCATTGAACTGAAATGTGGACATCTCTTCTACTATCGTGGGACAGATACTGGCAGAACTAGTGGTGTTGGATTTATAATAAACAAGAAACTGAAGGATAAAGTTGTAGAAGTTGAAAGTTCCTCTGACAGAGCTGCACGACTCGTTATCCAACTCTCGAGAAGATACCAGGCTCAGATTATTCAAACTTATGCACCCACCACAAGTCATGCTGAAGAAGAAATTGAAGAATTTTATGAGGAAATTCGTCATCTAAATAATAAAGGTAAGCAGCACTTGAAGATAATTATGGGAGATTTCAATGCAAAAATAGGGCAACGGCAACAGAATGAAACTTCAGTAGGTAAATTCGGTCACGGCAACAGGAACCAGCGTGGAAATACTCTCGTAGAGTTTGCAGAGGCAGAAGGGTTTTTCATCTTGAACTCCTTTTTCAAGAAAAAGCCACTCAGGAAATGGACATAGAGATATCCAAATGGGACGACAAGTGAAATTGATTTTATTATGTGTAACAAAAAATTCGTCGTAGAAGACTGCAGTGTGCTAAACAAGGTCAACACAGGTAGTGACCATAGATTGGTGAGATGTAAGATGCACCTCAACACTAAACTCGAACGTAGCAAGCTCATAAGACAAACAAAATGTATTGACATAACCAGCCTTAAAAAACACCATAATACCTTCAAATTGGAACTGAAGAACAGATTCTCTGCTTTAGAAGGCCTAACATCGGAAGAAGTGGATATTTCTGAAGTTAACAGAAAAGTAACCAAAGCTCTTATGGAAACAGCAACAAAATTAGCTGGGTCTAAGAACAAATTGCATGTGAACAAATTATCAGGAAAAACCAAAATTTTGTTGCATAAAAGAAGAGAGATGAGGACAACTAAAGAAGATGTGACTTCCAAAGTGGAATATATAGAGCTATGCAAGACAGTACGAAAAAGTATCACTGAAGACGTAAGGAAATTCAATGTGAACTAGTAAGGAAAGCAATTGAAAACAACTAAAGCCTAAAGATAGCAAAGGGACATCTCAGTAAGGGAAAAAAAAACAGATTATGGCACTGAGAAAAGAAAATGGTTCTGTAACAAGAAATAGAGGCGAAATTTTGACAAGAGTGAAAGGTTTCTACTCCAAATTATATGAAAGGGATGATACATGTACTCCAGGCATCTAATATATATATATATATCATCATCATCATCATCATTGTCAACCATTATTAATCCACTGCTGGACGAAGGTCCCCCCAAGTTTCCTCCACAACGGTCTGTCTTGTGCCAGTCTCCTCCATGTCACCCCTGCATACTTTCGAATTTCATCCACCCATCTCCCATGTGGTCTTCTTCTGGGTCTTTTCCTGTCCCTTGGAATCCAATCTAAAATTCCGGCTGTCCATCGATGATCTGTCCTTCTGGCAGTATGTCCAGCCCATTGCCATTTCAGGGATTTAACTCTGATCATGATGTCTTCCACTCTTGTCATTTTTCGGATCCACGAGTTCCTCTTCTTATCTCTCCTGGTTACACCAAGTATGCACCTCTCCATGGCTCTTTGAGTTGTCTGCAGCCTTTGTATGTCTCTTTTAGTTAAGGTCCACGTCTCTGCACCATACGTAAGCACTGGAAGGATGCATTCATCAAACACTTTTCTTTTAAGACATAATGGCATATTGCTCTTGAAAATTATGCTGTTTCTTCCAAAAGCTCTCTAGGCAAGTTTTGTACGCCGATTAATTTCTTCATCAATGTGACCCTCACTTGATATCTGCTGTCCAAGATAAACATACGTGTCTGTTATCTCCAGCTTTTCTCCATCAATCGATAAATCTTAATTTCTTGTAAAAACATTGAACATCACTTTTGTCTTCTGAAAGTTCATTTTTAATCCCACTTCTTTACTCTTGTCAGCAAGTTCCTGGATCATACTCTGCAGCTCTGATGGGGTAGTTGCAAAAATGACTACGTCATCAGCAAAACGAAGGTGGGTTAGATAATCTCCATTAATCTTTATCCCCTTGTTTTCCCAGCTCAGCGACTGAAAAACACCCTCCAATGTGGCATTAAAGAGCTTCGGAGATATGTTGTCACCTTGTCTCACTCCCTTTCCAATTTTTACGTGTGTTGTATTTTCAAACAGCCTAATCTTTGCACTTGCATTTTCATAGATGTTATTAATAATATTAATGTACGCATCTTCAATACCGCAGGTTTTCAGAGCCATTGTAACTGCTGATGGTTTCACCGAATCAAAGGCTTTTTCATAATCGATAAAAGCCATGCACAATGGAAGTTCATATTCCCTTGCTCTTTCAATTAGTTCTCTGAGCACGTGGATATGATCTATTGTGCTGTAGCCACTCCTGAATCCAGCTTGTTCTCTCGGTTGAGCCAAGTCCAGTGTTACCTTCAAGCGGTGTGAAAGAACTTTAGTGAAGATTTTATAAACTACTGATAGGAGGCTGATAGGTCTGTAGTTTCCGAGATCCTCATACATATATATATATATATATATATATATATATAAAGGAGAAAGTTTATTTGTGTGATTTTTGTTTGGCCATACAGATCCACATGCTTAATATTAAAGCCACCAAATTTGGCATGCTACAGCTAATCTGATCAAAACTAAGACTGTAAGAAGTTTTTGGAATTGCACTATTTTAGGGGAGGGGGTTAGAGGCCCTTCCAAATTTCCATTGGATAAACCTGAGCCACAGCATCTGGGTGAGCGTTGAGGTAGAAATTCAAACAGTGCGTGATACGCCGCAGAAGCATGCAGAATATTGCAATTTAGCGGCAATTCTTCACATTCTATTCAAAATACAGATGCAGTTTTGCTTTTCCCACCTTGGGATGGGCTTTACTATTAGTGCTATATATTTGAATGACACATTTTTCACTTGATCATTATGATTATTAAGGTTCTTTATAGGAAATTTATTAAACTAGAGGGGTGTTGCCCTTATAAGAAAAATATCAGAGATTTCTGCTGTATTGCTTCTTGAGTCATTGAAACTGATAAATTCATTTAGGGCCATTTCTTCATAAAAATCTTTATTACCAATTTTTGTTAACCATCTCCCATTGCTTAAACCTTAAGAAAAATTAAAAATAAAATAAAATGTACTTACATGATGTAGAAAAACTTTTGCCAGCTGTTGAAGTTTCTTCTTGGTGAGTTAAAGATGTGCTATGTTGTTGGCCTTCACTCAGTACTGCAGCAACACTGTCAGAGCAAGTGGGTTTTTCGTAATGCCTCTCATGCACCTCCTGACCAGTATCAATTTGTTTGCTTTGTTTATTTACTTAATTGTACTAAGTCGTTTTACACATGATGAGACAAATCAAAGCCAAATTGTGTAAAAAAAAACCTAATTAGCAACAAAGGACAAACAGTATGTCACACAGTTGGGCTTTCATGACAGTTCAACATATAATGTGCAAATGGCCTTGAGCGTGCGCTGCAAATTGCCGATGGTGACATAATTCAGGGAGCAGGAGCATGGAAAATCTTACCTGATTCATTTGCGAATTCAGCCAACATGGAAGGCAATATGCAGCATTTTTGGCCACCTCCTCATCTTTTTAACATCAAATTACACATTTTCTTGTCCATTATAGATTTATCACTAGTAAAAGCAGAAAGTTAAAATAAAAAACTGCCGCCCCGGTGGCACAGTGGTCTTAACAATGGCCTCTAATCATTTGTCTGAAAGGGATCTGGGTTCGAATCCCTGTGAGGCATGGATGTTGTGTTTGTCTGACCGCACTGGCTCTCTGCCTTCCCTGGAACCAGTGACCCTAAATTAAGGACTGGCAAGTGCTTATAGCTCCAAAAAAAAAAAAAAAAAAAAAAAAAAAAAAACTATTTAAAATATAAGTCATCAATTTGCTGTAAATAAGTAAAATATATATATATATACCCAAGAGCAGAGTCAAAGACAAAAAAAATTTTAACCTAAGAATTTAAAACCTAATTTGCAAATAAACTTGAATATCATGACGCGCAACGCAGCAGTTATGAATATTCAGAATTCACGTACTATAAAGAAGAGACAGAAGCAAAAAACAATTTTTTAAGAGGTACTAAACAAAACAAAACAAAACTCATATACAAATGGGTATGAGCAAAAACGAAGATAAATTAACAGCAACCTGAATGTAGAAAGTGTTGAGAATGCCTAGTCTTGGCTTTATCAAGGACTAGCAAAACTCTGCATTTTCTCACTTCCACAAAGACCTAGTTGGAAATGGGTTTCTGCAAAGTCATAGATGCAAGTTTTAAGCCCACCTAAAATTTTTAAAAATATCACAACTTCCTCAGAGTTGCAAGATGAATCACTTAGTTAATATTTTTTACATGCATCTATAACTTTCCTGTCCCAACCCATGCTCATCATCTGCCACTAAAACCAGAAAAAAACAATCACAAAAAAAAACACAAGTTGTGAGAGTGTCTGAATAAATCAAAAGAATTATTCAGCTAAAACACATTGCCAAGTTACCTAGCCACCTAAGAGAGAATTTTAACAAGAATAGCAATACCAAAGTACTACAAATCTTATGCTTTGCAGTGTATAAAGCTTTATTCAAAATGCCAAATAATTAAAAAAAAATTAAAGGAATAGATTCCTGATAGTAAACAGGATTTTTGTCCCTCAACAACTGACATCACAAGAACAAAAACTAATAATAAAATAAAAAGATGCTTTGGAAAACTTATATGACTTTAACAATTAGTAATTGCAATATTCAAGGAGTGCTTTAAGAGTATAATAATGAAGATATTATGTTCTTACCGACATTGAAAAAACATCATTGACAACAAGAACAATAAAACGACTAACTACTCATAGAAAGTGCCCCAAAACTCTCTAAATTTCCAAGTAAAGTGAAAGAAAAAAACACAAAAAGTTACTGTACTTGCTTGCACTTAATTGAGTGATCCAAAAAAAAAAAAAAAGAAAATGTCTGCTTAAAATGCTCATAAATTAAACTTAGAACTCAAAAACAAGGACAAAGATGAGAGCTTACCTCTAATGCCTCCTTCATTCACCACTGACTAAAACATGGCCGAACTTTCTCCTGGGCCGCCCCGATGAGGCAGGTGTGTGTGTGTGTGTGGGGGGGGGGGGGGTCCTAAGGCTTCTCACAGAAAAAGACCCTACCTGCAAAATTTCTACCAAGGGAATTATACAACTAAGAATGAAGACCTGTTTGTTCAGATAGAGTAGAATTAACACTCCAGAATACACAAAAAATATAATCAAATACACTTGTAGTGTATTTAATAACTTTTATATGTATTTAATTACCTTAGTGAACTTCTACAGACATTTCAATATCCTATTTATTTTAATGTAAGTTTTGCTATTTTTAGGCTAGTTATTCTAGAGAGTGAATACCTAGTTTTCTTCGTATTTATTTTTTATTTTATTTTTTTAATCAAATTTTAAACTTTTTTGTGTGATTTTATATGCATTATTTTATTTTTTATAGGACTGCCCTGTCCATAGCACTAAAGGTTCCTATTTTTGTAGTTAATATGCATCCTCTAGGCCAACTTCCAAGAAGGCTTTCATTAGCCACAATCATTTTATTAACTGTGTAGAAATTAAAACAGATATGCCAACCTAACTCTATTATTCAGAATAATTTTTCTTAAAGTTCTTTTGATGAAAGAAGTTGGAATTTTGTTTTCTAGAAAACAGTTTAATAGGATTCTAATTTGGTTATTGAAGTCCAAATTGTTGCTGCAAATTCTTGAAATTTTAAGTACCTGAGGAATTAATGCATTCTCAATTCTTTGGTTGAGATGTTATTGTTCCAGTGCAGATATTTAATTACTTTGAAAGGAAAATTAACTCTTTTGTCAAAAAGGCAGTTGGACGGGTTGCCACTGTTAAGTTTAATGCTTAAGTCTAGGAAATCTAGTTCCTGATTACTGTGGTTGGTTTTACATAAGTTAAGAGAGCTAGGATAGATATTTGCAAAATCACTTTCTTTAACTTCTGAATTATACAAAACAGATCGTCAATATATCTATAAAAGTAAAGGTAGTTATCTGAGCATGAAGAGTTTTTTTTTAATGAATTTATATTCTTTAAAGAACAGGAATATATTTGCCACACTTGTTGAGTGAGATACTCCCATAGGGATACCGTTTACTTTCTTATAGAGAGTATTATTATATAAAATATGATTATTGTTTATGCAACAATTGAGATAAGAGTTCCAAGCTCCTACGTTAACTAATTGGTTAAGCTTAAATTCTACATACAGCTCTTTAAAGGTAGTGTTGATATCTGAAAGAGGCAGATTAGTATATAGGTTCTCAAAATCATAACTATTAATATCTATGGGATTTATGTTGAGTATAGTGGAAATTACTTCTGATTTATTATTAATTATCCAAAAATTTCTGTACTTCATATTAGTACAGTTACTGATGTGTTTCAAGACCCTCTTCAAGATTGCTTCAAAAGCTTGATCAATTTTATTTTTATGACTCCTAACTCCACTATCTATGAATCTAAATTTCACCGGATCCTTATGAAACTTGACAGTTGCAAAAAGAAAGGGAAATTCAGTCTCATATCTTCTCATTTGAGGAATTTTAAGCTTCTTGAAGAAGGCCTTAAAACAATTTTCTAACTGTTTGGTACCATAACTTATGGGCTCATAGGTTACTCTATTATTGAGTTCCAGATTTAACAATTCAAAATAGAATTTTTTGCAGATAATTGCAAAATTATTGCTAGCTTTATCTGTAGTGGTAAAAATATACAGGTCTTATAGTTTGGAGAGTGACCTTTTGGCATCTCCAGAGAAAAAAATATTTCTATCAAAACAAAAATCAAGACCTGCCAACTCATTAGTGAAGCCATTGATTACATTATATTTCCATTCTGCGAAGGCCTCAATAGGCTGATTGTATGTTAAACTGGTTTTTATAATGTACCTATTAACGTCTTGAGTGAAGCTCTCAAGAATCCTTTCTTTGGAGATTTGGAAGGAAGGTCTAAATTTAGAACCATACTCTAATAAATTCCTAAGCTTGTCATTTTCAACAAAACTCAAGTTACCAGTGATAATATGCTTGTAATTCTTATCATAGTGAACTGTGTCTTTATGTTCATCACAAGAACATGTAGTAACTACAGGTATGGAATTTGAAGAATTAAGTTTGTAGTTTTCAACTATTGACCCTAAGGTCTTAACATATTTAAAACTTACAATAGACTGGTGCCTGTGGATGGGGAAAAAAATTGCATTAATGTAGAACAGCTTCCTAATATTGAGATGATCATAGGTTTTATTTAGAAACCTGATGGTCACATAATTACTGGAAATTTCTTTAAGAGAAATTTTCTCTTTAAGTATATGCTTAAGAATGTCCAGAACCAAAACAAAAAACATGCTTATCAACTTGATTAGCAGTTTCTTTCCAAAAAAAAAAAAAAAATTTAGGACAGAGTGCTTAAAGGACTTAAGAATTCTGCAAGTATTTTTAACAAAACTTGTATCATTTTTAAAAAGTTTTTTGCTTCTGTCTTTTCTTTATAGTATATATATATGTAAATCAGCTAGCTAACTTTCTGACTGATCGGTATTCTGATCTAATGTTGGCAAAGGGATAAGCATACAGGTAGCTGTAAAGCGAAGAGCTGGCTGGGTATAATGCAATATTCTTCTACTGATAAGTCATAATAATGTCTTTAATTTGCAATAATTGGCAAAAATATTAATTTGGGGTGGCAAATGCAAGGGCTAGGGAGGATGCAGCCACACCCCCTGCATCCCCTGTGTGGGTGCCAGTGGTAGTAATATTTCACCTGCTTTTGTATGCATATAATTTCATCAAAGAAAACTAGAAACTATAGTTACATTGTTAATTATTAGTAGTATGTAAATTGAGGTGTTAATCAATTAAGTAAAGCCACATTACTGCAGATCCTCAATCAAGACAATTTTCCTTTTTTTGGTCATTTTTGCATTGTCTTATGTTGAGATTTCCATTGCTTACCCAGGTATATTTGATTTTTTGTTCCTGCACCAATCTTCTAGCTTGCAAAACATGTAGAAAAGGGTAAGGGAAGAGGTTTTCATTGATTTTTTTTTTTTTTTAGGATGATATTTTTTATCTTTATCAGAGTTGTTAATAGGAATCCTTCGAGATGAGACCCACTGATCCTAGACCGAAATTGAACCAAGATAGGAGTTCCATGTTTCTTATTTTGATTGGCTGGTAAAGTATGAACTATGTCTATATCTTTAGGTTGGTAGCTCTCTATTTTTTGTTTATTAGCTAGTAGGTCTATTTGCTTTCTTATTTCAGTTTCATTGTTTATATTCTCAATAATAAGATCATGAATTTGGACATTTTTATTCCTATAATACTGGTTTATTGAATGCACTTCATTCTTCAAATTCTTTATTTGTTGGGAACTATTATTTTTTTTGAGTTTCCATCATTTCAATTTTATCTTTTAAGGTATTATTGGCCTGCTGCAAAGTATTTTAGTTATCAATTATTCCATAGTATATTTAGTATATTTAATTTTTTTGCATTTCATTTTTCAGTTCTAGGATACAGTCAAGTTTAGAATTTATCTTAAGTATTGCTTGATTGGTTAATTGTAACACTTGTACTTGATCTTCTGTATTGTAAGGTGAGCTAGTCTTAGTCTTAGATAAGTTGGCTGCAGCTGAGCTTTTTTTTTCTTTTTTTTTTTTTTTTGTCAGAGAATTCTGCACCCCATCATATATTGAGCTATCCTGACACTGAATGAGGTTTTTTGTATCTGGTGTTAATGTTTCAAATTTATTCATATGCATTGCAGATGATAGTGTTTGCTGCAGTGGGAACACTTTATTGAATTAAGATTATCCAATTGGCCCTGTTGACAAGCATAACACTTCATGACTAAGGTCATTAATTATCAATAAATATTATAAAGTATATAGCTGCCTGCTGGAAACAGTATAATTTCGACCAGGTCCAGTGTTAAATGACAACCTCTTTACCTGATGGATTAGAGGCATAAATTAATGTTACAACGCTTTAAAGCATTTTACGAAAATCGGTTGTAGGAAATCGAAAGATTTTAGTAAGTTGGAACTCGTCTGCAATTCCACACGACAGATGGCGATACAAGTAATCAGTTTTTAAATAACCAAAACATCAAAGTAAGTGGTATTACTCTCAGCGACTTGTCCTATAAACTTTTCTGAACTAGAAACTGTATGAAAGAGTACGAACCCCCATAGCTCCAACTCCACCACAGCAGAATCCATCCATGGAATGTCTTACAGTTGTAATCCAGCCGGAGCCACACCCTGCACAGGATCCAAGAATTACTGGTAGCACACCATAATAACACCTGCCTCTCAAAATATATCACACGCTGTTGGAGAATATTAACAAACCACAATTCGTCAATGCAGATTGTGAATCAGATACAACAGAAACTCCTAATTGTAAATTCCTAATAATTTAAACCTAAGTAAATTGCTGTGTGACATGTTTACATTTCAACTTACAGAATGATTTTTATGAAGATCTACTTGGTATTAGGATCTTTAAGTGACCCTTGATTTCTTTTTCTTTCAAATCAAATTTTTGAAAGGAAAATGATTATCTGATAGAATACCCCATTTTCTGAGCATGGTTTTGTGCTGTATCCAGTCACGAGTGAATTTAAAATGAAATTGTTAAAATTTGTTCACTACTGAATTCATTTTACAATGCATATTTCCACACATGTTCTCTTTCATCAGGGATCTAACATAATTTTTTCATGAGGAAATTTGTGTCATTCCCCTGCAAGTATCTGCGGTTTCGAGTGGGATGCAAGAATAAATTTCCCGGTGATGTTTGGTTGCCCCAAACCGTCCCCAGTTGCAGTGTTATCAATGTGCAGTAGTTTGTTCAAGGAAGTACTTTTTGGCCGCCCCGGTTGCGCAGTGGTCTAAGCGATGGCTTCTGATCTTTCGTCCGGAAGGGGTCAGGGTTCGAATCCTGGTGAGGCATGGGTGTTGTGTTTGTTTTACGGCACTGGATCTCCCCTCCCTGGAACCAGTGGCCCTGAATTAGGAACAGGCGACTGCTTATAGCCCATTGAGTTGCTCACGGTGGTCGTTAAACCTCCAATAAGCCGCCCCAGTGGCGCAGTGGTCTAAGGCGCTGGCCTCTGATCATTCGTCCGTAAGGGGTCCGGGTTCGAATCCCGGTGAGGCATGGATGTTGTGTTTGTCTTACGGCACTGGCTCTCTCCCTTCCCTGGAACCAGTGACCCTAAATTAGGGACGGGCGACTGCTTATAGCCCATTGAGTTGCTCATGGTGGTCGTTAAACCTCCAATCAAAAAAAAAAAAAAAAAAACTCCAATAAAAAAAAAATGGGTGGTGTTTTCTTGCAATTCACTGAAGCCAATGGTCCTAAATTAAGGACGGCGAAAGCTAGCCCAGTGTGGCCGTTCAACTCCAAAACATACACAGATGTCAAAAGGAGGCACATACAAGTAATAACTGGAGACCTCGTGTTGCACGAAAACTTTGCAACAGTCATCACTGGCTGAGTTCCCAAAGTTGCACTGCATCAGCCGGCCAGTTATGACTGGACAGGAATACTGTATTTATGGTATGGAGGCAGCTGTGTAGCAGACCACTCACATACACAGGCGATTAAATACTGGTTTAATCCTTTTTATTATCACAAGGGAGCCAAATTTACATACCTAAAAACTTTTTAAGGGGTACAAAATTCTTTTTGAAGGGGTTACTGTACTTTAAAATATCCACTGAGAGAAGAAGAGGTAATTTTTTTTTATTTTTTTTTATTGGAGTTTTAACGATTGGAGTGAGCAACTCATTTTGCTGTAAACAGTCGCCTGTCCCTAACTTAAAGTAACTGGTTCCAGGAAAGGGAGAGAGCCAGTGCCGTAAAACAAACACAACCTCCATGCCTCATCGGGATTTAAACCCGGACCTATCGAGGACGAGTGATCAGAAGCAATCGCTTAGACCACTGCGCCACCTGGGAGGCAACCTTGCTCTATTTTCCGTGTCATTCAGCAATTCCATACCATTGTCTAGAGTGAAAATAATTGTTTAGGACGTGGAATAAACATAATTTGCAGTACCTGTTGCCCATTGAAGCAACATCGTCCGGAATGCGAAGGTGAGGACATCCACAGACTAAAATGGCACGTCCGTCAACTACACATGAAGAAGAGGAGCTTCGCATGATATAGTTGCAGCCAGCATCTCACCAAGATGCGACGCTGGAATTTTGTGCTGAATTCGAAAACCAATTAGCATAGCTGGTATCAAAATCAACAAAAACAATGGGAAATTCCTGTAAACATTCCAGAACAAACCACGCGCTCAAATAACAAACGGAACTTGCGGGAACCAACGAGAAATTAATTAGACGTCGCTAAACTCAAGAAGTACATCAGCAGCAAACGGCTGGCATCAGCGCTTAAAGCCTTTGCCCAGGCAAAGAAAGCAAAAATGGAAAGCCTTTCTTTCATTATTGAAGGTTTAACAATCACTGTCACAACTCAATGGTCAAAAATCAGTCACCCGTCCTTAATTTAGGGACACTGGTTCCATGCAAGGGAGAGAGTCAGGTGTGACAAACACAACATTCATGCCTCACCGGAATTCAAACCCGGACCCGTGTCGGACGAATAGTCATAAGCCAGGGCTTAGACCACAGCTCCACCGGGGCAGCTGGGGAGCCTTCACGCAGCCTTCTTGAAGGACAGTTCCGCCTTCCCTATGATGGTGAGTTCTTCTTACTGCACTTGCTTTTTTCCTCCCGATGGGTGACTGCTTATATCTGAATAAGGTATAAGCAGTTCCAAAGCTACAGAAGTCAGCAATATGCAAATGTGTTGTTCCACAAGGTCGACTTCGCCGAGGATTGACGTCTCCAATCCAGAACAGGCAATACTCAGCAAGACGCACACTTCTCTTCAGCAATATTTTTTATTGAAGGTTTAACGACCACCGTGAATAACTCAATGGGCTATAGGCAGTCGCCCGTCCCTAATTTAGGGTCACTGGTTCAAGGGAAGGGAGAGAGTCAGTGCCGTAAGAAACAAGCAATATCCATGCCTCACCGGGATTCGAACCCTGACCCCTTTGGGACGAATGATCATAAGCCATCGCTTAGACCACTGCGCCACCGCAGCAATCTTAAGAACTAACCTAAAAAAATTTCCTGAGCAGGAGGGTGTAATGGCCAGTTAGCGAGTAATAACACATGTTTTGCACAATTTCTTTTACCGGAAAGACGTTTTTCATTCACTTTCCACTTTAGATAATACAAATTTGTGTTGAACAATCATATGCGCATTTTGCTTTATCAACCGCCAGTTCTAGTGGTCTCAGGGGCGAGGTTGCAATTATGTTTGTTTGTGGGTTTAACGACCACTATGAGCATCTCAATGGACTCTAAGCAGTCTCACATGACTGGTTTGAGGGCACTGGTTCCAGGGAACGGAGACACATCATCTATGCCTCACCCCATCCACAACGGACAAATGGTTCCAAACTAGCGTTAGGTGCCACTCAGTTACCTGGGTAACCTTCCGACCATTAGTCCGAGGTGAGCCGGTGATTGATTTCCGAGTGAAACTTGGGTGATGCAGTCTGATCGCATTGGCTGAATCCCTACCCTGGAAGCAGTGATTCGATATTTGGTACGACGACTGCTTATAGTCTTCAGAGCAGTTCATGTTGTACCTACCCCGCCCCCTGAAAAAAGAAACCAATAATCAAAGGAAAATATATCTTCCTTTTAAAATGAAATAATGTACATCATGAAAGATATTTGGTGGTTTCGGACCAGCATAAGTTTGTTTACATCCATTTTGCTTAGTTGTGGGTTTAATGCTCACCGTGAGCAACTCGGTTAAAAGCTGTCGCTCGTACCTAATTTAGGGCCACTGGTTGTAAGAAAAGGTGTGATTGATTTTTTTGATTGGAGGTTTAACGACCACCGTGAGCAACTCAATGGGCTATAAGCAGTCGCCCGTCCCTAATTTAAGGAAACTGGTTCCAGGGAAGGGAGAGAGATATCCAGTGCCGTAAGACAAACACAACATCCATGCCTCACCGGGATTCGAACCCGGACCCCGTTCGGACGAATGATCAAAGGCCATTGCTTAGACCACTGCGCCACCGGGGTGGCAGAAAGGTGTGAGTCAGTGCCGTATGACAAATACAACACCCATGCCTCACCGGGATTTGAACCCGTATCCAATCGGAGGAACGGTCACAAGCCATCGCTTAGAGCACTGCGCCACCGAATCGGCCACTCAGTTTCCATTCCTTAACAAGGAGTTATGTTGCTGGGTTTCAGAAGAATATCGATTATATTTTTAAAGGACATGTCTGACATTTGTTATCGTATGCTATATGATTGTGCTAACAAGTCAAGTCACCTAAAATCAATAGGCTACCTTTGGTGGCACCGTGGTCTAAGCGCTGGCTACTGATCATTCCTACGAGAGGGGTGCGGGTTCGAAACGCAGTGCGTCATGGTTGTTGTGTTTGTCTCGCGGAAGTGGCACTTTCCCTTCCCTGGAAACTGACAGCAAATTACGTACAGGCATCTGCTTATAGCCAGTCGAGTTTCTAATGGTGATCGTTAAACCTCCAAGCAGAACGAAAATAAAAAAATTAAATTAATAGAGGAAGGGCCGAGATATTTTTGCCACCCCATTTGCGCAGTGGTCTAAGCGCTAGCCTATGATCACTCCTCCGAGATGGTTCTGCGTTTGACTTCCGGCGGCACCCGGATGTTATGTTTGTATTACGCACGACTCATTTAGATCTTAGGGGGCACTTATGCTAAGATATCAGAGTAGGATATCAAGGCTAAGACATCTGAGAAGGATATCAAGACTAAAACGCCGCCCCGTTGGCGCGGTGGTGTAAGCGATGGCCTCTGATCATTTGTCCGTACGGGGTCCGGGTTCGAATCCCGGTGAGGCATGGATGTTGTGTTTGTCTTACGGCACTGGTTCTCTCCCTTCCCTGGAACCAGTGACTCTAAATTAGGGACGGGCGACTGCTTATAGCCCATTAAGTTGCACACGGTGGTCGTTAAACCTCCAATCAAAAAAAAAAAAAAAAGACTAAAACATCTGAGTAGGATATCAAGGCTAAGACATCTGAGTAGGATATCAAGGTTAAAACATCTGGGTAGGATATCAAGACTAAGACATCTGAGTAGGATATCAAGACTAAGACATCTGAGTAGGATATCAAGGCTAAGACATCTCAGTAGGATATCAAGGCTAAGACATCTCAGTAGGATATCAAGGCTAAGACATCTCAGTAGGATATCAAGGCTAAGACATCTGTGTAGGATATCAAGGCTAAGACATCTGAGTAAGTCTCCAAAGAACTTATGACAGAGATTCATTAGTGAATCCGTTAGCCACCCCTGTGGCGCAGTGATCTAACGGTTGGCTTATAACCCCAATCGAAAAAAAGAAAGACAGAAAGAAAGGAAACTCGTAAAAGTGCACTAAACTGTTCTTTTTTCTGTTTGGTGGTTTAACGACCACCGTGAGCAGCTCAAAAGGCTATAAACATGCTCAGTTATTAATTTAAAAGTCATTGTGTTATATAGAAGATTTGGGTACTAAAAAAAATGACCTGCTAATGTTGCAAATCATATTGTAAATTACAGAAAATTAAAATTTGGGAGATGGGTGGATGCATTTCGAAACAAAACTGAAATTTTGATTAAGGCCATGAAACATAAATAGGAAAATAAAATGCACCACTGAATTTGGAAACTCCCAAAAGTTACTATTGTATTGTTTGCGTCAGATGAGTAGATACACCTGAAAGTGGAAGAAAGGTAACTATTGTTTACATGTGTACCAAATTTGTAAACACTAAAAATTAGTAGTATACAATGTACACGTGTAATAACTTTTGGAGGCTGTGAAGTCAAATATGTCCGCAGGGGTCCGGGTTCGAATCTCGGTGAGGCATGGGTGTTGTGTTTGTCTTACGGCACTGGCTCTCTCCCTTCCCTGGAACCAGTGACCCTAAATTAGGGACGGGCGACTGCTTATAGCCCATTGAGTTGCTCACGGTGGTCGTTAAACCTCCAATCAAAAAAAAAAAAAAAAAAAAAAAAGTCAAATATAATGGTTAGGACAAAAACATTGATTTTATACCACAAATTACCTAAGATTTCTTTCCTGACCTCAGTCACTGCTGAGGGGGATACATTTGAACCATGTGATGAAAATTCAAACTGAGATGCTTATTACTTCACTTCATTAAGGTTTGGGGTTTTTTGAAAGGCCACTTGGCCTATATTTATTTGAAAACTTAACAAGCTAATTTCTTTTGGACACAAACTTTTAACCTGGCCACTGGGCCCAATAAAAATAATTAGCTGACAGCTTAGTTGCTTTCAATGAAAATATAGCACCAGGAACATCACATAAAGGCAATTTACAAGGCATGCAAATTAAGTGGATGAAGTGCAAATTTCCTTCACTCTCTCTCGTAGTAAAAAAAAACATAAGCATATGTGTACACTATGTTGCACTAACTAACTCCGAACCAACCTTCTCAGACCAGTCTTCTGAATCCACTTTTAATTCTAAACTACCATAACAACTGAGCCAAATTTTACGTATAATGAAAAGTTACCTTAATACAAGGTTCTTCCCTTCCAGGAAAATTTGCCTTTAAATCAACATAACCTAACCATGTAGCATTACCTGACACTGAACCAATTCTAGACACTATACAAAAATCTAATACACTAAATACCTTATTCAATTTACTTAAAGTTATCATTAAATTGCTACACCGAAAAAAGAATCTCAATTCACACTATCATCATGAAAATCCAACTTTTCAAAATTCCATACTATAAGTTTTCCAATCTACAGGCACCCATGTAGTAACCAACTCGGGCATAAAGCCAAATAAACATCTCAACCAATCAGTCCCACTTCTCTAGAAAAACACGATTTTTCTGGGAGAACAACAAAGTTTGAGTCTGAAGGCGAGAAAAGGTCGTGAATCCATTCCCAGCCTATACAGTGTAGTGGAGCAAAGTGTGACCTAACTCTGTACTGTTTCTTCACTCTGATTTTTGGACAATTCACACCACTCCTGGTAGTAACCACCTCCTATGAGCCAACGAGCTTACTCGGGCAGAAAACAAATCCCGTAAGTTGTTTCGTGCACCCTTTCAGACCCGAGGCATATCCACATATGGAAAAGTATCCCGCAAGAGTTCACTTGCCCCCAAAATATCTCATTCCCTATTTTCCAGAAAGCTCACTCAACATCATTATTTCCAGAAAATTCACTAAATCACCTTTTTTCCCAGAAAATCACTTCATATCTTTATTTTCCCATGAACACACTTCATATCTTTATTTCCCAGAAAATCACTTCACATCTTTATTTCCCAGGAACACACTACTACTCATTTCCCAGAAAGCTCAATAACACCATACTAGACACACTATACCAAACCTTACTTTATTCCCAGAAAACTATAAATCACCGTATCTCACAATCATCTATTTCTAAAAAAAAAACATCACTTCTTCAAGAAACACAACAGCTATTCGGGTTTGCTCAGTCACACTATACATATGCCCCTTTATTCTGCCTGTATGCCCATTCCTATATTCTTTCCCCATAAAAATCCGTTTTTCTAATCCACGGGCTGAAACTAGAAATTAGCCCTCACTACTACAAAAATTTTAAGGATTAATTTTGCACTTAAATTTACTTAAACACTAAACCATAATAATAACCAGCCTACAAGAAAAGTTCCCAACTACATGACTACATGGCACCTACACTAAGCTCATAAATACAAATTCTGCTTCACAAATACAAAAATCACTGAGCACAAAAAGAGTTAAATTTTTCTTAAGAGAAATACTGGTCTGAGAGGTTGTTTGTTCCAAAATAACTTAATACAATTTGGATTTCAGATATTCCCTACACATGTAAAAATTTACGCAGCATAACACTACCATAAAAAACCCTAAATGGAGAAACATTTACGACTTCAGTTCTTAATCGAACTCCATAAGCTTTTCAAGTTCCTGACGACACTTCTAGACGAATTTTTGACGGCTTCATTGCTCTTGTTGTCAATGTAGAAAATAAACAAAACTTACTCCCAGTCCTTAGGGCAGGGTAAAGGAGTTTGGCAACCAACTGCCATTTTTCCTCCTAGAATCACGGGTGGTTTCAAAATAAATCACGAAAAAAAGGCAGGTTCTGATACTACGTCGTCCTGGTGGTCGGCGGTGCTTGAGGGCGAAAGCCATCGTCTTTCGAAGTTTCCATGCGGTTTTAAGGCGCGATCCCCAACTCTCACGAGAATGCTTAGGAGGGCATCGGTTGTCATCCTTCGCTGCGCTCCGAGGAGGTCCCGTCCTACGGTTGTCCTGTCCTTTCTTCATAATTTCTTCCACCTTTTTGTATTTGGAGGAATCAGTGAACAATTTAGCGCAAGCCCTGAGCTTTTAATTTGTCATGTAACTAACCATGAACCTGAAAAGTCCCCACGCCAGAAGACCGTCGCTACAAGGCTCCGCTAAGCTTTTCGCCTAGATGTCACATCGTGGTCAGCAAAGGCAGTAAAGAGTAGCCTGGTTTTTTTTCTGTGGGTCCTCTCAGCGTCAAGAGAGAGAGAGAGAGAGAAATCGAGTCGAGTATAGTGCCTGAGTGAGTGACGCTTCTCTCTCTTGAAGCCGGGGTGTTCGAAAATTCGTTGACACACTCATTGGTCGAACTTTCCCCCTAGCAACCAACGGTTTTGCTGCCCATTGGCCAAGAGGTCCCCGCCAAAACCGTTGAGAAAACACACATGGCCTTCGCCTCGAATCTTCACTCCCACGCCTCGAGAGTGACCCCTGACCTCTGTATAGGGGTGTTCACACTCCCTGCTATTCCAAGCCAAAAATAGAATTTTCTCTGGCGGTAGCGAATCAAAATGACACCTTCCTAGCGTCTTTTAAAACGTTTCGGGAAGGGAAGAAAAATAAAAATGGCATGCTCAACTTTTTGTACCATATAAGAGAATAATTTCCTTTGCTTCGTTCCGTGGTGAAAAAAAAATAATAATGGAATTAAATTTTGTCTACCGAATAAGAGTGGGATAAACTTTGCTCTCCTTTTCTTCCTACTCCGAGAAATAAGTTAAATATTTACAAAAATAATAATAATCCATTACTACTTTCCCCTTTTTCTTTTCTCACATTAAATTTTGCCTGCTTACCCTGGGTACGAGAAATGACATAACTGGCTAAATTCTGACACTGTCATTCCGCCAGTAAATTAAAAAAAAATTGATCAGGTTTCTCTTATATTCACACGCAATGAAAATTCGAGACAGATCCATGCCTCACCGGGGTTCGAACCTACACCCATCCCTATCGAATGGTCAGAAACCAGTGCTTAGACAACTTCGCCACTAAGGCGGCTCACGAAACTGGAGCAATTGGATTGACAACTGTGCCACTAAGGCGGCTCACGAAACTGGAGCAATAGGATTGACAACTTCGCCACTCAGGTAGCATACGGAACTGTAGCAATAGGATTGACAACTTCGCCACTCAGGTAGCATACGGAACTGTAGCAATATGATTGACAACTTTGTCACTAAGGTGGCATACGGAACTGTAGCAATAGGACTGACAACTTCGCCACTAAGGTGGCTCACGAAACTGTAGCAATATGATTGACAACTTCGCCACTAAGGTGGCATACGGAACTGTAGCAATAAGATTGACAACTTCGCCAATAAGGTGGCACACGAAACTGTACCCGTATGATTGACAACTTCGCTACTAAGGTGGCTCACGAAACTGTAGCATTATGATTGACAACTTCGCCACTAAGGTGGCATACGAAACTTTAGCAATAGGATTGACAACTTCTTCACTAAGGTGGCTCACGAAACTGTAGCAATATGATTGACAACTTCGCCACTCAGGTGGCATACGAAACTGTAGCAATATGATTGACAACTTCGCCACTAAGGTGGCACACGAAACTGTAGCAATAGGATTGACAACTTCGCCACTCAGGTGGTTCACGAAACTGTAGCAATATGATTGACAACTTCGCCACTAAGGTGGCATACGAAACTGTAGCAATATGATTGACAACTTCGCCACTAAGGTGGCACACGAAACTGTAGCAATAGGATTGACAACTTCGCCACTCAGGTGGTTCACGAAACTGTAGCAATATGATTGACAACTTCGCCACTAAGGTGGCATACGAAACTGTAGCAATAGGATTGACAACTTCGCCACTAAGGTGGCATACGAAACTGTAACAATATGATTGACAACTTCGCCACTCAGGTGGCATACGAAACTGTAGCAATATGATTGACAACTTCGCCACTAAGGTGGCATACGAAACTGTACCAATAGGATTGACAACTTCGCCACTAAGGTGGCATACGAAACTGTAGCAATATGATTGACAACTTCGCCACTCAGGTGGCACACGAAACTGTACCAATACGATTGGGGTAATTATTAAATACTGCATAAAGGTGCCACACGAAACTGTAGCAATATGATTGTGGTAATTATTAAATACTGCATTCGCCATTAAGGGGCCACACGAAACTGTCGCAATATGATTGTAGTAATTATTAAATACTGCATTCGCCATTAAGGGGCCACACGTAACTGTAGCAATATGATTGTGGTAATTATTAAATACTGCATTCGCCAAATTGCTAAATTACCTGAACAGTTTTCATGAAAATTCACAGTATTTTCTGCTTCTTTCACAAGATCATAAGCTAAAACTTAAGATTCTTAGATATTTTTTTCCTAAAATTTATAATAATTTAGCATTGTATTCTTTTCTTGGTGCATCTTTTTTCTTATGCAATGTGAAGACGCACTGTATTTCGCCCATTAACGATTCCAAGTGCAAGCAAGGAACTGTAGGTGGATGGTAGTGAGAAAGCTGAAACTGTTTAACCGAATCTGATGTACACAGCGACTTCAAACCTTTACCCTTACGGAGTCACTGCCTTGAAATCTGTTGGGCCGCCCCGGTGGCGCAGTGGTCTAATGCGCTGGCCTCTGATCATTCGTCCGTCTGGGGTCCGGGTTCGAATCCCGGTGAGGCATGGGTGTTGTGTTTGTCTTACGGCACTGGCTCTCTCCCTTCCCTGGAACCAGTGACCCTAAATTAGGGACGGGCGACTGCTTATAGCCCATTGAGTTGCTCACGGTGGTCGTTAAACCTCCAATCAAAAAAAAAAAAAAAAAAAGAAATCTGTTGGTTTTCTAGCGACTGTTCGTGATCGAAGGAAAATTATACGAGACAAAAACTAAGCTATTTCACATCTCTCTGTATTCAAATATATCAATATAAGTTCTTTATGATTTGCTGTGTAGCAGCATACCTCCATGGCCCTTGGTGATAGCGGGCCCTCAAGATATAGCCCCGTTAGGCCCAATGAGGTTAGAATAATATTTGATGATGACCAGATATTGGAACGCTGATTTGAGGACAAAATGGCGTTGCGTCCCCAAATCGCCAGTTCATTTGGGGACACATACGAACTCAAAATAAATATGGAAATATTTATGTTACAAAACTGCATTGCGTCAATAATTGTGATATTGCATATCAAAATTTGTCTTAAAAGGATATATCTTGTAGAATGTTGCTGATTGACAAAGTAGAACTGTGATAGCAAGAACATGTTAGCAAAAGCTAAACACTTTACCTTAGGTGTATATGCCGAATTATAATCAATAATGAGGTAATTGCATGGCGAATTTTTCATTTTGCCAAAGTTTTTGAGGAACTCCGAACAAGTGCAGTCGAAATTTGACAGAGCCAATGGTGCAGTGTCTTAGTGCTGGCAACTGACCATTCATACAAGTTGGTACGAATTCAAGTCTCGAATGACGCATGGGTGGTGTGTCTGTCTTATAACCCTTGCTCTCTCCCTGGTAGTTAAACTCAGAAAGAAGAAAAAAACAATTAAAATTTGTTTTCACAAGAAGTATGTTGGGATATTAGTGCAACGAAAACTATTTTTAAAAACATTTTCAATTAAAAATCTAACGAGCTAACGAGAAAGCATAAATTGGAGGACATTTGAGGACAGACATCAAAATTTGAGGACAATTTGCATTCCCAAAGACATCAGACGTTTTTGGGGACAGTAAACTAAATTCGAGGACTGTCCTCAAGAATTCGGGACTTCTGGTCAGCTTACTTATCGTCACGTTCATTCCGACCTCAAATGTTGCCAACGTCATTCTAGTTTGAGGGAACAGATAGAACGTTAAGGTTGGAAGTATACGCAGAGCAAACTCAAATTTGCCGCCCAGGTGGCCGAGTGGTCTAAGCGATGAGCTCTGATCAATCGTCCGAAAGGGGTCCGGGTTCAAATCCCAGTGAGGCATGGATGTTGTGTTTGTCTTACGGCACTGGCTCTCTCCCTTTCCTGGAACCAGTGACCCCAAATTAGGGACGGGCGACTACTTATAGCCCATTGAGTTGCTCACGGTGGTCGTTAAACCTCCAATAAAACAAAAAACAAAAGAACTCAAATTTACATTGGAAAACAAAAACAAAAAATGAAAGTTAATTTAGAATATACGTCACAAGCTATTTAATTGTAGTTGATAAATCCAAAGGGCGATATAGAAATGGTGAATATATATCAAATACTTGGAGATAATATAAATGGGCCGCCCCGGTGGCGCAGTGGTCTAAGCGATGGCCTCTGATCATTCGTCCGAAAGGGGTCCGGGTTCGAATCCCGGTGAGGCATGGATGTTGTGTTTGTCTTACGGCACTGGCTCTCTCCCTTCCCTGGAACCAGTGACCCTAAATTAGGGACGGGCGACTGCTTATAGCCCATTAAGTTGCTCACGGTGGTCGTAAAACCTCCAATTAAAAAAAGAAAAAAAAATATAAATGGGCGATGTCATCGCTCTGTCGACGTTATTTTATAAACAATGGACAGAGCGATGGCATCGTCCATTTACATTTTCTCCACGTATTTGATATAATCACCATTTATATCGCCCGTTATTTTATAAACAACGGGCATTTTTTTGATTGGATTTTTTTATTTGATTGGAGGTTTTTTTTTTTTTTTTTTTTTTTAGATTGGAGGTTTAACGACCACCGTGAGCAGCTCAAAGAACTATAAGCAGTCGCCCGTCCCTAATTTAGGGTCACTGGTTCCGAGGGAAGAAGAGCCAGTGCCGCTAAGCAAACACAACATCCACGCCTGACCGGGATTCGAACCCGGACCCCATACCGGACGAATGATCAGAAGGCCAGCGCCTTCAGACCACTGCGCCACCGGGGCGGCGATGAAGAGTTTAACGACCACCGTGAGCAACTCAATGGGCTATAAGCAGTCGCCCGTCCCTAATTTAGGGTCACTGGTTCCAGGGAAGGGAGAGAGCCAGTGCCGTAAGACAAACACAACATCCATGCCTGACCGGGATTCGAACCCGGACCCCTTACGGACGAATGATCAGAGGCCAACGCCTTAGACCACTGCGCCACCGGGGCGGCGAACGGGCATTTCCACGTTATTTTATAAATAACGGACATTTCCACGTTATTTTATAAATAACGGACAGAGCAATGACATCGTCCATTTACATTATCTCCATGTATTTGATATATATTCATCATTTCTATTCGCAACCTCAATGAACTATAGGGGGCGCTGCGCAAACGTATACAAACTTCTTTTAGTACGGATAACGTCGCACGTGTTCACGTGAAGTCGTATGTAGGAATGGCTGGTTTAACACTCTGTCCTTGAGATAATGAAATTTATAGACGCTGCAAAAATTCCCGATGCATCAAAGCAGAGGAAGTGATTCTTAATGCAGGTCATATAATTTCATGCGCAATTAAGAAGGAAGATAGAAAAGATATCCACATAGTTTCGCATTTCATGCAATCCACCGCAATAATGTCTTCGCCTCATTCGATCAACAGCGCTTTTAACAGAAATAATTGTGAAATTTCTGTATTTTTCTGAGTGCTCTTATAAAGCAGACAGAAGTGGGAAGCGTAAGCACTGTGTAGCAGTAATGCTTTACTGTAACAGGTAATCTTTATTTTTACATTTTCAGACAAGTGATATAGTAACACCGACGGGGGTGACATTTCGGTAAATGTGTAGATTAGCGTCACAAATTATTTCGTCGGAAAAATGTTAGTACCTGGAAAAAATGTGGCGTACAGATTTGAGATTATGGAAATTTTTGGCAAATGGTACAGAAATGTCATGTTTTAAATGCCTTTAAAAGATTTTTATCGTAATATTTGCCTGAAAGTGCAATGCTGTGAAGACACGCTGCGGTAGGCCTAATGCATCGCTACCACGAGAATGTCATGCTTTACTCCGTTGAGAAGAAGATTCGCTGCGGCGTGTAATTCAAGCGCGGATGACTGGAAGTGTAGCCGCGTACGTTCTTGCCAGGGGAGCGAAGCATCATGTACTCATACGATACAGAATAGAGTTCGTTCATGTTTTGTCATTGTTTTTAAAGCAGATGCTGAGAAATGTTTCGTTCTTTCATAAGTGATCTCCTGATTCCAAATAAAAAGTACGAATATGCCTTTCTATGTTTTACAGGAAACTGGGGAAGTATAACTTTCGGTTCTGCTTTGAACGACTTCCATTCGTAGCTGTCTGCTGAGCCACTGTACTTTTGGTTCTGTCAATACGTTCTCGGCCGGTCAGTTTCTATCTCACTGATATGTATCTTTTCCAAATAAAATACTTTTTTCCAGTTCTTCCTGCCAACAACGTACATGATACAACAAAATAAAGGGCGGATAGTCTGGACCTATTTTCTGTAGCGTATCACTACAACATTTATTGCTCTCCTGCCAACAACGTAACTGCTTTCTCTTGTACTCTTCCGTCCGTCATTTCGGTGCAGCAACGAACCTTCCTTTTAACGGAGCTACGCATGACATCGTGCGGTAGCAATGCGTTAGACCTACCGCGGCGTTTCTTAACACCATCGCACTTACAGGTAAATACTATGAAAAAAATCTTTAAAACACATTTGAAATGTGAAATTTCTGCACCACTTGTCATTATTTTAAATACTCTCAAATCTGGCCGCCCCGGTGGCGCAGTGGTCTAAGCGATGGCCTCTGATCATTCGTCCGAGCGGGGTCCGGGTTCGAATCCCGGTGAGGCATGGATGTTGTGTTTGTCTTACGGCACTGGCTCTCTCCCTTCCCTGGAACCAGTGACCCTAAATTAGGGACGGGCGACTGCTTATAGCCCATTGAGTTGCTCACGGTGGTCGTTAAACCTCCAATCAAAAAAAAAAAAAAAAAACTCTCAAATCTGTACATCGCAGTCTTTCCAGGGTACTAATATTTTTCCGACGAAATTATTTAGAACTCTAATCTACACATTTAAAGCGGTCACCTGTCTCTAATTTGCAAACATTTGTTCTAGGGAAGGAAGAGAGCAAGTGCTGTAAGACAAACACAGCATCCATGCCTCAGTCGGTACTCGAACCCGTACCCACTTGTACGAATGGTCAGTGGCTAGCACTAGGACATTGAACAACTGGCGCGGTCAAATTTCGACTGTAATTGATCTATGTTTCTCCAAAAACTTTGGCAAAATGAAAAAATCGCCATGCAGTTAGTTTGGTGTGCAGCTTGATTTTAATTCGGCACATATACAAGGTAAAGTATTTCACTTTTGTTAATATGTTCTCGCCACCATAATTCTATTTTGTCAGTACAAATTACCAACATTCTACAAGATATATCCTTTTAAGACACAAATTTTCGTATGTAATATCACACTTATTGAAGGAATGCAGTTTTGTGACAAAAAGATTAGCATATTTATTTTTTGTACGTATATGTCCCCAAATGAACTGCCAATTTGTGGACGCCATGCCCTTTTGCCTTCAAAACAGTGTTCCGATATCTGATCACCTTACGCTAACCATGATAGGATTATATGGTGTTTATGATTTCATCAGTGCAAAATCGGTATCTATCTTGAGAATTTTTTATTTAATATTTTGTGTAATTATGTTGTATGGAGTTCCAGAAAATTTGAAGTTTCTATACAGAAGGTAAAGTACGTCAACTCTGTTTTTACTTAATGCGAGATAAATTTATAGTGTAGCTAAATGTCGGAGTAGAATCTGTTCAGTTCTGTTTTAGGTATGGGCGAAAGTGTTTTGTACCGAACTGTAAGTTATCGGACAGGTTATGTAGCATATAAAGAACTTGTATCAACCTTTATTGACCCAACTGTAACATAATACAGTATTATTAGGGACGTTGGGGTTGTGGCAAGGAGGTGTGTATGGTAATGGCGGAGTTGTTATGAGGCGGACGAATGATTGTTCTTATGAAATAAAAGTTTATGTTCTCGAATGGAGTTCGTTACTGCTTAAAAGTAAGTTCGCGTCTCTTATTACGGCTTAATATGCAACACCAACAGAGTTGGAAAAATCGCAGCAAGCATTAGGATGTGATGCATTTTTCTACAGCTTATAATGTGGAAATTTTTTTTAGCTAAGATCATTGACCGTTGTTTGAATGTAGGATCACAAATTTTATCCTTTGATATCATATATGTTCATCGTACTATATGCACGCAGGTCGGGGAAATCTCCGCCGAGAAAAAGCAGCCATATTGCCACGATGCTTTTTCTCTACCGTTATCACCAGCACAGATGGAGGGGAGCGCCTTATTCATTAGTATGATTAGGTACAAAAATAAAACAGATGTGTAAGATACATTATTTATTACTGAATTAAAACATGAATAGTGAATGATTTCTCCATCTGAAGATTAATCAAAATTATTTTTTGCGAAAGCTTCTTTAAGTTTTCAAAATCAGCAGTTTCCGTTAACGATGCTCCAATGACTTACGCAAAAACTGATATTCCGTGTTAAAATTGCTCCTCCAAATGTACAGCACCATCTCATTTTACAGGAAATATAAATTTTTTGACGATAAAGGGTCTATTATCTATTGCATCAGTAAAAAAACTCAGCATCGTTTGCTCAGAAATCTTCACGTTAGAGTACTCACTCTGTGGCCAAAATATATATATATATATACAGTATAACGCTTATTTGACGAATTCCATGTGATAGGCACAAAAATGCATGTTTGAGAAGCGTTCCAGGTTATTGTTTTTTAATTCCAAGCAAAATAGCATTCATAAAATAGGAATGTTTCTGCCGCTTCCTCCCATAAAAAAGCATAGGTTGTATCAAATCATCGGCCCACACGTTCGTCGTGCCATCTAGTGACATTAAAGTACGATTTTTATTTCCAGAGTCGTATCACCTGACTATCGTACACCGTGTTCTTTACTTAGCCATGCTAGGGTCTTTACTATTGGCAATCTCAGCCACAGAGAATGGAGAGACAGAGCGTGCACAAGCCAGAGTTATGGAAATTGGTAGGCGGGGAAAAAGAAAGATAGCAGAGCACCGTCGGCGCTTCATGGAACTAAATCCCACGTGCTCTCTGGCGTAACGTCCCTACTGTAACGCTCATAATTCGAAATTGGTTACTTTGCTTGTTATTACTACCGTTACCACTGTGTGATTCTGTGATTATAGCAACGCTTTTCGTTATTTCGTAGAAGTTATTTTCGGCGGATAATTATTTCATCTTTTGTATGTAGGAAATCTTTGTCTATTTTTTAACTGTTAAAAATCGATATAAGTAAAATTTATATCAGAGTAGAGCCCTTACTGCACAGAGAAGAGAGGTACAGAGTGTGCACTCTAGAAGATCGTAAAGGAAATTCTCCACTTTGTCCGATGGCAACAGCATAATGTTAAACTCACATAGACGTTGGCGGCCCCACGGCCTGTTAATGAGAACTAAAAGTGACGTCACAACTACGCTCCTCCCACTTGTTTACAAATGTCTCTCTCGACTTTCCTTCCCTGCGAGAGCCGCCATTTTCCTTACTTCTTGAGTTGGTTAGGTTCACTGTAGCGTGATTGACCGAGGGATTTGACGGTAGGTGTAACGGAATTAGGCGTATATTCTTAATCGTAAGAACAGCACTTTGCAGTCGGGAATTATACTGAGAAATAAAGTACTAACTCTGACTTAAAAGAAACTAATAAATCTGTAGCAGCTTTCGTTCTCAAAATGCAGGCCTTCGTCAACGCAACATACTACTGCCGGAATTTGAAAATAAACAACGGAAAAATATCAAAGCAATGGCAAATAAAAAGTAACAAACTGACATAATTGTATCACGAATCAAACATCTGTAAACATCTGCCCGAAGAATCAAATGGAATTACGAAAAACAAAATACAGTAAGGGCTCTACTCTGATATAAATTTTACTTATATCGATTTTTAACAGTTAAAAAATAGACAAAGATTTCCTACATATAAAAGATGAAATAATTATCCGCCGAAAATAAATTCTACGAAATAACGAAAAGCGTTGTTATAATCACAGAATCACACAGTGGTAACGGTAGTAATAACAAGCAAAGTAACCAATTTCGAATTATGAGCGTTACAGTATGGACGTTACGTCAGAGAGCACGTCGGGTTTAGTTCCATAAAGCGCCGACGGTGCTCTGCTATCGTTCTTTTCCCCGCCCACCTATTTCCATAACTCTGGCTTGTGCACGCTCTGTCTCTCCATTCTCTGTGCCTTACTGTATTTTGTTTTTCGTAATTCCATTTGATCCTTCGGGCAGATGTTTACAGATGTTTGATTCGTGATACAATTATGTCAGTTTGTTACTTTTTATTTGCCATTGCTTTGATATTTTTCCGTTGTTTATTTTCAAATTCCGGCAGTAGTATGTTGCGTTGACGAAGGTCTGCATTTTGAGAACGAAAGCTGCTACAGATTTATTAGTTTCTTTTAAGTCAGAGTTAGTACTTTATTTCTCAGTATAATTCCCGACTGCAAAGTGCTGTTCTTACGATTAAGAATATACGCCTAATTCCGTTACACCTACCGCAAAATTCCTCGGTCAATTCACGCTACAGTGAACCTAACCAACTCGGGAAGTAAGGAAAATGGCGGCTCTCGCAGGGAAGGAAAGTCGAGAGAGACATTTGTAAACAAGTGGGAGGAGCGTAGTTGTGACGTCACTTTTAGTTCTCATTAACAGGCCGTGGGGCCGCCAACGTCTATGTGAGTTTAACAACGAGATAGAAATATGTATTTCTATCTCGTTGGAGTTTAACATTATGCTGTTGCCATCGGACAAAGTGAAGAATTTCCTTTGCGATCTTCTAGAGTGCACACTCTGTACCTCTCTTCTCTGTGATCTCAGCGGTCCGCTCTCCCTCTAGCGGCAAAAGGAAGAATTACTATAGTACGTATTACATTCTTAGCTGTTGTTAGACCGTTGACTAGGTTCGGTTGGGTTGTTTTGGGGTATTTTTGCATTCATTCTGAAATTAGCGAATAGTATAATGGAGAATTCCGTGAAAAAGAACATTTCATATTGTTGAGTCACGCAGTGTCGTTCCCAAGGTTCCTGCTATGTTTTTCACAAGTTAGTATAAACGTTTGTGTCTTGCTTTTGAAATCCTTCCAGTGAAATACTACTAACTTAGCAACGTGTTTGAATGAATAATAAACAAGACATGATTTTATTGCATAGTAATAATTTAAAATTCCGAATTTCTACATGCTCTTGAAAACAAGTAATTGCTGTTTTCGATATAAATTTAAACTCCGTTAAGGAATGCTCGCGGTGGTCGTTAAATTCGGAAGGAAGAGAAAAAAAAGTCAAAATTTGTTTTTACAAGAAGCACGTCGGAAAATTAGTACAATGAAAACTACTTTTAAGGACATTTTTAATTAGAAATCTAAAAAACTAAAGAGGAAGTGTAAATTCGAGGACATTTGAGGACAAACATCAAAATTTGGGGACAATTTGCGTCCCCAAAGGTATCAGACGTTTTTGAGGACAGTAAACTAAATTTTGGGAGTGTCCTCAAGAATTGAAGACTTCTGGTCAGAGTGAACGATCGGCTCACAACTCCTGAATGCTCTCTGGCGAGCCGTGACATTAACAGTCCGTTTTCAAACTGTTGACTGCAGGGAGAGTCGTATCATCTGACATCATGCACCGTGGTAAAGAACGAGGTGGGACTGATTCTTTCCGTACAACGCTGAGCTGCAAATGTCGGCCGGTTAACTTACGGTTTTCCAGTCTATGTAACTTAAAGGTCTTTGGGTTGTACCTAATAATCTCTGCCTGATGTTTCCAATGGTAAAATTTCTGTACGTATTTTCTTCGCTATTAATGTATTCCCAAGGACGAAAATTAGCACATCGATAAAACTATCTGTGAGTTATAGCATGGGGTACTCAATACTTGCTGAGACATAAATCTAATTATGTTAAAAATCAATCATTTCTCTTTCAGTAGTGTTCAGACCTGCACAGGTATTAGGTGGAAACAGCTGAAACACCAAAGATCTTTGGGAAACACCTTAAACCTTCAAGAAGAACAAAAAAAAAAAAAAAGTTCCTTCGTTGACCCCTGTCTTTAGTGATCGGATTATTAGTTCCTGTTGGTCGCCCCGGTGGCGCAGTGGTCTTAGCGATGGCCTCTGATCATTCGCCCCAAAGGGGTCCGGGTTCGAATCCCGGTGAGGCATGGATGTTGTGTTTGTCTTACGGCACTGGCTCTCTCACTTCCCTGGAACCAGTGACCCTAAATTAGGGGCGGGCGACTGCTTATAGCCCATTGAGTTGCTCACGGTGGTCGTTAAATCTCCAACCAAAAAAAAAACAGTTCCTGTTGTTTTGGAATCTTTTTGCACATAATTGATGTATATCTGCAACCGCAGAGTCTAAAACGCCGTACGTAGGAGATGGCGGTGCTATGCTCGAAGGTATTTTGTTGACCGAGAAAGATATCTCACAAACGAAACTGACAGAGCAAAATATCTCTTCTGGTAGAAAGAAATGTACCTAATGTTTACGAAGTTTTGGGATCAATTTAAAATATGCTACTGCCTTTGTATGCTAATGCAACCCCTCATGTTGCCGAAATTGTCATTCCATTGTTTTTAAATTATTAAAATACCTTTATAGTTTTATTTCAGAACATCACGGTTTGTATTGTTTCGAAAACAAAATTAAAATTATGTTAAAAGAATTATGCATATTCTTTTGTCCCAGTGAAATGTGATAAAATTCCCTTTTCGGAGAGAAAAGGAAAAAAAAATTCTTGTTCATTAGGTGTGAGTGGTATTCTCCATTTCACATTTTCTGTACACATTCTGGATGTAAGTCTTTTAGAAATTTTTAATTCTCTAAAATACCAGCTTTTATATCTGGTATTTTTCTCCAGGAGTAGTTTCTGCAGTGTGTGAGTGATCCATTAGTTTTTTTTTTTCTTGCAAATAAAATACCAGCAATTACACTTGTGTACTTTACAGAATCCTTAAATGAGAAGAAATTTTGCTGTTTATTCTAAAAGCTTCTAGCATACTGTTACAAATTTTACAAAGTATGTTTTAAAATCATGGAATACGCTCTTCTGCTTTTTTATTTATTTTTAGTTTTTAATGACATCATCTAAAGTGTTCTAAATGTCTTCTTTGATGTGAAACACATGATACGATGATGCTTGGTATATGCAGACTACACATGTAAGTCGCAATGGCATTAATTATTTAATTCATGATTTTATTCAGTAAACGTTAACAAAAGAAATTTTTTTGGTGTTGCTAGGAAGCCAAAAGGGAAAACTTAATAGTTTCCCAATATGGAGTCCATGACAAAATATTCTTCAGGGAAAGAAACCTAAGACTGTTATAAAAAAGTGAAAACAAAATCACATCTTGTTCTAGACATTCCCTGTTACATAAGATCTTCAAGAGTCTGAATTCTGTATTCACAAGATCAAAAAAAAAAAACAAAAAAAAACCTACTTTTGCATGACATATGCAGTTTGTCAGGACTGAAAATTCTATTCAATGTGGTGTGTGCTGCTGTAAGTTCATGATGGAAGATGAAATTTCAAGGGATATGCTTCATGATACTATTGAAAAACCTGATATGAATAATGTATGTTCCGAGCAATTGACAGGAAAAAGTGGGATTTCTGACCATACACTCCATAGAGATGAAAAACTTCATCAGCGTGATGTGTGTTCCAAGAAATTCCTGCAGAAACATTACCTTTCCAGGCACACACTTCATACAGCTTCAAAAACACATAAGTGTGATGTGTGCTCAAAGGAATTTGTAAAGAAAGATTACCTTTTGAACCATTTGCTGTGTCATACTGGGGGAAAAAATCATAAATGTGGTACATGTTCCAAACAGTTTACCAAGAAAAGTACCCTTTCTAAACATATGCTCCTTCATACAGGTGAAAAATCTCATCAGTGTGATGTGTGTTCCAAGCAGCTTACCACAAGAAGTCACCTTTCTCGGCATATGCTCCTTCACACAGGTGAAAAACCTCATCAGTGTGATGTGTGTTCCAAACAATTCACACAGAAAGGTGCCCTTTTTCAGCATATGCTTGTTCATACAGGTGAAAAACCTCATCAGTGTAATGTGTGTTCAAAGAAGTTTACCACAAGAAGTCACCTTTCTCGGCATATACTCCTTCATACAGGTGAAAAACCTCATCAGTGTGATGTGTGTTCCAAGCAATTCACTCAGAAAGGTGACCTTTCCCAGCATATGCTCCTTCACACAGGTGAAAAACCTCATCAGTGTGATGTGTGTACCAAGCAATTCACACAGAAAAGTGCCCTGTCTCAGCATATGCTCGTTCATACAGGTGAAAAACCTCATCAGTGTGATGTGTGTTCAAAGAAGTTTACCACAAAAAGTCACCTTTCCCGGCATATGCTCATTCATAAAGGTGAAAAACGTCATCAGTGTGATGTGTGTACCAAGAAATTCACACAGAAAGGTGACCTTTCCCAGCATATGCTCCTTCATACAGGTGAAAAACCTCATCAGTGTGATGTGTGTTCCAAGCAGTTTACCACAAGAAGTCACCTTTCCCAGCATATGCTACTTCATACAGGTAGAAAACCTCATCAGTGTAGTGTGTGTTCCAAACAATTCACACGAAAAGGACACCTTTTGAAGCATATGGTCCTTCATACAGGTGAAAACCCTTAGTAAGGTGAGTAATTCACATTTAAAGATACATTTTCCAGGCATATTCTCTTTCATGTAATTTTAAAACCTCATCAGTGTTTTGTGTTCTAAGCATATCACATAGAAAAGTTTTTTTCAAACCATATGCTGCCTCACATAAGCAAACCTCATCAATGTAATGTTTCCTCCAAGCAGTTCCCGCGAGAGGTAGCCTTTCAAAGCACATGCTCCTTCAAATATGCTAATTCTCACCAATGTGGGTATACTGCAGATAATTCACAAAGGCAATTTTTTAAGGCAGATGCTTATTTTTGGTGCTGAAAAACCACTTCAATGTGATGTATGCTTCAAAATATTTACACTTACAGAAAATCTGTTGAAGCATTGACTTCATCGTAGAAGTCAATAACAACTGGATAACGTGTTTCTTGATTTTTTTTAAACGTTTTCTTTTTTCCTCATATACATTGATAAATTTATCAAGGATTGACGGATATTAAATACTTTGAGAGATATATGACCTTCATGCACCCACACTTTATTTTACCAATTGAAGTCTAGCTTTTGAAGCTCTGAGTTATCATAAGTTAATATGTGGGTGAAGGTTTAGTGTTCTAAGTTATTTGGCTAAAAATTTCAACAATTTTTTTTATACGTAATTCAAAGTTTGCAATTGGATGGAGAATATGCTGAAAAATTTCAGCTTGAAGACACATTTTAAAGATTTTTTACAGTAAAACTTACCTGTGATCATGGGGATGAGAGCAAAAGTTATGGCAAGCCTGCCCTCTCACTGCCGCAACGACAGCCAAGGCTCAGCCAGTGATTTGCTGTGGTGGTTGTTTAATGGGTCTCCCAAAATAGCAATCACAGTTTTGATTGTTTTTTTCTTTTTCTTTTGCAAAACAATTAGAAACTAAATGTTAATTACTTTTCTAAAGACAATAATAAAGTATTTAGAATTATTTTCAGTGCAAAGCATATTGATGAAAGGTGCAAAGGTTCACTTTGTCTCATGATTTTTGCCCATAAAATGCCCATCTCAGCACAGCCCAAAAAATATCGTCTATGCAAAAGCCGTCTTTTACTCCCATAGTAGTGCTGAGGCACGCTTGTACAGCATTCATTCATATGCCCATGCTTGCAGGTAAATTTTATGGTTAAAAATCTTTTAAGATGTGTTGTAAAACTTTAATTTTTTACCCTATTTTCTATCAAACACCATACAATGAAATATTTAAACAATTTTCTCCCATAATTTTTAGCTAGATAATTTAGGACAATAAACTACACCTTTACCAATATGTGGATGTAATAACAAAATTTAGTTTATGTTTTAGAAGATGGATAATTTCCTTTTTGCAAATTCTAAGTAACCCAGTGCATCTATTTTGCTATTCTGCTTTGTTTTACTACTATACATTTGTGCCAGTCATAGGCATGCGCAGGATTGCACGATTAAAGGTGCATGACACAGGTTTAAAAAATACCCTGTCAGCAAAAAGCAATAAACGAAGTAATGAGGAATTCCGAGTTTGGGTGCACATAGAATATGTATTTCAAAAGCTGAATATATATGTCATAAAAAGATTGTTCTTACTATCTGGTTCTTATGAAATGTAAAATTTAAATTATATTGTTACAATCATAATGCCTATATATAGAGTGATTTCTTATACACCCCCCCCTTCATATTTGGCTAACTTTTGAATAGGTAGATGGATTTGGATATCTAATGATTTAAGCTTTCTAAGTATATTTCTCACAATATTCGCCTCTATTTAAAATTTCAAAGTCTGTGTGTACCGTAATGCCGTGTTTTGTCAAAAATTAATGAATTAAAATGCACATGAAAAATTACTAAAGACATGCGAGTTTCATTTTGAAATGTAATCGAATGACCCTATCAAAAATTAAACCAGATGGGGTTATAAAAATCCTATCTACGTACGATATATGAAATTGCAGAAGAAAAGAAACAAATGTTTTCACATTGTATTTACAACATTCGTTGGTCAAATGGAACCATGTTTCGGAATTTGTCAATCACATCTTCCAGTTGTGCGGAAATAGCTAGTGTTTGTTCAGTACACAGTATCATCAGTGAGCTCAGCCTTTCCTGTGTCATCGTAGAATGCAGTTTTGTTTTCATGAGTGAAAGTTTTGAGAAACTCCTCTCACACAAGCAACTAGTTACTGGGATTACCGAGAATTTCCGGAAGAGCTCCGTGAAATTCTCATAGGTGGTCTTCCCATCAAAATTTGATACCCACTGTAACCAGTCTGGGAGTCTTGATGGAGGACATTTTTCCCCGTCTTAGATTGCAATAGCTGCACTTCGGCTTCTAAATCTGAAGCATTCAAGGCAAAAAATTCTGCAACAGTTTTGTTGTCCTTTTTATCGCAGGTGAAAAGACGCATGATTTTTCCCAGTGGCGCTAATGATGCTGACTGCTGCTGGGGAGAATCTGGTAGACAAGCCTTGGAGAAGAGAGTCCAGTACAGTATAAAATATAAATAGTTTTATCTAATCTTTCTTGCTTTCAGTCACCACACTAATATTAAAATCTTCAATCATACAGGACATGTTCCTGTTTTCTTGGTGCTGGTATTTCAATTCCTTTTTGATTGCATTTTTCCTGTGCTGTTTTGAAAATGGTTTCCTTGCAGAGCCCTTCGAAGGTAGAGGACAGAGAGTGAACCTAATCCATAGTTTCACACAGATCAATATTTGGTGGCTGCAGTGTTTTGCTTGTTTTTACAGTCAGTTGCAAAATAGAATGCATTATTTCCAGGATGACTATGAAGTTGGAAGACTTCGTTTGATACAATATTCCATTACCTCTTGCTCTAATCTTTGAATCTGTGGTGTCCTCAACTGTTTGCTCAATTGTTTTGATAATGAAACTGTACTGTTACTCACTCTATGGTGCCACAGCATGGTTGCCTACAGGGGGAGGGTTCATAGGGTTTGCTTGACTCCCCTGTAAACCATTGAATTTATATAAACAGCATATTTATTTTCCCTTTATTTTATTTCATTTATTACTTTTTTTTTCTTTCACACTCACAGAACTGGACCACAAGGTAAAGAAAGATGGAGTTTGGGACGAGTCGGCATAAGACTGAGGGCTACGACCAAATGGGCAAATATTCACCGCCTGACACATGAGGATACGTCAGCAGGGGCTGGAGGTGTGGCAGTACCTAGACTCATAGAATCCAAATGGTCTGTCACTGCGCTCGTTAGTCGATGTGTTTTCATGTCTGATGCGCCAGTCAGCAATCGCCCAGTTAGCTTGACTTAACCCCCCCCCCATACAATGTAGGCTTAGCTAAGAATTGTTCATGTGATTTTGGTTGTAGTTCAGTTGCTGTGCAGTGCATCTCTTTTGCGTTTTTTTTTTTTTCGGCCTGGGTCACCCCCATCCCTATCAAAGCTGCAAATCAAAAATGTCATTTTATCGTTTCCATCAAAATTAAAAGGATAAGAGGTACGTGTACATCGTCAACGTCAGACACCTAATTATTTGTTTTTAATTTGATCTACACGTGAAATCTTAGTGAATTATTCAGAGTCGTAAATAAGACTGTTAATACGTAATTATTATGCCTGAGCAAGCATGCATTTTTAATATAATGTATTTACCGAATAAGCAAGATTAAAGGGTAGAGGGGAAATTAGCGGAATTGATACTTTCCTGTAAATTGTACTTAGCTGTTTGTTTAGTTTTGGTGTTCTGTAATGAATGACGTCTTTTTTTCCATAGACTTATATGGGTTTGTCAACTTATTTTTGGACTCTAGGGTGGAGTGAAAAAAACTTTTTATAAATCTAAAATACCTATGTGTGCAAAAGTTCTCTTGTAACGACAGTGTGCAAACATATTTTCAACCTACATTCTACACTGATATCTTCAGGAGCCGAGAATGCTTTAAACATTTTGGGATGAGAATCGGCTATTTTATTCAATGTTAAAAATGGTGTAGAAGTAAAATTATGGCATTGAATAATAAGGTCCAGCACTAGTAAAAATCGGGTATGGAGAAGTGGCCACTGGAGAACTAGACACACGGAGAACTGGACACATTGGAATTTCAGTGCCATAGAATTGTTCTGCATAAACAAATTTCATGTGGCTATATTTCCCACTACTTGAGCAACTAGTGTTCATAAAATATTTTTTTTTAATATTTCATTTTCAGTAAGAAATTTAGACATTTCCATGATTTTTGGGCCAAAGACAAAGCGGAGAACTGGCTACAAAAACTTTTAAGGGGCGATATAAAAAATGCGTTCTGGATTGCTCAGTGGGTACGTCTCCCAAGATTGGTTATCTGACACACATAAAATTTTCGTACTTACGATATTTTGACTAAACAATTTCTAAGTAAAAGCGCAATATTATTAACTTTATTTGATGCGTAAACGTTTTGAATATGACATCGGTGGAGTAAAAATAAATAAAAAGGCCTAGGCCTAATGCCTATAAATTAATATTTCGTGCTTAAGTAAACGCCCAATATAATTAACTTTATTTGCTCTGTAAACATTGTGAATATGACATTGATAGAATAAAAACTGGTAAAAGGGTTTAGGCCTAGTGCTTGTGAATTAATATTTCGTGCCTAAGTAAAAGCGCAATATTTTAAACTTGATTTGATGTGTAAACGTTGTGAATATGGCATCGATAGAATAAAAACTGTTAAAAAGGCCTTGGCCTGGGGTCTATGATTTTAATATTCAGTGCCTAAGTAAAAGCGCAATGCTTTTGACTTGCTTTGATACATAAACATTATGAATATGAAGTCGGCGGATTAAAAGTTGTTAAAAAGGCGAAGATGTAGGGCCTGTGAATTAATTAAGTAAAAGAAAAATATTACAAACTTGACATGTTATGTAAATATTAGTGCCCAAGTAAAAGTGCAGCGTTATTAAAAAATCCCACCTTAGGGTCCTTTTCTGAACATAGCTGTAATTCTCGCTTGGCTTACATAGAATGTTTTCTCAAAATTTGTTTGGAGTTCCCAATTTAGTTCTCACTCAGTATAGGCCAAGAAACGGTAATATATATATACCCCCCCCCTCCATACACACACCCTTGAACTTTTGTGGCCAGTTGCCCTGAACTCGTATGAACAGACACAAAAATTTAGACCAACAAAAGAGCTCCTTCCTGTCGTTAGACACCTTGGAAAACTGACACACATAATTTGGAAATTGGAAAATGTCACATATTCAGAGTGTTCCTCGGAAGAACAGCAATTTGTGGCCGGCCCTTTGATGAAAAAGCATGTGGCAGTTTTCCTATGTGACAATCTTCCGGTGTGGCAGTTTTCCTGTGTGGCAATCTTCCGGTGTGGCAGTTTTCCTGTGTGGCGGTTTACAGTGAACTACATTTCACACCAAGGAAGGTGAGCTGGGATGTTGGGAAGAGCCATGTGAGTGCCTTAGTAATTCTACAAAATTTCATATTTGCAAATAATTGAAAATAAAAAAATTCCAATTTCAAAAATCCTTGATTTCTTTTCGCCATAAAAATTCAATTCCAAGAGTCCAAAACTCCAAATCGTAATATTTTTCACATGACTTTTATCAGGATTCGATAAAAGTTCATTAATATGATGCCCATTCTTGGAAAATTTTACCCTTGCTATTAAAAAAATTCTTCTCTTTTAGAAATAAAAATGTACATTTTTGCAAAATTTGATGGATTTTGATAAATTTTACTAATCTTTATAAAATTTTGTGTGAAGGACACGCACAAAATGTATTGACTATTGAAACTACAAAGAAGGTGCTTAAACACAATTACGTCCAAATACAATGGGTGTATGGGTCACTGACCCTGAGCTGTTTTAAAAGTAAAAGCTCAGAGATTTTCTTAATATTTTAAAAGAAACAGATTACAAGGTTTACCCTTATGGACAGATGAACTTATGGTTTAGAAGAAAATTGCGATGACAGGAAAAAACATGATGCATGCATGATCATAATCATATTGGATCACGTGTCGTGTTGTGTTATTTTTTTTTTAACATCCTTATTCCATGACCACGACACTTGTTGTCTGTGGGTGGTTGGAGAAATAGATATTTCATATCCAAGTCCAACGCAGGAGGGCAAAAACACGTAATTCATTGAAATCTATCTAAAGTGCGCAATTTCCTGGTAGCTTATTTATTGTGTTGCAGAAACACGGTAGCTCTAATATTCTAGTTTATTCTTCTATTATACTGTTCAGTTAGAAGTAACTGTACTGTCACTGAAGAAATTTCCACAATGTGTTAGCTTTTCTTTTCTTTTTTTTTTTTTCTTTTTTTCAAATCTGAAAATAAATCCCCTTCCTACCTTTGATCCACATCCACTATATTCCTCTCACAATAAGAAGCTATACCCAAATTGGGTATAGCTATTTTGTTTCAAATAATCTCGTTGTAGCCTTTTTTATATGTAAAATTAAAAACTGCTAATTTGTTTCACTCATCTGGGTTCATTCATTACAATAGGTAAAGAGATGGATATCAGATTTTTTTCAAAAGGCCTAAATTATGCAACATAGCTGATCGTCATCCAGAACCTGTGTCAACAAGGGACAAGACAAGCAACCGACGGCAGCGGCTGTTCTCAACGTCAACGAGCAGAGGCAGAGCCCTTTGGTGGTAAGAGATTCTCCTGATCTGATATCTAAAGTCATATTTCCCTGAGTCATTCAGAGTTCTGCAGCAAACGATACTTCCTTTAAAGAAAATGATTTAGGAGCTTTCATTCAACTGGATTTGCAAAACCGTATAACTGATGAAGTAAAGTACAAAATGTTAACTTTACCTTGGACACCATCAGTTTTTTACGACTTCAAAGCAGATGCTACAGGCAGAAGACCTTTCAGGGCTATGTGATTATCCCTGGCTGGCATATTCTTCAATACTTAAAGGAGGTTTGTGTCGCAACTGTGTTTTATTCAGGCCAAAGGTTAAAAGGTCTTCAAAGAGCATTCATTGTGACCCCATTTAAAAAGTATAATGATTTTCCGAATTAAAGGAGGCTTGATGCAAACTCAAAGTGGCACAAGGATTTCACAGAAGATACCACAAATTTACTGCAAGCAATACAGCAGAAAAGAGTGAGTATCCAGCATCAAATTGATAGTGCTGTACAGAAACGAATAGAAAGAAACAGGATAAAACTGGCTTCGACTGTGCAAACAATTATTTTTGTGCAACACATGATTTGCCCATAAGAGGAAAAACCTTATCATCCGGAATTTTTTGATTTGTTACAGTTTAGAATCGAATCAGGCGATTTGATTTTAAAAGATCATTTTGACACTGCATCTGGAAATGCAAAATATACATCTTCCATAGTCCAAAATGACCTTAATTTAATTGGAAGTGAAGTTGTGATAGAAGAAATTGTGGCATCTGTCAAAGCTGCAAAATATTATTCTGCACTTGCAGATAAAACTGCGGACATTGGCGGGGTCGAACTGATGTCACTGGGAATCAGATACTTCGACCAGTCGAAGGAAGCTGTCCATGAAGAATTTGTTGGCTTCACTCCCATGAAAGAAAGGAATGCAAAATATATAGCCAATCAAATAGTGACTAAACTAGAGGACTTGGATCTTTCCCTGGAAAACCTGGTAGGACAAGGTTATGATGAATGCTCCACTATGGCAGGATGTGAGAACGGAGTTGCTGTTGCTGTTCAGCAATAGCTGAACAGCAACCGAAAGCAGCATTTTATCACTGTTCTTCACACAGACTAAATTTATCAGTAAACGATGCCAGTAAAGTCCGCGAAATTTGTAATACAGTAAGCACTGTAAAGGATATCATGCATTTTTTTCGCGAGAGTAGCAGTTGGTGACAGTTAATTGCTAAAGTTCCTATTGTATGCGAAACAAGATGGAGTGCATAGTACAGGGGTATACGTATCTTTGCTGAAAACTTTGAAGATATTCTTCAACAACTTGAAATCTTGTCTGAGAATTCAAACACTCAAACAAGGAGCAAAGCTCATCAGTTGCTCTGCAGTTCTTCTAGCAGCACGTTCGTTGTTTCCTTGTACATAATTAAAAAATATTCCGGTATATTAGAGACAGTAGCAAACAGCCTGCAAGCAATACAGCTTGACATGGATAAAGCACAAATGCATATCTTGGATATAGTGCACCTGCTACAGAAGCATTGATCTGAGACCAAATTCAATTTCAACAAAATACATGAAGATTGTCTGGATCTGGCGAACAGAACTGGTATCGAAATGGGCATTCCAAAAAGAGCAACTTTTCAAACTAACAGATCAAACCACCCTGGTTTGAATTCTGAAGAGTATTTTCGCCGATCAATATACATCCTGTACTTGGATTCATTAATAGAATAATTGAGCAATTGCTTTGACGAAACGCATAAGTTACGTTTCTTGTTACTTGACTTGCACTCTAGAAAAATGAAGGATAAGTCTATAGAAGAATTTCTAAAGACAGCGCATGAAATCAAATCAGTTTACAAAATTGAAAACTTCATTTCCCAAGCAGAATGCTGGTACGGATTGTGGCAATGAAGAAAATATCAGGAGCATGAAAATATTCAATTGGTGGACCTACTAGATCACACAGACTTTTATCCAGCCATTGCAGATGCTCTTGTAATTGCCCTAACTTTGCCTGTAACCACATGCACTTCAGAAAGACCATTTAGCACATTGAGATGAGTCAAAACGTGGCTGCGATCAACTATGGCAAATGACAGACTCAGTGGGCTTTGTATTATGAGTGTCCTCAGGGATAGAATTAAAACAAATAACCAAAAATTGTGAACCAAATAATAGATAAATTTGGTCGCAAACCACGAAAGGTTCAATTTCTATTTCAACATGATAGTAGCAGCACATAACATAACAATTATAAAAAAATGTTTAGCATCTTATTTCCCTTTTTATTGCCTCTAATATACGAATTTATACATGTCGTACTAAATGTCCTATTGTTTACATAATGTATGTATTTTGGAAAAAGCTCATTCTAATCTCAATGTTTTTCCATTTGGACAATGTCAAAAAGAAGCCATCTGCCATCATATGTTTGATATGAAACGTTAAGATTTAAGCCACAATATAGCTTATCCCATTTTTTGTGTCCAAAATAAAATAAAATCATGTTCAGCTTCAGTGGAAACGCTTATAGAATTATTTAAGTGATTAAAATTTTGTGAAATATTAAACATTAATGAAGAACTGAAGAAGTAGAATGGTGCATAAGGAAAGTTTCAGCAGCACAACAAGGTATTCAATTTCGCAATTTCTCAGGATAGCGAAAAGGGTAACAAAAGCATTAAAGTTTTGTCAGCACTATCAACGATGTAGCACAACACAGATAAAAAAATATAACAAAGATTAGCCACTTTGTCACAATAAGTCTACATGGTCATAATTTAATATCCCCATTTTATTGGAATTGGAAAACAATAACGTGAAAGCAGAAAACCTAGCAAAGTTAAAGTACAAAGTAGCAAACTGTAAGTCGTAAGGTACACCCAAACAAGTTCCGCTGGCTCAGGGTGCCGAACTTAAAACTAAAAGGCTTGGCCCTGCTTGGCACTGTTCATTATTTTGAAAACAGTTAGCAGTTAGCCAGTTACCAATTTACATGAAACATGATAATACATGACAATTACTAACATACACTTTCTTCCAGAGCAGCACTAATAATAATAATAATAATAATAATAATAGTAGTAGTAGTAATAATAACTAGTAGTAGTAGTGGTTAGAAGTAGTAATAGTATTAATCTTTCATTTTCACAAAGTACTGTTTTATACATATTGGCAAAACCTTAATTAATTACACTTGACCCCCCCCCTTGAGAAACTTCCTGCAGGTGCCCATGTACCACAGCTACTGCTCGACAAGCCCATCATGTATCTGAGAGTCATTTCAACATTTTTAGTTTAGAACCAGTAGACTGTAATAGGCCCTCTAAAAGACTGTCTTTTTGGACTGCTTTCAATAAAATGGTAAAACAACTGAACAACAAAATACTTTAAAATAGAGGGTTTTCTTTGTGTGCTGAGCAAGCACTTATGTTTAGGTCTTTAAGGTTGGGCAATGTGCGTAACAGTGAACGTACCTTATGGAACTCTTCTTTTCTTTGCACCTTGCTTGCACACCTGTGAACTCTCCAGCCATTGTTGAAGTTCCATCAAAACACAGCTATTACATTGTTCCAGCTAATATCCATATTTTTCGTCACATTTTTTATTTCCCTAAAAATTGATTCTGCATCCATTTTTTCTAGACGTTGCAAAGCAACAAATCTTTCAGCTGGCAATTCCTCCTCATGTGGAATGTAGTGAAAAACAATAGCCATTTGTTTGTGGTGGCCGACATCTGAGTTTCTCATCTGCAACTATTGAAAGAGGTTGTCCTTTCATCTCTTCCTCTGTCTTTCTTAAAATCACATTACACAATACCTGTAAAATGTCATTCTGTATGCGGTTGCTATGATAATACATTTTTTTCCACTGTCTGCATGTATGATTTCATAAATGGGTCATACTTTTGGAATAAAGCTAGTACTTCTAGAAATAAACCTTTTGGCTCACACGTTTCCCTCTTGTTATGACCATGGAGTGGCTTTCCACCTTTTGCTAATATACAGATAATATCGATGAGCCTGGTCATTTATTCCTGATTTCTTAGTTGCTGTTTTTCCTTTACTTTGATCTTGGCACCTTTCGCTTCTTTTATTTTTGTATTGACTGAGTTATTTTTAAGAAAACTATTCAAGATCTCAGTACTGGATTGGCAACAGCATGATTTGTCATGGCTTCTGAATTTTTCTGTGGCTTTGTTCCATGCTCTAAAACCAACAATAATAAAAGCATCGTCTATGGAGCCAGTAAATACGCTGTAATTTGATGCAAAAAAACGACAAGGAAAATAATAAGCAGCATCCTTTTTCAAACTGTATTCTAGCCACTTGTGTTTCTGGATCCATTTTGAATGGAATAATCTTTTCGCTCTCTGCTTTGTTTACCAATTCTTTCGGTCGGGTATTCTGGTAGGTAAGATTGGAATGATCCATTCTGAATATGATCCAATTTTTCCAGTCTCTCGTTTGGTATGTCCATGCTAGGGTCATCAGGATGAGTGGAGCTCTTCACTGCAGTCATTCCGTAGAATTTCAACAAATTTTGATTTTTTAGTTGCTCAACGGTTTTTGAATTTTTTCATACTTTATATCATCATCACCATCATTATCAATCCACTGCTGCACAAAGGTCTCTCCAAGCCTCTTCCGCAATGGTCTGTCTTGTGCCAGTCTCCTCCTGTTACTCCTGCATACTTTCAAATTTTTTCCACCCATCTTCCATGTAGTCTTCTTCTGGGTCTTTTCCTGTCCCTTGGAATCCAATCTAAAATTTCTACTGTCCATCTGGCAGTATGTCCAGCATCCAGCCCATTGCCATTTCAGGGATTTTACTCTGATCATCATGTCTTCCACTCTTGTCATATTTCTGATCCATGAGTTCCTCTTCTTATCTCTCCTGGATATACCAAGCATGCACCTCTCCATGCTTGTTTGAGTTGTCTGCAGCCTTTGTATGTCTCTTTTAGTTAAGGTCCACGTCTCTGCACCATACGTAAGCACTGGAAGGATGCATTGATCAAACACTTTTCTTTTAAGACATAATGGCATATTGCTCTTGAAAATTATGCTGTTTCTTCCAAGAGCTCCCCAGGCAAGTTTTATGCGCCGATTAATTTCTATCAATGTGACCCTCACTTGATATCTGCTGTCCAAGATAAACGTACACATCTGTTATCTCCAGCTTTTCCCCATCAATCAATAAATCTTCATTTCTTATAAAAGCATTGTACATCATTTGTGTCTTCTGCAAGTTCATTTTTAATCCCACTTCTTTACTCTTGTCAGCAAGTTCCTGGATCATACTCTGCAGCTCTGATGGGGTAGTTGCAAAAATAACTATGTCATCAGCAAAACGAAGGTGAGTTAGATTAATCTCCATTAATCTCTCTCCCTTTGTTTTTCCAGTTAAGTGATTGAAAGACATTTTCCAATGTGGCATTAAAGAGCTTGGGAGATATGATGTCACCTTGTCTCACTCCCTTTCCAATTTTTATGTGTCTTGTATTTTCAAACAGCCGAATCTTTGCACTTGCATTTTCATAGATGATATTAATAATATTAATGTATGCATCTTCAATACCGCAGGATTTCAGAGCCATTGTAAGTGCTGATGGTTTCACCAAATCAAAGGCTTTTTCATAATCGATAAAAGCCATGCACAATGGAAGTTCATATTCCCTCGCTCTTTCAATTAGTTCTCTCAGTACGTGGATATGATCTATTGTGCTGTAGCCACTCCTGAATCCAGCTTGTTCTCTGGGTTGAGCCATGTCCAGTGTTACCTTCAAGCGGTGTGAAAGAACTTTAATGAAAATTTTATAAACCACTGATAGGAGGCCGATAGGTCTGTAGGTCATGAGATCCTCAATGTCACCTTTTTTATGTAGCAGGATCATTGTAGCGTTGTTCCAATCCTTAGGAATCTTCTCTTCATTAAGGAATCGAGTGAAAATTTCGACAAGTACTGTTTCAATTTCTCCACTTGCTTCTTGTATGATGTCTACAGTAATTCCATCTTCTCTTGAAGCTTTTCTCAGCTTCATGTTCTTGATTGCATGTGCAACTTCTGCTGGGAGGACTGGAAGAACTCTGGTACTGGTACGTTTCATGATGTATGGAGTACATGTATCATCCCTTTCATATAATTTGGAGTAGAAATATTTCACTCTTGTCAAAATTTCGCCTCTATTTCTTGTTACAGAACCATCTTCTTTTCTCAGTGCCATAATCTGTTTTCTTCCCTTACTGATATGTCCCTTTGCTATCTTTGGGCTTTGGTTGTTTTCAATTGCTTTCCTCACTAGTTCACAGTTGAATTTCCTTACATCTTCAGTCATACTTTTTTGTACTGTCTTGCATAGCTCTATATGTTCCACTTTGGAAGTCACACCTTCTTTGGTTGTCCTCGTCTCTCTTCTGTTTTGCATCAACATTTTGGTTTTTCCTGATAATTTGTTCACATGCAACTTGTTCTTAGACCTAGCTAATCTTGTTGCTGTTTCCATAAGAGCTTTGGTTACTTTTCTGTTAACTTCAGAGACTTTATATATTGAAACCTATATACATGAGAAGTTAGAAACCATTAAAAATTATTTTGAAAAGTTTTTAAATTAAATTTTCTTTTTGAAAAGATTTGTAAAAAAACATTATTTTGTTAAACACAAGTGATTACAAATTTCTTTTATTTCGTTAATCAATAAAGGTATTTGAAAAATTCAAAAATATTTGAAATCTGCACATCTTATAGCATTAGATAAAGTAAGAATAATAGCTTTTAGTCAGAAAAAAGTTTTCAGCTGAGTGATGTGAAAATAAGTGAATATCACTAAAAATGCCAGTTTTGGAAATATTTTTCTCTTTGAAGGGAAAGAGAGAACATTTTTTTTTTTTTTTTTTTTTTTGTGTCATTGCTGTTTCCAAGGTGCTACCAAAAACATTTCAAGTTCTTATTCCCATCCCTTTTTAATATATTAGAATTTAAATTTAAAGCATTTTCAAAAATGAGCATTTTTGAAAGTTTATAACTGAAAAGTGGACAGAGGTGGGTGGACCAAATCTGGCAGGGAAACACCTCTATGTGTTTTGTTGATAACGTGAAAATTTCATTATGCTATTGTAACCCCTAGGTGAGGTACAGCACCTTGAATCTGGAAAATTGCTAATTGTTTTAGTACAGCTGATAGACCTAATAGAGGGAGTGCTAAATATGTTCTATTTTCCAACAGAGGTATTTTTTAATCCAAATCTATTGATACAATCTTAATTTTCTATATAATTAATTGTAATTTATGACTATTTATAATTTTATAAAGTCTATTAAACAATAGTAAAATAGGGGGGTGTTCTTGGTCTGCTGGTTGTTAATCTGTTAGGTGCAGATAGAACTACACATTTTCCTTGTCACATTTACGCCAAAAATCGGATTGTCATCTGCAAAATTTGTATTATATGGCGTAATCCCGTATTTCTTTCATGATACACATTTTCCCCTGTTCTTACACGTTCAGACTTTTTGTTAAGCAAATCGAGTTTGCTTGTGGTGTGTTGGCTACAGCAGCATAGCATGTCCTGACAGGTTATGACTTGTTTTGAGGCTCACTAGATTTCCTACCAGTTCATCTCAGTGTTTTGACATGCAAAGTTCAGTTCTGTAATTTGTCACTGTGCTTATTATTTTGTGTTGTCCCATAAATGTGGAAGTGGTGAGTTTTTTAATGTACAGTAGTTGAATAACAGTCTTTTTTTTTCTTTTTTTTTCTCCCACTAGGTAAAGTGTGATATTTCCAGATTTTCAAAAGTAAAAACTGCAATGTTCTGTTGGAGTGATTACTACGGAAGACTGTCAGAGGACTTTATACAGTGCTACTTCAGGGATCAAAAGCATTACTGACCAAAATGATAAAGATATTCTCATGTTATGGATTACTGGAGAATTGGATAAATATTTGCAGCTATTATGAAACATTTTTTTTGCTCAAGTTTAATCATCTTTTTGGCCATAGTTGTTGTGACCCTATGTCAGTGCACAAGAAAAGCATTAAAAACTCTCTTTATGAAATAAGTATTTAATTATCACTGGTTTGTGGAAAATCTTTGTGCAGTGAACACTTTGTCAAAATGCAGTTTTGGAAAATAAGCAGTCCTCAAAATCTGATGAAGATCATGTCGTGCAATGTGATTGAGATTATGAACCAGCTGATTCAGCTATCAGTGACATAAACCAGGTGTGTGAAGTTATTGAAGTCTTTAATTTCAAAATCCAGAAATTAAATAGAGAAAAAAGGAGAAGTGCTGCAAAGAAGAAATGATTCAAAATCTGACAGAATGTGAAGGACAACTATGGCCAAAAAGATTATTATACTTGAGCAAATATTTTTTTTCATAATAGCTGCAGCTAGTATCCAGTTCTGCAGTAATCTGTAAACTAAGAATCTCTTTTCATTTTGGCTTAAGTCAGTAATGTTTGGTGTTGTCTGAAGTAGCATTGGATGAAGTCTTCTTACAGTCTACCTTAGTAACCACTCCAATAGAACATTTAATTTTTTACTTTCTTACTTGTTTTGTTAAAAAGAAAGAAAACAGTTAGATATTCAGCTGCTCTACAGTATGAATTGATCACTTCCACATTTATGAGACAACACAAAATAATAAGCACAGTGGCAAATTACACAACCGAACTTCACATGTCAAAACACTGAGATTTGACATGTTAAGATTTGACTGGTAGGAACCCTAGTAGACCTCAAAACCAGTCATGACATGCTATGCTTCTGTAGCCTCCACACCTTAAGCAAACTTGCTTTGCTTAATAGCAAGTTTGAACATGTAATATTAATAACAGGGGAAAATGTATGGTTCTATCTGCACCTAAAGGATTAACAACCAGCTGACCAAGAACACCTCCTTTACTATTCTTGAATAGACTATAAAATTATAAATAATTATAAATTATATAGAAAATTAAGATTGTATCAATAGATTTGGATAAAAAAATACCTCTGTTGGAAAATAGAACATATTTAGCACTCACTATATTAGGCCTATCAGCTGTGGTACAACAATTAGTGATTTTCCAGATTCAAGGTGATGTACCTCACCGTGGGGTTATAATAATAGAATGAAATTTTCAGGTTATTAACGAAATGCAGAGAGGGTGTTTTTCTGTCAGATTTGTTTCACCTACCACTGTCCCCTTTTCAGTTAAACTTTCAAAAATGCTCATTTTTGAAGATTTTTAAAATTTAAATTATCATATATTAAGAAGGGAAGGAAATAACAACTTGAAAAATTTTTGGTGGCACCTTGGAAACAGTAATAAATCAACAGTTTTTCTCTTTTTTTTTTTTTTTTTATCTCTTTTCGTTCAAAGAGAAAAAAATTCCCAAAACTGTCATTTTTAGCAGTACTTTATTTATTTTCACATCGCTCTGCTGAGATTTTTTTTCTGACTAAAAACTATTGATCTTACTTTACATAATGCTATAAGATGTGCAGATTTCAAATCTTTTTGAATTTTTAAAATATATTTATTGCTTAATGAAGTAAAAGAGATTTTGTAATCACTTGCATTTTGCAAAATCACGTTTTTTTTTTTTTTTTTTTTTTTTTTTTGGTTTTTTCTTTACACCCTGTTGTAAAAAAACTTTTCAAAATACAATTTTTTTTAAATGGTTTTTAAATTCTCATATATAGGTTTTAATATATGAAGTATGAAAAAAATCAAAAAATGGTTGAGCAAACATCACTTGTTATAATTCTGTAGAATGACTCTGCATCTGGTTCTGCAACAAAGACAAAAACTAGATCGGTGATTATGAAACTTAAAATTATTTTAGGATAGGTAATTGTGAAACACTTTGCATGGAAGAAATTTTCAGATATCAAAATGTTTTAATGTTTTGGAACATTAAAAAAATGCTTATGGGGTAATTAATGTAAGTCACTGCTTTGTATTGCATCAAAAAAATTTCTTATCATGACACTTTACTCTAATCAATTTAAATTCCCATTATATATTCTTGTAATTGGACAACTTTGTTTTGATCTGTATGTACTTGCAATATCTATTTATTTTGTTTTCTATTTTTATTGCTAAAAATTATTTTGTTATCCCCAAATTTATTTTATCATATATTTGCTGCACAAACATTTATGATCAGGTCAAATAGTTTGTGTATCCATTTTAAATTAAACAAATAAGAAAATAGTGTTTGAAATAAGCAAATAAATAAAAAAATATATATTTAAATGCTTATCTAAACTGATGAAAATAATCATAATTTTATATCAGGAATAATGACCTATATATATAAAAAGAAATTTTGTATGTGCTTTTTTGTTCATCTGTACAGATCCACACGCTTAATATTAAAGCCACCAAACTTGGCATGCTATATCTAATTGCATCAAAACTAAAACCGTAGGAAGTTTTCAGAAACAGACCATTTTAAGAGAGGGGGAGGGGGTAAAGGCCCTTCCAAATCTCTGTAGGATAAACCTAAGTCAAAGCACATGAGTGAGCGTTGAAATAGAAATTCAAATGGTGCGTGACACACTTCAAAAGAGTACAGAATATTGCCTGATGGATGGCAGCAATTTCGCATTCTATTAAAATTACAAAGTTTTACTTTTCCTGTCCTGGGATGGGCTTTACTACTAGTGTAATATATTTGAATGACATGTTTTTCACTTAACCATTCTGATTATTAAGCTTCTTTATAGAAAATTTATTAAAGTGGAGGGGTGTTGCCCTTATAAAAAAAATATCAGAGGGGATGATTTCTGCTCCATTGCTTCTGGAGTCCTCGAAACTGATAAATTCATTTAGGGCCATTTCTTCATAAAAATCTTTATTACAAATTTTTGTTAACCATCTCTCATTGAGTAAACCTTAAGAAAAATAAAATAAAAATGAAATGTACTTATGTGATGTAGAAAAACTTACGCCAGCTGTTGAAGTTTCTTCTTGGTGAATCAACGATGTACCATGTTGTTGGCCTTCGCTCAGCACTGCAGCAACGCTGCTAGAGCAAGTCGGTTTTTCGTAATGCCTCTCATGCACCTCCTGATCAGTATCAATTGGATTGCTATGTTTCTTTACCCAATTGTCCAAAGTCGTTTTACACATGATAAGACAAATCAAATCCAAATAGTACGTAAAAACTGATTAGCCTCAAAGAAGGATAAACAGTGTGTCACACAGTTGGGCTTTCACTGCAGTTCAACAAATAATGTGTAAACAGCCTTGAGCATGCTCTGCAAATTGCCGTGGGGGACATAATTCAGGGAGCAGGAGCGTGGAAACCTTACCTGATTCATTTGTGAATTCAGCCAACGTGGAAGGCAATACCCAGCATTTTTTGCCACCTCCTCACTTTTTAAACATTAAATTACATATTTTCTTGGCCATTATAGTTTTATCACTAGTAAAATCAGAAAGTAAAAAAAAAAAACTAATTAACTTATAACATCAATTTGCTGTAAATAAGTAATTATATACTGACGGAAAAAAAAATCCCAACACCACGAAAAAATAGTTGTAGAGATAACGTTTAAAAATCACAGCTTATTGTAAGTGCGAGAAGAGCCATTTTAAATGTGAAATGCTGGTACATTAATAACCAATGTAACCACCAGAATGTTGAATGCAAGCATGCAAACGTTCATGCATTGTGTCGTACAGGTGCTGGATGTCAGTTTGTGGGATGGAGTTCCATGCCTGTTGCACTTGGTCGGTCAATACAGGGACGGTTAATTCTGGTTGAGGGGGGCGCTGAAGTTGCCGTCCAATGATGTCCCATACGTGCTCGATTGGTGAAAGATCTGGAGATCTAGACGGCCACGGCAACATGTCGACACTCTGTAGAGCATGTTGGGTTACAACAGCGGTATGCGGGCGAGCATTATCCTGTTGGAAAACACCCCTGGAATGCTGTTCATGAATGGCAGCACAACAGGTTGAATCACCAGACCAACGTACAACTGTGCCGTCAGGGTGCATGGGATAACCACGAGAGTGCTCCTGCTGTCATAGGAAATTGCTCCCCAGACCATAACTCCAAGTGTAAGTCCAGTGTGTCTCGGCCGCAGACAGGTTGGTTGCAGGCGCTCACCTGGCCTCCTTCTAACCAACACGCGGCCATCACTGGCACCCAGGCAGAACTGGTTTTCATCATAAAACACAACAGATCTCCACATCGTCCTCCAATGAGCTTTAGCTTGACAACACTGACATCGCAAACGGCAGTGGTTTGGAGTAACTGGAATGCATGCTACAGGGCGTCTGGCTTGGAGCTGTCCTTCAAGTAGCCGATTTGTAACAGTTCGTTGTGTCACTGTGGTGGCAACTGCAGCTCGAATTGCTGCCACAGACGCGGTACGATGTGCCACGGCCATACGCTGTGCACGGCGGTCTTTCCTCTCAGTAGTGCCACGTGGCCGGCCGGAACCCGGTCTTCTTGAGGCAGTACCTTCCCTTGACCACCGCTGCCAACAATCATGCACAGTGGCTGCATTCCTGCCAAGTCGTTCTGCAATATTGTGGAAAGAAAATCCACCTTCTCATAGCCCTATTACATGACCTCTTTCAAACTCCGTGAGCTGTTGATAATGGCTTCTTCGTCTTCTTAAAGGCATTCTTGACTAACGTCAACACACTACGTGAAATCTCAACGATAACTAACGCTCGCGAATGTTACAGCGCATATTTACAGCAAACCTGCTTTGCATGTTCCAAGGGGCGCTACTAGCGCCACACATATGCGCCGAGACGTCATCTTACAGATGTACTCTCACCGCCTACCAACTGTCGTTTATCTAACACAACCCCACTTGGTGTTGGGATTTTTTTTCTGTCAATGTATATACTTTTTCCCTAAAGTTCTTTCACACCTTTGGAAGGTAACACTGGACATGGCTCAACCGAGAGAACAAGCTGGATTCAGGATTGGCTACAGCACAATAGATCATATCCACGTACTGAGAGAACTAATTGAAAGAGCGAGGGAATATGAACTTCCATTGTGCATGGCTTTTATGGATTATGAAAAAGCCTTTGCTTCGGTGAAAACATCAGCAGTTACAATGGTTTTGAAATCCTGCGGTATTGAAGATGCATACATTAATATTATTAATAACATCTATGAAAATGCAAGTGCAAAGATTCGCCTGTTTGAAAATACAACAAACATGAAAATTGGAAAGGGAGTGAGACAAGGTGACACCATATCTCCAAAGCTCCTTAATGCCACATTGGAAAATGTCTTTCAATCACTGAACTGGGAAAACAAAGGAATAAATATTAATGGAGATTATCTAACCCACCTTTGTTTTGCTTATGACGTATTCATTTTTGCAACTACCCCATCAGACCTGCAGAGTATGATCCAGGAACTTGCTGACAAGAGTAAAGAAGTGGGATTAAAAATGAACTTTCAGAAGACAAAAGTGATGTTCAATGCTTTTAAAAGAAGTGAAGATTTATTTTTCCAGCAGTGGATTGATAATGGTTGACGATGATGATATATCATCATCATCATCATCATCATTGTCAACCATTATCAATCCACTGCTGGACGAAGGTCTCCCCAAGTTTCCTCCACAACGGTCTGTCTTGTGCCAGTCTCCTCCATGTCACCCCTGCATACTTTCGAATTTCATCCACCCATCTCCCATGTGGTCTTCTTCTGGGTCTTTTCCTGTCCCGTGGAATCCAATCTAAAATTTCGGCTGTCCATCGATGATCTGTCCTTCTGGCAGTATGTCCAGCCCATTGCCATTTCAGGGATTTAACTCTGATCATGATGTCCTCCACTCTTGTCATTTTTCGGATCCACGAGTTCCTCTTCTTATCTCTCCTGGTTACACCAAGTATGCACCTCTCCATGCATCTTTGAGTTGTCTGCAGCCTTTGTATGTCTCTTTTAGTTAAGGTCCACGTCTCTGCACCATACGTAAGCACTGGAAGGATGCATTGATCAAACACTTTTCTTTTAAGGCATAATGGCATATTGCTCTTGAAAATTATGCTGTTTCTTCCAAAAGTTCTCCAGGCAAGTTTTATACGCCGATTAATTTCTTCATCAATGTGACCCTCTCTTGATATCTCCTGTCCGAGATAAACGTACCTGTCTGTTATCTCCAGTTTTCTCCATCAACCAATAAATCTTCACTTCTTTTAAAAGCATTGAACATCACTTTTGTCTTCTGAAAGTTCATTTTTAATCCCCCTTCTTTACTCTTGTCAGCAAGTTCCTGGATCATACTCTGCAGGTCTGATGGGGTAGTTGCAAAAATGAATACGTCATAAGCAAAACAAAGGTGGGTTAGATAATCTCCATTAATCTTTATCCCTTTGTTTTCCCAGTTCAGTGATTGAAAGACATTTTCCAATGTGGCATTAAGGAGCTTTGGAGATATGGTGTCACCTTGTCTCACTCCCTTTCCAATTTTCATGTTTGTTGTATTTTCAAACAGGCGAATCTTTGCACTTGCATTTTCATAGATGTTATTAATAATATTAATGTATGCATCTTCAATACCGCAGGATTTCAAAACCATTGTAACTGCTGATGTTTTCACCGAAGCAAAGGCTTTTTCATAATCCATAAAAGCCATGCACAATGGAAGTTCATATTCCCTCGCTCTTTCAATTAGTTCTCTCAGTATGTGGATATGATCTATTGTGCTGTAGCCAATCCTGAATCCAGCTTGTTCTCTCGGTTGAGCCATGTCCAGTGTTACCTTCCAAAGGTGTGAAAGAACTTTAATGAAGATTTTATAAACTACTGATAGGAGGCTGATAGGTCTGTAGTTTCCGAGATCCTCAATGTCACCTTTCTTATGTAGCAAGATCATTGTAGCAGTGTTCCAATCCTCAGGAATCTTTCCTTCATTAAGGCATCGAGTGAAAATTTGGGCGAGTACTGTTTCGATTTCTCCACTTGCTTCTTGTATGATGTCTACAGTAATTCCATCTTCTCCTGGAGCTTTTCCCCGCTTCATGTTCTTGATTGCATGTGCAACTTCTGCTGGGAGGACTGGAGGAACTCTGGTACTGGTATCTTTCATGATGTCTGGAGTGCATATATCATCCCTTTCATATAATTTGGAGTAGAAATCTTTCACTCTTGTCAAAATTTCGCCTCTATTTCTTGTTACAGAACCATCTTCTTTTCTCAGTGCCATAATCTGTTTTCTTCCCTTACTGAGATGTCCCTTTGCTATCTTTAGGCTTTGGTTGTTTTCAATTGCTTTCCTCACTAGTTCACAGTTGAATTTCCTTACGTCTTCAGTGATACTTTTTCTTACTGTCTTGCATAGCTCTATATATTCCACTTTGGAAGTCACATCTTCTTTAGTTGTCCTCATCTCTCTTCTTTTTTGCATCAGCATTTTGGTTTTTCCTGATAATTTGTTCACATGCAACTTGTTCTTAGACCCAGCTAATTTTGTTGCTGTTTCCATAAGAGCTTTGGTTACTTTTCTGTTAACTTCAGAGATGTCCACTTCTTCCGATGTTAGGCCTTCTAAAGCAGAGAACCTGTTCTTCAGTTCTAACTTGAAGGTATTATGGTGTTTTTTAAGGTTGGTTATGTCAATAGATTTTGTTTGTCTTATGAGCTTGCCACGTTCGAGTTTAGTGTTGAGGTGCATCTTACATCTCACCAATCTATGGTCACTACCTGTGTTGAACTTGTTTAGCACACTGCAGTCTTCTATGACGAATTTTTTGTTACACATAATAAAATCAATTTCACTTGTCGTCCCATTTGGATGTCTCCATGTCCATTTCCTGTGTGGCTTTTTCTTGAAGAAGGAGTTCAAGATGAAAAACCCTTCTGCCTCTGCAAACTCAACGAGAGTATTTCCACGCTGGTTTCTGTTGCCATGACCGAATTTACCTACTGAAGTTTCATTCTGTTGCCGTTGCCCTATTTTTGCATTGAAATCTCCCATAATTATTTTCAAGTGCTGCTTACCTTTATTATTTAGATGACAAATTTCCTCATAAAATTCTTCAATTTCTTCTTCAGGATGACTTGTGGTGGGTGCATAAGTTTGAATAATCTGAGCCTGGTATCTTTTCGAGAGTTGGATAACAAGTCGTGCAGCTCTGTCAGAGGAACTTTCAACTTCTACAACTTTATCCTTCAGTTTCTTGTTTATTATAAATCCAACACCACTAGTTCTGCCAGTATCTGTCCCACGATAGTACAGTGCCTAGAAGAATTAGTGTGTCGTGCTCACAGAAAAACTTGCTGCCCACAATCATGAAAGCGGTAGATGGCGCTGCCATCAGATGTCATGTCGCTTTTCATGGAGGAAGGACGACGAAAACGCACATCTTTCTATGACACACACCCAGCTCGTCAGTATTACGTGTACTCCTCGAACGATATTTTATAAGCAGATAAGTATATACGAAAAAATAGACACAACTCTTTTACCCCTCCCCCCTCCCAAAAAAGAAAAAAAGAATGAACGGGGTGCTCAAGATTCATTAATAAGGGTATCGTAGTTTAAGTTAAGCTTTGCATTGTGCTAACGTCAACATTAATGAGAGATATTTCGGAAGTTTTAGAGTCATACATGGGTTACATTATGCAAAAACACTGGAGACCAATATGCAGTTTACAATCACTGAAACATCAACTTACAGTATAAAGTAAAAATTTAAAAAAAGAAAATATTTTGCCCCTCAAAACCTTACCGGAAAAAAAGGGAGAAATATTTTCTCAATGAGACATCGGCTTTACAATTTGCATTCCAATAATGTCTTAAAATTCAGTAACCTAAAAACTTTATAAATTATTTAATAACATACTTCATTGTTCAGCAATGAGTGACTAAATTTCTTGGTAAGAACATGGGATCAAAATAAATATTGAAACTTTCCATTTAGTTGGCTTTGAAAAGAAGCCTTTTAATGAGTTGAAAATAGAATACAAAAATGCGATTACTATTTTTAAAATTGGTCTATTTTCTAATAATATACTAACAGTAATCCATTTATAAAAATCATTCCTAAAAAAAACTTTGCCTGTGATACGATAAACAAAATGAATCATACCGGACAGAAGTAAATATATAAAAAAACAGAATGTATATGATGACACTCTTTTAAAAAAAATATTTATAACATTTTTCTTTACTTTTCTTCACCTTATAATAATTATGTGATTAAATTTGCTATTCAAATGGGTTTGCAGTGAAGAGAGGAAAATTCTTTTGCACCTTAAGTAAAAAGTTTAATAAGGTAAAAATTAAGAAGTGAGTATTCATGGAGTCTGTCTAAGTGGGATAATTCTATGCAGTTCCTGTAACTATTTTTACCCTTAAAAATAAGGAAATTATTTATGTAGCATACACACAGGCGTAACGTGGGGAAGGCATAGTAGGGCATGCCCCTCCCTTAAAAATTGGAAAAACTAATTGATCGTTCGCCTTTTAAATTTGGGAAAATAGTAAAATAGTAGGTATGGCTTCAGGCTTGAGTAATGGTTTGTCTCGGCATGTTAGAACTTCCTTACCTTGAATAGTGGAACGATAATGCATCTTCATGAATTTAGATTCAAAGTGCAAGGCACATACAACACAACTTTCATCAAGTTTCTTATCAGCTCTGGGAATTGCCTTATCCCATTTGTTCAACATATCAGGAATTTTGGGGACAGCAAAGAGTGATATTTTATTTTTGCATGATTTATAGCCAGTACTACATCCTGGCACAAAGCAGCTGCTTTGCCTTTTCCGTTTTCTATGTTTTTTTATTATTTGCTAATGTAGAATTTCCCAGTCCTTTCATAGATGACATTATTTCCCTATGGTCTTATAACTGTTGCAGTCGATTTCAGTACTGCACTTAAGTTTAACCATACAGTAGGTTTAACGCGTGACAGCCAATACTTGATCAACTTCTACATCTTCACGAATAAAAAGTTACTAATTTCGGAAATAAATTTCGTTATAAACAATCCACAGTTGTTTAAAACTAGCACACTAACACCCGAATAAGCCTATTGCGTTTTAGTGATCAACTGTTGAATTACCTAGTGTATTACTGTTATGATCGAGCTACAACGAATTAGCAAAGATACTACCAAAAAGATTTCCCACCACTAACCTTTGTTTTGTGAAAATTTTAAGTTTCGTAAGGCAGCAAATCCTTGGCAAACAAACTTCCCACCATTGAATAGCATGAAGCCGATGAAGCTCCTAACGTAACTTCCGATGCCAGCGCCCTCTGTCATTTCATGACGATTGGTCACAAAACCGTGAAGGACATCTTATGGAGCACGTCACACTAATTCTTCTAGGCACTGTAACGATAGTAGAAGAGATGTCCACTTTTCAGTTTGATGAGATCTTCTCCTTTTCTCCTTACCTCACTTAGCCCCACGATGTCCCACTTGATCCTTTGTAGTTCCTCTTCCAATTCAAGAAGCCTTGAATCAGAAGATAGGGAGCGTCCATTGTAAGTAGCCAAGGTCAGCATCAGATGGCAGCCTAGTCCGGTCCTCTGGGGATTCTTAGCACCCTCTGCCTTCATGTCGCACTGGCCGCTGCCTTGGCCAGGTACATTCCAGCTGCCGGAGACTGAGGGCCAAGATTTAAGTTGTGGAATCATTTTGGAGGGGTTTGGCCATAACTCACCACGCTGGCCAAGCGGGTTGGTGAGTGTGGGATAGAATTTCCTCTAATCCCGATGGTATAGTTATACCGCTATGGGCGGTCGACAGAGCCCCTTTAGTGGGAACAGGATGCACCACGAGAAGGCGGGGTTGACATTTGTCAAGGAGAGGCTGTGATGTTACGCATCACCTGACCTTACATCCCGATGATATATATATATGGTAGGGCTTCATAAGTTATTAGTTTTCTGTCCTAAATTTAGGCCTTTCAATATTTCTAATAAGCATATTCTTGATAACTTCAGTCAAGATGTTAATAGGTATATTATTAAGACTAGTTTGGCTTTCAATCAGCCAATTGAGGCTTTTGCAGAGCGGACACTCAATGTTATCCTTAGCTTCTCTAAAAAGTTGGCTTGTCTTAAGATATGCTTTGACAGCAATCTGCTATTCTCCAAAACTATCTGCAAAATCTGCTAATAATTTGGAAACTATCCGCGTACGCATGTACGTTTATATTCTGCAACTCTGCAGATTGCTACTTATATACTTACAAATATATTGATGATTTGCTATGTATTAATAACTCTGAAATAATAGAGAATGATTTTACTGATATCTACCCTAGCTGTCTTATATTAAGTAAAACCAACCAAAATAACCAAGGGCTTGATATCTTAGATTTAAGCATAAAACTTAACAACAGTAACTCTACCATTAGCCTATATAATAAAAGAAATAATTTTCCTTTTAAAGTTATTAAATATTTACACTGGACAAATAATATCTCAACTAAAGTAATAGAGAGCGTACTTATTTCGTAGGTACTTAGAATTTCCAGAATATGCAACAATACTTCGGATTTCTTCGAATATATTAATATCCTATTAAATAGCTTTCTAGGTAACCAAGTACCAGCTTATTTTATTAAAACAGTCTTAAGAAAAATAGTTCTCAAAAATAGAGTTAGGTTAGCAGATCTAATTTAATTGCATCACAGTTAATAAAATGATTCTGGCCAATGAAAGCCTTTTTGGAAATTGGTCTAGAGGATGTATATTAACTAACATTTAGGAACCTTTGGTGCTATGGATAAAACAGTTTTATTATAAAAATAAAAATGATAAAATATTATTTTAAAAACACAAAAAAAAGTTTATAATTAACCCCCCCTCCACAAGTTTATAAAGTAAAATAGATATTCAGTATCAAGAATAGCTAACATAAAAATAGTACAAATTAAGAAAACCTATAAGAAACTGTATCTTGTCTGTAGTTTTACTATAAATAAGCTATTTTAATACAGATGAATAATATTAAATAATACACATCGGGTGTATTTGATGATATTTTACACGTATTCCGGTGAGCTTATGCTCTCTCCAGACAAACTGTTTATCTTTTTCACTTGGGAATTTTCTGATTGGTGGACTAACGTCTGCGGAGTTCTTTTTGTGCGGGACTGCCTTCCTGGCTTCTCTATTTCAAAAGCGGGAATTTTGTCAGCCATTTGCAATGGTAGTTATGTAAAGATCGGTGGCCTAACAAGTAGCTCCTTTAATTTTTTTCCTTTTGGAGGTTTTTGTTTTTTTCTCGTTTCTGTGCCTGCTGAAATTCGTTAGTTTTATTGGCTTTGCTTTTACTGGTGTTTTTTTTCCTTTTCTCTCTTTTTTGCTAGTGGCCTTTTATTTCCTTGTTCTTCTGCAGTACTATGTTCAGATTGTTTGCAGTGTTCTTGGGCTCGTGGTTTCGCGTCCCTTTCGTTCGCTGTTTGGGGGAACTTTTGCTGTTTTCATAATTTGTGTAAAGCATTCTTATAATACTGTGTACATATTGCAATTTTTATTTTTTATTTCATTTCCAATTATTTATATTACGTTTTTATTGTCTAAAGTCATGCAGTGTATCATGAATATTCTGTTTTTTGCTCCTGTTCTCTGTGCTACTTTCCTGAATTTTTAGTTCTTGATTCTTAGCACAGGCATTTGCTTCGTTTTATGTCTCTTGACTTCCTGTTTTTTTTTTTTTTTTTTGCCTTGGTTCCTAGTTGGGTTTTCTTTCCGGTAGCAAGCCACATTTTTCATGCCACTTGGCACTGCTGTCAAAATATTGGAACTTATGCCTTCAAAATTAAGTCTTTTTACAGGGTGAGTTTTTTTTATTTTTTTCTATTTTTTAGTCCTTCCAAGTTGGGCAATTTTTCATTGCTGTGTACATCTAATAAAAAATATTTTTTGTTCTTTTGCAGCTTTTTCCCAGGTTATGTTTTTCGTTTCATTGGTCTAAATTCTACGCCTATCTTGCAATATTTTTGGGCTCTGTATTAAAGTTTTTTCTATTTTTTTGGACGATGAGAAGTTTTTAGGTTGGGCCAGATATGTCCTAGATGTAATACAAAATTCAAAATATTGCTTAATATTTTTTTTATTGAAGGTTTAACGACTACCGTGAGCAAATTATTGGCTGTGAGCAGTCGCCCATCCCTAATTTAGGGTCACTTGTTCCAGGGAAGGGAGAAGCCAGTGCCGTAAGACAAACACAACATCCATACCACACCGGGATTCGAACCCGGACCCCTTTCAGACGAATGATAAGAGGCCATCGCTTAGACCACTGCACCACCGGGATAGCACTTAATGTTTAAGTTTCCGAGCCTATGTGCGCGGTTGTGATTTTTGGTAACTTTTGGGAACTTGTACCTTTTGCATCTATGACATAGCAGAAACCCAAGTTCAAAACTAGGTCTTTCTGGAAGTGAGTAAATGCTAAGTCTTGCTGGCCCATGATAAAGCTAAAGCTCAGCACTTTCGAAGCTTTCTGCGTTCCATTTTTTCTCCCTGCTCGTTTGCTTTTTTTTTTTTTTACATATTTTGGCTCCTGTTGTAGTTAATTCTACTTATTGTAAGTATATATATCATCATCATCAACCATTATCAATCCACTGCTGGATGAAGGTCTCCCCAAATTTCTTCCACAATTGTCTGTCTTGGGCCTGTCTCCTCCATGTCACTCCAGCATACTTTCGAATTTCATCCATCCATCTCCCATGGGGTCTTCTTCTATGTCTTTTCCTATCCCTTGTAATCCAGTCTAAAATTTTGGTTGTCCATCGGTGGTCTGTTCTTCTGGCAACATGTCCAGCCCATTGCCATTTCAGTGATTTCACTCTGGTCATGATGTCGTCCACTCCTGTCATTTTCCTTATCCACAAGTTCCTCTTCTTATCTTTCCTAGTTACACCAAGCATGCATCTCTCCATGCTGCTTTGAGTTGTCTGCAGTTTTTGTATGTCTTTTTTAGTTAAGGTTCATGTCTCTGCTCCATACATAAGCACTGGCAGGATGCATTGATTAAACACTTTTCTTTTAAGACATAATCATTAATGGCATACTGCTCTTAAAAATTGTACTATTTCTTCCAAAAGCTCTCCATCCAAGTTTTATACGCCGATTAATTTCTTCATCAGTGTGACCCTCACTGGATATCTGCTGCCCAAGATAAATGTAGGAATCGGTTGTCTCAAGCTTTTCTTCATCAATCGATAAATCTTCACTTCTTGTAAAGCATTGTACATCACTTTTGTCTTCTGAAAGTTCATTTTTAATCCCACTTCTTTACTCTTGTCAGCAAGTTCCTGGATCATACTCTGCAGCTCTGAAGGGCTAGTTGCAAAGATGACTACGTCATCAGCAAAACGAAGGTGAGTTAAGTAATCTCCATTAATCTTTATCCCATTGTTTTCCCAGTTGAGATTGAAAGACATTTTGCAATGTGGCGTTAAAGAGCTTGGGAGATATGGTGTCACCTTGTCTCACTCCCTTTCCATTTCATATATATATACACTGACGGGAAAAAAATCCTAACACCACGAAAAAATAGTTGTAGAGGAATGAAATGGCGGCAATACATTTGTATAGGTAACATATTTAATCGATTAGGGTTTCAAGATCACAGCTTAATATACGCGCGAGAAGAGCCATTTTAAATGTGAAATGCTGGTACATTAATAACCGGTGTAAACGCCAGAATGTTGAATGCAAGCACGCAAACGTTCATGCATTGTGTCGTACAGGTGCTGCATGTCAGTTTGTGGGATGGAGTTTCATTCCTGTTGCACTTGGTCGGTCAATACAGGGACGGTTAATGCTGGTTGGGGGTGACGCTGGAGTTGTCATCCATTGATGTCCCATACATGCTCGATTGGTGAAAGATCTGGTGATCTAGCAGGCCACGGCAACATGTCGACACTCTGTAGAGCATGTTGGGTTACAACAGCGGTATGCGGGCGAGCGTTATCCTGTTGAAAAACACCCCTGGAATGCTGTTCATGAATGGCAGCGCAACAGGTTGAATCACCAGACCGACGTACAACTGTGCCGTCAGGGTGCGTGGGATAACCACGAGAGTGCTCCTGCTGTCATAGGAAATTGCTCCCCAGAACATAACTCCAGGTGTAGGTCCAGTGTGTCTCGGCCGCAGAAAGGTTGTTTGCAGGCGCTTACCTGGCCTCCTTCTGACCTACACACGGCCATCACTGGCAGCCAGGCAGAACCGGCTTTCATCAGAAAACACAACAGATCTCCACTCCGTCCTCCAATGAGCCCTAGCTTGACACCACTGACATCGTAAACGGTAGTGGTTTGGAGTAAGTGGAATGCACGCTACAGGGCGTCTGGCTCGGAGCTGTCCTTCAAGTAACCGATTTGTAACAGTTCGTTGTGTCACTGTGGTGGCAACTGCAGCTCGAATTGCTGCCGCAGACGCTGTACGATGCGCCACGGCCGCACGCCGTACACGGCGGTCTTCCCTCTCAGTAGTGCCACGTGGCTGGCCGGAACCCGGTCTTCTTGAGGCAGTACCTTCCCTTGACCATCGCTGCCAACAGTCATGCACAGTGGCTACAGTCATGCACATGGGCCCTGCAAAAGTTCAATCTGGCCCTACTTTTATTGGACCCAATACCAGTGGTGAGTTGAATTATTTAATACAAATGTCCATCACTGCCTTTTTTATTTCTGAGCACTGCAATCTTTACCCTGTGGAGTAAGGATTTTCCGAACATGTTCTACTGGTTGGAATCAATCCCTGCCGCTCACACCACAAAAGACAAGTCTCCTCATCCTGGGGAACTTCTTGGAAAAAGCGCTTCCAATTCCACATGATAAAAACACACTCAAGAAGAACAATCAAAGAAGAAACACGAAGCAGCACTTACAGAATCAGGGGCATAACAAGCAAAGAATATCTAAACACAAGCCAGCGAACGGACTTCACTCACGGAGCAAACGACGGTGTCATATTTTTATCCCTTGATATTTTTAAAGGGTCTCGTACCCCTCCCCCACCCCTCTGCAAGAAGGAGGTTGTGGGAACTATAATCTAGTCCCGAGTTCTAAGTGCTTCCAGCAAACTGAACGGTATTCGACATAGAAAAGCTGCACTGAATCCCACTTTTAGTAACCAAGATAGTTAAAATTTATTCGGTCCCTTAGTAGAAAACTTTGACTAGACGATTGGCGAAGAGTGTTTTTCCAAGCGTAGTGTGTGGTCGTTTTATGCAACGCATGCACTGCATGCCTTAATTAAGTGCAAACATTTGATTTCTGAAAGAAACAAAACAATTACACGAAGAAAAGCTTTGTGCTGCCGGTTTTTTTTTTGTTCTTTTTTTTTTGGTTTCTTTTATCAAATTTATACTAAATACCTGGTTCAGAAGAGTTTTATTCAAAACCAAATTCACATTTTTGTGTGCATTTTAGCCAGAAGTCAAGCAAAGAGCGAATGCAAATCTAACTTTGCATCATCATACCCTGACGCATGATGGCTTGCCAGAGACATAACATTTGAGGCAAAATCTTTCGTTGCATTCAGGGCTTGGGCAGTTAACCAATCAGAGAACCGCAGTCCGGTCCCTCTTTCCCCAGTGTTTATTCCTACTAGTTGTAGGGCCTTTGTTAACTGCCGTTGAAACAACTTGTCGAAATGCGAAAGAGTGTTGTGTGAACCAATGGAAAGCTAGTTCATTTTTTATGTGTGTATCTGCTATCTAGTGTGTAATTTCAGAAGGCTTTTTTTATTCAGTTGGAAAATTGTATGGATCGCCCGGCGGCGCAGTGGTCTAAGCGATGGCTTGTGACCATTCGTCCGAGAAGGGTCCGGGTTCGAATTCCGGTGAGGCATGGATGTTGTGTTTGTCTTACGGCACTGGCTCTCTCCCTTCCCTGGAACCAGTGACCCTACATTAGGGACGGGCGACTGCTTATAGCCCATTGAGTTGCTCACGGTGGTCATTAAACCATCATTAAAAGAAAAACAAATTGTATGGCTACATTTTTGTATGATCCTTGACTTTATGAAGCACTGACATGGTTCAACATATGCCGCCTTGGTGGTGCAGTGGTCTAAGCGATGACTTCTTATCGTTCGTCTGAGATGGGTCCGGGTTCGAATCCCGTGCGGCATGGATGTTGTGTTTGTCTTACGGCACTGGCTCTCTCCCTTCCCTGGAACCAGTGGCCCTAAAACATTTAGTTGCCCAGACTACACAACTAGATCGTTTGTTTACTTTCCCAGGCCAATAATTTATATTAATAGGCATGGTATTTTTCAAGCCCTGATACTGCACTAAGTGTTTATACATAATGAAGAACTGACATACCCACTCTATGACTTGAATCCATGGATGCCGCGTGGTGGCGCAGTGGTCTAAGCGATGGCCTCTGATCATTCGTCCGAAAGGGGTCCGGGTTCGAATCCCGGTGAGGCATGGATGTTGTGTTTGTCTTACGGCGCTGGCTCTCTCCCTTCCCTGGAACCAGTGACCCTACATTAGGGACGGGCGACTGCTTATAGCCCATTGAGTTGCTCACGGTGGTCATTAAACCATCATTAAAAGAAAAACAAATTGTATGGCTACATTTTTGTATGATCCTTGACTTTATGAAGCACTGACATGGTTCAACATATGCCGCCTTGGTGGTGCAGTGGTCTAAGCGATGACTTCTTATCGTTCGTCTGAGATGGGTCCGGGTTCGAATCCCGTGCGGCATGGATGTTGTGTTTGTCTTACGGCGCTGGCTCTCTCCCTTCCCTGGAACCAGTGGCCCTAAAACATTTAGTTGCCCAGACTACACAACTAGATCGTTTGTTTACTTTCCCAGGCCAATAATTTATATTAATAGGCATGGTATTTTTTCAAGCCCTGATACTGCACTAAGTGTTTATACATAATGAAGAACTGACATACCCACTCTATGACTTGAATCCATGGATGCCGCGTGGTGGCGCAGTGGTCTAAGCGATGGCCTCTGATCATTCGTCCGAAAGGGGTCCGGGTTCGAATCCCGGTGAGGCATGGATGTTGTGTTTGTCTTACGGCGCTGGCTCTCTCCCTTCCCTGGAACCAGTGACCCTACATTAGGGACGGGCGACTGCTTATAGCCCATTGAGTTGCTCACGGTGGTCGTTAAACCATCATTAAAAGAAAAACAAATTGTATGGCTAAATTTTTGTATGATCCTTGACCTTATGAAGCACTGACATGGTTCAACATATGCCGCCACGTGGCGCAATGATCTAAGCGATGGCTTCTGATCATTCGTCCGAGATGGGTCAGGGTTCGAATCCCGTGAGGCATGGATGTAGTGTTTGTCTTACGGCACTGGCTCTCTCCCTTCCCTGGAACCAGTGATCCTAAATTAGGGACGGGCGACTGCTTATAGCCCACTGAGTCGCTCACGGTGGTCGTTAAACCTCCAATAAAAAAAAACGGAGCAACATAATTTAGGCACACTGCAAAAGTGGAATATGAAAATGGATAATGCAAAATTTGTAAGTCTTTTGATTACCTAAGTTTTATAGATAAATCTGAATGTGTAAGCAATAAAATACCAACCTCAAACGTGAGTCTCTTAACATCGTCTTTAAGGTGGACGTCTAGTAATTTTGCTACCTATACTTCCAATGGGCAAATTCTGTACACATTTTCTTCACTATTATTGCGTTCCCAAGGATGAAAATTTGAACATCAATTAAAATAGCTTCATTTTATGACTGTTAATACTTAATGTTTCCTAAAACAACCATAATTAAACAATCCAGCATTTGTTTGTCTACTGACATCATCAATGTACAGGTCGCGCCATCTTTTTCCTGTTCTCAACACCAGCAAAGGAAAAGTTATTGATTTTTAATATAATTATGTTTTAGAAAATATTAATTATAACAAGTTATAATATGAAGTTATTTTAATCGATGTTCAAATTTTCATCCTTGGGAACGCATTAATTGTGAAGAAAATGTGTACAGAAGTTTGCCCATTGGAAGTACACGAAGCAAAATCACTAGACCTCCGCCCAATGCAAGATTAAACATACAAAGTAATATTTCAACGCTTATACTTACCAAACAGAGAAAGCCGCCCCGGTGGCGCAGTGGTCTAAGCGATGGCCTCTGATCATTCGTCCGAAAGGGGTCCCGGTTCGAATACCGGTGAGGCATGGATGTTGTGTTTGTCTTACGGCACTGGCTCTCTCCCTTCCCTGGAACCAGTGACCCTAAATTAGGGACGGGCGACTGCTTATAGCCCATTGAGTTGCTCACGGTGGTCGTTAAACCTCAAAAAAAAAAAAAACAAAAAAAAAACAGAGAAGATTTATAGTGCTTCAAATCTCCCATCGAACCAACTAATGGTGAAAGGTTGAACCATAATTTGGTGATTCCATCTGAAGAATTAGTGGTGAAAGGTTAAACCATAATTTGGGGATTCCATCTGAAACAACTAACAGTGAAAGGTTGAACCATAGTTTGGTTCTTCCGCCGGTACCAAGTAATAGCGAAAGGTTGAACCACAGTTTAATGTTTCCATTTGCATGATTTGATACAAGGTTGAACCACATTTTCGTGCTTTCATTTCCATATTTGGTGCAACCTTGAACCAAACCAAGATACATTTCCACATCAATGTTTGTTCCATTTAAGGTAGTCCTCAAATCACCCAGAGGCCACATGGCAAAAATTTTTAAAGGTTTGAAAGATTAAAATTTTTCCACAGCTCTTTTGGGAAACTGAAGTGGTTTGACGATCTTAACTTGGCTTGATTGAACCAAAAAATTATGCAGTATTGAACATAATTTTGGTTCTGCCATTCACCTCATGCTGCTAGCGTGCAGAAAATTCTGTCAAAGCTACAGTAATGGATGAGATGAATTACAATATATCATTGCTGACAATTCCTGGAAATATTAAAGGACATTAAGGTGGCAGTGAAACTGCAATTAAAATTCTGTGTGAGCTATTGAAAACAGTTCTGGACTCTTTCTCTATTTCTAGCTTTTTTTAAACAATGTATAAATTTCCACACCAGTTCCCATCGTTAATCTGAAAATGTTATTTAGTTTTTCATGTCAGCTCAAATGTTATAAATATTTGCATAAGGAGGCACACATAAGAGTATCCAAACTCCCTGTTCTGCAGATGGGAAACAAAAAAAAAATCAAAAAAAAATCAGATGCTTATGTGCAAAAAACTTGTTTTCTGCACATTTTTACAGGTGGGACAAATGCCAGTTCTTCCCGTGTTTTTCTTGAGTCTTGGTGTGATCCCAATATTTGATAAGTATCTACCACAGTTTTAAACATTTTCTACATATTTTAAATTTTCTATATTTAAATTTTCTACAGTTTTAAACATTTTCTACATTAATAATGGATATATTAAGACAAGTTTTTTTGTTTTTTGTTTAATGGCCACAGTGAGCAACTCCATGAGCCATTATAAGCACTTTAGAGCCACTGACTACAGGGAAGGAAAGGGTCGGTGCAGTTAGATAAACACAACAACCATGCCTCACTGGGTTTTGGACTCTGATGAATGGTCAGAACCCGGTACTACTGTTCCACTGGGAAGGCAATAGAAGTTCCTCTTGTTTTAGAAAGTTTTGGAATGTAGTGTGCAGGTAGATCAGTGATATATAAAAATTTTAAATGAATGTAAAAAAGTCCATATGCCGACATTCACTTTCAAAAAATACATACCAGTGCACATTGTTTTTATGTTTGTCAGGTGTAGTTTTCGTTAATACACCTAACTTTTTCCTCCTTGAATTTTTTTTTCAAAAAACAAAAACATGATTTTTCTCTCTTTCGAGAAAAAATCCTGTGTATCTTTCTTATCTAAGAAATGAAACAATTCCAAAAATAGGTACTTGTCAGCCCAGAAACATTTACGTATCTCTGTCAACTTTTCTACACTCAGCTAAAAGCAAACATGAGAGATACCTGTGGAATGCTTTTATGAACTAGTGGACTTAATACTGTGTCATGTGACTACCTTATCCGGGCAAAAGGTGGGCTTATTTTTTTTTTTTTAATTGGAGGTTTAACAACCACCGTGAGCAACTCAATGGGCTATAAGCAGTCGCCCGTCCCTAATTTAGGGTCACTGGTTCCAGCATACATGTTACTATGTAGATATCTCACAATTTCTGTTCACTCGTTGTAGTTTGCTTTTAAGAGAACATTTTGTTGTAGTTTGCCAAAATACCAATGCTAATATTTGGTGAAAAATAAGTAGACTTCATTAAGTTTCACAACTTCTGTTTGGCACATCTTCTTTTTTTCCATCAAATGTTATTTTTAAAGTCATTTAATTTTGAATATTTCTTCTTAATAATACAAAACTAAGCCTAACTGTGTCAGCCCAGGGCATAAAAAAGCAATTTTATGTAAAAATTTATGTTTCATAACTGTCAACATTTCTTCAAACTCATCAGTAGTTAATTCAACAAATATGACCCTTATATGAAAAATTTGTTGGCCAAATATCTTATCGATGAGATTTCTTTCTTCGCAGTGCAAGTTAACAGATGGGGCACTATTCTTTTTTTTTTCACAATACTATATACAATTTTATTACTAAGGCTTGTTAGCAGCATGATAAAATTCACTGCTATAGTTCCCAATAATATTGTAATTTACTGTACTCAGGGTCAGATTATGCCAACACGAGGCTGGGGTAGATGAATTTAGGAGCCTTTCCAGAAAAAATTTGTTTCTGAAGAGAACATTTTGTTTGCAGTTTGCCAAAATACTTATTTATATTTGGTGAAAAATAGGTAGATCTCATTGAGTTTCACAACAGAATTCTGTTTGGCAATTTTTTTTTTTTTTTGAATAAAGCTCTTGTTGAAAAATGGCTTCCTTGTTTCTTAATTCAGTTACTTAATCAAAACTTCCATTATGGGAATTTCTGCTAGAAAATTTAGTTTAATTGCAAATTTCCGGAGAAACCTAGTGACGGGGAAAAAAGTGAGACAACAAAAGACAGCCTGAAGGAGAAGAGTTTTCTAAAAAAAATGCAATTAAAATAAAACTTTTCGTAGTAGAAATTCCCATATAGGAATTTTGATTAAGCAACATTTTATTTCACTTCCACTCATTTTTAATGAAGTATTAAAGGGTTATCTTATTTAGAATGTCATAAAAAATCAGTTTTATCATATGAAGACTTTTTCACAAAATTTTCCTGTTTCTAAAAGTTATTTTTACTATCACTTATTTTTGATAAAGGATGCCTTTGTCAGGGGAGTAATGCTTTAAAAAAGAAATTTCTATCACAGTTACTACTACAACACAATCTCTCACCATTATATATTTATTGTTTTCACAAGGTATATGACTTCATAAAATATGTTTTGACTCCAGAAGTCTATTTCAGTGGCTTCATCCTGGCTGTTACTATTTTCTTGGGAATACAGTTGCTCATATTTAAGTCTGACGACGAAAAACGCCTGTAACATAAAATTGGACGTTTTAATACCACTAACATCTAAAGTATCGCAACATAAAACGGGGTCAGTTGTGTTGCCATTAATGACAGTTTTTCAGACACATCTGAAATTTTGCTGATGGATTATTAGAAAATTGAAGTGAATTTTTTTTTTGATTGGAGGTTTAACGACCACCATGAGCAACTCAATGGGCTATAAGTAGTCGCCCGTCCCTAATTTAGGGTCACTGGTTCCAGGGAAGGGAGAGAGCCAGTGCCGTAAGACAAACACAACAGCCATGCCTCACCGGAATTCGAACCCGGACCCCCTTCGGACGAGTGATCAGAGGCCATCGCTTAGACCACTGCGCCACTGGGCGGCATCCATGAATTCAAGTGATAGAATGGGTATGTCAGTTCTTCATTTTGAAATGCTGGGAGATAAATCAAGTAGTACTTTCACAGCCTTGTTTTTTTTTTTTTGTTTTTTTTTTTAGCTGTAGCTAAAGGCTATCTGTGTTCCTGCTGCAGTTTGTGTATTTATATCTTAGTTTATGTTTTTCGATATTTTTATCGAGAGGAGCCTTATTTTATTTTGGTATGTTAGTTGCTGTATATTTTTCCCACCCTTGTGTATTTAGTTCTTAAACATTAAGGGCACAGTATATCATATTTATCACTAGTTTGTGAATTCAGACTTAATTTTTGGTTATAATTGTCTTAGTATTTGAGGAAGTTTGTTTAGCCTAATGTCCCTAGTTTGAATCTTGTGCTTAGGAATTGCAATTTTTAGTTTCCACTTGAGGGTCCTTTTGCATTGCAGTACTTAGCATATAAATAATTGTAAGAACTGTATTTTATTGTAGGTATGAATTGATTACGTATGTTGAAACACTTTTTTGGAGTATTTGTAGGCAAATCAGATACGAATCTAGTTTGTTCCCCAAATCTAGTTTGTTGTGGCTTGTGTTAAATTCTGTTGTTACTAATACAAATATATATTCATTTCAAGAGCAACCTTTTGCATTGTTTGGTCAACCAAAAAAAAACTTGTCTTCAATTGGTTGTTTATTAATGCCGTTTGTTGTTGCACTCCGACACTGTGCTGTGCTCTTCTCTCTATTTCTGTACATAACATTAACTTCAAGTTCTTAGGAGGTATTAAGTTCTTTTCCTGTTTCAATTCATAGGTGGTTACAAAAAAGTTATAATGAAACAAATGCATACACAATTTATATATTCATTTCATTATTTTCATAGTCTTCAAATACAATGCATATATTCTGAATCATAAGAGAATAAATATATGTATATATATATATATATTTTTGACTCATACCAAGTACAACATAGAAAAAGTTATGTATCTACCGGTGTGAGTAAAAAGAGAAAAAATAAAAAATAAAATAAAACAACTGAATGTAGAAAGTGTCGAGAATACTGAGCCTCGGCTTTATCATGGACCAGCAAAAACTCTGCATTTTCTCACTTCCACAAAGACCTAGTTGGAAATGGGTTTCTGCAAAGCCATAGATGCAAGTAATAAGCCCACCAAAATTTTTTTTTTTAAATATATATATATGTCATGACCTCCGCAGAGTTGTATGACCTAGCTTTAGTTAACAATTTAGCTTGCATCCATAACTTTCCTGGCCCGACCCATGCTCTTCATCTGTTACTATTAAACAGAAAGAAGAAGATTAAAGAAAACTCAAGTTGTGAGAGTGACATAATAATTAGAAATAATGTTCAGCAATAACGAAATGCCAAGTTCGCCTGAGAGAGAATTTAAACCTGAATAGCAATGCAAAAGTATTCCAAATTCTTACATTGCAATTAAAAAAGGAAATATTAATTATTTAAAACTCAGATTCTTGAAAGAAAACTTGATTTCTTTAGTTAATTATTGTCTTTAATTTATTCTCGTTTTTGTGTTGTCAGAAGTTGTGGAGTAGGGGTTTTAGAATCAAGTTTTCTTTCAAGAATCTGAGTTTTAAATAATTAATATTTCCTGTTTTAATTGCAATGTAAGAATTTGGAATACTTTTGCATTGCTATTCAGGTTTAAATTCTCTCTCAGGCGAACTTGGCATTTCGTTATTGCTGAACATTATTTCTAATTATTATGTCACTCTCACAACTTGAGTTTTCTTTAATCTTCTTTCTGTTTAATAGTAACAGATGAAGAGCATGGGTCGGGCCAGAAAAGTTATGGATGCAAGCTAAATTGTAAACTAGAGCTAGGTCATTCAACTCTGCGGAGGTCATGACTTATATATATATATTTTTTAAAAAATTTTGGTGGGCTTATTACTTGCATCTATGGCTTTGCAGAAACCCATTTCCAACTAGGTCTTTGTGGAAGTGAGAAAATGCAGAGTTTTTGCTCGTCCTTGATAAAGCCAAGGCTCAGTATTCTCGACACTTTCTACATTCAGTTGTTTTATTTTATTTTTTATTTTTTTCTCTTTTTACTCACACCGGTAGATACATAACTTTTTCTATGTTGTACTTGGTATGAGTCAAAAATATTTTTTGCTTAGGTCTCTTCTTAATAGAATGTGAATTCTGAATTTTCATAACTGCTGCGTTGCGCGTTTTGATCTTCAGGTTATTTTGCAACTTTCGTTTTAAATTCAAAAGTTTTTCCTTTGTTTTCAGCTTTGCTCTTCAGTAATATATATATATCATCATCATCATCATTGTCAACCATTATCAATCCACTGCTGGACGAAGGTCTCCCCAAGTTTCCTCCACAACGGTCTGTCTTGTGCCAGTCTCCTCCATGTCACCCCTGCATACTTTCGAATTTCATCCACCCATCTCCCATGTGGTCTTCTTCTGGGTCTTTTCCTGTCCCTTAGAATCCAATCTAAAATTTCGGCTGTCCATCGATGATCTGTCCTTCTGGCAGTATGTCCAGCCCATATATATATATATATATATATATATATAAATATATACACACACTGACGGAAAAAAATCCCAACACCAAGAATGGGTTGTGTTAGATAAACGACAGTTGGTAGGCGGTGAGAGTACATCTGTAAGATGACGTCTATGCAAAGTTCGCGCTCGGCGCATACGTGTGGCGCTAGTAGCGCCCCTCGGAACATGCAAAGCAGGTTTGCTGTAAATACGCGCTGTAACGTTCGTGAGCGTTAGTTATCGTTGAGATTCGACGTAGGGTGTTGATGTTAGTCAAGAATGCCTTTAAGAAGACGAAGAAGCCATTATCAACAGCTCACGGAGTTTAAACGAGGTCGTGTAATAGGGCTACGAGAAGGTGGATTTTCGTTCCACAATATTGCAGAACGACTTGGCAGGAATGTACCCACTGTGCATGATTGTTGGCAGTGGTGGTCAAGGGAAGGTACTGCCTCAAGAAGACCGGGTTCCGGCCGGCCACGTGGCACTACTGAGAGGGAAGACCGCCGTGTACGGCGTATGGCCGTGGCGCATCGTACCGCGTCTGCGGCAGCAATTCGAGCTGCAGTTGTCCCCACAGTGACACAACGAACTGTTACAAATCGGTTACTTGAAGGACAGCTCCGAGCCAGACGCCCTGTAGTGTGCATTCCACTTACTCCAAACCACTGCCGTTTGCGACGTCAGTGTTGTCAAGCTAGAGCTCATTGGAGGGCGGAGTGGAGATCTGTTGTGTTTTCTGATGAAAGCCGGTTCTGCCTGGGTGCCAGTGATGGCCGTGTGTTGGTTAGAGGAGGCCAGGTGAGCGCCTGCAACCAACCTGTCTGCGGCCGAAACACACTGGACCTACACCTGGAGTTATGATTTGGGTATCAATTTCCTATGACAGCAGGAGCACTCTCGTGGTTATCCCACGCACCCTGACGTCACAGTTGTACGTCGGTCTGGTGATTCAACCTGTTGTGCTGCCATTCATGAAAAGCATTCCAGGGAGGTGTTTTCGAACAGGATAACGCTCGCCCGCTTACCGCTGTTGTAACCCAAGATGCTCTACAGAGTGTCGACATGTTGCCGTGGCCTGCTAGATCACCAGATCTTTCACCAATCGAGCTTTATCGGACATCATTGGACGACAACTCCAGCGTCACCCGCAACCAGCATTAACCGTCCCTGTATTGACCAAACAAGTGCAAGAGGCATGGAACTCCATCCCGCAAACTGACATCCAGCACCTGTACGACACAATGCATGAATGTTTGCGTGCTTGCATTCAACATTCTGGTGGTTACACCGGTTATTAATGTACCAGCATTTCACATTTAAAATGGCTCTTCTCGCGCTTACAATAAGCTGTGATTTTGAAACCTTAATCGATTAAATATGTTACCTATACAAATGTATTGCCGCCATTTCATTCCTCTACAACTATTTTTTCGTGGTGTTGGGATTTTTTTTTCCGTCAGTGTATATATATACTGTATATTAGATGTAAGGTCAGGTGATGCGTAACATCACAGCCTCTCCTTGACAAATGTCAACCCCGCCTTCTCGTGGTGCACCCTGTTCCCACTAAAGGGGCTCTGACGACAGCCAATAGCGGTATAACTATACCATCGGGATTAGAGGAAATGTTATCCCACACTCACCTACCCGCTTGGCCAGCGTGGTGAGTTATGGCCAAACCCCTCCAAAATGACTCCACAACTTAAATCTTAACCCTCAGTCTCCGGCAGCTGGAATGTACCTGGCCAAGGCAGCGGCTAGTGCGACATGAAAGCAGAGGGTGCTAAGAATCCCCGGAGGACCGGACTAGGCTGCCATCTGATGCTGACCTTGGCTACGTATAATGGACGCTCCCTATCTCCTGATTCAAGGCTTCTTGAATTGGAAGAGGAACTACAAAGTATCAAGTGGGACATCGTCGGGCTAAGTGAGGTAAGGAGAAAAGGAGAAGACCTCATTGAACTGAAAAGTTGACATCTCTTCTACTATCGTGGGACAGATACTGGCAGAACTAGTGGTGTTGGATTTATAATAAACAAGAAACTGAAGGATAAAGTTGTAGACGTTGAAAGTTCCTCTGACAGAGCTGCACGACTCGTTATCCAACTTTCAAGAAGACACCAGGCTCAGATTATTCAAACTTATGCACCCACCACAAGTCATCCTGAAGAAGAAATTGAAGAATTTTATGAGGAAATTCGCCATCTAAATAATAAAGGTAAGCAGCACTTGAAGATAATTATGTGAGATTTCAATGCAAAAATAGGACAACGGCAACATGAAATTGATTTTATTATGTGTAACAAGAAATTCATCATAGAAGACTGCAGTGTACTAAACAAGTTCAACACAGGTAGTGACCACAGATTGGTGAGATGTAAGATGCACCTCAACACTACACTCGAACGTGGCAAGCTCATAACACAAACAAAATGTATTGTCATAACAAACCTTAAAAAAACACCATAATACCTTCAAGTTGGAACTGAAAAACAGATTTTCTGCTTTAGAAGGCCTAACATCGGAAGAAGTGGATATTTCTGAAGTTAACAGAAAAGTAACCAAAGCTCTTATGGAAACAGCAACAAAATTAGCTGGGTCTAAGAACAAGTTGCATGTGAACAAATTATCAGGAAAAACCAAAATATTGATGCAAAAAAGAAGAGAGATGAGGACAACTAAAGAAGATGTGACTTCCAAAGTGGAATACATAGAGCTATGCAAGACAGTACGAAAAAGTATCACTGAAGACGTAAGGAAATTCAACTGTGAACTAGTGAGGGAAGCAATTGAAAACAACCAAAACCTAAAGATAGCAAAGGGACATCTCAGTGAGGGAAGAAAACAGATTATGGCACTGAGAAAAGAAGATGGTTCTGTAAAAAGAAATAGAGGCGAAATTTTGTCAAGAGTGAAAGATTTCTTCTCCAAATTATATGAAAGGGATGATACATGTACTCCAGACATCATGAAAGGTACCAGAATTCTTCCAGTCATCCCAGCAGAAGTTGCACATGTAATCAAGAACATGAAGCGGGGAAAAGCTCCAGGAGAAGAGGGAATTACTGTAGACATCATACAAGAAGCAAGTGAAGAAATCGAAACAGTACTCGCCCAAATTTTTACTCGATGCCTTAGTGAAGGGAAGATTCCTGAGGATTGGAACAACGCTATAATGATCCTGCTACATAAAAAAGGTGACATTGAGGATCTCGGGAACTACAGACCTATCAGCCTCCTATCAGTGGTTTATAAAATCTTCACTAAAGTTCTTTCACACCGTTTGAAGGTAACACTGGACATGGCTCAACCGAGAGAACAAGCTGGATTCAGGAGTGGCTACAGCACAATAGATCATATCCACGTACTGAGAGAACTAATTGAAAGAGCGAGGGAATATGAACTTCCATTGTGCATTGCTTTTATCGATTATGAAAAAGCCTTTGATTCGGTGAAACCATCAGCAGTTACAATGCCTCTGAAATCCTGCGGTATTGAAGATGCATACATTAATATTATTAATAACATCTATGAAAATGCAAGTGCAAAGATTCAGCTGTTTGAAAATGCAACACACATAAAAATTGGAAAGGGAGTGAGACAAGGTGACACCATATCTCCGAAGTTCTTTAGTACCACATTGGAAAATGTCTTTCAATCACTGAACTGGGAAAACAAAGGGATAAAGATTAATGGAGATCATCTAACCCTCCTTCGTTTTGCTGATGACATAGTCATTTTTGCAACTACCCCATCAGAACTGCAGAATATGATTCAAGAACTTGCTGGCAAGAGTAAAGAAGTAGGATTAAAAATGAACTTTCAGAAGACAAAAGTGATGTTCAATGCTTTTACAAGAAATGAAGATTTATCGATTGGTGGAGAAAAGCTGGAGATAACAGACACGTACGTTTATCTTGGACAGCAGATATCAAGTGAGGGTCACATTGATGAAGAAATTAAGCGGAGTACAGAACTTGCCTGGAGAGCTTTTGGAAGAAACAGCATAATTTTCAAGAGCAATATGCCATTATGTCTTTAAAAGAAAAGTGTTTGATCAATGCATCCTTCCAGTGCTTACGTATGGTGCAGAGACGTGGACCTTAACTAAAAGAGACATACAAAGGCTGCAGACAACTCAAAAAGCATGGAGAGGTGCATGCTTGGTGTAACCAGGAGAGATAAAAAGAGGAAGTCGTGGATCCGAAAAATGACAAGAGTGGAAGACATCATGATCAGGGTGAAATCCCTGAAATGGCAATGGGCTGGGCATACTGCCAGAAGGACAGACCATCGATGGACAGCCGAAATTTTAGATTGGATTCCAAGGGACAGAAAAGGACTCAGAAGAAGACCACATTGGAGATGGGTGGATGAAATTCGAAAGTATGCGGGAGTGACATGGAGGAGACTGGCACAAGACAGACCGTTGTGGAAGAAACTTGGGGAGACCTTCTTACAGCAGTGGATTGATAATGGTTGACAATGATGATGATGATGATACTGTATATATCTACAGTGCTCACAAAATGTTAGGGATATTATGGTTTCAAAGGGGAAACATGGTGATATGCATATTTAGTGACTACTGGAGATAGATTATTAGCGTAACTTAGCATCATGATGACACAGCATGTGAAGTGTAAGCGAGCTCCGATAAAAGTAGCCTCCGAGAAGTGGAAAACTGTCGTCTCACTGCTGAATGCATTTTCTTCAGAGCAGGATTAACTTGAAAAGATGTCCAAATGACGTTTAAGCATTGACAACAGAAAGCGGACTGTTGACGTGTTACAAGCAGGTGTACGGCAGATTGATGCAGTTGCTGCTTTAGGAGTTTTGCAGAGTATAGCAAAACAGCTACACACAAAAATTTCTTTCGAATCGTAATGCTGCACAGATCGAGCAGGGTTTTTAAACCCCTCCCCCATAAACAGGGGGTCACTTTACTCCCCCCAAACACCAACTCCAAATGTTGTTTTTTTGTCTTGTTTTTAATTTTCATAGCAATACACGATTTTTTTCTGGTTAATGCCTTTGTATGGTATGTTTCTGCTCCAAGTAATTCCCGAATATGTTTTATGACTACAATACTTGTGATCTTGAGATAGAATAAATAAGCAATATTTATTCACAATTAGATAATTTATATACATCAAACAAAGGTCATCGCTCTTTCCACGTTTATAAGTGAGTCACGGAAAAATTCTCATTGGCCGCCACCGGGAATCGAACCCAGGGTCTTCCAGTTACGCGCCGGAATTCATATATTCATTTCATTAAAATAATCGAAATTCATGGGTCTGATTCCCGGTGGCGGCCAATAAGAATTTTTCCGTGACTCACAAACGTGGAAAAAGCGATGACCTCTGTTTGATGTTCCTGGTCCACATCAAATGTCTGTATTAGAAGTTTTATTTTAAGAACTACTGTAGTTTTGCTAAGCATTTGGCTTAGCTTCATTAGGACAAATGGAGTGCAAATGTTCAAATCGTCGTGACATCATCAGCATTCTAACAATCACTGCTTTTGGCGAATTGTTCCCATGTGCTTGAAAGAAATGGAGTAAACCACCAGGATGGTGAAAATCAAGCTTTTTTGACAAGAAATCCTCTTTTCAGAATATATGTACTCGGTACTGCACGATATACACTGGTGTGCAAAAATTAAGGACAAAAAGGAGAAATTGGCATAACAGCGAAACGAGCAAGCAGTACGGACCGAAAGACCCTTCAAGAGATAGACTAGGGTCCGGTACGGTAGGGCATGCGCCTATATGCAGCATGACGTAGGGGGGAGTGTCGGAAGGGTATAAAGTACACGGGCGGTGTACGCTCAGCAATTCGGTGAAAGCTATTGAACGGTGTACATCGGTTTGAACGACGTCGAGTTTCTGCCACCGTGTGATATGGCCAACAGGCAATCCAGTAGACGACATCTGGATGACTTTACCCGAGGTCGCGTCATTGGGAAGTTGGAAGAAGGTCGAAGTGTGACTAGCATAGCCGAGGAGTTCTGGATCGCTCACAGCATCGTTTCACGAGCTTGGAGAGCATTTCAAACGACAGGAACTGCTGTCCGAGAGTTTAGCAGTGGTCGTCCGCGAGCAACTACGGCGGCGGACAACTGGTATATTGTCCTACAGGCGAGAAGAGACAGACGGTAGACAGCGGGAGAAATCGCAAGGCACATGCAACAGACAACTCGACGTTCGTTATCGCGTTTTACCGTGGCCAGGAAGCTGCACAAAGGTGGTCTATTTGCACGACGAACAGTACGGTGTGTGCCATTAACGCCTGCTCATCGGAGACGGCGGTTTCTGTGGTGCCAGGAACACAAGAACTGGACACATCAGCAATGGGGTCGAGTTCTCTTAACGAATGATAGCCGATTTCGTCTGACGAGCGATTCTGGACTTATACACATCTGGAGAGAGCAGGGAGCACGCAATCACACCTTGAACATCATCGAAAGGGACCGTTTCAGCAATTCGGACCGTTTTGGAGGTGGCGGAGTTCTCGTTTGGGGCGGTATCATGCTTGGTAGCCGTACTGACTTCCACATCTTCCAAGGAGGTTCAGTCACTGGTGTCCGCTATTGTACTGAGGTTCTCCTGCCTCACGTGCGTCTGTTTAGAGGTGCTGTGTGTCCTGAGTTCCTCTTCATGGACGACAACGCTACACCTCATCGTACTGTGGCTGTCGCAGAACTGTTGGAGAGTGAAGATATTCAACGCATGGATTGGCCCGCAAGGTTCCCGGACGTAAATGGATTCGAAAACCGTGTGGGACCTTCTCGGGAGACGCTTGGCAGCACGTCACTAGCCGCCAGCAACTATTCCGCAGCTGCGATTTGCGCTACAAGAGGAATGGGCCGCAATGCCTCAACAGCTCCTTGACAACCTCGTCCTCAGCCTGGACAGACGTTGTAAATCCTGCAACACAGTCAGAGGTGATCATATCCCCTACTAAAGACTGGATTTTTCTTGGCAGCTGCCTGTCACATGGACGTTTCTGTCTTCTGTCCAGTTGTGTTCGAAGCTACCTTTTCAATAAAGTGCCTTTGCATCCCTTGTTTGGACGGTTTTGCTCACTTGCCCCATATTCTTACATCTTGAGGATCTTATTGGTATGATTTGAGCTGATGTGGAGCACTTCTGCACTACCTTACATTCGAAAAACTGTCTCGTCCTTAATTTTTGCACGCCAGTGTACTCATTTAGGCTTATCTTTCATAGAAGTATGAATTTGACCACGTATTTACACGCTATGCGGTTCATAATAAAATGACTGTGTGTAAGTGGGCAGCATTTTCACTGCGATGAATTAGCTTTATATTGTCAGATAAAAATGAAGAAATTGCAAAATATGAGCAGATTTCACCAATCACGTTGAAACGTTATGGGAATCATGCAGGAGCAGACATTTGTTTATGCCCAGCGCCATGTTGTGACATCACACTTCGACGACGTATTACCTGCAACCTCAGAGAAATCTTGACACACATTACGTGACTAATCCGCTTGACATGTTTGTGCCGTTCTCTCAACACTGCGTCAACGGGAGCAGCTGTGTCTACCATATTCATGGTCTAAGTGTACGATTTACTAAATCCGAATATTTAAAGGTAGCATGTCAAGCCATAGGAAAATATTGAAATCGGAGAGCATACAACCACTTCTGCCGAAGTCACGTGATACTATACATGGCCGAAGGCTTCATGCACAGTGATACTGCTCTATTGACAAGGGAATATCAAGATATCTTATTCTAACCTCCTTGGTTAGACACCCTTTCCTTTTCCCGTTGGTATAACGACACCGAGTGTCTTCCTACCTGAAATCAGTTGCTGTAAATCAAGGACGGGAGATTGCTGAAATAACTGCAACCGCAGAGTCTCAAATGCGGTAGGAACCTGGATGTAGGAGATAGTGCGCCTACGCTGATCGAGGAAAAAACGTTACAAAGAAAACTGATAGAGCAAAAAGTTTCTTTTCATAGAAAGAAATGTACCTAATGTTTACAAAGCTTTGAGATAAATTTGGCAATTTAAAATATGCTGTTGTCCTTGTATGCTAATGCAGCCTTTCATTTTGCAGAAATTCTGATCCCATTGTTTTTAAATTGTTGAAATATTTTTATAGTTATATTTCAGAACATTAAAAATTTCTGGTTTGTATTGTTTCGAAAACAAAATTATGATTAAAGAATTATGCATTTTCTCTTACCACAATAAAATGCGATAAAATTTCCCAGAGAAAAGGAAAAAAAAATATTTCTTGTTCATGAGATGTGAGTGGTATACTCCATTTCACATTTTCTGTGAACATTCTTTACGTTAGTCTTTTAGAAATTTTAAATTCTCTTAAGTACCAGCCTTTATATGTGGTATTCATCTCCAGGAGTAGTTTCTGCACTGTGTGAGTGATCCTTTACTTTTTTTTTTTTTTTTTTCTTGCAAACAGAATGCCAGCAATGACATTGTGTACCTTACAGAATCATTAAATGAAAAAAAAAAAATGCTATTTATTCGAAAAGCTTCTAGCATACGTTAAAATTTTTATAAAGTATGTTTTAAAATCATGGAATATGATCATGTGCCTCTTTTTTCTTTAATTTTTAAGAACATTACGTAAAGTGTTCTAAATGTCCCCTTTGATGTAAAACGCACAGGATATGATGATGCAGACAACACAGGTAATTTGCAATGACATTCAGTATTTCATAATTATATGCAGTAAATGTTAACAAAACAAATCTTTTTGGTGTTGCTACAGAGCTAAAAATTAAAACCTAATAGTTTCCCAATATGGAGTCCATGACGAAATATACTTCAGGGGAGGAAACTTCTAAAAACTTTATTATAAAACAAGTGAAAAACAAATTTCACATATTGTCCCAGACACTCCCTGGTACACTATAAGATTTTCAAGAGTCTGAATTCTGTATTACCAAGTTCCAAAAAAAAAAAAAAAAAAAAATCTAGTTTTGCAGGACATATGCAGTTTGATGGGCCTAAAAATTCTATCCAATGTGGTGCATGCTGCTGTAAGTTCATGATCGATGATGTAATTTCAAGGGATATGCTCCATAATACTGGTGAAACATCTGATACGCCTAATGTATGTTCCGAGCAATGGACAGCAAAAAGTGGGATTTTTGACCATACACTCCATACAGATGAAAAACTTCATCAGTGTGATGTGTGTTCCAAGAAATTCCTGCAGAAACATTACCTTTCCAGGCACACGCTTCTTCATACAGCTTCAAAAACACATAAGTGTGATATGTGTTCAAAGGAAATTGTAAAGAAAGATTACCTTTTGAAACATTTGGTGTGCCATACTGGGAGAAAAATCTTAATTGTATTGCATGTTCCAAACAGTTTACCAAGAAAAGTACCCTTTCCAAACATGCTCCTTCATACAGGTGAAAACCCTCATCAGTGTGATGTGTGTTTCAAGCAGTGTACCACAAGAAGTCACCTTTCCCGGCATATGCTCATTCACACAGGTGAAAAACCTCATCAGTGTGATGTGTGTAACAAAAAATTTGCACAGAAAAGTGACCTTTCCCAGCATATGCTCCTTCATACAGGTAAAAAATCTCATGAGTGTGGTATGTGTTCCCAGCAGTTTACCACAAGAAGTCATCTTTCTCAGCATGTTCTCCGTCATACAGGTGAAAAACCTCATCAGTGTGATGTGTGTTCCAAGCAATTCAGACAGAAAGGTGCAGTTTCTCGGCATATGCTCCTTCATACAGGTGAAAAACCTCATCAGTGTGATGTGTGTTCCAAGCAGTTTACTGCAAAAAGTCAGCTTTCCCGGCATATGCTCATTCATACAGGTGAAAAACCTCATCAGTGTGATGTGTGTACCAAGAAATTTACACAGAAAAGTGCCCTTTCCGAGCATATGCTGCTTCATACAGGTAAAAAACCTCATCAGTGTGATGTGTGTTCCCTGCAGTTTACCAAAAGAAGTCATCTTTCCCAGCATATGCTCCGTCATACTGGTGAAAAACCTCATCAGTGTGATGTATGTTCCAGTCAATTCAGACAGAAAGGTGCCCTTTCTCGGCATATGCTCCTTCATACAGGTGATAAACCTCATCAGTGTGATGTGTGTTCCAAGCAATTCACACAGAAAAGTGACCTTCTGAAGCATATGTTTGTTCATACTGGTGAAAAACCTCATCAGTGTGATGTGTGCACCAAAAAATTTACACAGAAAAGTGACCTTTCCCAGCATATGCTCATTCATACAGGTGAAAAACCTCATCAGTGTGATGTGTGTTCCAAACAATTCATACACAAAGGTGATCTTTCTAGGCATATGCTCCTTCATACAGGTGAAAAACCTCATCAGTGTAATGTGTGTTCCAAGCAATTCAGACAGAAAGGGCACCTTTTGAAGCATATGGTCCTTCATACAGGTGAAAACCCATAGTATGGTGAGTAATTCACATTTAAAGATACATTTTCCAGGCATATTCTCTTTCATGTAATTTTAAAACCTCATCATTGTTTTGTGTTCTAAGCATATCACAGAGAAAAGTTTATTTTCAAACCATGTGGTGCTTCACACGAGGAAACCTCATGAATGTGATGTTTACGCCAAGCAATTCCCATGATAGATAGCCTTTCAAAGCACATGCTTCTTCAAATATGATAATTCTTACCAATGTGTGAAGGCAAACTAAAAATATTCAAATAAGTTTTTTGTTTGTAATATTAAAACTTTCAATTTGCCACAGGAACTGTCAGAAAGTGTAAGTTGTTTTTTTGTCTTTTTCTTATTTTCTTTTATGGAGCACATTTTTGTTAACAAAAAAAAAAAAAAAACCAGTTTGCACAAACAGAAACTGAAAAAAGTTAAATTATACTTTTAAGTTTTTTTTTTCTCTTTTGTGTTACAAGGCATATTTTTGAGCATTAAATTTTTAGTTTGGCACAGAAACTAAAACAATTATTTTTACATAGGTGCTGTGTTCGTTAGTAAAATAAAGAATCTCAGTTGACACAGCAACAGTCAACAGATTAAATTATTTTTTTAAGATTCAATTTGTTTTCTTTCATGCACCTCTTCTTCTTTTTTAATTAATTAGTTTTTCAAGAAAATAAATGTGCATTTATTGGTACCTTTTTGTTTTATAGGGCATTTTTTTTAGTTTTTTGGGTCAGAAATGCATTTTTATAGGGCATTTTTTTTTAGTTTTTTGGTCATAAATGCATTTTTTATAGGGCATTTTCTAGCAATTTTTAGGTCATAAAAATTCTAGCCCAAATAATAATCTTTTTGGCCATAGTTGTTGCCCTATATCAGTGCACAAGAAAAGCATTAAAAATCGATTTGTGAAATATGTATTGAATTATCTTATCACTGATTTGTGGAAAATCTTTGTGCAGTGCATGCTTTGTCGAACTCCAGTCTTGGAAAATAAGCAGTCCTGAAAATCTGATGAAAATCATGTCGTGCAATGTGATTCGGATTATGAACCAGCTGATTCAGCTATCAGTGACATAAACGATGTGTGAAGCTATTGAAGTGTCATTTCAAAATCCAGAAACTACATAAAGAAAAAAGAAGTGCTGCAAAGAAGAAATAATTCAAAATCTGGCAGAATGTGAAGGACAACTATGGCCAAAAAGATTATTATACTTGAGCAAATATTTTTTCATAATAGCTGCAGCTAGTATCCAATTCTCCAGTAATCTGTAAACTAAGAATCTCTTTTCATTTTGGCTTAAGTCAGTAACGTTTTGTGTTGTCTGAAGTAGCATTGGATGAAGTCTTCTGACAGTCTACCTTAGTAATCACTCCAATAGAACATTGAATTCTTTACTTTCTTACCTGTTTTGTTAAAAAAAAAAAAGAAAACAGTTAGATATTCAGCTGCTCTACATTATGAATTGATCACTTAAACATTATGCGACAACACAAAATAATAAGCACAGTGACAAATTACACAACCGAACTTCTCATGTCAAAACACTGAGATGAACTGGTAGGAAATCTAGCAAGCATCAAAACCAGTCATAACATGCCATGACATGCTATGCTTCTGTAGCCTGCACACCTCAAGCAAACTTGCTTTGTTTAATAGCAAGTTTAAACATGTAAGAAGGGGAAAATGTGTGGTTCTGTCTGGACTTAAAGGATTAACAACCAGCTGACCAAGAACACCCCATCGCTCCTTTACTATTCTTTAATAGACTTATAGAATTATAAATAAATATAAATTGCAATTAATTATAAATTATATAGAAAATTAATTCTTTGAATAAAGCTCATGTTGAGAAATGGCTTCCTAATTTAATGGAATTAATAATCTAAAGCAACTTTTATGGGAATTTTACTACGTATAGCTGAGCATAAAGCAGCTATAAAAAATTGCTCCAACAAGACTGGATTAGATAGGCATGTTAAAGAAACTGGGCACAGCATGGATTGGAATTCCCTTAAAGTAATCAGTTTCCAAAGCAATTTCCAAAAAAGAAAACTGAAAGAAGGAATAGAGATTGAGAAAAATCAAAATTCCATCATCAATGACTGCAAAGGATTTTCCCTGCCTAACATCTGGCAGGATTTGTTGAAAAATAACCTAAACCGTCAAGGTTAACCATAACCAAGGTAAACCGTAACCGTGATAGTGATAGTAAAAAGTGACAACAAGACAGCCTGGAGAAGGAGAAGAGTTTTCTCTGAAAATTTGCTATTAATGAAAAAATTTCCTAGTAAAATTCCCATAAAAGTTGCTTTAGATTATTAAGAAAATTAAGATTGTATCAATATATTTGGATTTAAAAATATCTTTGTTGGAAAATAGAATATATTTAGCACTCACTATATTAGGCCTCAGCTGTAATAAAACAATTAGTGGTTTTCCAGATTCATGATGCTGTACCTCACCTTGGGGTTATAATAATAGAATGAAATTTTTAGGTTATTAACAAAATTCAGAGAGGTGTTTTTCTGCCAGATTTGGTTCACCTACCTCTGTCCCCTTTTCAGTTATAAACTTTCAAAAATGCTCATTTTTGAAGATTTTAAAATTTTTAATTCTCATATATTAAAAGGGAAGTAAATAACAACTTAAAAAATTTTTGGTGGCACCTTGAAAACAGTAATAACTGACACAAAAAAAAGAAAAACAATTGTTAATATCTTTTCCTTCAAAGAAAAAAATTCCCAAAACTGGCATTTGTAGCTGTACTACAGTTATTTTCACATTGCTCTGCTGAGTTTTTTTTTTTTTTTCTGATTAAAAGCTATTAATCTTACTTTACCTAATGCTATATGATGCACAGATTTCAAATCTTTTTGAATTTTTCAAATATATTCATTGGCTAATGAAATAAAAGAGGTTTTGTAATCACTTGCATTTTTTTTTTACACTTTGTGGTAAAAAGCTTTTCAAAATACAATTTCTTTTAAAAATGGTTTTTAAATTCTCATGTATATAGGTTTCAATATATAAAGCATGACGAAAATCAAAAATGGTTGAGCAGCCATCACTTGTTAAAATTCTGTGGAATGACCCTGCATCTGGTTCTGTAACAAAGACAAAAACTAGATCAGTGATTATGAAGCTTAAAATTGTTTTAGAATAGGTAATTGTGAAAGATTTTGCATGGAAAAAATTTTCAGATATCAAAATATTTTAATGTTTTGAAACATTTTTTGAGAAAGGCTTGCTTTATGCTTATGTGGTAATATAAGTCACTGCTTTGTATTGCATCAAAAAAATTTCTTGTCATAACACTTTACTCTAATCAGCTTAAATTCCCATTATACATACATACATACATATCACTAAGCTGTTCTCTGAGATTCAGAGGTTAGCTCCAAAAAGAAATACAAACTTCCAGATATTTTTACCTATTGTTGTCGTATCAAACTTCGCCATTTACAGCGATCTTGACATACAACTCGTGCTTCACTGATATCCATTACACGCCATACACAAGATCTTTTATACTTCATACTCATAATCTTTTTCTCATGCAGACACTCCTGAATCTGATCCACCCATGTCTTCCTTGGCCTTCCTCTGCCTTTCCTTCCTGCCACTTGGGCTGAAAATATTTTCTTAGTAAGCATTTCATCACTTATTCTTTCAACATGGCCAAACCACCGAAGCATATTGGTCTCCACCTTGCTAACAACATTTTGCTTTTTGTTCCAGAATCCTTAGGTTGAATGACCAACTGGAACCCTCAGCTGTGGGCTAATCCCCCACACTGATGTACTAAAAAAAAAAATCCCATTATATATTGTTGTAATTGGACTATTTTGTTTTGATCTGTATGTACGTACTTGCAATATTTATCTATTTTTATTTTTATTGCTAAAAATTATTTTGTTATCCCCAAGTTTATTTTATCATATATTTGCTGCACAAACATTTGAAATCAGTTTGAATAGCTGGTGTATCTATTTTAAATTAAACAACTGAGAAAATAGTTATCAACCAGAAGTCATTGCTCTTTCCATGTTTATAAGTGAGTCACGGAAAAAGTTTCACTGGCCGCCACCAGGAATAAGAAAATAGTGTTTGAAATAAGCAAATAAATAAATAAAAATATTTAAACGCTTGTCTAAACTGATGAAAATAATCACATTTTATATCAGGAGTAGGGACCTATATATATATATATATAAACGAGAAAGTTTGTATGTGCTTTTTTGTTCGGCTGTACAGATCCACACGCCTAATATTAAAGCCACCAAACTTGGCAAGCTATATCTAATTGCATCAAAACTAAAACCATAGGAAGTTTTCAGAATCAGACCATTTTAAGAGTAGGGGGTAAAGACCCTTCCAAATCTCTGTAGATTAAACCTGAGTCAAAGCACATGAGTAAGCGTTGAGATAGAAATTCAAACGGTATGTGACACACCTCAAAGAGTACAGAATGGATAAATATAGATAAATAAATACATTGCTCTTAACCACGTTCTAGAAACACACAGCAACCGAAAAATTGTTTTACAGCCGCCGCTGTGGAATTGAACCAACAGAACTCTCGATATCTAGCCGAGTGCGTTACATATACGCCATGGTGGCCAACAATCCACGGTGCTATGTGTACTTTTAAGTCAGCTTCTGACATAAATCCGTAAGATGGGCTCAGCTACTGAGAAGTCTCCATCTGGTGGGTATTAACGGCACTAGCTATATATATATTATAGCAATTAAATCAAAGGGCGAGATACATGTTTAACGCAAGGATCGATATCGGATATAAAAAGCTTTCAAATCAAAATTGTAGAATTAGAGATATTAGGAAAAATCTAACTGTGTGCTGTTTGAAGATGATTGCATATGCAAAATGTCTCTCTGGTGAAAGGTTTTGTATGGAAAGAATAATTTTTAAAATCGGGTTCTTTTTTTAACCATGGTATAGAGTAAAATTTAAACTCATTTTCAACTAATGTCACCCATTCACGAGGATATTCATCGGAAAATGACTAAGAAGCTCTTCATCATGTTCATAATACAATAATTATCTATAGAACATATTTTGTTTTGAATATAGGACTGTGAACAATTTTTGAACACCCTCTCTTGTTCATTTCAATTTTTTGTATTCCATGTTCAAAAAATCAAACCTTCAAACACGTTTGACATCCAAATAGTCACATTTGGGGTCTAAGGATTGTTTGGAATTGAGATTTTCAAGCATGGGATACTGAAAATATTGAAAACTGTGCGTTTCGAGACATCAGAATTTCTAAATTGTGCCTTAGAGCACTAGAAATGCATATACAGTTCCTCTACAATGACTCCGTGAAAAGTGACATGCTGTTCCTCCCCAGTGCAAAGATGAAATATTGCTGCCCCGGTGGCGCTGTGGTCTAAGCGATGGCCTATGTTCATTCGCCCAAAAGGGGTTTGGGTTCGAATCCTGGTGATGCATGGATGTTGTGTTTGTCTTACGGCACTGGCTCTCTCCCTTCCCTAGAACCAGTGACCCTGAACTAGGAACTGGTGACTGCTTACAGCCCATTGAGTTGCTCACGGAGGTCGTTAAACCACCAATCAAGAAAGAAAAAGGTGAAATATATTTATTGTCTCACATTTTTATTAATTTTCTGAAAAACACCAGTTGGAAACTATTTTCTCCTATAGATTTAAATGTTTAATCACATTTTTTAAAATAAGATTGCCCAAAACGTGACGAAAAGCCTCCAAGACTCTCTGCGTAAACATCTTTGTGCGCTCCAGCTCTTTGGGAAAGATTTTATAAATTATTACCTTACTTTTTTTTTTTTTAATTTGGTGAAACACATCAGATGGAAGCTAATATGGATTCAAAAATGTTAATCATATTTTGAATTAAATTGCCAGAAATGAGGCGAAAAACATGATGAAACTTTCCCTGCTTCTCTGGGCAGTGTATCAACAACGTTCATTGAACATTTCAAAGTTCATTTTCCTCAGAAGCTAGAAATGCATAGCATTTGTGACCCCTCAAAGCTAATTCTTGTGTGACGTGCAAGATTCTTTGGTTTGATAACACAGTATGTCAGTTTTATAGGACCACGAGACTTTGTTATCAAGTAATGCTGAGCCACTGCACAATATCAAGGTGTCAGCAGAATGATATATCATTAATTGGCCAATCACTTACCCGTAAGCTCTTGGTCACTTTTTTTTCTTTAGACTTCAAGCACATCAATTATCATCATGTAATGTAGTTGGCCTTCAAAGGTTGTTAAAACTCCTTGCAATTGAGATTCATTCTTCCGTTCGTGAAACGTCGTATTTCCTTTTTTTTTTTAATTTTATTCACTGGACAAAAAACGCAGGTTTCTCTATGCCATCAGATTTGTAAACATAGCTCGTCATCTCCATAAAAACCACACATATATACATACCATTCAACTCATTCATACATTCTGTTAAAACCACTATGTACATAATTACATTATTTACATTCCCAGGCAGTTAAACCTTGTCAACTATGACTAAAAAAGTGCTGCATCCGCTTCAAACACCGTACTAACCCTACTGCAAGTGCCAACCTCATCCAACTCGTCATACACAATCCCCTAGCGCTTTCAACAGTACATCTGTCGTCATTAGGTGGCCACTGTGTCTCTCTGCCCACCACAGCTCATGTGAGCAATGTCGTTGAGGTTCCAGCCTCAGTCGCAATCTCTGCATCTTTGTGTCTATGGCGCCATCTATTGTCAGTGCTGCTCTTTTCTTTTTTTCCCTCTTAATTGTTGTTCAATTTTTATTAAGGCCTTCCATTGCTCATTTAAGTTGCTTGGCTCATTAATGTTACATAATCTTGAACGTTTTTTTCAATTAATACTGATTCCGCAATTCTCAACTGCCTTTCGTTTTTACAGCTCTTAATAATTTTAATATCTTCAAATTTCAGATATTGGTGATTTTCCAGACAATATTGAGTTAATGCAGTCTTAGCTTCTTTTTTATTACAATTACTTATATGCTGGTTCAATCTATACTTTAATTTGTTCTTGGTGCTGCCTATATATGACTAAGGTGGTTGCTGGTTTATAGGAATTCCATATACACCTGCTCTATCCAATTGGCTGAGTTTTTAATTTTTTATTACTAGATTTTTTACAGTATGTACCAGATTTCCTACTTGTATGTCATATTTGCTACAAACCTTATTAATTTCTGTAGAAACACCCTCAACATATGGGATTGCTCCTACATATTTTACATGCTTTTTATCATTATTGCCTTTACTATTTGCCTGAGTTACTTCATAAATCCATTTCTTTAATACCTGTTTAGGATAACCAAACTCTTGGGCAATTTTTTCAATATATTTAATTTCTTCTTTTTTTATATTGTTCTATTGATGAGCATGTTAAACTTCTTTTTATTAGTGTTTTAACACTCTTTCTTTTATGTGTTAAGGGGTGCGATGACTGAAACAGTATTAATACTGTTTCAGGTATAATGATGATTTTCTATGCACTCTGTATTGCATATTATCATTTGCCTTGATTATCATAATATCCAAAAATGTCAATGTATTGTTATGTTCATGCTCCACTGTCAATTCAATAGATGGATAAATATCATTATACCTTTTTGTCAAGTCTTCAAGTTCATCATTTTTTAGCCTGGACAACAGAAAAATGTCATCAACATACCTGCAGCATATCAGTGGTGGATCTTCTAGTTTACTTATTATTTTTGTTTCTATGTCACACATTATTATTTCAGCAAATAAGGTTGACGATGATGACCCCATTGATCCACCATAATTTTGTTTGTAAATCTTGTTATTGAACATGTTATTTTCATGTATGTACAATAAAATTTCTTTTAATTCCTCAATTTGTACTGCATTCATTGTTTGCAACATATGTAATTTTTCAACAATTATGTTAATTGCCTGAGGTACTGGTGTGCTAGGAAAGAGAGCACGAACATCCATTCTAGACATATGATATTCACTTAAAACTTGTTTAATTTAATTTTTTCTATGAATTCATAAGTATTCCACACAGTGAACCCTGTCTTCATGAAAAAAGGTGCCAAATATTTGTAGATATTTTTTTCCAGCTTTATTAATGGGGAATTACTTTTTGATACTATCACTCTCATAAGTGTATCAGGCTTATGAGTTTTTATTTTTGCAAACATTTTTGGTATTCCTGTACCCATTGGTGGGTACACTTTCTTTATTTCATCAGGTAAGGTGCTGTGATTTCTTATTTTAGCCATGTACCTTACTTGACATTCAGTTGGGTCTCTTGTCAGAATGCTGTAATTCAAATCTTCAATTGCCCTATTCATTTTTTGATTTTATTCAGTTATGTTTAAAATCACAATTTGCCCTGTTTTATCAGCTTCATGAACATAACAATACATTGGCATTTTTGGATATTATGATAATCAAGGCAAATGATAATATGCAATACAGAGTGCATAGAAAATCATCATATATTCCTGTATTAATACCGTTTCAGTCATCGCACCCCTTAACACATAAAAAGAAAGTGTGTTAAAACACTAATAAAAAGAAGTTTAACACTCTCATCAATAGAACAATATAAAAAAGAAGAACTTGAATATATTGAAAAAATTGCCCAAGAGTTTGGTTATCCTAAACAGGTATTAAAGAAATGGATTTATGAAGTAACTCAGGCAAATAGTAAAGGCAATAATGATAAAAAGCATGTAAAATATGTAGGAGCAATCCCATATGTTGAGGGTGTTTCTACAGAAATTAATAAGGTTTTAGCAAATATGACATACAAGTAGGAAATCAGGTACATACTGTAAAAAATCTAGTAATAAAAAATTAAAAACTCAGCCAATTGGATAAAGCAGGTGTATATGGAATTCCTATAAACCAGCAACCACCTTAGTCATATATAGGCAGCACCAAGAACAAATTAAAGTATAGATTGAACCAGCATATAAGTAATTGCAATAAAAATGTGGCTAAGACTGCATTAACTCAATATTGTCTTGAAAATCACCAATATCCGAAATTTGAAGATATTAAAATTATTAAGAGCTGTAAAAACGAAAGGCAGTTGAGAATTGTAGAATCAGTATTAATTGAAAAAATCCTTTCAAGATTATGTAACATTAATGAGCCAAGCAACTTAAATGAGCAATGGAAGGCCTTAATAAAAATTGAACAACAATTAAGAGGGAAAAAAGAAAAGAGCAGCACTGACAATAGATGGCGCCATAGACACAAAGATGCAGAGATTGCGACTGAGGCTGGAACCTCAACGACATTGCTCACATGAGCTGTGGTGGGCAGAGAGACACAGTGGCCACCTAATGACGACAGATGTACTGTTGAAAGCGCTAGGGGATTGTGTATGACGAGTTGGATGAGGTTGCCACTTGCAGTAGGGTTAGTACGGTGTTTGAAGCGGATGCAGCACTTTTTTAGTCATAGTTGACAAAGGTTTAACTGTCTGGGAATGTAAATAATGTAATTATGTACATAGTGGTTTTAACAGAATGTATATTTGTGTGGTTTTTATGGAGATGACGAGCTATGTACGACGTTTCACGACCGGAAGAATGAATCTCAATTGCAAGGAGTTTTATCAACCTTTGAAGGCCAACTACATTACATGATGATAATTGACGTGCTTGAAGTGTAAAGGAAAAAAAGTGACCAAGAGCTTACGGGTAAGTGATTGGCCATTTAATGATATATCATTAATGAATTGCACGTAAATATGCGCACCTTGCTGATGTTTAATACCTCGAAGATGCAAATATTGTGTTAACAGAATAATTTCAAATGGAAGGTGTGCTCATGTCAAAGTGTCAGGTGGTCATGTAATTTTCGTTTCATTGGATCACAGTTGGGTGAAGTGAATTTTGTGTTGTATAACAACCAGAACAGTTTCAAATGGAAGATGTGTTCATGTCAAAGTGTCTCCCAATTCTCATTTTATTCGATCACAGCTGGGTGAAGTGAATTTTCTGTGTTCTTACCTATTCAGTGTGCTGTGGTTGTGATGAACACAACTAATTTGTGCTTGCTTACAGTATACAATCGTTGAATACAAGGTGCCAATAGGTAACAGCTTGGCGAAGTGAATGCTGTTCAAGTTGCTACAAAATCGTTGCATACAAGGTGAACGATTGAAAATAACTTAGCACATTCTCAGATTGGCTATCGAGAAAGACATCCTACAATCTCATCGGTAAAAGTTACACTCATGGGGATCGGCGTATTTCGTGCTGAGTGGGTCAAAACACCATTTGATTACAGAAGAGTGTATTTACATTCAGTTTGTATTAAAGCTAGCATTTGACTAAATCATAATTGCACGAAGAAGAACAAGGCTTGTTTACCACTATTTCAGTGCCTATCCTGTGCTATGTTCTTTTTGATCTTTTACAAGATAATTTGAAAAAATGTTTAATAGTCATCTTTTCATACAAAAAAAAAAAGTCAGTTTGCACAGGTCTGTAGTCAAAGAAAAAATTAAGGTAAGAAAAGGATTTTGGTATGCATGTATCAGTTAAAGGAAGTGATGTATGAATTGTCCATTTGCTTCATAAGAACATACGGTGTTTACTGAGGCATAGAACTGCTTGGTTAGAAAATTAGATGAGATAAAGTGCTGTGTTATTCTTTCAAATTATATATAGGAGTAGCTTTTAAAATTAGTTTATTGGGTATGAATACGGCACTGCAATTAATAATAGATATAAAGAGCTCTGCATGTCTGAGGAAAACCGTGATAGTTTTGTACACATGATATCTGTAGACCCCTTGTTTATTCTATGCGATATTCATTTTTCATTAGGTCATGTGGTAAACATATTTTTCAATAAAAGAATTTGAGGAACAAAATCAGGTGATTAACGGTAATGTGAAGGAACGATAATGCGATATATTAAAATTCGCATTGCTGCAACTTCACATTTGAGGTGTTCGTTGTATGTATCGGTGTATTTTCTGTTTCATAAAAGATTCTCATCGAAATTGAGAACTTGCTAATCAAATTTTGATCTAGAAATTTGTTGGTTCGCATTCGCACCGGAATATTCCTTTTTATACGATATATTATGCGTTGAATCCAACAGTGTATGTACCAGAGGTACGTTTCCAATAGCTATGTATTTCCCACCAACTCCTCGCGGTTACAGATGGCGCTGCTGTCTCAATTGCTGCTCGTTGCCTCCAAAGGGCTTGCATTGGATTTGCCAGTCTATTATCCCCCAAGGTCTGTGGGCTGTAAGCAATTGTCTGTCTCTAACTTAAAGCAACTGCTTCCAGGGAAGGGAGAGAGCCAGTGCCGTAAAACAAATAAAACATCCATGCTTTACCGGGATTAGAAACCGGAACCATCTCGTACTAGTGATCAGCAGCCATCGCTTAGACCTTTTCGCCACCGGGGGACAACATTGTTTTAGTGAAACGCTATTCTATTCTCTGCGTCATTCAGCCATTCCATACCGTTTCCCAGGAAGACAATTATTGTTTAAGACGTGGAATAAACTCCATTTGGAGTAATTGTCGCCCATTGAAGCAACATCCTCGAGAATGCCAAGACGACATCCACAGAATAAAACGGCACGTCAACTACAGACGAAGAGTAGGAGCTTTGCACGGTATCGTTGCAGCCAGCATCTCACCAAGATACGAAGCTGAAATTTTGCGACGGATTCGTAAACCGTCCCGCATTTTATCAAAATCAACAAAAATTATGCCAAATTCCTTGTAATACTCCAGAACAAACCACGATCTCAAATTACAAATGAAACTTGAGGGAACCAGCGAGAAGCTAATCACAACGTCGCTAAACTCAAGAACGACATCAACACCAAATGGCTAGCAACACAGCTTAAAGCTGTTCCCCAGGCCAAGAGAGCAAAAATGGGAAGCCTTTATTCTATTATCGAAGGCTTAACAACCATTGTCAGCTACTCAATGGTCTAAAAGCAGTCGCCCATCCCTAATTTAGGGACATTGGGTGGAGGAAGCGAGAGGGTCAGTACCGTATATCAAACACAACATCCATACCTCACCGAGGTTCGAACCCGGACCCATGTCGGAGGAATAGTCAGAAGCCAAGGCTTAGACCACAGCGCCACCGAGGCGGCTGGGGAGCTTTCACGTAGTTTTCATCTTGAAGGACAGTTCCGCCTCCACTGATCGTGTGTTTTTCTTACTGCACTTGTGTTTCCCTCCCTCCTCTTAAACAAATGCTGTAAGCACGACGAGTGACTGCTTATATGTTATTCAGATCTAACAGTAATCGTTATTCCCCCTCCCCGCCGCCCCGGTGGCGCAGTGGTCTAATGCGCTGGCTTCTGATCATTCGTCCGTAAGGGGTCCGGGTTCGAATCCCGGTGAGGCATGGATGTTGTGTTTGCCTTACGGCACTGGCTCTCTCCCTTCCCTGGAACCAGTGACCGTAAATTAGGGACGGGCGACTGCTTATAGCCCATTGAGTTGCTCACGGCGGTCGTTAAACCTCCAATTAAAAAAAAAACCCTCCCCTTCTGCTCTGCTAGTTCCAAAGCTACAGAAGTCAGCAATATGTAAATATGTCGTCCCACCGGGTCGATTGCGGATAGGATTGACGTCTCCAAACCAGAACAGGCAATACTCAGCAAGAACCCACACTTCTCTCTCTTCAGCAACCTTAAGAATTAACCTAAAAAATTTCTTCCTGAGTAGGAGGATATAATGATTCGTTAAGGAGTAATAACACATGTTTTGCACAATATCATCATTGTCAACCATTATCAATCCACTGCTGGACGAAGGTCTCCCCAAGTTTCCTCCACAACGGTCTGTCTTGTGCCAGTCTCCTCCATGTCACTCCCGCATACTTTCGAATTTCATCCACCCATCTCCCATGTGGTCTTTTTTTGGGTCTTTTCCTGTCCCTTAGAATCCAATCTAAAATTTCGGCTGTCCATCTATGGTCTGTCCTTCTGGCAGTATGTCCAGCCCATTGCCATTTCAGGGATTTAACTCTGATCATGATGTCTTCCACTCTTGTCATTTTTCGGATCCACGAGTTCCTCTTCTTATCTCTCCTGGTTATACCAAGCATGCACCTCTCCATGCCACTTTGAGTTGTCTGCAGCCTTTGTATGTCTCTTTTAGTTAAGGTCCACGTCTCTGCACCATACGTAAGCACTGGAAGGATGCATTGATCAAACACTTTTCTTTTAAGACATAATGGCATATTGCTCTTGAAAATTATGCTGTTTCTTCCAAAAGCTCTCCAGGCAAGTTTTGTACGCCGATTAATTTCTTCATCAATGTGACCCTCACTTGATATCTGCTGTCCAAGATAAGCATACTTATCTGTTATCTCCAGTTTTTCTCCATCAATCGATAAATCTTCATTTCTTGTAAAAGCATTGAACATCACTTTTGTCTTCTGAAAGTTCATTTTTAATCCCACTTCTTTACTCTTGTCAGCAAGTTCCTGGATCATACTCTGCAGCTCTGATGGGGTAGTTGCAAAAATGACTACGTCATCAGCAAAACGAAGGTGGGTTAGATAATCTCCATTAATCTTTATCCCTTTGTTTTCCCAGTTCAGTGATTGAAAGACATTTTCCAATGTCGCATTAAAGAGCTTCGGAGATATGGTGTCACCTTGTCTCACTCCCTTTCCAATTTTTATGTGTGTTGTATTTTCAAACAGCCGAATCTTTGCACTTGCATTTTCATAGATGTTATTAATAATATTAATGTATGCATCTTCAATACCGCAGGATTTCAGAGCCGTGGTAACTGCTGATGGTTTCACCGAATCAAAGGCTTTTTCATAATCGATAAAAGCCATGCACAATGGAAGTTCATATTCCCTCGCTCTTTCAATTAGTTCTCTCAGTACGTGGATATGATCTATTGTGCTGTAGCCACTCCTGAATCCAGCTTGTTCTCTCGGTTGAGCCATGTCCAGTGTTACCTTCAAGCGGTGTGAAAGAACTTTAGTGAAGATTTTATAAACCACTGATAGGAGGCTGATAGGTCTGTAGTTCCTGAGATCCTCAACGTCACTTTTTTTATGTAGCAGGATCATTGTAGCATTGTTCCAATCCTCAGGAATCTTTCCTTCATTAAGGCATCGAGTGAAAATTTGGGCGAGTACTGTTTCAATTTCTCCACTTGCTTCTTGTATGATGTCTACAGTAATTCCATCTTCTCCTGGAGCTTTCTTCCGCTTCATGTTCTTGATTGCATGAGCAACTTCTGCTGGGACGACTGGAAGAACTCTGGTACCTTTCATGATGTCTGGAGTACATGTATCATCCCTTTCATATAATTTAGAGTAGAAATCTTTCACTCTTGTCAAAATTTCGCCTCTATTTCTTGTTACAGAACCATCTTCTTTTCTCAGTGCCATAATCTGTTTTCTTCCCTTACTGAGATGTCCCTTTGCTATCTTTAGGCTTTGGTTGTTTTCAATTGCTTTCCTCACTAGCTCACAGTTGAATTTCTTTACGTCTTCAGTGATACTTTTTCGTGCTGTCTTGCATAGCTCTATATATTCCACTTTGGAAGTCACATCTTCTTTAGTTGTCCTTATCTCTCTTCTTTTTTGCATCAACATTTTGGTTTTTCCTGATAATTTGTTCACATGCAACTTGTTCTTAGACCCAGCTAATTTTGTTGCTGTTTCCATAAGAGCTTTGGTTACTTTTCTGTTAACTTCCGAAATATCCACTTCTTCCGATGTTCGGCCTTCTAAAGCAGAGAATCTGTTCTTCAGTTCCAACTTGAAAGTATTATGGTGTTTTTTAAGGTTGGTTATGTCAAAAAATTTTGTTTGTCTAATGAGCTTGCCACGTTCCAGTTTAGTGTTGAGGTGCATCTTACATCTCACCAATCTATGGTCACTACCTGTGTTGAACTTGTTCAGCACACTGCGGTCTTCGATGACGAATTTTTTGTTACACATAATAAAATCAATTTTCACTTGTCGTCCCATTTGGATGTCTCCATGTCCATTTCCTGTGTGGCTTTTTCTTGAAAAAGGAGTTCAAGATGAAAAATCCTTCTGCCTCTGCAAACTCAACGAGAGTATTTCCACGCTGGTTTCTGTTTCCGTGACCGAATTTACCTACTGAAGTTTCATTCTGTTGCCGGTGCCCTATTTTTGCATTGAAATCTCCCATAATTATCTTCAAGTGCTGCTTACCTTTATTATTTAGATGACGAATTTCCTCATAAAATTCTTCAATTTCTTCTTCAGGATGACTTGTGGTGGGTGCATAAGTTTGAATAATCTGAGCCTGGTATCTTCTCGAGAGTTGGATAACGAGTCGTGCAGCTCTGTCAGAGGAACTTTCAACTTCTACCACTTTATCCTTCAGTTTCTTGTTTATTATAAATCCAACACCACTAGTTCTGCCAGTATCTGTTCCACGATAGTAGAAGAGATGTCAACTTTTCAGTTCAATGAGTTCTCCTTTTCTCCTTACCTCACTTAGCCCGACGATGTCCCACTTGATCCTTTGTAGTTCCTCTTCCAATTCAAGAAACCTTGAATCAGACGATAGGGAGCGTCCATTATACGTAGCCAAGGTCAGCATCAAATGGCAGCCTAGTCCGGTCCTCCGGGGATTCTTAGCACCCTCTGCCTTCATGTTGCACTGGCCGCTGCCTTGGCCAGGTACATTCCAGCTGCCGGAGACTGAGGGCCAAGATTTAAGTTGTAGAGTCATTTTGGAGGTGTTTGGCCATAACTCACCACGCTGGCCAAGCGGGTTGGTGAGTGTGGGATAGCATTTCCTCTGATCTCGATGGTATAGTTATACCGCTATTGGCGGTCGTCAGAGCCCCTTTAGTGGGAACAGGATGCACCACGAGAAGGCGGGGTTGACATTTGTTAAGGAGAGGCTGTGATGTTACGTATCACCTGACCTTACATCCCTTGCACAATATATATATATTTTGGACTGAAGGTTTAACGACCACTGTGAGCAACTCAATGGGCTATAAGCAGTCGTCCGTCGCTAATTTAGGGTCACTGGCTCCAGGGAAGGGAAAGAGCTAGTGCCGTAAGACAAACACAACATCCATGCCTCACCGGGATTCAAACCCGGACCCCGTTCGGACGAATGATCAGAGGCCATCGCTTAGACCACTGCGCCACCGAGGCGGCACACATTTTTACCGGAAAGATGTTTTTCGTTCACTTTCCACTTCTGATAATACAAATTTACGTGGAACAATCATATGAGCGTTTTGCTTCTTTTTTTTTTTTTTTTGATTTTAGGTTTAACGACCACCGTGAGAAACTCCATAGGCTATAAGGAGTCGTCCGTCTCTAATTTAGGTTAGGACCACTGACTCCAGGGAAGTGAGAGAGCCAGTGCCGTTAGACAAACACAACAGCCGTGCCTGAACGCGATTGGAACCCGGACCACTTTCGGACGAATGATCAGAAGCCATCGCTTAGACCACCGGGGCCGCCATTTTGCTTTATCAACCGGCAGGTCCAGTGGTCTCAGGGACAAATTGGAACTATGATTGCTTGTGGGTTTAATGACCACTATGAATATCTCAATGGACTTTAAGCCGTCTTACATGACTGGTTTGAAACCACTGGTTCCAGGGAACGGAGACACCACCTCTATGCCTCATCCCCATCCACCAGGGACGAATGGTTCCAAACCAGCGTCAGGTGGCACTCATTTACCGGGGCAGCCTACCGACCATTCGTCCGAGGTGAGGCGGTGCTTGGTTTCTGAGTGAGGCTTGCTTGGATGATGCTGCAGTCTGACGGTGTTGGCTCAATCCCTACCCTGAAGGCAGTGATTCTAAATTTGGTATGCTGTAACTGCCCCCCACCCGGAAAAAGAAAAGAAAAGAAACCAATAAACAAAGGAAAATATATCTTCCCTTTTAAGATGAAATAATGTAGACCATGGCAAGATATTTTGTGGTTTCGAACCAGCAATTGTTTGCTTACATCCACTTTGTTTAGTTGTCGGTTTAATGCCCACCGTGCCACCCCGGTGGCGAAGTGGTCTAAGCATGGTATCTGATAATTCGTCCGAAAGGGGTCCATGTTCGAATCCCGTGAGGCATGGCTCTTGTGTTTGTCTCACAGCACTGGCTCTCTCCCTTTCATGGAACCAGTGACCCTAAATTAGGGACGGGCGACTTCTTATAGCCCATTCAGTTGCTCGCGGTAATCGTTAAACCTCCAACCAAAAAAATGCCCACCGTGAGGAACTCAATTGGCTAAGAGCCGTCGGTCGTACCTAATTTCGGATCACTGGTTGCAGGAAAAGGTGAGAGTCAGTGCCGTATGACAAACACAATACCCATGACTTACCGGGATTCGGACCCGTATCCAATCAAAATCCTTAGAGCACTGCGCCACCGGAACGACCATTCATTTTTCTATTCCTTAACAAGGACTTACGTTGCTGGGTTCAGAAGAATATCGATTATATTTTTATATTCTCTCGTTTTCCATTCCTTAACAAGGAGTTACGTTGCAGGGTTTCAGAAGAATATCGATTATATTTTTATATTTTTAAAGGACATGTCTTACACAAGAAAATATTTGACATTTGCTCATCATAAGTCCTGTCACCTAAAATTAATAGGCTGCCTTGATGGCGCAATTGTCTTAGCGCTGGCTACTGATCATTCTCACGAGAGGGGTGCGGGTTCGAAACCCAGTGCCGCATGGTTTTTGTGTTTGTCTCACGGCACTGGCTCTCTCCTTTCCCTGGAAACGGTGACCGTAAATTACGGACGGGCGACTGCTTATAGCCAATCAAGTTGCTAATGTTGATCGTTAAACCTCCAAACAAAACGAAAATAAATAAAATAAAATTAACAAAGGAAGGGTCAAGATTATTTTCTCACCCCATTTGTGCAGTGGTCTAAGCGCTAGCCTATGATCACTCCTCCGAGATGGGTCTGCGTTTGACTACCGGCGACACCCGGATGTTATGTTGGTAATACGCAGGACTCATTAAGATCTTAGGGGGTATTTATGCTAAGACATCTCAGTAGGATATCAAGGCTAAGACATCTGAGTAAGTCCCCAAAGTACTTATGACAGAGATTCATTAGTGAAGTCCGATAGTCGTCCCGGCGGAGCAGTGATCTAACCGCTGGCATATGACCCCCAATCGAAAAAAAAAAGAAAGAAAACCCGTAAAAAGACAAAAATGTTCTTTTTTTCTGTTTGGTGGTTTAACGACCACCGTGAGTAACTCGATGGACTATAAACATGCTCCATTCCTTAATTTAAAAGTCACTGGTTGCAGGGCAAGGAGACAGCCAATTCCGGAAGACAAACACGACATCCATGCCTCATCGGGGTTCGAACTTGCACCCATCCCTGACGAATGATCACAAGCCAGTGGGTAGACAATTTCGCCACTAAGGTGGCACACGAAACTGCAGCAATTATGATTGTGTTAATTATTAAATACTGCATTCACCATTAAGGTGGCGCACGAAACTGTAGCATATGATTGTGGTAATCATTAAATACTGCATTCGCCATTAAGGTGGCACACGAAACTGTAGCATATGATTGTGGTAATCATTAAATACTGCATTCGCCATTAAGGTGGCACACGAAACTGTAGCATATGATTGTGGTAATCATTAAATACTGCATTCGCCATTAAGGTGGCACACGAAACTGTAGCAATATGATTGTGGTAATCATTAAATACTGCATTCGCCATTAAGGTGGCACACGAAACTGTAGCAATATGATTGTGGTAATCATTAAATACTGCATTCGCCATTAAGGTGGCACACGAAACTGTAGCAATAGGATTGTCGTATTTATTAAATACTGCATTCGTCATTAATGTGGCACACGAAACTGTAGCCTTATGATTGTGGTAATTATTAAATACTGCATTCGCCATTAAGGTGGCACACGAAACTGTAGCCATATGATTGTGGTAATTATTAAATACTGCATTCGCCATTAAGGTGGCACACGAAACTGTAGCTGTAGGATTGTGGTAATTATTAATTACTGCATTCGCCATTAATGTGGCGCACGAAACTGTAGCTGTAGGATTGTGGTAATTATTAATTACTGCATTCGCCATTAATGTGGCACACGAAACTGTAGCAATATGATTGTGGTAATTATTAAATACTGCATTTGCCACTAAGGTGGCACACGGAACTGTAGCAATAGGATTGTGGTAATTATTAAATACTGCATGCGCCATTAAGGTGGCGCACGAAACTGTAGCAATAGGATTGTGGTAATTATTAAATACTGCATTCGCCATTAAGGTGGCACACGGAACTGTAGCAATAGGATTGTGGTAATTATTAAATACTGCATTTGCCACTAAGGTGGCACACGGAACTGTAGCAATAGGATTGTGGTAATTATTAAATACTGCATTCGCCATTAAGGGGGCACACGAAACTGTAGCAATATGATTGTGGTAATTATTAAATACTGCATTTGCCACTAAGGTGGCACACGGAACTGTAGCAATAGGATTGTGGTAATTATTAAATACTGCATGCGCCATTAAGGTGGCGCACGAAACTGTAGCAATAGGATTGTGGTAATTATTAAATACTGCATTCGCCATTAAGGTGGCACACGAAACTGTAGCCATATGATTGTGGTAATTATTAAATACTGCATTCGCCATTAAGGTGGCGCACGAAACTGCAGCATTTTTTATTGTGGCAATTATTAAATACTGCATTCGCCATTAAGGTGCCACACGAAACTGTAGCAATATGATTGTGGTAATTATTAAATACTGCATGCGCCATTAAGGTGGCGCACGAAACTGTAGCAATATGATTGTGATAATTATTAAATACTGCATTCGCCACTAAGGTGGCACACGGAACTGTAGCAATAGGATTGTGGTAATTATTAAATACTGCATTCGCCATTAAGGTGGCACACGAAACTGTAGCCATATGATTGTTTTAATTATTAAATACTGCACTCGCCATTAAGGTGGCACACGAAACTGTAGCCATATGATTGTTTTAATTATTAAATACTGCATTCGCCATTAAGGTGGCACACGAAACTGTAGCCATATGATTGTTTTAATTATTAAATACTGCATGCGCCATTAAGGTGGCACACGAAACTGTAGCCATATGATTGTTTTAATTATTAAATACTGCATTCGCCATTAAGGTGGCACACGAAACTGTAGCCATATGATTGTTTTAATTATTAAATACTGCATTCGCCATTAAGGTGGCACACGAAACTGTAGCCATATGATTGTTTTAATTATTAAATACTGCATTCGCCATTAAGGTGGCACACGAAACTGTAGCCATATGATTGTTTTAATTATTAAATACTGCATTCGCCATTAAGGTGGCACACGAAACTGTAGCCATATGATTGTTTTAATTATTAAATACTGCATTCGCCATTAAGGTGGCACACGAAACTGTAGCCATATGATTGTTTTAATTATTAAATACTGCATTCGCCATTAAGGTGGCACACGAAACTGTAGCCATATGATTGTTTTAATTATTAAATACTGCATTCGCCATTAAGGTGGCACACGAAACTGTAGCCATATGATTGTTTTAATTATTAAATACTGCATTCGCCATTAAGGTGGCACACGAAACTGTAGCCATATGATTGTTTTAATTATTAAATACTGCATTCGCCATTAAGGTGGCACACGAAACTGTAGCCATATGATTGTTTTAATTATTAAATACTGCATTCGCCATTAAGGTGGCACACGAAAATGTAGCCATATGATTGTTTTAATTATTAAATACTGCATTCGCCATTAAGGTGGCACACGAAACTGTAGCCATATGATTGTTTTAATTATTAAATACTGCATTCGCCATTAAGGTGGCACACGAAACTGTAGCCATATGATTGTTTTAATTATTAAATACTGCATTCGCCATTAAGGTGGCACACGAAACTGTAGCCATATGATTGTTTTAATTATTAAATACTGCATGCGCCATTAAGGTGGCGCACGAAACTGTAGCAATATGATTGTTTTAATTATTAAATACTGCATTCGCCATTAAGGTGGCACACGAAACTGTAGCCATATGATTGTTTTAATTATTAAATACTGCATTCGCCATTAAGGTGGCACACGAAACTGTAGCCATATGATTGTTTTAATTATTAAATACTGCATTCGCCATTAAGGTGGCACACGAAACTGTAGCCATATGATTGTTTTAATTATTAAATACTGCATTCGCCATTAAGGTGGCACACGAAACTGTAGCCATATGATTGTTTTAATTATTAAATACTGCATTCGCCATTAAGGTGGCACACGAAACTGTAGCCATATGATTGTTTTAATTATTAAATACTGCATTCGCCATTAAGGTGGCACACGAAACTGTAGCCATATGATTGTTTTAATTATTAAATACTGCATGCGCCATTAAGGTGGCACACGAAACTGTAGCCATATGATTGTTTTAATTATTAAATACTGCATTCGCCATTAAGGTGGCACACGAAACTGTAGCCATATGATTGTTTTAATTATTAAATACTGCATGCGCCATTAAGGTGGCACACGAAACTGTAGCCATATGATTGTTTTAATTATTAAATACTGCATGCGCCATTAAGGTGGCACACGAAACTGTAGCCATATGATTGTTTTAATTATTAAATACTGCATTCGCCATTAAGGTGGCACACGAAACTGTAGCCATATGATTGTTTTAATTATTAAATACTGCATTCGCCATTAAGGTGGCACACGAAACTGTAGCCATATGATTGTTTTAATTATTAAATACTGCATTCGCCATTAAGGTGGCACACGAAACTGTAGCCATATGATTGTTTTAATTATTAAATACTGCATTCGCCATTAAGGTGGCACACGAAACTGTAGCCATATGATTGTTTTAATTATTAAATACTGCATTCGCCATTAAGGTGGCACACGAAACTGTAGCCATATGATTGTTTTAATTATTAAATACTGCATGCGCCATTAAGGTGGCACACGAAACTGTAGCCATATGATTGTTTTAATTATTAAATACTGCATGCGCCATTAAGGTGGCGCACGAAACTGTAGCCATATGATTGTTTTAATTATTAAATACTGCATTCGCCATTAAGGTGGCACACGAAACTGTAGCCATATGATTGTTTTAATTATTAAATACTGCATTCGCCATTAAGGTGGCACACGAAACTGTAGCCATATGATTGTTTTAATTATTAAATACTGCATTCGCCATTAAGGTGGCACACGAAACTGTAGCCATATGATTGTTTTAATTATTAAATACTGCATGCGCCATTAAGGTGGCGCACGAAACTGTAGCCATATGATTGTTTTAATTATTAAATACTGCATTCGCCATTAAGGTGGCACACGAAACTGTAGCCATATGATTGTTTTAATTATTAAATACTGCATTCGCCATTAAGGTGGCACACGAAACTGTAGCCATATGATTGTTTTAATTATTAAATACTGCATGCGCCATTAAGGTGGCGCACGAAACTGTAGCAATATGATTGTGGTAACTATTAAGTACTGCATTCGCCACTAAGGTGGCACACGAAATTGTAGCAATAGGATTGTGGTAATTATTAAATACTGCATGCGCCATTAAGGTGGCGCACGAAATTGTAGCAATATGATTGTGGTAACTATTAAGTACTGCATTCGCCACTAAGGTGGCACACGAAATTGTAGCAATATGATTGTGATAATTATTAAATACTGCATTTGCCAGTAAGGTGGCACACGAAACTGTAGCAATATGATTGTGATAATTATTAAATACTGCATTCGCCACTAAGGTGGCACACGGAACTGTAGCAATATGATTGTGATAATTATTAAATACTGCATTCGCCACTAAGGTGGCACACGGAACTGTAGCAATATGATTGTGATAATTATTAAATACTGCATTCGCCACTAAGGTGGCACACGGAACTGTAGCAATAGGATTGTGGTAATTATTAAATACTGCATTCGCCACTAAGGTGGCACACGGAACTGTAGCAATATGATTGTGATAATTATTAAATACTGCATTCGCCACTAAGGTGGCACACGGAACTGTAGCAATATGATTGTGATAATTATTAAATACTGCATTCGCCACTAAGGTGGCACACGGAACTGTAGCAATAGGATTGTGGTAATTATTAAATACTGCATTCGCCACTAAGGTGGCACACGGAACTGTAGCAATATGATTGTGATAATTATTAAATACTGCATTCGCCACTAAGGTGGCACACGGAACTGTAGCAATATGATTGTGATAATTATTAAATACTGCATTCGCCACTAAGGTGGCACACGGAACTGTAGCAATATGATTGTGATAATTATTAAATACTGCATTCGCCACTAAGGTGGCACACGGAACTGTAGCAATATGATTGTGATAATTATTAAATACTGCATTCGCCACTAAGGTGGCACACGGAACTGTAGCAATATGATTGTGATAATTATTAAATACTGCATTCGCCACTAAGGTGGCACACGGAACTGTAGCAATATGATTGTGATAATTATTAAATACTGCATTCGCCACTAAGGTGGCACACGGAACTGTAGCAATATGACTGTGATAATTATTAAATACTGCATTCGCCACTAAGGTGGCACACGGAACTGTAGCAATAGGATTGTGGTAATTATTAAATACTGCATTCGCCATTAAGGTGGCACACGAAACTGTAGCCATATGATTGTTTTAATTATTAAATACTACATTCGCCATTAAGGTGGCACACGAAACTGTAGCCATATGATTGTTTTAATTATTAAATACTACATTCGCCATTAAGGTGGCACACGAAACTGTAGCCATATGATTGTTTTAATTATTAAATACTACATTCGCCATTAAGGTGGCGCACGAAACTGCAGCATTTTTGATTGTGGTAACTATTAAGTACTGCATTCGACACTAAGGTGGCACACGAAATTGTAGCAATAGGATTGTGGTAATTATTAAATACTGCATTCGCCATTAGGGTGGCACACGAAACTGTAGCAATATGATTGTGGTAATAATTAAATACTGCATTTCGCCATTAAGGTGGCACACGAAACTGTAGCAATATGATATTGGTAATTAATAAATACTGCATTCGCCATTAAGATGGCACACGAAAGTGTAGCAATATGATTGCGATAATTAATACATTGTGCGTTCTCTAAACTAATAAATTACATGAAGAGATTTCATAAAAAGTCTCAGTATGTTCAGTTGTTTTCACAAGATCATAAGATAAAACTTTAGATTCTTAGACTTTTTTCTTGTAATTTTTTATTATTTAACGTTGTATACTTTTCTTGCTGCATCTTTTTTGATATTCAATGTGAAGTCACATTGTGTTTCGTCCATTAACGGTTCCAAGCGCAAACAGAAAAGTGTGAGTAGCTGAAACTGTTTAGCCGACCCCAATGTACACAGCGACATGAAACCTTTACCTTTAGTGTTTAGTGAGTCGCTGCCTTGAAATCTGTTCGTCTTCTAGTGACTGTTTGTGATCGAGTAGAAACGATATGCGACAAAACTAAAAATATTTCACTTCTCTCTATATTTAAATATATCAATATAAGTTCCATATTATTTGCTGTGTATCGACAAGCATCCATGACCTTTGGCGATGGTGTGCCCCTAGGCTATAGCCCCGTTAAGTTCAATGAGGTTAGAATAATACTTCTGGAGAAACCTTGAGTCTCTTAACTGTGGAGCTAAAAACTGTGGGAATTTAAGGTTGTTTACATAATGTCCATGTAATTTTAACTGCGCATATTTAGGAATTGCATAGGTTTTTGTTACAGAAATGGTGTTAATATCAAACCAGAATGAATTATACTTCATCCATGAAAGAAGCTTTCGAATTTTAGCGTTATGCTTTGTTTTGTAATTCGCACTAACGTTCATGTATTTCAATTTAGAATAAAAATGGGAAGAAGCCTCAAAATAATCAAGAATTTGTTTATAGATCCTCTATTTTCTCACACATCAGTTGCATGTTAGGATAGAAAATTAGAAACCTTTGTGACGAAAGAATGCGATTCCGCCAACACAAAAGGCATTGCAATACCTTGAAGAGCACCAGCCTTTCCACACTTAAACTGCCCTCGCTCCGGTTTATAGACTTCACACTTCAAGGCTGCAGTTAGCATCACAATCTCTAACTGTAACATCGAAAGGCGTAAGGTCACGTGACATTAGGCAGAAAAGTTTCTCTCTTGTTCTTATAGTTACTTCAAGAGCTTCGATAAATAGCAGAGTATCAACTTTTCACAAGTGAGAAACGATTTCAATGTTGAAACAGATTCTATGCATGTTTAGCAATAATTTGAGTGCAGCATTTTGGATGTCATCATATCTTCAAATTTAAGACCAAATTCCTCTGTCTTTCACTATTCACCGGAAATAGCGAAAGACAGATTTGGTTTTTGATACATTTCTAGCATGATTTTTTTTGCTTCAATTTGAGGTGTCTGTTTTCACAGTTTTAATAAAGAATATAAAAGAAGGAAACTACGACTCATTGCCTTGAAAAAGAAAAATGTCACACCATTATTGCGGAGGGCAAAATAGATTATATCTTACTTTATATCAAGTATTACAGATATAATATGTGGCACAGTATTGTTTTCGCTTTCATGTCTTGCATTCACCAAGCTTTTAATTCATCCGAAAACTTGCAATTCTTGAGCAATTTGCAAAGCATTCCGAGATGTTTTCTACACCTCAGTAATACTTAGATGAATGCCTGCGCGAAAATGCAAATACACTGGCGGAAAGTGAAAAAAGAACACCAAGAAGGAGACGTCTGATACCAACGAAATTTATACAGCATACTAACGGAATACAGAGGATAACGTGATCAAAACATTATGGCAAAATACAGCTGTATTTGCTGGTAAACTGAAAAATAACATTTTCATGTAACATGGTTAGTACGATGTTAAACCGCCATGAACTGCGTCATACTGTGCAATTCTGGCATGGAGTCTATCGTACAGATGTTGGATGTAAGTTTGGGGTATTGAGTTCCAAGCATTCTCAACCTGGACGCGTAAATCGGGGATGGTCGTGGCTGGCCGTGGAGACCGGATAAGTCGTTGTCCCATAAAATCCCACACGTGCTCAATGAGGGACAAATCCGGTGAACGCGCAGGCCATGGAAGTTGTCTCACACTCTGAAGTGCATGTTGCGTTGCACGTGCCGTGAGCGGGCGTGCGCTGTCTTGCTGGAAAACACCACGATGGACCGACCTTACAAATGGCACAACAACGGGCTGAATGATGTTGTTGATGTAGGAGGTGCTGTTTAACGTACCCGATACAAACACTAGTTGTGTAGGGGAGTGATAGCTGATCGCTCCCCACACCACGAGACCAGGGGTAGGCCCTGTGTGTCGCTGGCGGATGCAAGAAGGGTGGAGACTCTCCCCTGTGCGTCTGCGAACACGCATACGGCCATCGGAGGCTCCCAAGCAGAAGCTGCTTTCATCGCTGAACACGACAGATCGCCATTGCGTTCTCCAGTGCAGACGTTGGCGACACCACTGCAACCGTTCCTGACGGTGGGCTGGAGTCAGAGGCACACGTGCACGTAGTCCTGCATCCAGTAGACGGTTCCGGATTGTTCGCACAGTCACCTCAGGTGCAACGGCAGCTCGGATTTGCGTCGCAGTGGATGTTCTGCTTGACAACGCAGCTCTTCTTATGCGTCGATCAGTCTGCTCATCAGTCCGTCTGTGACTCCCGGTTCCACGTCTTCTCGTGTGGAAATGTTCCTCGGACCATCTACGCCACCATCGTACCGCCACCGATACTTCCCGTCCAGTTCGCTCCGCAATACGACGATACGACCACCCGGCCTCGCGTAGTCCGACTAGACGGCCTCGCCCAAAATCCGATAACTGCTGAAATCGTACACGTCTTCCATGTTCAGGCATTGCAGCTTCTTCAAGGTCTTCGCACGTGTCCGTACGCCGACGACTGATTACATTCACTTCGCCGTACTCCTTAAATTCCACCGACGATAATTTGCATATTATGCCGTGCTGTGGCGTAAGCGCTCACCGGTTGATCCCGAAATTAACACCACACCTACGTAAACTCGACACCATTAACATATGTAAATTTCATGATCGTCCGCCAATTCCTTCTTGGGGTTCTTTTTTCACTTTCCGCCAGTATATTAGGCAGGTGGTCAAAATGTTTTGGCTCTTCGGTGTATATCCGGGTAAGAGCTGTTTTGGTAGCACGTGGAGGACCAACACCTGTGAGGAAGGTGGTCATAAGGTTTTGGCTGCACGTGGAGGATCAACATCATATTAGGCAGGTGGTCATAATGTTTTGGCTCTTCAGTTTATATCTGGGTAAGAGCTGTTTTGGCTGCACGTGGAGGACCAATTTGCCCATTTTGACCAGAAAAGAAAATATAAGTAAAACTTTTTTGCAAAGTCCCGGCAACTGAGTATTTGTCATTAGCAAACACGAATTATCTCGAGTTCGATGGGAGTAACGCTGTTAGAATAAGTACGTTGAATAAAAGCAGGGACAAACCAAAAATTGAAAGAAAAAAAGAAAAAACAGTTTGAGTAATACATTCAAACATAATTTATTTATTACATTATTTCAACATTCGTCATTATTTTTAATTCATTCCCATATTGTATTTCGTATTCCAAAAAACAAGAACAGTATTTATCAACAAAGCACACTGGCCCGGCGATGCATTCCCACCCAACAAGAGACTGCATTCGCAAGCAACCCTGCTAGCTAGCGTTGCCATCAATGCAGCCCCCAGGGAAGTTTTATTCAAAGGAAACGAACTGATGTGGGAATAAGCAGAGTTTCCCACATGAATTGGTTTTAATAGCCGTCAGAGCTGCAACAGGGTAGCCCACCAACGTTCTTTCCGCTCTCAGTGATGTTATGCTGGAAAAACTTACAGCAATGTTCACAAAACTTCTCTCTCTTGGTACAGCATGAAAAAAACTACTTTGGGTAGGGGGGCTACAGCCCCATAGCAAGAACCGTCCCTGATATGCTCACTTCCCACACAGATATACATGCCTTGCCTGAGGCTCATATGTTTGTTTTTCCGTCTGTATCATGGACTTAACAGTTCCAACCAAACAAGGACAGAAATTGTACTGCAGAATCACTCAATAAGAGATGAAATTGGAGGATTGAGATAGACTGTTTTTTTATCACAACTGTAAAATCTAATGGTGTGTGGTGTGAGTTAAAATCAGCTGACTGAAAAACAAGAACTCATTAAAAATGATATCACCAAGGAGTTTTTTTTTCAAACGTTACCTTCTTAATGTCATTAGCTACTGTAAAAAAAGAAATGTTTGAACTGTGATCATATCATTTGCAGCATACATTTTTGGACCATCTATTGCAGCTAATAAAAAAACGTAACAATAACTGCAAATACAAATTTTGAAGATGACAATCCGATTTTTGGCGTAAATGTGACAAGGATGGTAAGTCAGATAATATTTGAAAACTTGAAAATTTTCATCGTCCTGGAGCGGGACACGAACCCGCGGGTGGTGTAGTGGTTAGCATACCTAGGCGTTTTCTGGGAGACGCGGGTTCGAGTCCCGCTCCAGGACGATGAAAATTTTCAAGTTTTCAAATATTATCTGACTTACCATCCTTGTCACATTTACGCCAAAAATCGGATTGTCATCTTCAAAATTTGTATTATATGGCGTAATCCCGTATTTCTTTCAAAATAACTGCTAAGTTCATTACGATATGGTTACGGAAACCAATTGATATAGAATAGGTTATGGAAAATTATTTGATATGTTAAAATGTTACGGAAACTTATTTTGTTCTGAACTGAGTTTGATGAAATTTATTTTCTGAAATGAGGACAACCCTGGTTGTAACAAAAATGCAACTAGTGAAATCTGTGAAGTTCAGAATGCAATAAAAAAAATTATTCACATTTTGTTAACCACTTGGCACCTTATAAAACTTTAGATAACTTCAAACAAGACACTCAAAACTGTTACTTTGGCCTGTGATGCAATTAGTGGAAGAACACTAACAAAGTGACCCACAATATACTTACCTAAGTGTCGTCTCCTAAGAAGCCTTACAAGTTGTAGGGGTGATTTTGATCACTTGGCAGCATCAAAGAATATGCATACCAGACAAATTAAAAACAGAATCATGTTAAGTTTGAAACCCCGACTTCGGCTGTGTTTATTAGTAATATGCCAAATTTGGTAAGGTAATATTATTATCATAGCCGTAATTCTTTTTCCTAGCTAGTTACCCAAAATTTCGAAAATGCAACTAGAGTCCAAGAAGAATTTTGATTTGGGTAACTTTCCAAGGCTCTAAGGTTTTTAGGCCTGGAACACACAATTTTCAATTATACTGACATTTGTAGTTTTCACCAATATACAATGTATTACAGGTATACTTCTAAGACCTGGTGTCAATATCGTATTTTTCACAAATATGGATAATATAAATTTAGCTATTATTTCTCAAGAGTTTTTCCACATGGAATTTACAAGCTTAGATAACCTAGCCAAAATTTTTGTAGCATTTCAAACACAATTTTTTTTTCTTTACCACCGCATCATACTCACTTCTAAATACTCTTAGTTATTACATTTGTTTTTCATTGGACACCCCCCCCAGTGCACTGCTAGTGTTTTATCTCAATTTTTAAATTTTGTTTCACATGAGCATAAATTTTTAAACTTTCAATTTACTTCTTTTTCGTCGGAAATTTAATTTACTTTTAAACCATTATGCATAAAAATTTAAACTTCAATTTTGGGTGTTTCACACTAAGACATTTTTCTATCACTTTCAACCTCAACTTAAAACTAATTTAAAAAAAAAAAACTCTTCACAATTAAAAAAAAATGTTCCACGCCACGTTTTGTCTCCTTTCGAGGGTAAAAACAATTTTGAACACAAAATAAACATTTTGCTTTACCTTATTTCCGGAAGTAACAACACTACACCTCGCTGCACGGTTCCATGATCTGTTCCTCTCTTTTTTTCTTCTTCACCAACTGGAGATATCGGTGGCCATCTTGTGCTGAGGAGGAGAGTCACCGAGAGTTATGGCTTCTGTCACAAATCAGGTAAAAAAAAAAGGATGCCGGACACTTCTACTGCATGGACATGGCCAGGAGGACTTTAGGACTTGAGAATCCGCAGCTACTTCGGAGTCGGGAGTATCAGCCGGTATAGGACGTGGTGGTCATTAGACTTCAGAAGTGGTCCATAATGTCCGAACGGCGGCTGTGGGTGGATACGCCATCTTTTCAAGGGGAGGCTTTCAGTGAAGTTACCGAAGCCGAAAAACTTTGCTTTCACTCGGGGTTCACCCCTTTGAAGGAGGCACGCTGGGCAGGATTTTTCGACCAATGATTTTGCAGCTGCCCATTCTTTTCCTTTTCAGCAAACCCTCAACGGACCCTTTTTTTTTTCATAGAACCATCAACGATGCATGCCTCTTCAAGCAAAAGGAAGCAGGGCCAAGACACTCTGCTCTGCTTCAGGAGAACAGTGACAAAAGAATGATGAGACCAAGGTCTCTAGATATATCTCATGAAAAAAAATGGCGTAGCAGGTGGTACCTGAATACCTGCAGAGTTTTGTAGTGTAAATATCTCACATCTTTTTTCTCCAATATTCCTCTTATTTGGAGATTGATTAACATGGGTTTCCAATGCACGCTTCCGAATTCTACGGTCATGACATCTAAGTGCAGTTGAAGTTTGCAATCTCAGATCCTGAAATGCCAATATTGGCTCTCGTACTTACCTTACATCGGAAGAAGTGGATATTTCGGAAGTTAACAGAAAAGTAACCAAAGCTCTTATGGAAACAGCAACAAAATTAGCTGGGTCTAAGAACAAGTTGCATGTAAACAAATTATCAGGAAAAACCAAAATGTTGATGCAAAAAAGAAGAGAGATGAGGACAACTAAAGAAGATGTGACTTCCAAAGTGGAATATATAGAGCTATGCAAGACAGCACGAAAAAGTATCACTGAAGACGTCAGGAAATTCAACTGTGAGCTAGTGAGGAAAGCAATTGAAAACAACCAAAGCCTAAAGATAGCAAAGGGACATCTCAGTAAAGGAAGAAAACAGATTATGGCTCTGAGAAAAGAAGATGGTTCTATAACAAGAAATAGAGGCGAAATTTTGACAAGAGTGAAAGATTTCTACTCCAAATTATATGAAAGGGATGATACATGTACTCCAGACATCATGAAAGGTACCAGAGTTCTTCCAGTCCTCCCAGCAGAAGTTGCTCATGCAATCAAGAACATGAAGTGGGGAAAGCTCCAGGAGAAGATGGAATTACTGTAGACATCATACAAGAAGCAAGTGGAGAAATTGAAACAGTACTCGCCCAAATTTTCACTCGATGCCTTAATGAAGGGAAGATCCCTGAGGATTGGAACAATGCTACAATGATCCTGCTACATAAAAAAGGTGACATTGAGGATCTCAGGAACTACAGACCTATCAGCCTCCTATCAGTGGTTTATAAAATCTTCACTAAAGTTCTTTCACACCGCTTGAAGGTAACACTGGACATGGCTCAACCGAGAGAACAAGCTGGATTCAGGAGTGGCTACAGCACAATAGATCATATCCATGTACTGAGAGAACTAATTGAAAGAGCGAGGGAATATGAACTTCCATTGTGCATGGCTTTTATCGATTATGAAAAAGCCTTTGATTCGGTGAAACCATCAGCAGTTACCACGGCTCTGAAATCCTGCGGTATTGAAGATGCATACATTAATATTATTAATAACATCTATGAAAATGCAAGTGCAAAGATTCGGCTGTTTGAAAATACAACACACATAAAAATTGGAAAGGGAGTGAGACAAGGTGACACCATATCTCCGAAGCTCTTTAATGCCACATTGGAAAATGTCTTTCAATCACTGAACTGGGAAAACAAAGGGATAAAGATTAATGGAGATTATCTAACCCACCTTCGTTTTGCTGATGACGTAGTCATTTTTGCAACTACCCCATCAGAGCTGCAGAGTATGATCCAGGAACTTGCTGACAAGAGTAAAGAAGTGGGATTAAAAATGAACTTTCAGAAGACAAAAGTGATGTTCAATGCTTTTACAAGAAATGAAGATTTATCGATTGATGGAGAAAAACTGGAGATAACAGATACGTATGTTTATCTTGGACAGCAGATATCAAGTGAGGGTCACATTGATGAAGAAATTAATCGGCGTACAAAACTTGCCTGGAGAGCTTTTGGAAGAAACAGCATAATTTTCAAGAGCAATATGCCATTATGTCTTAAAAGAAAAGTGTTTGATCAATGCATCCTTCCAGTGCTTACGTATGGTGCAGAGACGTGGACCTTAACTAAAAGAGACATACAAAGGCTGCAGACAACTCAAAGAAGCATGGAGAGGTGCATGCTTGGTATAACCAGGAGAGATAAGAAGAGGAACTCGTGGATCCGAAAAATGACGAGAGTGGAAGACATCATGATCAGAGTTAAATCCCTGAAATGGCAATGGGCTGGACATACTGCCAGAAGGACAGACCATAGATGGACAGCCGAAATTTTAGATTGGATTCCAAGGGACAGGAAAAGACCCAGAAAAAGACCACATGGGAGATGGGTGGATGAAATTCGTAAATATGCAGGAGTGACATGGAGGAGACTGGCACAAGACAGACCGTTGTGGAGGAAACTTGGGGAGACCTTCGTCCAGCAGTGGATTGATAATGGTTGACAATGATGATGATGATGATGACTTACCTTATTAATACTAGTATTATTGCTTGTGGGAATGTTTAATGTAGGTACAGCATCAGGCTTCAACACTTTTCTGCTGGTCACCGCAAGTAACTCTGCCTTCCTTTAAGTCACGCTCGTAACATGTGTGAAATGTTGGGAACACACTCTTGCATTAGAAACTTTGAAGGAATCCTGACGTTTGCATTTCTGAATCCACAATTTTTGAAGTGATAAATCCTTGGGATATACATGGTGCATAATGTCAGTATTCTTGGTTTTCCTATTGCACGTTGTACAACAGGCCACTGCACAACCCGGCATTATTGCGTTTCTTACGAAATACTCAAACAATGAATCTCAGTGGTAAATAAGTATCAAAATAAACACAACATAAACATCAAACTAGAGATACAAACTTCAAACAGCTGCAAATCAATTACGTTTATAGCGAAAACTCCAGCATATCAATTGTAAACAAACAGTGATGCAGGAAGTCGAAAGACTGGGCGTCCACGCCTACGTCATGCGCCGTTTCAAATTAACCGCGTCGGAAACTGCGCATCCCGAGCGGGACCCTCCTGGATGAGACGCCAGCGCTCTTGCGAATGAAAAATTCTCCTGATATCGGCTAGTCACGTGCGGATTGCTGACCTCTGATTGGCCAGAAGTTTCCACCCGAAAGAGAGGCAGCGCCAACGAGTTAGTGGTGAGGGGGGAACAACAGAAGCTCCCTCTCTCTAAAAATGCCAACTCACGCCAGCCAACGCCTGAGGGAAAAATAACTGCTCACCAGCTTCTCGTGTGACATAATTGGAATGCGTGTCTAATTTTTCCCGGCCAAACTGTGACCTTCGCCTCTATACTGGGAATAGGAAAAAGGGGTATAGAGGTCAACGCAAAGGTTAGCCTTGAATTTTCTAGGAACGCTCTTCTTTCTGACAAACCAAAGGAGCTGAAAAAAAAATGGAGGGAAGAATTCACTTCTTTCCTGAATGTCAACTGATATAAAAAAAATTACACCCGGAAATCACAAGGTACATACAGCATTATATTACACTCAAATACAATTTGAATTTTTGATTTATTTCCCAGCAAGGAAATATTGATGAACGAGAGCTGCATAATAAATTCCTTTTTTTTTTCTTATTATTTCAACGTGTTCCAGCAGCAAATTCAGTAAAACACCAGCTATGTTTGCAAACGTACAGACATCACCCCACTTAGATACTAAGTACAGAATATTCAAACAGTTTTAAATACGTTACGATAATTCTATGACGACTATTAATTTTTCCACTCGTTAAAATAAAATGCAATTATTCACTCCGATACCAAAAACAAAGGCAATACTTTAAGGCACTAATTCGACAAAAACATTATTCTAACAATTATCCAAACACTTTGTATTATTTCATATTACTACGATTTACTGTTAATCCACACACATTACGTAGTTACACTACCACAAAATTTACTTAATAATTACAGAGAATAAATTTAAATTCACGACGTCACTTTACTCAATATGTTACACAAATGTATTTTCCGCGAGAATTCTTCAGGGCATGGAGGGAAAGAAAAAAATAAACTGAAGGCAAATCACTATCTTGAATTACGACAAGAAAAAATAATACCTGGATGAAGAAAGGTGTTCTAATTTGCGTGACTTGTTCTTAACTTTCTTTTTTTTTCCAACGGTAGATGTTTGTTCATCCATCGTTACTTACTTAAAAAAATCACAAAAGAAAGAATTTGGAAAGGCAACGAAAGGAAGTAAGTGTGAAAACAAATTATACATTCTTGGAGCAAGAATGCGTGGATATTTGATGGTTTCGACAGGCGAAATCTACGGAAAGCAGGGCCCTAGCCTTCCACAAACCAGCCTGATCGAAAACAGCAATATATCAATTAGTAGATTAGATATGTAAAGAGATAGAACACTAAGTACCTACAGAGGTTTAATAACTTACAGTACAGTATTCTTCATAGCAGATCCACTTCATTTTTGACACGTCTTGCAAAGCTGGCACTCAAGCAATCTAAAGAAAATGCATGAGTGCAGCAAATAGAAAATTACATGCACCACAAGCATCGTCTCCAAATAGCCCATTACTTGGCAAATAATGGATCCATTCAACTGTGAGATAGGTGTCCTGGTTGAACCCTGCCTCTCAGCCAGATAAAACATACATCACATTAATACAACAAAATTACGATTATCCACAAAGAACAGCAAACTTACAATCATTGAATTGTTATCAGTGCAGCTGAATTTCTCATGGGACATATTTCACGGAATAACCATCTGCCAAAAATGAAATTTTTTTTAACCAGTTTGATTTCTGAGCTTAACATATATATGCAAACATTTTGGTAAAAATTGGGTTTCAATATAGCAGCGAATGTTTGCTTTTGGAGGGCCATATATTGTATGATCTGTATTTCGACTTGCCAAAGGCCATGTGCTTTCTCTCGGCTGGCTGTGGCAGGAAGTGTATGCTGAAACTATAACAATACCAGACTTGTATTTTTTTCATTCATTTTTATATTGTTGAAACCAATAAATAAAAACAATTTTAGACGGATAATTAAGCTTCAGTGCACACACAAGTGAAACATGTACTCTTTTATTTCAGGGGGAAAAATTGAGAAATACTTCCATAAATTTTTTTCCCAGCATAAAATGGGCAAAGTACACAAAAAATTCTTTTAAAATTAACTGTCATCAAACACGCACTAATCCTTATACCATTGAGCAACTATAGAAGTTTACTATGAAAATGAAGTTTATAATTTCAACCTTTTTAATGCACAAGCTTTATTCAGATTACATTTACTGATCAACTTATTACACATCCACAGTGATATGCCAATGAAAACATCTGGATACTAATCTTTAACTCCAAAAATTACTCAATGCAGAAAATCAAAGTATCACACAGCTCAAATTTGTGTACAATAAAAATTTAAGGCTACTGCCAGGACCATGGTAGTCCACTATAATGCTTTAGGAATTTGTTGGAAAACAGACATGAGGGAGAGAAAAAAACTTTGAAAAACTTGAGCGTACAGGGAAATATTCATATGACAATTAGAGATAAATCTTCTTCGAGGTTAGAGTGTTACTCTGTACCCATTAATTATTAAAAAACAACATTGGCTTGTTGCTTACTGCTAATGTATTACATCAATTTTTAATACAAACTTGGGGGAGATGCAGCAAACTGTAACATACCCCCCCCCACACACACACATACACAATAAATATACTGGTGCTTCATCGGTAGTGCAGATTTGACCGGATTTCCATTTTTTCTTGAGAAATATAATTTTTTAAACCATTGCCTTATTCTTAAGCAATGGATAAAAAATGAGGTACTTTGTTTTCTGCTTATGTTATCAAACAAGTGCAAGGAGTGTGTTTTACTGTTTTTACAAAATGTACATTTTTGATTTCATTACTTAATTTAGAATAACAGCAGAAAATATAAAGGTACAATAAAGCAAATCAATGAATCACAGTGTTTTGCAAAAACTTACATGAGAAAAGTAGGTGAGAAGCGTAAGTTGGTACAGTGAACTGATAATACCAAACTTACATATTCACAAATGCGATAAAGGCAATTTTGGGTTATTCACAAAATATACTTCTTGGGGAAAGGGAGTGCATATCGGTAACTTATGTCCAATTTGTTCGGATGTGTCTAAACCACTAATTACGACAAGAAATTTTACTGAAACTAGGTGCACAAACAAATCCGATGCCTCCTGGCAAAGAAATAAAATGCTTGCTTTTACAAATATCATTCGCTTGTTCGGACAGAAATCAATTAACATTTAGCGCTAACATTTTTGCAACATTCCTGGCGAAACAGACTAAAAATAAAAATAACAAACGAATATCATAAAGAGCAAAAACCGCCATACGCTTACATGTAAACTTACTATTTGTTTTGAGTAAGTTGCCTGTACTGAATCAGCTTCGCCTCGCGGTTATTAGCGTCACTCGCTGAAGCACATAGCTACGGAGCACGGCCCCTCCAAAAGTATTATTCCAACCTCCTTGGTCTTACCACAAATTTCCCGTAAGTAACGGATCTCTTCTGCACACAAACGACTCCTATGTATTGCAGTATTCAGGTTCCACTCCCGTACATCAGAATAGGAACACTTACTTTTATATACAGCCATTCGGGACTTTCTTGAGAACCCATCATTCCTGTGAAATCCTCTTAAAGCATCTATGACTCATGAAAAAGAGTTCACTCGCCTACTAATTTCACCATCTAATTTGTTCTCTCTGTCAAATACTCTTCCTAAATATACAAACTCATTCACTTGGTCAATCTCTGTGCCATTAAGACTTATCTTGCATTCAGTACTAACAGTTCCTAGCTCAAAAACCATAACTTTGGTTTTTCCCTTATTTATACTCAGTTTGAAATTCATTCAAACTTCGTACATCGGGGTGAGCATACCTATAGCATTAACTAAATCCTAATATTTAAAGGTAGCATGTCAAGCTATAGGAAAACATTGAAATTGGAGAGCTGCCGAAGTCACGTGATACTATACATGATCGAAGTCTTCACGCACAGTGGTACTGCTTTATTGCCAAGGGCATCTCCAGATAGCCGCCCCGGTGGCGCAGTGGTCTAAGGCGCTGGCCTCTGATCATTCGTCCGAACGGGGTCCGGGTTCGAATCCCGGTGAGGCATGGTTGTTGTGTTTGTCTTACGGCACTGGCTCTCTCCCTTCCCTGGAACCAGCGACCCTAAATTAGGGACGGGCGACTGCTTACAGCCCATTGAGTTGCTCATGGCGGTCGTTAAACCTTCAATCAACAAAAAAAAAAATCTCCAGATATCTTATTCTAACCTCCTTGGTTAGACACCCTTCCCTTTTACCGTTGGCATAGAGTAAGCTGACCAGACGTCCCCAATTCTTGAGGACAGTCCTCAAATTTAGTTTACTGTCTCCAAAAACGCCTGAAGCCTTTGGGGACGCAAATTGTCCTCAAATTTTAACGTTTGCCCCCAAATGTCCTCGAATTTACACTTCCTCATTAACCCTTTAGATTTTCAATGAAAAATGTTCTTAAAAGTAGTTTCCATTGTATTAATTTTCCAACATGCTTCTTGTGAAAACAAATTTTGACTTTTTTTTTCTTCTTTCTGGGTTTAACGACCACTACGAGCAACTCTAAGGACTATAAGCAGTCACCTGTTTCTAATTAGGAGACATTCGTTCTACGGAAGGGAGATATCAAGTGCTGCAAGACAAACACACCACCCGTGCCTCATTCGAGACTCGAATCCGTACCAACTTGTAAGAATGGTCAGTAGCTAGCACTAGGTCAATGCACCACTGGCGCGGTCAAATTTCGATTGTACTTGATCTGAGTTTCTCGAAAAACTTTGGCAAAATGAAAAATTCTCCATGCCATTATTATGGTGTGCAGCCTAATTTTAATTTAGCGCATGTACCTAAGGTAGAGCATTTCACTTTTGCTAATATGTTCTCGCCATCATAGTTCTGCTTTGTCAATATAAATTACCAACATTCTACAAGATATATCCTTTTACGACACAGATTTTAATGTGTAATATCACACTTATTGAAGCAATGCAGTTTTGGGACAAAGAGCTTTGCAAATTTATTTTGAGTACCTATGTGTCCCCAAATGAACTACCGATTTGGGAACGCCACGCCCTTTTGTCCTCAAATCGGTGTCCCGATATCTGGTCACCTTAGTATAGAGTCTTTGAACGTGACGTCACAAAACTGTCTGCTAGACTTCTGGGTGGTGAGAAAATACCGGAGATGGTTTCTTTCAATGGCTGCTGCTGCTGTGAATAGAGTTAAATAAACTGTTCTTTCTTACAAAATGTACCATCTTAATGTGGTAAAAAAGCAACGTTACGACGAAAAGTTTAGAAATAATGGCATAGAAGATCCATATGACATACCTGAAAGATATTTTTATTGTCTGGAAGTTTGTGTTGCTACGGACTTTCCTGATTTGAACTATCACGATATTTATAACTATTTAATAGGCCGTTTTTTGTGTTACACCGGAAAAGCTCTAAAAGCTTGTAAAAGATTTGATGCATATAAATATTTTACCAGTGGGTGGGTTAGAAAGGCATTAATTCAGAAGACTGAAAACAAAAAATTTCTTATCCGGTCTAAGGTAAGTTGTTATATTTCTGACTGGTTCCAGTGTGTATTGCAATTAAAAAAAAGAAAATACCAACTTATTCCGAAAAAAAAAAAGGTGAAAAAAGAAAGAAAACAGATCTGGGAAAACGGACGACATAATAACATATGACAGCACCCTCTCATTCTATGTGGACGTATATCTTTAAATTTCTGTTCGAAAAAAAAGGAATTTGTTTCAGTATTTAGAAATCAGTAACAGTACAAAATCTTGAAAGTTTACGAAAGCATAACAATTTCCGATTCGACAGCAATGTTAATCTGTAATGCGTTCAGAGCATTTTAAACAGAATAACAAGGATTTACGTTTCAAATAAAACTTGAAAATAATACATAAGAGTGAGCAAAAAATTGTACCGATATAAATTCGACTATAAACGTAGTAAAATATGTAGATTTATGATGCCTGAAATGAAGTGTTTACTGCAGATCCTGTCATACGTCCTGGGCGACCATACTTTCCGATTTACTGCTAATTTCCACATAATCAGGCATTTTTCTGCCGTTGGAAAGCAAAAAAACGAAATTACGCTACCTAACTTGTATTTTGAGAAGCACCCGTACGCCACACAACTTTTAACCATTTTTAAAACCTCAAACCATCAAGTAACAGAGGGTCCAGAAATCGTTTCCCCATGTTAATACTATGGAAACCTAAGCAGCCGAACTTTCTCTTAACGTGGTTCCCAATGGTAAAACGTTTTTACATATTTTCTTCGCAATTTTAAATGTATACCCAAGGATGCAAATTTGCACATCGATAAAACTAACTTTTTTTTTTTTTGATTGGAGGTTTAACGACCACCGTGAGCAACTCAACGGGCTATAAGCAGTCGCCCGTTCCTAATTTAGGGTCACTGGTTCCAGGGAAGTGAGAGAGCCAGTGCCGTAAGACAAACACAACATCCATGCCTAACCGGGATTCGAACCCGGACCCCTTACGGACAAATGCTCAGAGGCCAGCGCCTTAGACCACTGCGCCACCGGGGCGGCAAACTAACTTTAAGCTATAGCATTCGATACTTAATGCTTGCTAAAACATAAACATAACTAAGCAATCCTACATTTTTTTGTCTACTGACGTCTGCAGATCTAAATATTACTCAAAGAAAAATTATTAATTTTTAATATAATTTTGGTTATTTTTTAGCAAGTATTAAATATCCCATGCTATGACTTAAAGTAAGTTTTATCGATTTATCGATGTGCAAATTTTCATCTTTGGGAATACGTTTATTGCGAAGAAAATATGTAAAGAAGTTTTACCATCGGAAACATAAGGCAGAGATTTTAGGTGGACCCAACCAACTTAACCACCCGGAAGTAACTGTGACGTCAAAAATGACGTCAGTGCAAAGGCTCTATAAAGGCATCGACTCTCTTCCTTCCCTGAAACCAGTTGCTGTAAATCAGGGACAGGAGATTGCTGAAAGCCCACTGGGCCGTGGATGGCGTAGTGGTCAGCGTTCGTGACTGCCTTGGAGAAGCATCGGGTTCGATCCCAGGCAGGTACGAACAATCGAACCACTAAATATCCGCCGTGCATCGGATGGGCACGTTAAGCCGTCGGATACCGGGAACTGGCCCCTCGGTAATAAATAAAAGCGTCTTCCTTTGCCTTTCTACCTCGTCTCCGTGTGACTTTCCTATCCGGCACTCTAGCCCAAATCTGCTAGCTTCCTATTTTTAAGGGTGGTTTAAGGCCTGGGGTCAAACCAAGGAGGTTAGAAGTGAGAGGAGATGGCAACAGCCCCTCTCCCTGTGCTTCTGGTGTGACGCCACTTTTTATCAGCTGTGACTACGCCAATGCGCCCAACCTGAAAATCTCCTGTATATCTCTATGGGGAAATATTGATTTTGAGCGGGTTTTTCGGACCCTAACTCTACCCATACAGGCATGAAAAAAATTGAAGCTGAAATATTCATTCCCATAATAAAAAAATTCCAGAAAAAACAGGAAAATATGTGTTGGTATTTCTTTAAAAAATTGAACAAAGTAATGACATTTTGAGCGGAAGTGCATAGTGCGCATGGTTACTTACTGCCCATGTGCAAGTAACCATGTTTAAAATATAACCAAAAGCCTAATGTTAAGAAATAAAAAGTCCGAAATATTCCTTCTTTCCATTTTTTGGTTTGCATGCGCTAAGTAAAACTGCTTAAGCCACGGGAAGTGATGTCACGTTCCCGAACTCTCGCAGCGCAGACTCCCACCACCTCAGAAAGAGAGAGCAGAAATAGCTGATCTGTTTTGGCTTCACTCAAAACGGGTTCCTTCACCTCCTCTTCTTCTAACCTCCTTGGGTCAGACACTCCCTTCCTAAAATCCTCTAAATATGATCTGATCTGATTAGTGTTGCCAACTGAGCAGAAATTCCACTGAAAGCCACGGAATTTTGACGCCGGCAGCAGAGAAAAAAAAAGAACCCATCGGAATTTTTTTTCTAGCGGAATGTAGCGGATTTTCATGAATCAATATTAGCGGAATTGTCGATTCCATTTACACCTTCGATAATTGGCAACTATCACAACCGAATTAGCCGTAGCCTTAGCCGTAATCGTGATAGACAGTTGAATAGTGGTCATGCATAATGATTTTGCAGTTGTGGGACATATTATTATTATTTATTATTGGAGGTTTAACGACCACCGTGAGCAACTCAATGGGCTATAAGCAGTCGTCCGTCCCTAATTTAGGGTAACTGGTTCCAGGGAAGGGAGAGAGCCAGCGCCGTAAGACAAACACAACATCCATGCCTGACCGGGATTCGAACCCGGACCCCTTACGGACGAATGATCAGAGGCCAGCGCCTTAGACCACTGCGTCACCGGGGCGGCAGTTGTGGGACACTACTTAATTGGTAATGGCATATACGGTCCCTTATGTGACGTCTACCATTTGACCAATGAGAAACGTTGTTAGAAAAGTTATCTCCTTTAACACTGATTTCTTCTAAGCTGACGAGAAAGTGGTTGTTTGTTGACAATTTTACAGCCTTATTCAGTGTTTTAGCTCTAATATCTTCTTATTTTCAATTGTTACTGTTAAGAATTCTGATTCAACCATTTCTCAGTGATGTTTATACCAGAAAGATGATGTTATTGCATGGCTTACAGCATCATTCATCAATATTTCTTTAATTGTGCTTTATTTACCAGGTTTGTCATCAGCATTTCGTACTTAGGCAGATATCCAAACACCTCCATTGGTGAATGAAAACAGCTTCATAAAAATGTATCATGAGTACTTCAAATGTGTGCGATTTTGAACATCGTTATTAATGCAATTCTCCCAAGAGACAAGCATGAAATCGGGTGGGGAAAAATCCGTTTAAAATTTCTTTCAGTTGGATTCCTGCTGTACAATTCATTTTTTTTTCGCTGTTACTACACGAGTAGTCATGATCTTGGATTGCTTTCAAATTACTTTTGTTCAATGAACGACTTGGGTGACACTCTAATGTACAGTGATCAATGGAAATAAATGGCATGCCATCAAATGGTATCCTGCTATCAACATTGGAATTTTTTTCCCCTTCGAACATAACATCCTTCTTCACACCTTTAATATCACTTAACTGGGCTTGCCCAAGATTGTGAACTACACCACGTTTTAGAATATAATGTGTATTAGTAGAAATATTGAAGTTTTGAATAACGTTTAAGTTATCTTCTAACGATAAAACGTATCCAAAATAATCATTAATAGAATGACGAAAACCAAAATTCATTTTAACTGCAATTTTTAACAGCTAAATTGAGCTAATTATCTACTCAAACCACGCACGCACTAACTGGCAACAAAAAGAGAACTTCAGGAGTAAAGCGTAGAAGAAATCAGAGTGGAAGGAGATACCTTTTCTAACAACGCTTCTCATTCGTCGAATGGGAGACGTCACATAATGGACCGTATAAGTGATTACCAAGTAGTGTCTCAATGCAATATTTTAACTATTCGATGTGAATCAATTTTAACTATTCGATATGAATCTATTTTAACTATTCGATATGAATCTATTTTAACTATTCGATATGAATCTATTTTAACTATTCGATATGGGCTCCAACATCTTGAAAAATATTATCATAGCTATGAAGTTCCAGAAGAAGTAATAAAGAAGATTGGAACAATGGCTACGCCCTCTGCTGCCGCAAGTATAACATCAATGAAGAAGATGTAACCTTCAATGATGACTTTATAACATGTTTTTTTTTTTTTTAATTGTTCTTATAATTCCAAATAATTTGGATTTTGGATTTGGATTGGAGGTTTAACGACCACCGTGAGCAACTCAATGGGCTATAAGCAGTCGCCCGTCCCTAATTTAGGGTCACTGGTTCTAGGGAAGGGAGAGAGCCAGTGCCGTAAGACAAACACAACATCCATGCCTGACCGGGATTCGAACCAGGACCCCTTACGGACGAATGATCAGAGGCCAGCGCCTTAGACCACTGCGCCACCGGGGCGGCTTAATTCCAAATAAATGGCTTATACTGCTGTTAAGTTCCGTTGATTTAATAAAACAATAGCCAGCGCAGCAAGCATGCAAATGAAAAATGTATTACAAGTACTGAAGTGAAATTAAGCCAATGGCGCAGTGGTCTAAGCGATGGCCTCTGATCATTCGTCCGTAAGGGGTCTGGGTTCGAATCCCGGTGAGGCATGGATATTGTGTTTGTCTTACGGCACTGGCTCTCTCCCTTCCCTGGAACCAGTGACCCTAAATTAGGGACGGGCGACTGCTTATAGCCCATTGAGTTGCTCACGGTGGTCGTTAAACCTCCAATCAAAAAAAAAAAGTGAAATTAAAAGTACCGTTCAATTGTGTTTGAATGTCGAACGGGTTTCTGATCATTCGTTTGAAAGGGGTTCGGGTTCGAATCCCGGTGAGGCATGTGTGTTGTGTTTGTCTTACGGCACTGGCTCTCTCCCTTCCCTGGAACATTACTCAAAGAAAACCGATTGATTTTTAATATAATTATAGTTATGTTTTAGCAAGTATTAAATATCCCATGGTTTTTTTTTTTTTTTTTTTTTGATTGGAGGTTTAACGACCGCCGTGAGCAACTCAATGGGCTATAAGCAGTCGCCCGTCCCTAATTTAGGGTCACTGGTTCCAGGGAAGGGAGAGAGCCAGTGCCGTAAGACAAACACAACATCCATGCCTCACCGGGATTCGAACCCGGACCCCTTACGGACGAATGATCAGAGGCCAGCGCCTTAGACCACTGCGCCACCGGGGCGGCTATCCCATGGTATAACTTTGAGTTAGTTTTCTCGATGTGCAAATTTTCATCTTTGGATTTACATTAATTGCGAAGAAAATATGTACATTGGAAACAGACATTTTAGGTGGAACCACCTTTGCCGCCCCGGTGGCGCAGTGGTCTAAGCGATGGCCTCTGATCATTCGTCCGAACGGGGTCCGGGTTCGAATCCCGGTGAGGCATGGATGTTGTGTTTGTCTTACGAAACTGGCTCTCTCCCTTCCCTGGAACCAGTGACCCTAAAGTAGGGACGGGCGACTGCTTATAGCCCATTGAGTTGCTCACGGTGGTCGTTAAACCTCCAATCAAAAAAATAAATAAAGAAAGAACCACCTCAAATCTCCAGTAAAAAAAAATTGTAGAATGAATGAACAAATAGAAAATTTGTTAAAAATTAGAGAACATGTTGCATAATTCTATATTTAACTCTCAGATTTATAATGGTTGTTCGCATTTACCTGTTGAACTTAATAGCAATCTTATGCATATTGATACCCAGGGTTCAATTTTGTTCCTCTAAAAGCTTAATTATAAAATAAGTTTGAAAGCAAGCTTTCATACTTATATTATGATATTCTACTTAGAATGTATTACAAGCTAATTTTTATAAATTTACTAGCCTCAAGTGAAATCTGGCGGAATTTTAAGATATCTAGCGGAATTTTTGCCTAAATCTAGCGGAAGATTTGCAAAACCATTTGGCAACCCTGGATCTGGTCTGCTGACAGAAAGGAGGATAGAAGAAAGGGGAGGCAGCATGTGCTCCCACCGGTGAAGCCAAGTGAGTTGCGTGGTCGCCATGTTACCTTACCCTCAGTTGCTCGTTCGTGCCTTGTAAGTTACGGAAGTAACTTCGAGTTTAGTGGTATTTTTTTTGTTGTTTTTTTTCTCATTTTTTGTGTGCTGTTTTTTGCTGGAAAGGAGTTTAGAAATGCCAGCGTGCGCAGCTATAGGCTGCACCAATAAGACAGATAAAAAATTGACTGGAATCACGTTTCACAGGTAAGCCTTGCCCGTCTTACATTCTATGTTAAGTTTAATGTAAAACATAAGAAACATGAAATCAATATAAGGTCATGTCACTTTTAACTGAGAGTTAGTTATTTTATAAACTGTAAGGAACAAGGTCAAACAATTAAGAGAGAAAATCGGCAATAAAATGTGGTCTATGTGATGTATTATATTTCACTGCTGTTATTCATTTACGATGCTATGAAGTGAAAATTGCCACCCCGGTGGCGCAGTGCTCTAAGGCGTTGTCTCTTATCATTCGTCCGAACGGGGTCCGAGTTCGAATCCCGGTGAGGCATGGATGTTGTGTTTGTCTTACGGCACTGGCTCTCTCCCTTCCTTGGAACCAGTGACCATAAATTAGGGACGGGCGACTGCTCATAGCCCATTGAGTTGCTCACGGTGGTCGTCAAATCTCCAATCAAAAAAAAAAAAGTGAGAATTGCAGTTTAAGAAAAAAATGAAATCGGAGCTAATTGTTGAATTGCAGGAATGGAAAGTTCACTATCGCCCATCCATAATTTTAATGCACTTTATTATAGGTTACAGAATTATCAACCAACCTACATCATGTCAAGTTGTGGAAGTATAAAGATTGGTATAATAGCAAGGAGGATGAGTATATAGTAATTTATCAATGCTAATCAAAATTTATTGTGCGCTACAAACGCTTTAAAATTTTGTATATTTCGTGTACCCTTCGTTAAAATTTTGTAGTAAATTATCGGGTCTAGCACGAACTATCGTTTTTAAGGCGTATTTCGTTCCGTTTGTGTTTTCAAAAATATTTCCTCGATCACATGAAATTAATCAGCGTGTTTTAGTTTTTAGTAGAGATAACTGTTTCATGCATTACTTTAAATAGTATGTACCTTTCGTGTGACAAGTATGATTTTTGTCGTGCGAAGCGGTAAAAGGTGACCTCTCATTGCTTTGAAAGAAAAGAATATAGTGGTGATATTATAGATTATATCCATAAATGTAAATTACTTTTTTTATCGCAAGATGGCTATAAAAGTGCTGGCCTGGCTGACGTTGTTAGTAAGTACTTCGATGCGAACGCAGTCACAGACGGGTAGGCCGCCCCGGTGGCGCAGTGGTCTAAGCGATGGCTTCTGATCATTCGTCCGAACGGGGTCCGGGTTCGAGTCCCGGTGTGGCATGGATGTTGTGTTTGTCTTACGGCACTGGCTCTCTCCCTTCCCTGGAACCAGTGACCCTAAATTAGGGACGGGCGACTGCTTATAGCCCATTGAGTTGCTCACGGTGGTCGTTAAACCTCCAATTAAAAAAAAACAAAAAAACAGACGGGTAATATAAGATGGCTGCCGCTCGGGAGCGTCGGCTTCAGAGCGTTACGTAGAGATTGCTCGTTATGCTCTCTCCCCCTTATTTCTATCCTCCTTAGCTGACAGCCGTCGGAGTTACTCACCGTGCCCGTGGTCGTTAAACCTTCAATTAAGAAAAAGAAATTCCCTCGTTAACACCAATCTTTAGTGATCGATTATTAATTTCAATTATTTTGTGGGTTTTTTTTTTTTTGCATATACTTTATGTATATCTTGGCTATTCTTCCACAAACGGGCGAACACCTCATTTCTCACAGCTAAGACAGCGGACCGCTAGAACTGCTCCGCGGGCCATCTAATGTTTTCGATCTGGCAACGCTCACTAAATATTAAGTTGTCCATATTAACCAAATTAACCTTCGGTAGTATTGAAATTCCGTTAAGTTTTCATTGAAGTGGTCTGTTGTATTTTATAATGCCTCAATGGAATTCGTATAGTTTCGTTAACGATATCGTACGAGATACAAAAACATGCATATCATGTTATGAAAGATATGGTTTGCTACCCACACTTGAAATAATAAGGAATCATCAACGGCAATAAATATCGACGCTTTTCTTCTTAAAATGTCTTTTGCTATATATTTCTCAGTGCGAATTAAAATACTTACTGTAAATACGAAAGTATAGTTTTTTATCAGTCTCCCCAACGTATGTAGTGGTAAGCTCGCTCTTTTTTTTTTTTTTTTTTTAGTTCTTTTTTAACATCTCGGTTATTGTTTTCATTTAGTACATGAAATATTTTTTTGATGAAACCAATGTTAGTCATCATAATGAATAAAACAAATAAGAACAGAATGCAAAGATAACCACTTTTACAGTTCCCATAATGTTTGCATTCGAGTGTAAACAACAACAGATGCGTTCCCAGATCGAAAACAGTAGATTGCTCGCTGAGCTATTCTAGCGCTCCGCTGTCTTAGCCGTGAGAAATGAGGAGTGCCCCCTTTTGTGGAATAATAGCCTATATCTGCAACCGCAGAGTCTGAAAGGCGGTAGCCGGTCTCCGGTAGGATTTATGCTATGCTGATAGAAGAAGATACGTCACAAAGAAAAGTGATAGAGGAAAAAAATGTCTTTTCATAGAAAGAAATGTACCTAATGTTTACAAAGCTTTGAGATAAATTTGGCAATTTAAAATATGCTATTGTCCTTGTATGCTAATGCAGCCTGTCATTTTGAAGAAATTCTCATCCCATTGTTTTTAAATATGTTGAAATATTTTTATAGTTTTATTTCAGAACATCAAAAATTTCTGGTTTGTATTGTTTCGAAAACAAAATTACAATAATGATTAAACAATTATGCATGTTCTCTTACCAGAGTGAAATGAGATAAAATTCCCAGAGATAAAGGGAAAAAATATATATATATTTCTTTTTCATGAGATGTGAGTGGTATACTCCATTTCACATTTTTTCGAAACATTCTTGATGTTAGTCCTTTAGAAATTTTTGAATCTCTGAAGTACCAGCTTTTATATGTGGTATTCATCTCCAGGAGTAGTTTCCGCACTGTGTGAAAGATCCTTTGCCTTTTTTTATTTTTCTCCCAAATAAAATGCCAGCAATGATATCATGTACCTTACAGAATCGTTAAATGAGAACAAAAATTGCTGCTTATTGTAAAAGCTTCTAGCATACTGTTACAAATTTTGTAAAGTATGTTTTGAAATCATGGAATATGCACATGTGCCTTTTTTTCTTCTTTAATTTGTAATGACATTATATAAATCATCATTGTCAACCATTATCAAGGTGCCGGACTGCTGGACGAAGGTCTCCCCAAGTTTCCTCCACAACACAGGTAAGTCTCACAATGGTAACAAAATAAATGTTTTTCGTGTTGCTAGGGAGCCAAAACGTTAAACCTAATAGGTTCCCAATATTGAGTCCATGACAAAATATTCTTCAGTAGAGGAAACCTCTAAAATGTTGATTATAAAGAAAGTGAAAAACAAAGTTTACATATTGTCCCAGACACTCCCTGGTACACGATAAGATCTTTAAGAGTCTGAATTCTGTATTCACAAGTTCCAAAAAGAAAAAAAAAACATCTAGTTTTGCAAGACATATGCAGTTTGACGGAACTAAAAATTCTATCCAATGTGGTACGTGCTGCTGTAAATTCATGATGGAAGAGGAAATTTCAAGGGATATGCTACACGATACTGGGGAAAAACCTGATGCGCATAATGTATGTTCCGAGCAATTGACAGATAAAAGTGGAATTTCTCACCCCACACTCCATACAGAAGAACTTCATCAGCGTGATGTGTGTTCCAAGAAATTCCTGCAGAAACATTACCCTTCCAGGTACACACCTCTTCATACAGCTTCAAAAACACATAAGTGTGGTATGTGTTCAAAGGAATTCGTAAAGAAAGATTATCTTTTGAAACATTTGGTGTGCCATACTGGGAGAAAAACTCGTAAATGTATTGCATGTTCCAAACAGTTTAGCAAGAAAAGTACTATTTCCAAACATATGATCATTCATACAGGTGAAAAACCTCATCAGTGTGATGTGTGTTTCAAGCAGTTTACCAGAAGAAGTCACCTTTCCCGTCATATGCTCCTTCATACAGGTGAAAAACCTCATCGGTGTGATGTCTGTTCCAAGAAATTCACACAGGAAAGTACTCTCTCTCAGCATATGCTCTTTCATACAGGTGAAAATCCTCAGTGTGATGTGTGTTTCAAGCAATTTACACAGAAAGGTGATCTGTCTAGGCATATGCTCCTTCATACAGGTGACAAACCGCATCAGTGTAATGTGTGTTCCAAGCAATTCACACGGAAAGGTACCCTTTCCCAGCATATGCTCTTTCATACAGGTGAAAAACCTCATCAGTGTGATGTGTGTTCCAAGCAATTCACACAGAAAAGTGACCTTTCCCGGCATATACTCTTTCATACAGGTGAAAAACCTCATCAGTGTGTTGTGTGTTCCAAGAAGTTTACCACAAGAAGTCACCTTTCTCAGCATATGCTCCTTCATACAGGTGAAAAACCTTATCAGTGTGATGTGTGTTCCAAGCAATTCACACAAAAAAGTACCCTTTCTCAACATATGCTTCTTCATACGGGTGAAAAACCTCATCAGTGTAATGTGTGTTCCAAGCAATTCACACGGAAAGGTACCCTTTGCAAGCATATGCTCATTCATACAGGTGAAAAACCTCATCAGTGTGAGGTGTGTAACAAGAAATTTACACAGAAAGGTTACCTTTCTCAGCATATGCTCCTTCATAAAGGTAAAAAACCTCATCAGTGTGATGTGTGTTCCAAGCAATTTACACAGAAATGTGCCCTTTCTCAGCATATGCTCGTTCATACAGGTGAAAAACCTCATCAGTGTGATATGTGTTCCAAGCAATTCACACAGAAAGGTACCCTTTCCAAGCATATGCTCATTCATACAGGTGAAAAACCTTATCAGTGTAATGTGTGTTCCCAACAATTCACACAGAAAAGTGCCCTTTCTCAGCATATGCTCCTTCATACTGGTGAAAAACTTCATCAATGTAATGCATGTTCCAAGCAGTTTACCACAAGAACTCACCTTTCCCGGCATATGTTTCTTCATACAGGTGAAAAACTTCATCGGTGTGAGGTGTGTTCCCAGCAATTCACACAGAAAAGTGCCCTTTCTCAGCATTTGCTCCTTCATACAGGTGAAAAACCTCATCAGTGTAATGTGTGTTCCAAGCAATTCGCACAGAAAGGTACCCTTTCTCAGCATTTGCTCCTTCATACAGGTGAAAAACCTCATCAGTGTAATGTGTGTTCCAAGCAGTTCACACGGAAAGGTACCCTTTCCAAGCATATGCTCATTCATACAGGTTAAAAACCCCATCAATGTGATGTGTGTAACAAGAAATTTACACAGAAAGGTGACCTTTCCCAGAATATGCTTTTTCATACAGGTAAAAAACCTTATAAGTGTGATGTGTTCCCAACAGTTTACCACAAGAAGTTACCCTTCTCTGCATGTGCTTCTTCATACAGGTGAAAAACTGGATCAATATAATGTGTGTTCCAAGCAATTCACACAGAAGCGGCACCTTTTGAAGCATATGTTCCTTCGTGTAGGTGAAACCCCTTTGTATGGTGAGTAATACACATTTAAAGATGCATTTTCCAGGCATATTCTCTTTCATGTAATTTTAAAACTTCATCAGTGTTTTGTGTTCTGAGCATATCACATAGAAAAGTTTATTTTCAAACCGTATTCTGCTTAATACAAGCAAACCTCATCAATGCGATGTTTCCGTCAAGCAGTACCCATGAGAAGTAGCCTTTCAAAGCACACGCTCCTTCGAATATAATTCTCACCAATGTGGGTATACTGCAGAGAATTCACAAAAACAATTTTTTAAGGCAGATGCTTGTATTTTTTTTTTTTTTGATGAGAAGCCTCTTCAATGTGATGTATGCTTTCAGGCATTTACGCTTATAGAACACCTTTTGCAGTATTCACTCCATCATAGAAGTCAATAAAAACTGGATAACGTGTTTCTTGCTTTTTTGGAATTTTTTTATATCATCATCATAATCATCGTCAACCATTATCAATCCACTGCTGGACGAAGGTCTCCCCAAGTTTCCTCCAGAATGGTCTGTCTTATGCCAGTCTCCTCCATGTTACTCCCGCATACTTTCGAATTTCATCCACCCATCTTCCATGTGGTCTTCTTCTGGGTCTTTTCCTGTCCCTTGGAATCCAATCTAAAATTTCGGCTGTCCATCGATGGTCTGTCCTTCTGGCAGTATGTCCAGCCCATTGCCGTTTCAGGGATTTAACTCTGATCATGATGTCTTCCACTCTCGTCATTTTTCGGATCCACGAGTTCCTCTTCTTATCTCTCCTGGTTATACCAAGCATGCACCTCTCCATGCATCTTTGAGTTGTCTGCAGCCTTTGTATGTCTCTTTTAGTTAAGGTCCACGTCTCTGCACCGTACGTAAGCACTGGAAGAATGCATTGATCAAACACTTTTCTTTTAAGACATAATGGCATATTGCTCTTGAAAATTATGCTGTTTCTTCCAAAAACTCTCTAGGCAAGTTTTGTACGCCGATTAATTGAGGAATATTAAACATGAAGAGATATGTATGACCTTCATGCAGCCTCACTTTATTTGACCAATTGAAGTCTAGATTTTGAATATGTGAGATTTATGAGTTAATATGTGGGTGAAGGTGTAGAGCTTGTCCTCTCACTGCTCCAACGACCTGCAAGGCTCAGCCAGTGATTTGCTGTGATGGTCCGTTATTGGTTCTACGAAAACAACAATTACAGTTTTCATTTTTTTTTTTTTTGTTTGTTTATTCGAAACAATTAGAATTTATCATATTTGTATCTTTAAAGGTATTGACTACCAGCAAAGTGCGCATATTTACGTGCAAGTCATTAATGACATATCATTAAAGAGCCAATCACTTATCCGAAAGTTCTTGGTCACTTTTTTCTTTACACTTCACGCACGTCGATTATAACATCATGTAATGTAGTTGGCCTTCAAAGGTTGAAAAATGCCTTGCTTATAATATTCGTTCTTGTCATCTTATTGTTCACAGAAAATTCATACATTAATCTCTATGCTGATCAGTCAAAGAATATCTAACGAGAAGAAGTTAAGGCTCAGCGAGACGTAACTAGCGCAGCCGTATCTTCAGGGAAAACATGCAGTGCACAGAAGCCAACATACAGGCTGATCGACTGATGCCGGAGCAGACTGCGCATGCGCATTTCAGTTAACTTCAATTCTTTGGGTAAAGAACAGTCAGCCGAGCTACTCAGGCTCACAGCACCTGATTGTAACCTTCTCGGTAGCATAATAACTTCACAAATCGGATATGTTAGTTTTGTTACACCAACCGGGTTAGTTAAGGCTTTTGTTTGTTCTTCAGTTTTTTTCAGAAATATTTTCAGTAATGCCAAATACTAGGGAATGTCTGCATTTTGTACAGATCATTAGGCCTAACTGTAATATTTGCTGAAATTTAATTTAAATAGTAATACTAATGTTATTGCATGTTTTTCTCACCAAAATAAGGGATGGGCAGGATATCAGAAAACAACAACAACAAAAAAACTGCTCTAAGCAAATAGTAATCAGATCTGAAAGTTTCACTGCCGTAGTCCCCTCCCCCCCCCACCTTAAGTGTTTTGCTCCTGAATGTTAACTTTCCCGCAGAGGATATTATCTCTTAAGATGTTGCCGCATGTTTTACGTTATCTCTATGAGAGTTGACCTTCTTTAAGCGTTAGATATTCTTTGGATCAGTGTTGTAACCAGGGCGCGATTTCACCGATTAGCAACTAGCAAATAGCTAGTGAAAAAAAATCGCAGTAGCAAATATTGCTAGTAAGGTAATTTCTTTATTTAAAGTAACCAAAAATCATTATTAATCCACGAAGTTTACATAACAGTTTCTATTATCACTTGTTAAAACAGCGACGATCAGCGATTCTCTTTCGCCAATTTCCTTTCGACACTTAATATCCATCCTCCCCATATCTTTCATCCCTTCCAAACTGTCGTAGAAGCGCATTGAAACTCCTCTCCATCGTGCCTTCATTGGTCTATTACAGAAACTGAACGTGACGTCGGCAATGGTTGCTGTGGCAACCCAGAGCTCTGGGATGGACCGGTTGTTTGACCACCTGCTCTTCCACCCTCTCTTCTTTTGCCCCATGAACTTTGTCCTCAACTCCTGTCGTACCAGAGATATCTAATAACCTTGGTCGTACCCTAAGCCAAGTGATCGCCTTTATTGCGTGGCATAGACGCTTTTTTACGAAACGTGTTCGTGGAGGGGTAAACGATTACGGAAGAAACTTTTGCTTCGTCTGACTTCTGGTTTTGGAAATTTTCCTTGTATTTTCAAGCTGAAATACAAATATTTATCCAGTAAAATGTTAATGAGCAATAATACTTGACAGAGGCAACATCGTGAGAAAAAAAAAAAAGTTATGATTAAGAAAAAAATCCGAATTCCGTCGACCTTTTGTTTTCTAGTTTCGTAAAGACGGAATTCCAATAATAAAGAAAAAAGCCGGAATTCCTTGAATTCGCGGAAGAATCTCATGCCTGAAGATTACAGAAAAATTTTGCAGCAGCCAACTTCCGTTTTTGCAAATTGTTCTCCACAGTTTCCAGCTAAAATGCAAACATTTATGCAATAAAATGATATTTAACAAGAAAAGCGGACACAAAGACATCATTGGGAGAAAAATTTGCGATTACGGCAAAATTTTCTTACTCCGTTTCACTACTGTGTTCGAAAGTTTTGAAGCACGAAATTTCGTCTCCAGACAGAAGACGACCCCCCCCCTCTCCCAAATATCGATCTTCAGAATGATCTAACTGATGACAAAAAAAATAATAATAATAATAAAGCGGGATTCCGCGAATCCCTGTAAGAATCTCGTGTATATCATAAAAATAATAGCAAAAGAAAAATTTGAAACAAAATGAAAATTTGTAGAATCCGTAGTTTTGATAGTGAGTTCCGTAGTCAGACAACTAATTCCGTAGAAACTACGGCATTGTGTGGTAGTTGGCAGATATGAAGTGTGTAGAAGTTTAGCAGAAATTTGTGCGATACTTCCACTTAGTACTGCATGTTGTGAGGTGGGATTCAGTTTTTTAAAAAGAATACAAGGGGATTGGAGGAACAATTTGTCTGTTGAAACTTTAAATGCTCTGATGACAATTGAAATACTGTAGAAGGGCCACAAGAAGAGATTTTTAATCCACGGTCAGCAGTTATAAAGTGGTATGATGACAAAATCGGACACCCTGAGCGTAAACCATGTGGGAAGAATTCTGAATTAGAATGTCGGTGAAATATATTCATGTGGTATGAGAGTTTGTTAGAAATTAATAATAAAGATAGTCACTAAACTTATCTAAGATTCTATTCATTATTCAAAAAGGTAAGTCAAAATATTTGTACACGTTTAAATTTTTGTGTAACTTTATTAGCAAATAAGTTACGATGTGATTTAGTTTTACTTGCTAGTCATGCAAATGTTTTTCTAGCAAACTATTTGGTCACTAACAAAATTTACTAGTGAGCAAAAAAGATGAAATCTTGCCCTGGTTGTAACAATGGCGCACCATGGACTCTATCTACCTCGTGGAAATATTTTATTTCAAACCACTGTACGTATCATCACAACTCATAACCGTGTTTTCTGTAGTGATTTGCATTATGTGTCTGTTTGTCGAGTGCGCAAGCGTGGGTTGGAGCGACATCCCTTCTATGCAGTTGCATTGTGGGTTTGCCTCCGGCTGTATAATTCGTGGAATTACACCTCGCAGTGCCTGATGACGGACCCATAGTGGGTCTGAAAGGTTTTGCGACGATTTTAATCTGGTTTTAATTGTAAATAAAAGCTCATCTTTTAAATCTGCAATTATTTCCATATTTTTTGCATCGTGTCTTGACAGCATTAAGTTTTGGTGAACTGGCACGAATAAAAAACGAAATCTTGGAACTGATCACCGTTCTCTGATTGGTTGACTGCCTAAGCCCTGAACACAACGAAAGATTTCGAATCAAATGTTATGTCCCTGGCAAGCACGGAACAATCTCACATGAGTTCGGGCATGATGATGCGAAGTGAGATTCGCATTCGCGCTTTGCTCGGCTTCCAGCTAAAATATACACAAATATGTGAATTTGGTTTTAAATAAAACTCTTCTAAGCCAGGAACTTAGTATAAATTTCTGATAAAAAACAAAAACAAAAAAACAGGCTTTTCTTTGTGTAACTCTTTTTTTTACAGAGATCAAATTTTTGCACTTAATTAATAGATGCTATGCATGCATTGCATAACACGGCCACATGCAATTGCTAGGAAAAACATTTTGCATCAATTATCTAGTCAAAAGTTTTCCACTAAGGGACTGAATGAAGTTTCTTAATTATCTTGGTTACTAAAAGTCGGATTCAGTGCACCTTTTCTATGTCGAATACCGTTCAGTTTGCAGAAAGCACTTAGAATTCGGGACAACCTGATAATTCCCAACACATGCATTGCAGAGGGAAGGGGGAGGTGTATGAAACTATTTAAAGTAAGAGACCAGAATTTCAGCCAGCGGCTTTGAATACAGCATTGAAAAGAGAAGCCATTTTTGGTATTTTTAAAAAATAAATGAGCAAAATCTTTAGCAATAATTTTTGTTGTTTTACAGTTTATTAGAAAAGCAGATAACGGGAACGGAGTTACTCTAGAGGACTTAAACCCGCCTTTGCTCCATAGTACGTACATTAAAAAGAGAATGTAAAAGATTCACACTCATTAAAAAGGGAATGTAAAAGATTCACACTCATTAAAAAGGGAATGTAAAAGATTCACACTCATTAAAAAGGGAATGTAAAAGAAATATCAGTTCAGTGAACATAAGTTTTGTTATAATGAAGGTAAGGAATCCTGAAATACAGTTGCTTGCATATAACTGCACATCCTTCAGAAACGTGTTATTTTTTCTCGAGGTGAAAATAGAGAGAGACGCGCTTTACACATGATTTCCAATTGCTCATATTTCCAGTTTTACCGCTAGATGGGTAGGTTTTCGCCTGTACCTCCGATATACCTCCTCTTTTTCGCATGTATTGAACTATACGATTGCGCAAAAATAATTTACCGACAGGACTGCACAATGTACAATATATTCTCTCTATTTCTGCTTCTAAAGATGATTGGAAACATTTGTTTCCAGTCTACGTAGCTTCAGCTATGAAGAATGTTTCGTGCATATTTTCTGATTTTTCACAATACAGAGTTCTGACGCCAGGAAGCATACGTGTTCATTTGTAAAAGTAGGATAAAAAAAATTCTTGCTAGGATATGCTTCTGTAGGATAAGGTGACCAGACGCCCTAATTTTCTGCTGACAGTCCTAAATTTCAATGCTTCTTCCTCAGTTCCATAAAAATTGACGGAGGACGTGACATGACCTCAATTTTTCATTTTTTGTCCTTAACATTTGAAATTCTCCTCCAAAAATTGAAATAGTGGCAATTAAAAAAATTTCAAACTTTCGGGATTCTTAGAGAAGTTGGAACATTATCATAGTCAACTTCGTACAGAGTTATCTCGATAATCACGGTGTTATTTCATTTCTGCTTTAAATGGATCCAATAAAATATTTATAGGATGGTGAATAAATCTAATCTTTTCCAGCATCCACTTTCTTGCAATTAAATGAGTAGTTGATGCTAGATTTGGCTGCATTTGATAGATTCCATTGAGAGCTCTTTTGTTCAGTGCATTTATGCATTAAACTGTTTCTTCAAGTGAAGTTTTATTGGACTTAGAATATTCCTTCTCATAGAGACAACATACAGGTACTTTATGATACAGATAATTGCTCAGTGTATGGTAATTTTCTGGCTTCAGTTATTTTTTCTTGTAGAGAATCAATGAAATTTCAGTGCAAAATCAAAATGTAACTTTGTTTGCATGTGCTGCCCCCTATGAGTAACATTTCAAATTTATCAGAAGTAATATTCTGCATGATCGCATTTTATTGCAATTTTATACTTATATATTTCACAGGAAAAACATCCTTCAGATTCATCGTATGTTTTCCCATGAAGCTAGACAATTATGATACAGGTCATTCTTTGCTAAACTTCAGTTTTACCAATTATGTCTTCATTTGAAATGAAATTGTTCTCAATTTTGCACTGAAATTGAGCACTGAACATGTCAATTTTGCACTGAACATGTCATTTTGTCCTCAGTTTCGTTCTCAAAAATTTGTCACCTTACTCTACGAAGATCTTACATACATTTCCTTCACAGTTTTCAAGTTAGGGCCCCTAAATCTATTTTATAATTCCCCTATATTAATACTTCTACGAGTTGAATCTGAAAACTCCTCTCCTTCTGACATCTTCCACTGTGAAAAATCTTTTGAGCTGTTCTCTTGAAAATGACTAAGATGTGTGGATCTGTTTCTAGCTTTGCAATAAAAAATAATTTATCAAATCAAATTAACCGGTGTAGAGATATAGGAATTGAGTTTCACATGTACGACATGTATGTTTTCAAAAGACGAACAAATAAAAAAGCTTATATAAATTCAAGATTATTAATTCGTTAACCACATCTGAACTGTAAAACTATGGTGTTGAGAAATTTTAAGAAATCATGGTACGAAACATGCAAGCCTCCAGGTGGTTTGAGGCGTACGTTTTTTCATAGTCGTCCTGTGCCGCGTTGTCGCAGATAAAGCATGGGTGGTGTTTTTGTCTTCTGATGCTGATTCTTGCAATTCACTGGAACCAGTGGCCCTAAATTAAGGACGGCTGTTGCTTAAAAGCCTGAGACTTGTCCAGGGTGGCCGTTTAACTCCGAAACACACACAGATGTAAAAAGAAAGCACATATAAAGTAAACAACTGGAGACATTGTTTTGCACAGACTTTGGAACGGTCATCACTGGCTGAGTTCCCTCAATCGCACTGCACCAGCCGGCAAGCTATTACTAGACAGGAGTACTGTAGTTTTTTTTAATTAGTGGAGGTTTAACGACCACCGTGAGAAACTCAATGGGCTACAAGCAGTTGCCCATCCCTAATTTAGGGTAACTGGTTCCAGGGAAGGAAGAGAGCTAGTGCCATAAGACAAACACAACATCCATTGATTGATTGGAGGTTTAACGACCACCGCGAGCAACTCAATGGACTATAAGCAGTGGCCCATCCGTAATTTAGGGTCACTGGTTCCATAGAAGGGAGAGAGCCAGTGCCGTAAGACAAACACAACATCCATTGATTGATTGGAGGTTTAGTGACCACCAAGAGCAACTCAATGGGCTAGAAGCAGTCGCCCGTCCCTAATTTAGGGTCACTGGCTCCAGGGAAGGGAGAGAGCCAGGGCCGTAAGACAAACACAACATCCATGCCTCACCGGGATTCGAACCCGGACCCCTTTTGGACGAATGATCAGAGGCCATCGCTTAGACTACTGCGCCACCAGGGCAGCCCTGGATTTTTTGGAGCGAATGAATAATAATTTTGGTAAGCTATTTCCCTAAAAAGAAAAATACCCTTCTGTCTCCATGTTGGGAGTTTTCTGTGATATTGCATATAAAAAATTATCTGTACTTATCTGAGAAAAGCGCCGTTGGACTAAGTAAATTAAGCTAAAGCTATCTACATTTACATGCAGGTGATTGGGCTTGGAGCCTAGGGACACTGGTATTTCCTATCCTTCCTTTGTGATATTGAAGGATTTACATACTAGTACTCACCATCTCCACAAGTGGCATATGTAGAAATTTTTTCACGGGCCGACAAAAATTGGATGATTTGAAATCCACCAGGAAAAAAAAAGTTAATGAAAAATAGAAGTAAAAATTGTAGCATTTTTCCTAATGTAACTTGACGCAGTTTTATTAAAGTAAGGCATTTTTTCTAATGTAATTTGACGCATTTTTATTAAAATAAGGCATTTTTTTCTAATGTAAGTCTCATTCCATCAAACATAGTTAAACACTTCCAGAGGGCAAGGATTCTTGGGCCCCCTCTGAATACACCCCTGATCTCCACCCTCTTATCCACAGATTAACAAAGAGCATAAAGCAGTTTTTCCGTAGAGATATTCCGAAATTTGTGGCCTACCCACATTTATCTTTAATAGAAACGATTTACCAGTACCGATTCATGGGTCAAAAAAAGAAGTAGACCTAAAAAAAAAAAAGGAGTCTACTCAAGAAAAAATATAATTTCTGTCGCGCAGTAGGCGATAAGAGGTGACCAAATAAATATAAAAATTTATTCCGTAGGAAAATTGCTACGTGGCATTTAACACATTTCCACTTTCAGAATGATCTTTGTGGTGATTTATGGAAAACGTAGTTTTCAAAAGATTTTTTTTTTTTTTATTAGAAACCGAATTTTTAAGGAAATTAATTATCTGGTAACAACACCTCTTTTTCAGTGTGGTTTCATGCTACATTCAATCATACGCGGATTTTTGCAATTATTTCACCGTTAAATTATTATGAGAATCTGTTCACAACTAAACTCGTAGTTAATCTAGGATCTAAAATAATTTCTCTTTTTAATGAGAGAACGTATTATTTATTCCCATGTAGATAGGTGTGGTATTATAGTGTGTGTACCTCAGGACTAAAAATTACCGGCTTGGTTTGGTCATCCCAATCCGCCCTTGAACGAGGGTACACCATTTCATCCCCGTCACGAAGCGTGCAACGAGTGTGTGCTCGCCTCCTCCAAAAACGTCTGCCAAACCAAATCAGCTGCGAAGGTGATGATGATTATTTTCTTTGATCACAAAAGTGTAGTCTACTAGCATGCCGTTCCTCCACAAATAACTGTCAATTCTGAGTATTACATTTCAGTCATGAGATGTCTGCGACGACACATACCGATTAAGCGACCGGTATACCGGTGGTCAAATGGACCCTACGCCATGATAACGCTCGCCTACATGTGGCTGCTTGTGTTTGACAACTTATGAAATGCAGTATTGAAATCATGCCACAGCCTGCCTACAGTCCTGACCTCGCCCCCATGTGATTTCTGGTTGTTTCCGACAATCAAGGAGAAGTTCCGTGGTGCAACATTCAACACAGATGCTGACGTTATTCAAGCTGTACAGGGGTCACTAAAGCAGGTTCCACAAAATGCCTTCGCCACGTTCTTTGAAAAGTGAACTGAACGATGGGACCGTTGCATATCATCCTAGGGCAGATACTTTGAGAAAGAATAACATATTTTGCAATATTTTACGTGATTTTACTCGCAGTTTTTATGGAACGGCCGTTGTACCTTGAAACATCTTTTGTTTTTACTGGGGTTAACATCGTCAGAGTAGAATAAAATCTACAAGAAGGGATTTTTTTGCCGAAATTTCTGCCAAGCACTTTAAAATTTGAGTCCCCCCTTGTACAATACTTAGGTCCCCTATTAGCCACCCCAGTTCTCAGGTCCTGGCATTGCCACTGTTTTTTGAATAAGATTGCCCAAAACATAAAAAGACTCCAAGGCTCTCTGGGTAAACATTTCTTGTATGCTCCAGCTCTTTTGAAAAGATTATATAAAATATTGTCTTACATTTTTTTTTAATGTGCTGAAAAATAGCAGTTGGAAAACTATTTCTACTATGGATTTAAATTTTTGATCATATTTTTTAAATAAGATTGCACAAAACATGACAAAAAGCCTCCAAGACTCTCTGCGTAAACATCTGTGTACGCTCCAGCTCTTTGGGAAAGATTTTATAAATTATTACCTTACTTTTTTTTTAATTTGGTGAAACACACCAGTTGGAAACTAATATGGATTCAAGAATGTTAATCATATTTTGAATTAAATTGCCCGAAACGTGGCAAAAAACATGATGAAACTTTCCCTGCTTCTCTGGACAGTGTATCAACAACGTTCATTGAACATTTCAAAGTTCGTGTCCCCTCGGAAGCTAGAAATGCATAGCATTTGTGATCCCTGAAAGCTAATTCTTATGTGACGTGCAAGATTCTTTGGTTTAATAACCCAGTATGTCAGGTTTGTAAGACCATGTGACATGGTTATCAAGTAACTCTGAGCCACTGCACAATATCAAGGTGTCAATAGAATAATTTCAAATGGAAGGTGCGCTCATGTCAAAGTGTCAGGTGGTCATGTAATTTTCATTTTATTCGATCACAGCTGGGTGAAGTGAATCTTGTGTTGTATAACAACCAGAACAATTTCAAATGGAAAATGCATTCATTTCAAAGTGTCACACAATTCTCATTTTATTCTATCACAGCTGTGTGAAGTGAATTTTGTGTTGTATAACAACCAGAACAATTTCAAATGGAAAATGCATTCATTTCAAAGTGTCACACAATTATCATTGTATTCTATCACAGCAGGGTGAAGTTAATTTTCTGTATTTTCACCCATTCAGTTTGTTGTGTTTGTGATAAACACAGCTATTCTATGGTTGCTTACAGTATACAATTGTTGAATACAAGGTGCCAATAGGTAACAGCTTGGTGAAGTGAATTTTGTCAAATGTTGCTACACAATCGTTGCATGCAAGGTGTATGATTGAAAATAACTCAGCACATTCTCAAATTGGCTGTCAAGAGAAACATCTTACAATATTCCGTGCTGAGTGGGTCAAAGCATCACTTGATTACAGAACAGTTTGTTGACATTCAGTTCATGTTAAAGCTAGCATTTGACTAAATCATAATTGCAGAAAGAAAGACAAAGCTTGTTTACCACTATTTCAGTGCCTATCTTGTGCTATGTTCCCCTTTTTGATCTTTTACAAGATAATTTGAAAAAATATTTATACAGTCATCTTTTCTTAACAAAAAAAAAAAACAAAAAAAAAAAACAGCGCACAGGTCTGTAGTCTAAGAAAAAATTAAGGTAAGAAAAGGATTTTTGTATGCATGTGTCAGTTAGAGGGAGTGATGTATTAATTGTTCATTTGCTTCATAAGAACGCACAGTGTTTACTGAGGCATAGAAGTGCTTGGTTAGAAAAATTAGATGAGATAAAGTGCTGTGTTATTCTTTCAAATTTTATGTAGGAGTAGCTTTTAAAATTAGTTTATTGAGTGTGAATACGGCACTGCAATTAATAATAGATATAAAGAGCTCTGCATGTCTGAGGAAAACCCTGATAGTTTTGTACACATGATATCTGTAGACCCCTTGTTTATTCTATGCAATATTCATTTTTCATGAGGTCATGTGGTAAACATATTTTTCAATAAAAGAATTTGAGGAACAAAATCGGGTGATTAAGGGTAATGTGAAGGAACAATAATGCGGTATATTTAAATTCGCATTGTTGCAACTTCGTGCATCAGGTTGCGTTGTATGTAGCGGTGTATTTTCTATTTCATAGCTGATTTTCATCAAAATTGAGACCTTGCTAATTAAATTTTTATGTAGAAATTTGTTGGTTCGCATTCGCACCCGAATACCCTTTCTGCGCTTTTTATACGATATATTATGCGTTGAATCGAACACTGTATGTACCTTTCAAATAGCTAATGTCATAAGCATCAGGCTTCTCTGTATGATCTAAATTTGAACATGCACTTCGATCAGTTTCTTCTTCACGTACTTTTTTCGTAGCAATTAAGGAATCAACAACTGCAGAGGTTTCTTCTTCGATCGATGTAGTTGATCCAACGCATTTAACAATGAAATGTTTATCAATTTTTTGACATTGTCGTAGTTCTTCAGCAATTTTTACTTTTTTTGCAGTAGCTATTTTTTTGTAATGAGCTCCACTCAGTCTCTTCCTTCCATCACTCATTGTCAGATTTTATTCGAGGAAAGAAAGCTATCTTTTTCTACGGCATTAAACACGCTATCTAGCTAGTACTTAAAGCTTCAACAGTAGGTTTAGATAGATCGCCGAAAAAAGCATCCTCCGAACTCCGAAGATTTAGGGTGCCACTACTGTCATTGTTTTAAGGGAAAAACCCAACAATGTTTTTCGCCCCCCCGCCCTTAACTTTTCTTGGAACATCTAAAGAGTCGTGCAGAACGTCGTGCATGGAAAAGCGCAGTGGTCAAGTATAAGCTTAACAGAGGTATGTGTGGGGAGCTGGGGGAGGAACAACATAACTTACAGTGCTAAAATTCAGCCCCTGCACGCTGCAACCCTACATTGTGTTCATTCTGAGGGGAGATGTAATCCCTTTGGGTAACGTCCCCAAGGCAAGGCTCAAATCTCTCTTCCTTTCTCTAGGTCAGAACTTTTATTGGAGTCGGACGTCGGAAGAACAAAGTTAGTATCCCCCCCACACACACACACTTGCACAAGAGATTACCAGAATTTGGAAACAGCCTAGTGTGCATCAGCTTTCTGACTAACTGTTAGTTCCATTTTTATTTAAATTTTACACTTTTTAAAAAAAAATTTTAAATGGGTTTATAACAAATTATTATTTTTCACTACCACTAAAATTGCCACCCTAGGCTCGGGCCTAGTGGGCCTATTGGGAAATCCGCCACTGTTGACCAGTCAGTTAAAATCTATCTGTGCTTTTAATTTTTTTTTTTTCTTCTGTGGTTTTCGTAATCTTATAATTTCATGAATGGAGGCTGCGATTAATTCAGTAGATTCTTTGTTGAAACTACCATTTTCTTCAAGAACTTTAAAGGGAAAAATCGAAGTAAAGTCCTTAGGTCGACCAACACCAGATTTGATTTTTAGCTCAGACGGCGAAATGCGGGAAAGTGCATTAAAAATCGCAAATAATGAAGGTGCAAGAGTAATTGATTGAATTGTATATTGAAGCACACTGTAAAAAAGTTTCGTTTTAAAAATATGAAACTGAATAAAAAACCTATTTTCAAAATAAATAAATAAGTAAATAAAAATCAATGAGTAATGTTTTCTATCCAACTGAAGTCTGGGAGATTAATCAAGCTGTATATTCCGCAAAATATTAGGCTTAATACTGTGTCGAATATACGATTACAAATTTTACCATTAACGCCAAAGAGGTGAACAAAATGAATAATCATATTAATTTATATGTAATTACGAAAATCTGCTTTCGGGTATTTTCCTCGATGACCAAGATGATCTAATTGCCCAATTCCTCAGGACTTTAGTGGTAGTGTGTGTGTGTGTGGGGGGGGGGGGGTCACAGACTGCGTGTAAATCGGTAAGTCGCAGCACGTACACTCTCAGGAGCACGAGCCGCCACTGGACCTCTGCCACTGGTTCCCAGAGACTCTTACAGCAAGCCGCGGAGCAGTAAAAATTAATAAAAATGCTTCGCGGACTTAACCGCACGAAGTTGCTTTTATGTGCAAGGACGTTTGTGAAGACCTGTTTTGACTGGTCAAATTCGGAAACCTCTACCATATCTAAAGTTATCCTCAGTTTCCGCGGACCGGCGGGAACCTCGTGTGACGGACCGGTGGTGTTTGGGAAACATTGCACCAGACTGCAATCGCACTCACCTCCTTTGAGCTACAAAGCTAAAAGTCCCACTACCCACTAAAACAAATTACAGTGAACTGTAGAACGTGGCCAGCAAAAGAATCTTACTTCCTAGAAGTAAAGAGACAGAGTGATAAGGTAAGAGTTTTCTGAAAATTGGGTTGCTCATTTAGTATTGTACGGACGGTCGCCTTTACAACCTCAATATTCTAACCATGAATCATTGAAAATGACATTTCCTATCGTATTTGTTTAAATGATAGCTATTTTTTTAAATGTTCGATAAATTACATTAATTTTTGCCATAAGCCCGCGTTTCGACGAGGTGCGGGAATTATATTTCTTCGCTTCAATTTAATCAACTTCAGTTTGATCTGGCAATGTTAATTAATATAGCGTAATTTTAAAATGTTTCTTTTTATTTTTAATGAGTAATAATAACAGCTTATTATAACTCGTGAATAAATAATAATATTCCTTAGTACCACCATGTTTTATTAAGCTTCATGAGAAAATGAAAGGAATGTGGATTCTCTACCTGACCCCGCCTTTCTTCCAAAAACGTTACAAAGTCCAAGCCCATTCAGTAGATGTGAAACTCGCTGGAAAAAGGGCCCCCATTTTCGCTTTGCACTGGGCCCCGCAAATTATGCAGCCGGTCCTGTGCGTCACTGCTATGGTTTCATGTGAGGCGCCATTTATACATATAAAAATGGTGGCGCGCATATACACTGACGGAAAAAAATCCCAACACCACGAAAAAATAGTTGTAGAGGAATGAAATGGTGGCAATACATTCGTATAGGTAACATATTTAATCGATTAAGGTTTCAAGATCACAGCTTAATGTAAGCGCGAGAAGAACCATTTTAAATGTGAAATGCTGGTACATTAATAACCGGTGTAACCGCCAGAATGTTGAATGCCAGCACGCAAACGTTCGTGCATTGTGTCGTACAGGTGCTGGATGTCAGTTTGTGGGATGGAGTTCCATGCCTGTTGCACTTGGTCGGTCAATACAGGGACGGTTAATGCTGGTTGGGGGTAACGCTGGAGTTGTCGTCCAATGATGTCCCATATGTGCTTGATTGGTGAAAGATCTGGTGATCTAGCAGGCCACGGCAACATGTCGACACTCTGTAGAGCATGTTGGGTTACAACAGCGGTATGCGGGCGAGCGTTATCCTGTTCGAAAACACCCCTGGAATGCTGTTCATGAATGGCAGCGCAACAGGTTGAATCACCAGACCGACGTACAACTGTGCTGTCAGTGTGCGTGGGATAACCACGAGAGTGCTCCTGCTGTCATAGGAAATTGCTCCCCAGACCATAACTCCAGGTGTAGGTCCAGTGTGTCTCGGCCGCAGAAAGCTTGGTTGCAGGCGCTCACCTGGCCTCCTGACCAACACACGGCCATCACTGGCCCAGGCAGAACCGGCTTTCATCAGAAAACACAACAGATCTCCACTCCGTCCTCCAATGAGCTCTGCCGCCCCGGTAGCGCAGTGGTCTAAGGCGCTGGCCTCTGATCATTCGTCCGTAAGGGGTCCGGGTTCGAATCCCGGTCAGGCATGGATGTTGTGTTTGCCTTACGGTACTGGCTCTGTCCCTTCCCTGGAACCAGTGACCCTAAATTAGGGACGGGCGACTGCTTATAGCCCATTGAGTTGCTCACGGTGGTCGTTAAACCTCCAATCAAAAAAAAAAAAAAAAAAAAAACCAATGAGCTCTAGCTTGACACCACTGACGTCGCAAACGACAGTGGTTTGGAGTAAGTGGAATGCACGCTACAGGGCGTCTGGCTCGGAGCTGTCCTTCAAGTAGCCGATTTGTAACAGTTCGTTGTGTCACTGTGGTGGCAACTGCAGCTCAAATTGCTGCCGCAGACGCGGCACGATGCACCACGGCCATACGCCGTACACGGTGGTCTTCCCTCTCAGTAGTGCCACTTGGCCGGCCGGAACCCGGTCTTCGCCGCCCCGGTGGCGCAGTGGTCTAAGCGATGGCCTCTGATCATTCGTCCGGGTTCAAATCCCGGTGAGTCATGGAGTTTGTGTTTGTCTTACGGCACTGGCTCTCTCCCTTCCCAGGAACCAGTGACCCTAAATTAGGGACGGGCGACTGCTTATAGCCCATTGAGTTGCTCACGGTGGTCGTTAAACCTCCAATCAAAAAAAAAAAAAGAACCCGGTCTTCTTGAGGCAGTACCTTCCCTTGACCACCGCTGCCAACAATCATGCACAGTGGCTACATTCTTGCCAAGTCGTTCTGCAATATTGCGGAAAGAAAATCCACCTTCTCGTAGCCCTATTACACGACCTCGTTCAAACTCCGTGAGCTGTTGATAATGGCTTCTTCGTCTTCTTAAAGGCATTCTTGACTAACATCAACATCCTAAGTCGAATCTCAACGATAACTAACACTCACTAACGTTACAGCGCGTATTTACAGCAAACCTGCTTTGCATGTTCCAAGGGGCGCTACTAGCGCCAAACGCATACGCCCAGCGCGAAATTTACATAGACGTCATCTTACAGATGTACTCTCACCGCCTACCAACTGTCGTTTATCTAACACAACCCCTTCTTGGTGTTGGGATTTTTTCCCGTCAGTGTATAATGTAAGCAATTTGCACTCCCAGAGCTCTGTTGATATCAAAGGGCAAATCAAGGTCGTTTTTCATCTGTTGGAGCTTTAAAAATTGATATATTCTAATAACCTAGGACAGGTTATTATACATGTCTAATAAACTGTTCGATATAAAAAGCTTTTGCCCCATATCAGAAACAAGAATTGAACTGATCCAAGTCAGACACACAGCAGCACTATAAGTTTTAGTCCCTTTCTAGATTTAAAAGAGTTGGCGTGTTTAAACTCTTGTACGGAAACTTCAATACCACACATCCATACAAATGAATTAATAAAACGTATTTGTGATAAATACAGATTTATCTCTCATGAAATAATAAACGCTATGTATTCCCACATAGGCGTAACCACTGGGCGGTCAGAACCCCCATTGTTTTGTTAAAACAAAATCCTGGCGGTGTTTTCGTCTATATATATACACACACTGAAGTGCCCGAAAAACTGGTACACCAGTCTAATACTTGGTAGGTCCCCCACTGGAGCGCAGGACTCCACTAGCTTCTGGAAATATGCTGTAGGCAATGCACGCCATACTTCCTGCAGAGCGTTCCACAATTCGGGTCTTCCGAGGTCTGATTCCTGTGTTCAATAGCGCGGTGCATGGCATCCCAAATGTGTTCTATCACGTTCAGATCTGGGGAATGGCAACACCTCAAACTCAGATGAATGCTTCTGTAACCACAATGTGGCGTCCCGACACTTGTGTGGAGGTGCATTGTGCTGTTAGAATAGGCCCAACCCATCAGCATGAATGCAGGACGTAAACGGCACCTCGTCAGAAAGGATGCGCACATACTTGGCCGGTCACAGACGTTTGTAGACGTACCAGGAGTCACAGTGAAGTCCAGCTAAACACACCCCATACCATTGCGGACCCCCACCAGCCGGTACAGTTCCCTGTTGACAGGCGGGATCCATGGCTTCATGGGGTTTTCGCCACACACGAATCCTTCCATCTGCCCGATACAGTTGGAAACGCGACTCGTCAGACCAGGCTACTTGTTTCCACTCATCAAGTGTCCAGTGGCGGTGTTGCCGTGCCCAAGCGAGGCACATAGCTCTGTGTCGTGCACCCATCAAGGGGAGTCGAGTTGGGCGTCGGCTCCCAAAGCCCATATCGTGCAGGGTACGATGCACAGTCCGGACGCTGATGCTTGTTGAGGCTCCAGCATTGAATTCTGATGATACCTGCGAGAGTGTTGCACGCCTATCGCGTGAAACGATTCTTGACAGCCGACGATGGTCACGTTCACCCAATGCCTTTTTACGGCCATACTGGTATCGTAGGTTGGAGGTTTTGCCGGAATTCTTGTAGTCACGGTACACCCTTGCAATGGTCGTCCGTGAAAATCCGAACTTCGTTTCTACCTCCGAAATACTATGGCAAATCTCACATCATAGTTGCGAGCGCCAACTATGACACCGCTTTGAAAATCGCTTAAATCGTTATTATTTGTCATTCTCATGCCGAAAACAGCTCTGACAGCTGGCAAGGATGTCTATCGCTTTATACACACACTGGCGGGCGCAACCGAGTATGCGCATAGGTGACGTTGCTATTTATTTTGCATAAGCTCTTCTGTACCAGTTTTTCTGGCACTTCAGTGTGTATATATATACACGAAAACACCGCCAGATGTTTGCTTTAGCGAAACAAATCAAACCGAATTAAACGAAATAATGTCGAATTTTTGCTCCACAGGGAGCGTCTCTAAACCTCGTGAAAAGCAATTGTATAAGTAAAAAAACATACAAAAAGAATACAAATAAATATCAGAATTGTAGCAAGAAAAAATGAAAAAAAAAAAAAACAGGTTACCTTTTTCAAGGGACATCAACCTATATGAGTGGCTTTTCTGGTGCCAGCGGACGACAGGAAGAACCAAATGTCTGCCGGTAATACTCCCGGAGCCACAAAACCAAATTGCCAAACTTCAATAAATAAACAAGAGGAAAACGAAAAGAACTTACCATCCACGAGCATCATGGAGTGTAAGAAGAAACACAAAACCCTATATACATACGTGCAAATATATTCTACAACGAAAAAGTATTGCTCAAGTTTAAATCCTAAAACCACCAGACCAAAAAAGTGTAAGTGACGTAAACATGCAAAACTGTGTCTTTTATGTATCTTCAGATACCAGAGGCCCACCAGGCGGCACTTTATGAAACCTATATGCTTAATTTTGTAGGGTCCTGGGTTAGTAAAACATGTTCATGTGCAATTTAAACACCGGCGAGACCGAATTAAAGTACTTAATTAGTAGATCAAATTAATGCTTAAGAAAAAAATATGCCGCCTCGGTGGCGCAGTGGTCTAAGGCGTTGGCCTCTGATCATTCGTCCGTAAGGGGTCCGGGTTCGAATCCCGTGAGGCATGGATGTTGTGTTTGTCTTACGGCACTGGTTCTCTCCCTTCCCTGGAACCAGTGACCCTAAATTAGGGACGGGCGACTGCTTATAGCCCATTGAGTTGCTCACGGTGGTCGTTAAACCTCCAATAAAAAATATATATATATGGAAATGTATTTATTGTTAATCGTTTTTGAAATTATTTTAGATTTTTAACTGCAAGATCCTGTGTGGAACAAATTGCCGCAATTCTGAGGAATTGAGAGAGGAATAAGTTACGGAGCACTTTTATGGAAATGTTGGAAGACCACTGCCTATAGTGTATGATGTCAATGTTAAAATCATTTCTTTTATCATAAAGATCAATCATACACCCACTGACCCATCCACCTTAACCTTCAGATCATGTTAAAATCATTAACCTTCAGAGATGTCAATGTTAAAATCATTTCTTTTATCATAAAGATCAATCATACACCCGACTAACCCATCCACCTTAACCTTCAGATCAAGGTAATTAACACAAATGGATGAGTCATTCGTTTTTTCAGGAGTGGGGTCTTCGGGGTATAATTCAGTGCTCACCTGTAAAAACTTCGGTATGTTGAAGACAATGATGTCAACATACCTTAATACTGTTCCAGGTGAAGAAGTGGCAGCTCTAAACCTTTCTTAAAAAATAAAATAATGTAAATAGAGGTTAGCCAAAGCACTAGAGAAACGGCTTCCCATGGGTATTCCCCGAGTTTGGAGGAAGAGACCCTTGCCCACGGCAACGAAATTGTTTTCTATGCAGAAGTCAACAAGGAGGTGCCAATATTGTGCGGTAACGGCACCATCTAACTTCGTGAGCAAGTTTAATGTTATCTGCAACAATCCCTCCAACGAAATTGAAGTAAAAAGACTCTTAAAATCAAAGATGTCTACCGATGTGGCCGAAGTCAAAGAGCTTATACATGTAGTTTCGAGAACTCTGGAACTGCTGCTTATGATCAAAGTTGAATAAAGTTTGCTCAAAACTCTTGACAAATACTTCTGAAATACCCCTCCGACTTTGCTATTATAGCAATTACGACCACTTGTAATGAATCTGAAGGTGATGGGTTGTTTGTGAAATTTTGGGATGGCATAAACGTAAAAAAAATTAGTGTTAGAAACTGAAAGCTTAAGACGTTTATGCAAGGCGAAAATGTTCTTGATGACACCCTTACGACACTCAGAGACCCTTCCCTACGTTTCTGTATTATTCATCTCTAGTACTATGAGATGTTGACAGAACATTTTGTCCACTGGCGTAATAGTGAACAAATCCTGTAGGACACGGATTTGGGATTGAATATGTGGTAGATTCAAGGGCACCTTACCAGAAATTGAAGTGCGAGCTGATTTGACAAGCTCCTGACGAATGTCGAAAAGCATATTATCTATCCATTGCGTAAAGGAATCAAGAGAGCGGTCACCTGACCAGAAAATGAAGTGCGAGCTGATTTGACAAGCTCCTGACAAATGTCAAAAAGCATATTGTCTATCCATTGCGTAAAGGAATCAAGAGAGCGGTCACCTGACCAGAAAATGAAGTGCGAGCTGATTTGACAAGCTCCTGACAAATGTCAAAAAGCATATTGTCTATCCATTTCGAAAAGGAATCACGAGGGAGGGCACTTGACCAGAAATTGAAGTGCGAGCTGATTTGACAAGCTCCTGACAAATGTCAAAAAGCATGTTATCTATCCATGGCGTAAAGAAATCAAGAGGGAGGGCACTTGACCAGAAATTGAAGTGCGAGCTGATTTGACAAGCTCCTGACAAATGTCAAAAAGCATATTGTCTATCCATTGCGTAAAGGAATCAAGAGAGCGGTCACCTGACCAGAAAATGAAGTGCGAGCTGATTTGACAAGCTCCTGACGAATGTCAAAAAGCATATTATCTATCCATTCCGTACAGGAATCAAGAGGGATATTGTACTCATGAAATTTGTCCGTTGTGCTCATATGATTTCGCTTAAGGCTGTCTTTGAATGAGTGTAACAGAAATTCGGTCCCATATCTGTAATGCAAATTCTTTTGTACACATTTTCTCAAAAATTATTACTTTGTAGAGTTTGAAATTTTGAGCACAAATAAAAACGACCCATAGCTAATACGTGTCGCAGTTATTTTTCCGAAAAAATTGTTAGAATGTTTTTAAAAATTCAATTTATCTGACTCGAAAGTATTCCGATTTGGCTCTAGATGGCGTCAGAAGTTAGCTTGGCAATGTTTCTGTGTGGAAGAAACGAAATCTCTCATTTCTGTCTGATTTTTTTAATTATCTAGTCCAAATAGAAATAAAAAAATGGGCACTGAGGTGAGATTGGAATCTTGTCTTCTATAGGTCATCTTAAATTCTACTGTACGTTCATTATTTGAAGAGAAAATTTGTGCATTACCAGAAAACACTTGAATTTGAGACAGAAACTACGCCTACCTACTAAGTTACACCCCCAAACAATGTCATTGGTTAAAACGTAACAGCGCGTATTTTGTCTTTTCATTGTGGAGCCAACGAGAGATCGCTTCTATTCTGAATATGGTAAGGTCTTCAGTTATTCGCTGACTTCAACTTCTGGGATAATCCTTCAAGACTTAAAAAGCCGCCCCAGTGGCGCAGTGATGTAAGCGATGGCTTCTGATCATTCGTCCGAGATGAGTCCGGGTTCGAATTCCGATGAGGCATGGATGTTGTGTTTGTCTTACGGCGCTGGCCCTCTCCCTTCCCTGGAACCAGTGGCCCTAAATTTGGGACGGGCGACTGCTTATAGCCTACTGTGTTGCTCACGGTAGTCGTTAAACCTCCAATGCCGCCCCGGTGGCACAGTGGTCTAAGCGATGGCATCCGATCATTCGTCCGAAAGGGGTCCGGGTTCGAATCCCGTGAGGCATGGATGTTGTGTTTGTTTTACGGCACTGGCTCTCTCCCTTCCCTAGAACCAGTGACCCTAAATTAGGGACGGGCGACTACTTATAGCCCATTGAGTTGCTCACGGTGGTAGTTAAACCTCAAAAAAAAAAAAAAACACCTCCAATCAAAAAAAAAAAAAAAAAAAAGACTTAAAAGCCACGCTCAAAGAGTGATATTTTGCACCCTCTATCGCAGAAGATGAAGCCTAACACTCATTCAAAGACAGCCTTAACAGGACCTGATTTACGCCTAGGCACGCAAGGCACATGCCTAGGGCCCTCAAATTGAAAGGGCCCCAAAATCTTGGTTAAAAAAAAACACTTTCCCTTTTTCAAAATATTTATAAGTGGGTAGATGTGATGTGGAGTAACTATATATAAATCGCTGGCAAAACACAAGCAAGTACTGGCATATGTGTTATTTATAGTTAATATCAGTACAGTAACATTTTCCAAATAATTTGGGAAGGGTTTTTGTGTGAGATTAAACAAAAAATTGTCGTGTTGTGTAATAAAAACTAGCAGTATGTGTATGTTTGTAATTATGGCTTACTAAGATCAACTATATACTTCAATTTCAAATACTGCATGGTTCTGAAGCAATTTTTAAACATTTTGACATTTTAGCTCCCAATAGTTATATTTTAAAAATCTTTGGACTTAACTCGGGCAGGGTTTGAATCCCCCAAACCTCTCTTTTAAATACACCCCTGGTTAATATGGTAATAGTATAGTTTAGACACACCTGGCAAAAAATCCAATGTCCAATTGAATTTTACCCGTCATATGGCTTTGTCATACACAACTGTTTCTTTTTTTTTTTTTTTTTTATTGGAGGTTTAACGACCACCGTGAGCAACTCAATGGGCTATAAGCAGTCGCCCGTCCCTAATTTGGGGTCACTGGTTCCAGGGAAGGGAGAGAACCAGTGCCGTAAGACACACTCAACATCCATGCCTGACCGGGATTCGAACCCGGACCCCTTACGGACGAATGATCAGAGGCCATCGCTTAGACCACTGCGCCACCGGGGGCCACAACTGTTTCATCGATGAAGGTTTAAGTCTTTTCAGATGCAAATCAGTAGGACAGCATTAAAATCTAGGAGAAAACAATATTTTTACCAGGTACTACCGTAATTTAATGTCAGTGCTATAAATGTATTGTGTTTATTAAATTATTACGCTGGATTGTAATACAGTCGCCCAAAATGGTCACACTACCTACTCCGTCCCCGCACGGGGATAACTGGTTTTCCAGTTATTTGGGGAGCAGCGCCCCCACGGCCCGAGCTGACCTTGTGACTGGTCAACATCTGATGTCATGCCACCGCTTGTTTTTTATTTTGGTGTTTGCAGGGACGGCTGTTCATCCAGTGTTGGGGAGTTGCGGCCCCACGATCCCTAGCTGGTCTTGTGTCTCGCTTTTTCGTTTTTATTTATTTTCTCCACTGGCTAGTTGCCCGTGTTGTATTCTCTACCTAATCGCTACCACGTTATGTACTAACTCTCCGGTCTTGTGGTTTTGTTACCCTCCACCACTAACTGTTTTATATTAACCGCTCAGTTCGTAGGTTGCTGAGATTCCGTTTAGGTTCCCTTCCAGGATTTGTCTTCTTTGGATTTCTTTTTTCCTTTTAGCTGGTTTGGGTGCTAGACCTACCTGCATGTTTGCCGCGTGCGGAGACCCGTGAGGCGGAAATGGGATGTCTGGCGGCTGAGGTCGCAGGAGACCGGTTCAGTGCCTCCTGTGTACCAACACTCCTCTTCGACCCCGGCTTCGCTGTAAACGGGAGGCTAGAGACTAACCCACCTCTAGTCAGACGTCTTGTACCAAGTTGTGTACAGGGCTTTAGCGGCTTTTTTGTCGTATAGCACGGCAGGGTAAGCCCGGGGGCTGTGGGATCATGCCAAAGGCGTTGGCATGACGGTACCAGGAGGCCGAAGTGTCCGCCGAGTGCGTGTGATCACAGCCAACGGACTATATCTGCAACGTATAAGCTTCAGAACTGTGTCCAGCGCATTTTCTTGGCTTGCGGACCTCCAGTTCTCCCTTGTAGGGCTCGGTGGTGGGTGGAGTAGTCTGCAGACGAATCTTCCTTCTTTTTTTCCATGGGTAAACCCAAAAACAAACGCTCCAAATTTAAGTCACCTGAGACATTGATAGTTGCAAACGACTCTCCTTCGTTTTCTCACCCTACTAAGTCTCATAACCTTAAACGGTCTTTAGACCATGACCTGGACCCAGAATGTGGAACCTCTTCTTCGGCAGCTGTACCAGTCGCTCCGAAGCGCAGTCTCCCCTCGCTTGCTGTGAATACGCATGCTACACACTTAGTTGTGGAATCCGTCGATCTGAATGAGAGACTGTCCACCAGATCTCCGTTTTTCATTTCTAAAGCTTTGGACGCTGCGGTTGGCCCCTTGAAGTCTGTGAGGAAGCTTCGCTCTGGGGACCTGCTTGTCCAAACTTGCAGTGTTTCTCAGAGTAACACTTTTCTGCACCTTACTAGTCTTCAGGGCATTCCTGTGAAAGTGACACCTCACCCGTTTCTTAACACCTCTCGGGGTGTTATTTCGGAGTTTGATCTCTTGCCATGCAGTGAAGACGAATTGGTGACTGAACTTGCAGATCAAGGTGTTATTGCTGCACGTCGTATGATGTTCCGGCGCGATGGTTCCTTGATTAAGTCTAAAAATGTAATCTTGACTTTTAACTCCCCGAAAGTTCCGACCGAAATCAAGGCTGGCTACTTGGTCTGTGGAGTTCGCCCGTACATTCCCAGTCCTCTGCGCTGTTTCAGGTGCCAGAGGTACGGGCATTCCCAACGTTTCTGTAAGAGTTCCGCTCGTTGTGCAAATTGTGGCTCCAGTGAACATGACGGGGATGGTTGCACTTCTGCGGCCTGCTGTGTTAACTGCGGTGAGGCCCATGCAGCTTACTCCCGCAACTGTATGAAATGGAAGGACGAGATGGCGATCCAGCGCCTCAAGACCCTGGAAGGCCTCTCGTACCCTGCTGCCAAGGCCAAGTTGTGTATACCCACCACCCGACAGCGTACTTTTGCCGCAGTAGTTCAGTCTCTGCCACAACCCGTGCAGCCCTTTGTTCCGCGCCCTGTAGCTCTCGCCGCCCTTGCCAAGCGATCTACAGCTGACCAAGCGACACAGGTGTTTTTCCCCGAGCTCCAGATTTTTCGAATACCTGATTCTGGGCCTTCTCTTTTGCAGCCGACCGTCTCTTCCAGTTTCCAGCCGAAAGCCTGCACGTGCGGAAGACAAGGCCCTCAATCCGCAAAGGTGTGCAGTGTCCATCCAACTGTCGCGGTCCGCCTGACCAACATTGCAACTGTCTCGGCCTCAGCGAGGTCCCCACCCTCAACCAACATTATAGAGGAACATAGGGGGAGGAGAGTGACAGTTCGTCCCCAGCCTCAACCAACATTGCAGAGGAACATGGGGGGAGGGGAGTGACAGTTCGTCCCCGCCCTCTGCCAGCATTGCAGAGGAGTGTGTGGGGGAGGAGAGTGACGGTTCGTCCCCCTCCTGGTGACTCATCCTTTGTGTAGTTGTGTTTAAATAAAAAAAAAATTATAATTATAATAGTAAATTAATAAATTTTTATATAACCCTAATTAACTACCTTGTCTTCACAGCTTTCATCATACTCTTTTCCATCTTTTACCAAGCCTGTCTGCTCTTAATCATTTTCCACGCTTTTAAAAATCTGCGGCTGATAGTTCTTTGTCTGGCGCTCTTTGGCCAAACCTGGCCCTTGCGCCACTAAAATCCACTAACCAACCAACCAACTACCTACTCCGTAAAGTAAATGTCGAGTGGAGGGGCCTCGTTTTGGGTTGTACCTAGGGCCCAATTCCGTGTAAGTCGGGCCCTGAGCCTTAAATAACATCGCTTAAACCACTTCGCCTCGCCGGTGACGCAGTGGTTTAAGCGATGGCTTCCAATCATTCGTCTGAAAGGGGTACGGGTTCGAACCCCGGTGAGGCATGAATGTTGTGTTTGTTTTACGACACTGGCTCTCTCCCTTCCCTTGAACCAGTAGCTCTAAATTAGGGTCAGGTGACTGCTTATAGCCCACTGAGTTGCTCACGGTGGTCGTTAAATCTGCAATAAAATAAATATAGGAAGTTCTATCACGTGGCTGTCATACACAGTGGGCCATTGCGTCTCGGTGGCAGCCATTGTCACAGTGCGGTCGGGTCTATCACTATATATGGTCGAAGGCTTCACACACCGTGGTACTACTTTATTGACAAGGGCTTCTCTAAATATTTTATCTTAATCTCTTTGGTTAGAAACCCCTCCCTTTCCCGTTCTTGGTATTACGGCACTGGCTCTCTTCCTTCCCCGGAAACAGTGGCTTTAAACCAGGAACAGGAGTCAGCGTTATATCCCACTGAGTTGCTCACAGTGATCGTTAAACTTTCAATGAAAAAAATTCCTCCGTTGACACTCATGTTTAGTGACCGATTATTAACTTCTGTTATCTTTGCTTTTCTTTGTGCATAATTGATATATATCTGCAACCGTACAGTCTTAAAGGTCGTAAACGGCTGCGTAGTCGTGTTGATTGCAAATAAAACTGATCGATCAAAAAATGTCTTTGCATAGAAAGAATTGTGCTTAATGTTGTTTACAATTTAAAATATGCTATTGTCCTTGTATGTTAATGCAGCCCGTCGTTTTGCAGAAGTTGTCGTCCCATTGTTTTTAAATTGTTGAAGTATTTTTATAGTTTTATTTCAGAACATCGCTGGATTGGATTGGATTGTTTGAAAACAGAGTTACAATTATGATTAAAGAATTATGCATGTTTTCCTGCCTCAGTGAAATGAGTTAAAATTCCTTTTTGCCAGAGAAAAGGATGAGAAACTTTTTTTTTCTTGTTCATGAGATGTGAGTTGTATACTCCATTTCACATTTTCTGTAAACATTCTTGATCTTACTCCTTTAGAAATTTTAATTCTGTAAAGTACCAGTTTTTATGTGTGGTATTTTTGTCCAGTAGTCTCTGCAGTGTATGAGTGGTTGTGTACTTTTTTTCCTTGCAAATAAAATGCCAGCCATGACACTGTACTTTAAAGAATCATTAAATCTGAAAAAAATTCTGCTGTTTATTCTAAAAGCTCCTGGCATACTGTCAGAAATTTTATAAAGTATATTCTGAAATCATGAAATGTGCTCTTCTGCTTTTCTTTATTTAATTTTTAATGACTGAGATCATATAGTGTTCTTCATGTCCTCTTAGATGTGAAAGGCAGGTTTCAATGATGCTCGGTATATGCAGACAGCACCAATAAGTTGCAATGGCATTCAGTATTTAATTCATGATTTTATGCAGTAAATATTACCAAAAGGAAAATTTTTGGTGCTGCTGGGAAGCCCAAAAATAAAACCTAATAATTTCCCACAATGGAGTCCATGACGAAATATTCTTCAGCAAAGGAAACCTATGAAGACTTGATCTAAAAAAAAAAAATTGAAAAGCAAATTTCAGATATTGCCCCAGACACTCCATAGTACAAGGGAAGGTCTTCATGGGTGTGAAGTCTGCTTTCACAAGTTCCCCAAAAAATCTAGTTTTGCACGACATATACAGTTTGATGAGACTAAAAGTCCATCTAATGCGGTGCGTGCTGCAGTAAGTTCATGATGGAAGATGAAATATCAAGGGATATGTCCCTTGATACTGGTGAAAAGCTTGATACGCATAATGTATGTTCCGAGGAACTGACAGGAAAAAGTGGGATTTCTGACCATACACTCGTTCATACAGATGGAAAACTTCATCAGTGTGATGTGTGTTCCAAGAAATTCATGCACAAACATTACCTTTCCAATCATTCACTTCTTCATACAGCTTCAAAAACACATAAGTGTGATGTGTGTTCAAAGGAATTCATAAAGAAAGATTACCTGTTGAACCATTTAGTGTGTCATACTGGGGAAAAAAATCATCAGTGTGTTGCATGCTCTAAAAAGTTTACGAAGAAAAGTACCCTTTCCCGGCATATGCTCCTTCATACAGGTGAAAAACCCCATCAGTGTGATGTGTGTTCCAAGCAATTCACACAGAAAGGTGACCTTTCCAGGCATATGCTCCTTCATACAGGTGAAAAACCTCATCAGTGTGATGTCTGTTCCAAGCGGTTTACTACACGAAGTCACCTTTCTCAGCATATGCTCCTTCATACAGGTGGAAAACCTCATCAGTGTGATGTGTGTTCCAAGCAATTCACACAGAAAGGTGACCTTTCCCGGCATATGATCCTTCATACAGGTGAAAAACCTTATCAGTGCGATGTGTGTTCCAAGCAGTTTTCCAGAAGAAGTCACCTTTCTCAGCATGTACCCCTTCATACTGGTGAAAGACCTCATCAGTGTGAAGTGTGTTTCAAGCAATTCACCCTGAAAGGTACCCTTTCTCAGCATATGCTTCTTCATACAGGTGAGAAACCTCATCATTGTGATGTGTGTTCCAAGCAATTCACTCATAAATGTGCTCTTTCCCAGCATATGCTCCTCCATACAGGTGAAAAACCTCATCAGTGTGATGTGTGTTCCAAGCAATTCAGAGACAAATGCGCCCTTTCTCGGCATATGCTCCTTCATACTGGTGAAAAACCTCATGATTGTGATGTATGTTACAAGCAGTTTACCAGAAGAAGTCACCTTTCCCAGCACATGCTCCTTCATACAGGTGAAAAACCTCATCAGTGTGATGTGTGTTCCAAGCAATTCAGAGAGAAATGTTCCCTTTCTCGGCATATGCTCCGTCATACTGGTGAAAAACCTCATCAATGTGATGTATGTTACAAGCAGTTTACCAGAAGAAATCACCTTTCCCATCACATGCTCATTCATACAGGTGAAAAACCTCATCAGTGTGATGTGTGTTCCAAGCAATTCAGAGAGAAATGTGCCCTTTCTCGGCATATGCTCCTTCATACTGGTGAAAAGCCTCATCAATGTGATGTATGTTACAAGCACTTTACCAGAAGAAGTCACCTTTCCCATCACATGCTCATTCATACAGGTGAAGAATCTCATCAGTGTGATGTGTGTTCCAAGCAATTCACAAGAAAAAGTAACCTTTTGAGGCATATGGTCCTTCATACAGGTGACGAATCTCACCAGTGTGATGTGTGTTCCAAGCAATTCACAAGAAAAAGTAACCTTTTGAGGCATATGGTCCTTCATACAGGTGAAACACCTTAGTATGGTGAGCAGTTATCGTTTAAAGATACATTTTCCAGGCATATTCTGTTTCACGTAATTGAAAAACCTCATCAGTGTTTTGTGTTCTTTATATATCCCAGAGGAAAGTTTATTTTTAAACCATATGCTGCTTTACACAAGCAAACCTTATCAATGAGGTATATCCTCCAAGCAATTCCTATGAAAAGGTAGCCTTTCAACCTTTCAAAGCACATGCTCCTTCAAATATGATAATTCTCACCAATGTGGGTATACTGCAGGAAATCCACAAAGGCAAGTTTTTAGGCAGATGCTCCTTTATTCTGGTGAGAAACCTTTTCAATGTGATGTATGCTTCACGGCATTTAGATTTATAGAACACCTGTCGAAGCATTCGCTCCATCATAGAAGTGAATAACAACTGGATAACCTGCATTTCTTGAATTTTTTGGAACATTTTTTTTTCTTTCATCATATGCATTAGTAAATTTTTCAAGAATTGAGGGATATGAAATACTCGGAGATATATGACCTTTATACACCCACGCTTTATTTTACCAATTGAAGTCTAGCTTTTGAACCTGTGAAATGTACCTAAATTTTTATGAGTTAATATGAGGGTGAAGGTGTAGATTAGTATCCCATAAATTGTTCTGCTAAAAATTGCGAGAAATTTTTTGTACATAGTTCAAAGTTTATAATTTGATGGAAAATATGCTTAAAACTATCAGCTTCATGGCACATTTCAAAGTTTTTTTTGCAGTAAAACTTACCTGTAATCATGGGGATGAGAACAAATGTGGCAAGCCTGCCCTCTCACTGCTGTTACGACATCCAATACTTAGCCAGTGATTTGCTGTGGTGACCATTTAGTGGGTCCCCCAAAACAGTGAACACAGTATTTTTTTTTTTTTTTTTTTTTGTGCTTTTTTAAAACAATCAGAACTTGAGTTTTAATGACCTTTCTGAAGATAATAGGGTCATTCCATGTCAGATCACCCAGGGCATGTCACCCACCCATCTCAGATTTTTATGAAAATTAGCACAAAGTATTGTACTGGTGAGATATGAAACCAATTAAAATTTTAAGTCAGTCAGTCCAGTAGATCTTGAGCAATGCCACTTTAAAAATTGGGTAGCTCTGCCTTTGAAGTTTTTGCACGCTGAGTTTTCCCAACTACACTGTAGGACAAAAAAATTCATAACTTCACAACTAACTATTGCAGCCACATAATTTTTTTCTTTAAATGATCTGCATGATCCATACATTTGGAAACAACTTGTTTCTGCACTTTTTCCGAATTAAAAGAGCACTTTTTTTTAAATTTAATGACAAAAGACATGGAAAAATGCATCCACATGTTTATTAAACAAAACAATTTTTTTCAAAATGAGCCCCCACTTCAAATTTGCTAAAAATATTTTCATGTGTGTAATATAATGTAACCTTTTATTAGAAGAAAAAAACAAAAAACTTTTGTCAATTTACAATTTTGGCGAGAAAACAAAAATCTCCAACAAAATGGCGTGTTTTATATGTGGAACAATCCGACATGATATTACACAACATTTTAATTAAGTGGTTGCTTGACCATTTTATGCACCCCCCCCCACCCTTCATCATTTAACCCTATCAGTGAGTAGCTCAAAACAATTTTGGTTTTATTTTTATTACAATTTTTGTTTTATTTTTATCTTGGATATAGGTTCGTTTTTCTTTTCTGCGGCAGGCCAAAATAGGGCCTCACAATGGTTTTGAAAAAGGCAATTGCTTTCGTCTTATTGCAGATCGAAAGTTTTGGTTTTCACTACTTTAAAGAGGACATTTTAGGCTTACAGAAAATATATAGAAATGATAGAAAATATTTTTTTAACCTTGCTTAAAATGGTGTTGCAGTTTGCAATACTCGCAAGCATAAATCACCATTTTTGGTGGACTGTTGAGGTAACTGGGAGTTGGAACCCCAAGTTCAGAATTACTTGCGAGCATAAATCACCATTTTTGATGGACTGTTAATGTGACTGGGAGTTGGAACCCCAAGTTCAAAATTACCTGCAAGCATAAATCACCATTTTTGATGGACTGTTAAGGTGACTGGGAGTTGGAACCCCACGTTCAGAATTACCTGCAAGCATAAATCACCATTTTTGATGGACTGTTAAGGTGACTGGGAGTTGGAACCCCACGTTCAGAATTACCTGCAAGCATAAATCACCATTTTTGATGAACTGTTAAGGTGACTGGGAGTTGGAACCCCACGTTCAGAATTACCTGCAAGCATAAATCACCATTTTTGATGAACTGTTAAGGTGACTGGGAGTTGGAACCCCATGTTCAGAATTACCTGCAAGCATAAATCACCATTTTTATTGGACTGTTAAGGTGACTGGGAGTTGGAACCCCAAGTTCAGAATTACCTGCAACCATAAATCACCATTTTTGATGGACTGTTAAGGTGACTGGGAGTTGGAACCCCACGTTCAGAATTACCTGCAAGCATAAATCACCATTTTTGATGGACTGTTAAGGTGACTGGGAGTTGGAACCCCACGTTCAGAATTACCTGCAAGCATAAATCACCATTTTTGATGAACTGTTAAGGTGACTGGGAGTTGGAACCCCATGTTCAGAATTACCTGCAAGCATAAATCACCATTTTTGATGGACTGTTAAGGTGACTGGGAGTTGGAACCCCAAGTTCAGAATTACCTGCAACCATAAATCACCATTTTTGATGGACTGTTAAGGTGACTGGGAGTTGGAACCCCAAGTTTAGAATTACCTGCAACCATAAATCACCATTTTTGATGGACTGTTAAGGTGACTGGGAGTTGGAACCCCAAGTTCAGAATTACCTGCAAGCAGAGTTTGCAGAAAAAATAATGTGAAGGAGTATTTTTACTCCTTTGGAAAAGTTTAGGGAATAATTTTTAAAAGTTAGGAGTATTTTAGAAAAATTAACAAGTGAAATAAAAAAAAAAGTTGCAAAAACATTGGGAAATTACCGTATATACTCGCGTATAAGTCGATTCCCCCACTTTCAGAGGGAAAAAGTCGTAAGAAATCGGAAACTCGCGTATAAGTTGATCCCGGAATGAGAAAAAAAAAATTTCAATGAATTATTTCAAAAATATTTGAAAACGAAAAAAATTATATATATAATACTAAATTTAATTTGCATACCCAAAAACTTCATCGGAACACTTCAAAATCCGATTCCGAGTCAGACTCGCCAAACAGTTCTAAAAAGTCTTTCTCCGTCATCGGCGTGTCATCATAAACATCAGTATTCCCATCTATGCATGTGTCGTCAGAATCACTGTCATCATAACTCATAAAAATCTCATCATCCTCTGTGTCATCAAGTTTGTTACTAATGCAACATTTCTTGAATGATTTCACAACCATTTCCGCAGGTATCGCATCCCAAGCATCCTTGACCCATCGCACAATCAAAACGATATCCGGCTTCTTTAGATTTCCGCCCTTGGTTTCAGTCGGCAAATTGGAACTTATCCAATCTGCCCAATACCTCCGCACATTGTCCTTGATGGGCTTATTAAGGCAGACATCTAGTGGTTGAAGAACAGATGTCAACCCACCTGGGATGACAGCAAGAGTTGTTTTTGAATTTTCTGCAGTTTTTTTCACTTCTGCACAATGGTGTGCAACAAACATATCCCACACCAAAAGAGAAGGTTTCCTCAAAAGTGCACCTGGCCTTTTGTTCCACACATTCTTTAACCAGTCAATTGTTCAGGATTCGTTCATCCATCCCTTTTCATGGGCACGAACGAGCACACCAGACTGAAAGAAAACGCTTTTCGGCAGAGTTTTGCATTTGAAAATAATTACCGGAGGTAGCTTACTGCCGTCAGCCAAACAGGAAAGAAAAACCGTGAAACTGGATTTTTTGTGGCCAGTCGTTTTGATCAAGATATTTTTTTCGCCCTTTTGGTTCACAGTCTTATTTCCAGGAAGGTTGAAATAATGGCGGTTTCATCCATGTTCCCTATTTGGGAAAGTTCAAAAGCAGTCTCTTTTCTCTTTTGAATTACATACTTTTGAAATTCCATTATCTTTGCTTTGAGGTCACGAGGTAACTTTTGTGCGCTGGCGTGGACACAACCCATAGCGGTTCATGAACCTTGTTCACCAACCTGGTGAGGCACGAAAAGTGTTATTTGCGGCTGCAAACTTTTCATCTTTTACGAGCTTCATTGCTTGCAAACGTATACCAGTTCGTGTTGCAATGTAACCATTTTGTCTGCAGCCCAAAATCCAATCATTCAAGACATTTTTTAGCTCTGGGAAAGATGTCGTTCCACGGCTCAGCGCCTTTTGGGATTTTGGGATTTTAACCAAGTCCGTTTTTTTTACGCCAATCTCGAATCAGTTTTTCGTTAATGCCAAATTGACGTGAAGCAGCACAGTTGTTAGTATTTTCTGCAAAAGAAACTACTTTCAACTTGAATCCTGCGTTATAGGACATCCGTTTCTTTACACAATCCGTGTCACCCATAATAGGAGAAGCGAGACACGTGCGATTAAGAACAAGAAAAACACGTGCGATTAAGAACAAGCAACACCTAACACTGGCTGTCGCATGGCTCTGTTACGTCGAAGGTCAGCGCAATCAACTGGTAGTCGGAAGTGCGGAGCTTTCTATGCGCGGCTGTGACTGCGCTGTGGATACGCAAAGCCAGGAGAGAGGAGACTTTTCAAAGCGCGGATAAATTCGGAGGGTCGCGATTTTGTAATTCTACCACATTGGTGTTTTTTCTTTCTTTCTTTCTTTTTTTTTTCTTTCGGAGGGTTGCAATTTCGTAATTAATATCGCATCGGCATTTTTATTTCTTTTGGGATGGATTGCCTTTTGCCTCACAGGAAGAACTTTTGGACTTACGATTTTTTTAGACCCCGCGTATAGTTCGACCCCATTACTTTGAAGCTCTCATTTTGTCCCAAATTTCTCGACTTATACGCGAGTTTATACAGTATAAAAAAAAACTGTTTTTTTTTCATATTAAAAAATATTTCACTACTACTGAATGCATTTGGATGTTTTGCTTCTTTCTTTAGTTAAAAAATATGTATATATATATATAATACATAAATAACGTAAACACTACAAGCGCATGGAAAGTAATCCCTGGAAATTCTTTGTACCATTTTGGTAAAGAGCAAGAATGAATTTCTAACTTTGATGTCGATGTAACACAACGCATTCTTCATTTTCTAATGAAGTGTCCATGTTTGTTGGCTGCTTTTGTATTTCCACCACTAGTTTTTTGCAGATTTCATTGTTTCCTTCCTCTGCGTTTTGTTTCTTTTCTACACCATTGGACTGAGTCTAGCCGGAAAAAAAAAAAAGACGTTAAAGTACGCTGTTTCGACACATCATTCGATACTACAGTGTCTGATAAAGCTGTTTCAATCTACAAATCACGACCACAAGGCGCTCCGGAATTGCGTTTGCGAAAGCATATCTCACTCATCTGGTCCAGCACAAGCTGTAGCAGCAGTGACAGGAATTTTGCGATGCAGTTGCGCTCCCGATGAGCCGATGACCTCAAGGTAAGGAACGATGTCTCCCTGAGGTCACGCCCTGACTGGCTGGCAGACCCCCCCACCCTCCCGCCATAGCTACGATCGTCCCAAGCAAACCACGGACAGGTATGGAGCATCTACAACATGAGATCTGGCCTGAAGTAACAAAGGATATCGCAGATCACATGTTTGAAATACAAAATTCAAATAAAAAGTTGAAAAAAAAAAAAATTTCAGCTTAAAATTCTGGATTCGTATTTTTATGTGTTGGAAAAATTTTGATGCATATTTTTACGCGTTGGCAAAATTTCAATGTGTAAACACACTTTTCGATGCGTCCTAGACGCATAATTACGCATTTTGGCGAACTCTGCCTGCAAGCATAAATCACCATTTTCGATGGGCTGTTAAGGTGACTGGGAGCTGGGAGTTGGGAATTTTTGTGTAATAACTATGGCTCAGAGGCATAACCACTGGGAGATCGTAGGGGGGGGCAATGTAAAGAAAGGACCCCCCCCCCATTTGGGGGGGGGGGTATAATGATATAATGCTCACTTTTTTATGATGTGAACCAACTAAATTTAATAATACAATATTGTGATTTTTCGTAGAATGCAAACACGTGTATAATGTGTACTTAATAAAACAGCGATATCGATTCCTGATGAGCAAAGTCAGCTCCACAACTTTGTAATTTACATTTCTGTCCTATCTGTCATAATTTTGCTGTTGTGTTTGCGAGGTTCCACAATTCGCCAACAGAGATGCCTATGTTGTGCCTATTAGACCATGCCTCAGCAACTGCTTTGCTGCTGCATGTGTGTAGGAGGGGTCCCAAACTATCTTACACTGTATGTAGATATATAGCTCCTAAATCTGAATCATATTTGTCAAGGCCTGCATATGTATATACAGAGTTGCAGAATGTAGATGTACACGCGCACGCCGTACGCAGTTAGTTTCCAAATTATTAGCAGATCTCGCAGATAGTTTTTGCTTCTAGATTTTAAAAAATGTTATTTGCTGGAGGTAAAAACACTTACTCAAGGCTTTACTCAGATTAATATATTTAATTCTATTTTAACTTCAAGTACTTCCAATTATTTTTCACATCTTCTGAGTTCTTTTGTTTTTACAAACGTTTCTGGCGTCTAAATTTTATTAAGGACTGTTCTCAATGCATAGGAAATGTATCAAAAGTTTTGTTTAAGCAGAACCAGTTTAAATATTATATTGCCAGGTTCCTCTTCATGTTGCCAGTTATTAAATTAAAATCTTTTCCTTATGTATTTTGTAAGTATACTATTTTTGAATTAAGTTGTTGAAAATGTTATTTATAATTTTTGAAGATTCATTAGCCGCCCCAGTGGCACAGTGGTCTAAGCGATGGCCTGTGATCATTCGTCTGAACGGGGTCCGGGTTCGAATCCCGGTGAGGCATGGATGTTGTGTTTGTCTTGCGGCACTGGCTCTCTCCCTCCCCTGGAACCAGTGACCCTAAATTAGAAACGGGTGACTGTTTATAGCCCATTGAGTTGCTCATGGTTGTCGTTAAACCTCCAATCAAAAAAAAAAAAAAAAAAAGATTCATTAACCGAACTGTGTTTCTAAATATAAAAACTTCAATTAGTCTTGTTTTTATGAGGTCATAATCCAATAGTTTACCATAAAGGTCCATTTAATACACATTGCTGAACATTCATTTGTAATGTTCTTATTTTGTCCTTACTGGAATCTGTAATGTACTAACAATTATTTATTGTTTTATTAATTTTTCTTTAAATTACCTTATTCTTTTGTTATTGTGAATCGCGGGTTTGCAGCAAATTTTCTGTTTCAATGGTTGTGTACGCAGATACATTTTATTTTTATGCAACTCTGTGTGTATATATATATATATATATACATATGCAGGCCTTGACAAATATGATTCAGATTTAGGAGCCACCTCCAAAATTTAGGAGCCAGGGTTGTAGCGGGGAAAAAACCAAGCACGTGCGATAGTAGTGGGGTATTCATTTTCTTTAAAGTTGATAAAATATCAATAAACAGAAAGGGGAAAACATGAGGTTTCTAGTTTTTACCTCCTATTTACTCTCAATTTTAAGAAATCTAGACAGGATAAAAATATATAATCGAGCAGAATGTATTTTACATACCATTGACAAATAACATTAAACATGTCGATAAGAAACATACCTTACATCTAGGCGCTTGTTGAAATCACAAAGATATTTCAGTTCCAGAACCACAACGTGCAGTAAGTTTGCTGCATGACTCAGAATTTCTTTAGAATTATGTCTTTGAATTTATATTTGTCTTTCAATTTACTTATGAATGTAAAGTAGATGATTTTTCACAATTCCTATAATATGGAGACTGTTTACGATATTGCTTTCATTAGATTATATTAATATTAGCTGCTATTGTGCAGCAGTTGAAGGATTGAAATGTGAAAACTTTTTTTAAACAAATGAGACAGAATTAAATTACTGAGTAAAAGCCATAGGAAACAGTGAATTGTAAAAAAACAAATAGGGCACAGGCACTAAATCCCAGATACTCTATTATGGCCATGAATATGTCTCATGGTCTTAGCACCAAAATACCACATGTCAATAGCCTTTGAAGGGTCAAATTCAAATAAGGAGAGACCATTAAAGTTGATCATCATTAAATCATTTAAGCTCTCTGCTTCCATTGATGATCAAAATTTGTTTTTAATAAGGTTCATCAAGCTGAAACCTCTTTCACAACTTACAGTGGAAACAGGCAATACTGACACTACTGTCAAGAGTTTCCCTAAAACTGGAAATCTGTCACTGTTAGCACTTTATTCAACAATTCACTGAGCTTCATCCCTTGTCCAAGCACCTTAAACTCATACCATTCGTTCTGGAGAAGAATTATGCAAGTTTCGCTATTCATATCTGGAGATGATAGTTGTTTTTTTAAATGTCGAGCTAGGGCTTTATCTCATCAACTACGAACTTCTCCATATCCTTTCCTGTTGGCCACATGAAGGTATCAAAAACCCTGAAATGTTGAATGATGTTATGATTGTTCAGAAATCTTTCCTGTAAATGTTGTGCTCCGCATTGCACCAGGTTTTTTTTTTGTCAACTTCAAAGGAAGTACTTGAACTGGCATTCAGTCTATGCAGTTGCACTTCTTGATAAATGCCTTTCAGTGTTGTGCTACTGATGAACATGTCTTCATAATGGCCAGGAACATCGATCAATAAAGTGAGTGTTGTTACAGTACTTTTTATGTGCAGTTCAACAGCACTCATGAAAAGTTCTTGCCTTTGAATTATGAGAGAAAGGTTCGTAAATACAGTAAGATAATCTAAAAGAAAGTGTAGCATATGAACAAACCTGAAATCCTTCAGTTTCTTCAACAGACCCTTTGCAACTGCAGAAGCATCACCTTTCTCATTAGAAATATCTTCAAGATGTACCACCACACATTTGCAATCTTTTACCAAAGTAGCAAGTGCACCAACTTTACTAGCAACCCACCTTACTTTGTAGAGAAACTGAAATTTTAAAAGTTGGCTCTGCAAAATTTCAGACACCTGCTTCAGTTGACGCATTCCCTTTGGTGATGACTGATAAAATTTGTACAGTTTCTTAAGAACTATATCAATGTCATCAATGAATTTTAGTTTTTTCATAGCACTCAACACACTTAAGTTTAATCTGTGTGCAATACAGTAAACACCTACCACATGACTCAATTTTTGACGAATCTTTTGAACCACACCATTGCCGCCCCGGTGGCGCAGTGGTCTAAGGCGTTGGCCTCTGATCATTCGTCCGTAAGGGGTCCGGGTTCGAATCCCGGTCAGGCATGGTTGTTGTGTTTGTCTTACGGCACTGGCTCTCTCCCTTCCCTGGAACCAGTGACCCTAAATTAGGGACGGGCGACTGCTTATAGCCCATTTGAGTTGCTCACGGTGGTCGTTAAACCTCCAATCAAAAAAAAAAAAAAAAAGAACCACACCATTCTCAGCAATCATCCTGACTGCTCCATCAGTCCCAATACCAATCAGATGATTGGAACTCAACCATTACCGCCCCGGTGGCGCAGTGGTCTAAGCAATGGCTACTGATCATTCGTCGGAAAGGGGTCCGGGTTCGAATCCCGGTGAGGCATGGATGTTGTGTTTGTCTTACGGCACTGGTTCTCTCCCTTCCCTGGAACCAGTGGCTCTAAAATTAGGGATGGGCGACTGCTTATAGCCCATTGAGTTGCTCATGGTGGTCGTTAAAACCTCCAATCAAAAAAAAAAACAAAAAAACTCAACCATTCTGACAGCTCTAGTCTTTTAAGTTCACTATAAATTGGTTTCATGTATCCATCTGCAGTTGCACTTTCAAGTGGAATGATGGATATAAATACTTCTTTCATTCCTTTGTCTTTCAGATATCTTTCATATAATATAAGTTCTTCTACGCCTCCTTTGTCTGTTTATCCATCCAACAATAAACTTACAAAATTCTGATATTTTAGTTCACAAATCAACTCATTTCTTATCTCTGCTGCAATATAAGAAACAAATTCTTTGCATATTTTATCATTATATTCTTTTCTGACTTCAATACCTAATTTCTCAGCCAATAACAATTGCCCTTCCAAGTCGCTAAAAGATTTATTATTTTTAGCAATGAAGTAGGTGATATTGAAAACAGATTTCATGTGCTTAAACATCTTTTGATCCATTTTTTTTTTACACACGCTGCAATAGGGTAGTTTCTGGATATAATTCTGCATTTTGTGCTACCATGCATTTCTGATGCTGATATGACTTCCAGGGCTGCAGAATATGTCTGAAAGTGCGAACAAGGTTTGGCTCTCTGCCAACAGTGCGAACAAGGTTTGGGGGAAATTAAGGCAGCTCTGGGGGAATTTTTGCCCAGGGGTAAAATAATAATACATACATACATATCACTAAGCTATTCTCTGAGATTCAGAGGTTAGCTCCAAAAAGAAATACAAACTTCCAGATATTTTTACTTATTGTTGTCGTATCAAACTTCGCCATTTACAGCGATCTTGACATACAACTCGTGCTTCACTGATATCCATTACACCCCGTACACAAGATCTTTTATACTTCATACTCATAATCTTTTTCTCATGCAGACACTCCTGAATCTGATCCACCCATGTCTTCCTTGGCCTTCCTCTGCCTTTCCTACCTGCCACTTGGGCTGAAAATGTTTTCTTAGTAAGCATTTCATCACTCATTCTTTCAACATGGCCAAACCACCGAAGCATATTGGTCTCCACCTTGCTAACAACATTTTGCTTTACATCACACAACTGCAATACATCTTCATTCCTCACACAATCAGATCGTGTCTTGCCACAAACCCCACGTAAGTAACGCATTTCTCCAGCACACAAACGACTCCTATGTTTCTTCTGCAGTACCCAGGTTTCACTGCCATACATCAGAGTAGGAACAATTACTGTTTCATACACAGCCATGCGGGACTCTCTAGAGAACCCATCATTCCTGTGAAAACCTCCCAGAGCAGCTATGACTTTCAAAGAAGAATTCACTCGCCTACTGATTTCACCATCCAACTTATTCTCTCTGTCAAACATGCTTCCTAAATACACAAACTCACTCACCTGGTCAATCACAGTGCCATTTATACTTACATTACATTCAGTGCTACCCATTCCTCTCTCAAACACCATAACTTTGGGTTTTCCCTTATTTATACTCAGTTTGAATTTCATGCAAACTTCGTGCATCCGAGTCAACATACTCTGCAACTCACTTTTGCTCTCTGCCAACAGGACAGTGTCATCAGCATACAGCAATCTGCACACACGGATATCACCAAGACATAAACCACTATTTTCTATTTTGGCCTCACACATGCATGCGTCCATAAATATATTAAACAGCCATGGTGACATTACACAACCTTGTCTAACTCCTGCACCAATGGAAAACCATTTTGATAAAACACCATTCACTCATACACAAGCTCTACTACCAGCATACATGGCTTTTACACTATTAAGTAGATTCCCTGTAACACCATATTCATTCAATACCTTTTGTGGAAGGTAAAATAATAATAGTAATAATAAAACGAAAACTTGACTTATTAACAATGAATATAACGTGAAAAATAGGAGTAATTTACTTCACGGTAATCAGGTAATCATTTTGAAAAATGTGTCGTTATGAATACTAGAGGTTATGAGCACTGTGACATACTGCAGACTGCTGCTCGCAAATGATTCACCGAGCCCAAATTACTTTACTAATGTCAAGGCGGAGACAGCGTGGCATGAGTAACAAGTACAACACAACCACTAGTTATGCTAATAAATGTTTCCAAAATTAATGGGCCACCCCAGTGGTACAGTGGTCTAAGCAATGGCTTCTGATCATTCATCTGATATGGGTCCGGGTTCGAATCCTGATGAGGCATGGATGTTGTGTTTGTCTCATGGCTCTCACCCTTCCCTGGAACCAGTGGCCGAAAATTAGGGGCGGGCAATTGCTTATAGCACACTGAGTTGCTCATGGTGATCATTAACTCCAATAAAAAAAAAAACAATGGCAGGGAACGTGTCATAGGTGCTGATTTGAAAAATTATTGGGGGTTCTCTGGACATTTTAAAGTGAATGACCCATGCATTTTTCAAAGGATTTAAGTCTAATTTAAATTTCATTCAGTAAAATTATCTGGCACAATTAGATGCCTGGAATGTTAGAATGAAATAATTTATAGTTAATTACAGAATTTTTTAGCTGTTTATTTTTCAGCCTCTCTGGACCTGTGCTGTTTTCACCTAGACCCAAAAATGTTTCAGACATTTCAAATCTAAGTTTGATGTTTCTATTCCCAGGAGTGCATCACTTTTATTTGGAATGACAGGGGTGGGGGTGCTACCCATCCTTCTTTGCCTGCATTGTCCGAGAGGAAGGGGAAGAATGCAAAAGAACAGATTAAAATCCTGAACAGACTGTTCGGAACAGTGTCACCATTTGTAGACTGGGAGGGGGGGAGTAGCGATAAATCGCTCGGAGCCAAGTGGTTGGGAGGAAGAGGAGGGCAGCAATGCTGTGCCCCACTGTGTCATTAAAAGGTTGACCCAGGGACCTTTCTTGTAAACACATGAGGAAACTCTCTTTTGATCTAAAAGCCAGAACTATGGAATGATGAGGTGGAAAATAAAAACAAATCGTCCTCATCTGAACACATCAAAAATCCAAACTACCAGTGGTCCCAATTATTTCTGAGTTTGGACGCTCTGCTGTATTTATATTTATTAGCTTAGATGCGCAACACCAAGCGCATGCACAGTTACTGAGCTCTATTGGCAGCCATTCACCTGGGACACACACTGTTCTTCAGTTGCTGTTTACATGTTATGCATATTATTTGTACTGTTGTTTGCATGCAGTTTATTATATTAAAGTGTATGGCGCTCCTATACACTGTAGTGTGGCATGTAACCGTTTATAAATTTATTAGTGGTGAATATACAACAAGTGTGATTTTGTGTTTTATTATTAATTGTGTGCTCAAAAATACCGGGGTGATTGGTAATTATGTCAACCTTTAAAAGTAAATAAGAAGTGAACTGCGCTTATTGTGATTGGCATGGCAGGTGTGATAAACTCATAAGTCATGTTTCTAATAAACATCCAGATGATAAACCTAGAACCAGGGATCAGTGTAGTATTTCCAGATTTTTTAAACCTAAAACTCGTGATCTTGAAGTTAATGCAATTAAAAATGTTTTGCCTTGCAGTAGTTGTTGTGAACCTTCAAACAAATGAAGAAAACTTGATGAAATTCAACTTAATGGACCTCTTAGTCCAGAATTACAGTCAGTCTCATCAGAATTACAGTCAGTGGACAATGTTGGTGTTGATGCCAAAAAGTGTACTGATGTCAATGAACAGTTATTAACTATATCTCAAGTGTTATCTGGCCTTTCCCATAAAGTTGGTAAGTCATTAAAACCGAATCAATTTGTAACCAAGTCCAAGGTTCTTCCTTTTAATATAGAACATGTGTTAACTGTACCAGGCCCATCCAGTCCCAGCACTTTAGCACAGGAGAAAGAAGAATTTAAGGTAAAACTTAAGTTAATTAGAATCAGCAAATCGGTTCCTGAAATTTGTCAGCTGATGCCTTGTTTAGAAGAGGGAATAGAGACAGTGCAATGCTCTCCATGTGTAGAAAACTATAAAAACATTCCTAAAGAGGTAGCCGTTCTTAAAACCAGCACTTTTGGTATTTTTTTCTCTTCCAAATGAACACCAGTTAATGCAACCAACTCAAAGTATTGAATTTCGAAATTTTAAAACCCACGTCATTGATCATTTACATTCAAATGCACATAAATAGTGTATAGAGTTTTCTGAAGCCATGGAAAAGAAAGAGACCTTAGTAAAGAGAGAGCATGACAAGGTGGGACTGCGGGTTGTCGGAGCTACTTACAGTGGAGTTAGGGGGGCAAGTTTTTTGAACGTTTATTAAGTTTAAACATTTTAAATGATGCCGATTTTGGTGAACTTAATCACTCAAGAGAATTTTACACAGAATTTATAAAAAAACAGATTTTTTACTATGAACACTAAAATATGTGATTTTTTATGTACAAAAAATCCAGTGATAAACCATCTACCTCTCGTGTCAGTCACAGCCCACAAAATTACACCGGACATACCAAACAACTTGTCTGATAACATTTGTAGATGGGGTTCAGGCATGTATTGTGATTGACATTTCACCATGTGGTACCTCACTCACTGGTGATGTTCTTGTTCAACAATTGCAATGTGCCCTTGAAAATTTTTAAATTATGTTAAAGGAACAGCTAAATGGAATGGCTTTTGATGGCCAATATTTTGATCTTGGTGTATACAAAATTGGCAAGTCTTTGTGAAAATGTCAATCATGACTTCTTCCTTCCCATGTGGGACTTAGCTCATAGGTTAGAGTGTGTTTTAAATGATGTTCGTAAAGTTCAGTCATTATCATGGATTAACAAACAAGCTCAAATTGTAGGCAATCTAATGAAAAATTACTACTGGGACATTGGCTATGAAGAATTGATTGCATTAGCAGATGATATGCAAGTGGGTGTTTTGAATCCAAAATCATTCCAACAAACCTGTTTTGTTCACAGCAAACTAAAAGTATACAAAACATTCCAAAAAGATTTTAAGTTGTTTTTTATTGACTTACAAAAGAAGTGCACTGAATGCATCTGATGCGGCAACAATACTGATGCTAAAAATTACTCATTGGAATTCCAAAAAAATTTCCAAATCTTGTTTTATATATCAACTCTTTGGGATGATTAACATATATTAGAGTTGATCACAAAATTCAGTTGTACCTCTCAGAATGTTAATGCTTGTATTTAGACATTCTTTTATTATTATGCTTCAGTGAAAAGCACACTTAATAACATGATAATCGAAATGAAAATTAGAAAATTAACTGAAGATAACTTTCCATCAGTTTTTAAGGAAGGAGTCTTAAAGAAATTATGTTTACCAAGACTGAGTGTCTATTGGTTGATGAAGACTACTAAAGATCAAGCCATTCCCGGAGTCAGCAGCAGGCTGAGGATAAAGAAACAAGTGGTGAAGGTTTCGAAGTTCAAGAAAAAAATTAGAAAATCTTTGTGTAACATTACTGGAAAAACTTGCATTTAGAATTTTTGAACCTCTAATTATAGAAAATATGTGGCAGTGTTTCAGTAGCAGATGCATAACGAGCCCTCCAGATACAACATATGAGCATACAATTAAGAAACCTTTAGAAACACTTACAACATGGGTCAACAAAAACCGAGGGTGCAAGTTGGATAGTAAAGTTCTTTTTTCCCAGTTGAAAATTATGAAAAGCAACCTTTTAAACACAGCTTTTTTTAAAAAAAGTACTTGGTTCTTCAGAAGAAAATCAAAAATCAAACTTAATCATCCAGGATAACGCAGTAATAAAAGAAACATTTACTAACCCTGAAGTATATGCCCACATCCCTGAAATAATTTACATACTTGAAAACTGCTCAAAAATCTGTAGTGAAGCTGTTTGTGAATCAGTTGGATCTGTAATTGGCAACCACTTACACAATTGGAACATCCAGTTCAACACCCTTTGTAATGAAGTCTTCATTTCTTGGAATGAACCTTTTGTTTATAAGGCTTCACAACTTTTAAAAGAATCCTTGGACAGGCATTTCCATGGTGGAAGATATTATTTCACATGGTTTTCTTCAGCATCTCGTCTCAATGTGTATCAGACGTCAAAGAGACGGGAATGCTGCCATTTATTGGTGACAACTGATGTCGCCCATCAATGTAAAATTGTTTTTTATTTATTCATTGGAATAAATATTAGTTGTTTTTTTTTCAAGTGTTTAAATAATAGGCTTTAAAGATAGTTCTTAATCATCGACATATACTCTAATAATCGCTTAAACTTGTATGAAAATCCGCTACAGTTTTGGGGGAAATTTCAGACAAAAAGAAATTGTGTTCTGGGGAAATATTGGGCCCTGAACATTTTCTGCACCCCTGATGACTTTTCATGTTTTTCAAATGTTTCCAGTTTGAAAGGTTCAACAAAACCATTTACCACTTTAGAACTGACATCTGCTATCCCAGGAAATGCAGCACATACTTCACATTGTGTTATACCTGTTCTTTCATTAAAAGTAAGCCACAGCAAATCCTTTAACCATGCTGTTTGAAATTTCCTTCTTTTTCCACCGTATGCCTGACTCAGTGAAGGGGAATGGAGATTCAGATCTTCTCTACTAACTTCCACCTCAGTTTCTTCTAATGAAATAGAAGGCTCAGGATCTTTACTTTTTTGTGGAATCACAAAAAAATAAAACTTGTTAAATGGGATTGCTTTCCATTTTCCAAATCCCTGCTTGCAGCTGCTCATTTCATTTTTTGAAATGAATAAAACACGCAAAGCTTAAGTTAAAAAGCACAACAGAATCTTGAAACCAAAATAAAATAAAATGCGTAAGTATGTGATTAAAGTTGAACTATCACCACAGAAGGGTTCTCCGTTAATGACAACCGGTTTGTAGGTATGTGACCTTTCATGACGCTATCTGCCTGTGGGGAGTAAGGTAGAAGGAGAACAATGAAAGTGGAGCCAGAGAAGTAAATGGAATGTTTTCCGCTGCAACTCGGAGCAGCACAGGTCACTGGTCAGTCATATGCTTTGTTTTCCTGACTTGTGACACGCGGGAGAGAAAGGGAGGGTTCAAAAGAAATCGGATAGAAAAGGTCAAAACCAGGGTAGTAGCCAGGGAGAGCCGCTCGACCTCAATCACTTGCCGTCCCAACTTTTCTGCCTGGCTACGGGCCTGGTCAAAACTCTTCCTGCACATTGCACAACGGAATGCCAGCCAACTTTGAAGCTTAAAAGTTCTGTTGCAACATACAAAACCCGAAGAAAAAGAAAATTGGTTGTGTAAAATTCAATCTGCTGAACAAAGGCAGTAGTTGTCAGCAAGCATAACTGTTGAAACTTCAGCCTGTTCGCTCCCGATAAGTTACGAGTTCCCACTTCTAAGTGTAGAATGTGCTTCTCCACTAAAGGAGGAATTACCTTGAGCACACACATTTGCTATTATTGACGCATGTGTCCCACCTGTGGGATCAAGCAGCTTTTCTTTATTTTTGGACCGTCTTGAAATATTTTACAGAAAAAATGTAATGCAGTTCCTAGCAGAAAATGGAAAGCCATTTGCACTTTCAAATATTAACTTCCAAGAAAAGGCCTGCGGAATGAATACATCAAAATGCAAATAAAACTCATGTTGAGAAATGGCTTCCTAGTTTCTTAATTCAATTACTAATCAAAAACAACTATTATGGGAATTTTACTAGGAAATTTTTTATTTAAGTTGCAAATTTTCAGAGAAAACTCTTCTCCTTCTTCAGGCTATCTTTTTGTTGTCACTTATTCCTGTCACTATCGCAGTTATGGTTAACCTTGATGGTTACGGTTAACAGGGTGCCCACGCGTCCTTGAATTTCAAAAAAATAATTCAAGGCCTGGAATGCCCTTGAATTTCTTTAATTAGCCTGGAAAGTCCTTGATTTTTAAAATCCCACAGCCGAAAAATTTTGATCGGAATGTCCGATCTTTTTCCTTTTGCTATTTTTCACTTTTTTCTGCAGTCCCCCATTGACACCGGAAGTCAAAAAGAGTAAACTTCAAAGCAGCTGTGTCACTGGAAGAAAGGATGCACTGCGGTCTGACGGGGAGTTCAGTAGGTCAAGATTGGACACCCCCCCCCCCATCTACTGCGAGAGGAGTTGAGTGTTTGCTACCCCAGAGCACTTGTTCTGCGACGGGGAAAACTATCGTATCGTTTCTTTCATTTTCTTTACAGCAAGGCGGGGATTTCCCCTTCTTGTTTCTTCTTTATCTGCTTCAAAGCAGGTTCTTTCAATGCTGTTGATATGTGCATTTCACCAGCCCCCCCCCCCATGGAATTAAAACATTTTTCAGACACCATTCGTTTGAACCGGAATGAACTCCGTTTTTTGTTGTTTACCGCAAAAGTTTTTGAGATATTTAAAGAGAAGGGGGGGGAGAGGCTGGTGAAATGGTCAGCCTCCTATATATATGTAAATTCTCAATATTATTTTCTTGATATCTCAAAAACTGTTGCAATGCAAACGAAAAAGAATGGAGTTCATTCCGGCTCATACATGGTACAAACAAATGGTGTCTGAAAAATTCCAGGGGGGGGGGGGTGAAATGCACCTGCTGTTGTACTACAATCCACACCTGCGCAGAAGTGACTTTCATTTGAAAGAATGTAAATTAAGGCGACTGGGGAAACAGCCTTTGAGCACGAAATAGGGATTACAGATTTCAGAGTACCCTGCCCTAAAAATTGCTGCCCCTGCGTTAGAAACACACCCAGTGCAACCAAGCTATTAATCCCCAAGACAATAGTGAACGTATTCCACGGGTACAAACCGACTTATGAAGTAGTCCGGGGAATCACGCCTGGTGCGGTCAAACTGCTTTCAGAGCTGTAGAGAGAGAGAGAGTCACACGGTTGAGCTGTTTTAGAAAAGTGTGACCTTGAATGTGCACTGCACGTTCAAACCACTTGGAGGGTTAATAAAAAAGAAAGTGCGTAATTTAAAAACTTTTAATTGTATCCAAGTGAAATTTGCAGGGTAACTTTATAAGACCCAAGTTATGGTATCTGTCAAAAATTCAGCACATTAAATGAAAATTATTTTTTTTTTCATTTTTATTGTTAGTTAGGGAAAGAGGATGTTCAACAGGTGGCCCATGGGACTGCAAATGAAATGGTAGACATGATTGACAAATTGTGCATGTCAACATGTCCTGCTTGCTGCTGTTGTTCCATGAGAACAAGAAGTTGAAGTTATTTGTTTGTGTTGGTTCATTTTCCATATTTTGGTTGCACTTTTTTCTGGCCGCAGAGTATTATATTACTCTTATGTATCTGGCAATAGCATAGGATTACACACAATGATCATGACATTACTGAGTAGGAATTCCTTACATTGCTTTTCCGGAAAGTTCTTTGAGATGTGCGTGTAGTGACTGATAAAAAAAAAAATCTTTGATTTTTGTTGGTTTAGTGTTTTGCCTTGAGATGTCTCTAGTTGTCATCTAATTGTTAGGCATTGGAATTTTCTTGTTTTTGTGTTTTAATAAATATGAGTCGTAAGTGCAATTTCAGTGATCTTTGGTTGCATAATCCCATGTATTCCACGTGGGTTGGTAAGGATTGCAGCAGTAATCATGTTGCGAGATGTTTGTTATGCCTAAAGAACATCGATATTTCGTCCACGGGAGAGTCTGCCTTGTGAAGCCACGTGAAAAGTAAAAAGCATGTAACCCATTCTGAAAACAAAAGTCGGAATTCCACCTTAGATGGACTGGTTTGAAAAAGTACCGGCACCAGCATCACAAACACCATCATCACCAGAGCTATTTTCATCAGCAGCAGCAGGTTGTTTACCCAGAAAAGATCCTACAAAAGCTAAAATATTATGGGCTTTAAAAGTGGTAGAAAGCCATTATTTGTACAGATCATGTGCTGGAATTGATAAGTTGTTTTGATTGATGTTTCCAGACAGTGAAACAGCTCTTAACTTTTCTTGTGGGCAAACAAAATGTTCACGTATTTGCTGCTTTGGCTTGGCACCCCACTTTAAATCACTTTTGTTGCAACAGATTAATGAAAGCAAAGATTTTGTTGTTTTGTTTGTGAGAGTTTAAATAAATATTCTCAACAAAAACAAATGGACATCCATATAAAATTTTGGGACAAGAACAGAGTAACATCACAGTATCTGACCTGTGTTTTTAGGCTACGCAAGTGCAGAAATTTTCTTAGACAAACTTAAGCAATCTTTGAAGTATTTGCCTTTTAAAAAATACAGTTCAGTTTTCTATGGATGCGCTGAACGTGAATTTAAAGCTTTTTTTTTTAATTTCAAGATGATTTATCGGCCAATTCAAATGCATCTCTCTTAAACAGCGGTACCTGTGGATTTAAGGAATCTGATGAGTCGCTTTGTTAAAATGGATGTATTAGAACAAAGACCATTATGGCACTTCTAAAAATTGATCCAACTGATAATAAAAATTGTTCCACTTATAGGATGATTGATATTGGATTCCAGGCTGAAAAGGAGGTGAAGACTTTGCCATCAAATGTAAGTGAAAAAGCAGATAATGGAATTTCGTATGAAATGCAGATCAATTTTGCAAAACCTTGTCAAAAAATTGCTCACTAAATTCCCACTGCAGTATGCTCTTGTGCGGCACATGAAGTGTTTAGATCCTAAATTAATGAATGCTGAGAAAAAATCTTGCTTAAAAAGTTTTAAGATTATTCTAAAAATTTTTGTGGATGCAAATCATCTGAAACTTGGTGTTGTTGACACCATTATGCTGCAGTTAAAGGATTTTATAAGTAGTGTTGCAGCATTAACTTCAGATTTGAAATTTTTGATAACAACTATAAGGAATTGAGAATAGATGTGTTATTTTATGAACATTTATCCTCAAGTAAAAACTAACTTATGATCTTTTGCATTTTTGAACTTCACTTTTAGTTGGTAAAGTTTGATGAACACTTACCGCACGTGGGGCCTTGGCTTTCAATTCATATTTCCGTTATGTGGATGCGGCACGGGGTTTTCATTTGGCCACGGGTCCGCTTTTTTTTTTTTCTGTTGGAATTTATTTTGTCTCATCACCAAATGAGTTTTTTCCTTTGCTGCATCCTCATTTACTTCAATATTTATTCATACCCGAGTACTTTCAGTAAAACTCCTTTACCGTCTCTGAGGGGACGTTTTGCTCCGACTAGCACGGACCGTGTCAGCTGGGCATTTCGGTGGTTCTCGCGGGCTGCTTCTGTCATCGGCTATCGCTTCTTCTTGGGCGTTGTGGCGCCATCTCTTGTTGGTCAGTGATCTCACTTTTCGAACTTTTTCATTTTTTGCTCAATTTTAATTAAATTTTTCCAGCTGTTTCTCAAATTATTAGGGTCATTATGGTTGCAAACTAATGACCCTAATAATTTGAGAAACAGCTGGAAAAATTTAATTAAAATTGAGCAAAAAAATGAAAAAGTTCGAAAAGTGAGATCACTGACCAACAAGAGATGGCGCCACAACGCCCAAGAAGAAGCGATAGCCGATGACAGAAGCAGCCCGCGAAATGCCCAGCCCGGTCTGTGCTAGTCGGAGCAAAACGTCCCCTCAAAGACGGTAAAGGAGTTTTACTGAAAGTACTCAGGTATGAATAAATATTGAAGTAAATGAGGATGCAGCAAAGGAAAAAACTCATTTGGTGATGAGACAAAATAAATTCCAACGGAAAAAAATAAAAGAAGCGGACCCGTGGCCAAATGAAAAACCCCGTGCCGCATCCACATAACGGAAATATGAATTGAAAGCCAAGCCCCACGTGCGGTAAGTGTTCATCGAACTTTACCAACTAAAAGTGAAGTTCAAAAATGCAAATGCATTAATGCACGTTAAATAATATAACCTCCAATATCGGAAGTAAATTGAAACTTATGATCTGTTGTGGGAAGTAACTAAAAAGCTGTTGTTGCTCTCGCATGGACAGGCATCAGTGGAGAGAGGATTCTCCATTAGTAAGGAACTAATAATTGACAATATGAAAGAAAACTATTGTTTCACGAAGAATAATATATGACCATCTAAGTAACATTGGTGTCATGGAAAAGGTAGAGTTTTCAAAATTGCTTCTGAGTAATGTCAGATGTGCTAGGCAAAGATATGTAATAAATTTAGAAGAAAAAGCTCGGGACAAGGCTAATTCTGCTGTAGCCCTAAAGAGAAAACAAATCCTGGATGAAATAGAAAGTATGAAAAAAAAAAAAAAAAAAGAAAAACATGTGTAGAAAATGAAGTATTAGATTTATTAAAATCAGCTGATGACTTGTCAACAAAAGCAGAAGATACTCCTAATTTCAACTGCATTGTTAAATCAAATATCTTTAGAAAGACAGCTCAAGACAAACAATCATTGATAAAAGAAATAGATTCTGAACTCAAGAAAAAAATGGATTTATTGAATAATTGTAAATAAATTATTCACCCATTTGCCTAATATTTTTTAATATACTTGTTAGGTAATTATATTTTGACAATGATAAATTTAATGTTGTGTTAAAAGTACTGACATTTGAGTAGAAAAAATTATAATTATTTAAAAATTGATTACAGTATTTTCATTTGTTAAATATTTTTTTTCACCTGAAGAAAATTTATCATCCAGTAAAGAACTTTTTGCAAAATTTGGAGATGCATTGTTGCTAAGATTTTTTTTTATAATTGGCTACCAATTATAAATACTGATGTTAATTTCTTTGATTCAGTTTTCTTATAATAACAGAAATACACCATGGTCTTGCTTTCATACTGTGTCCATATGTAAGGTTTTTAAAACCATTTTAATGATAATCTTTTTAATTTCTTTGTGGTGGAAACCTAATGCAATGGATATTGAATCCATAATTTGTTTTCTAGTGCATGCCTAACTACTAATAACTGAAACTGTCTATCGTAAAAACTTGAAGATAAACCGAAAGTAAAAGAAAAATTTTAATGCTGATATTGTGTGTCGTTTCTCACATTTAGTGATAAAATATGACTACTTCATATTGTTCCAAAATATTGCCCACTAAAGAAAAGATCATTGTCTCCTCACCCCATGCCTGTGTTTCCAAAATGTTTAAAGTATCTGTTTTCATTCTTGGTATTTAATTCAATGTGTACAAAACTGGTTATCCCACAGAAGTATTTGAAAAATGGCATGCATCCAAAATCCATCAATTATGTTGAAACTTGTGAATATGAAGGCTTCTTAATGTGAAAATGAAGAAAGGATTTTATTTCTGAATAACATGTAAGTTTTCTAATTTTGCTGTGTTGAAATTTCAATATGAAAGTGAGCTAATATGTTATTAAAATCTTTTGTATTTTTTTTTCAATTCATTAAATTGAAATATTTCTTTTATTAATGGTAAAAAGGTAAATGTTATATTATAAAGTATGATATAACTAATTAAATGAAAATTTGGTATTAGCATAAATCTAAAAATCATACAAAAGTGACTTAATGTGTTTATACATACCTGTACATAATTCTAAAATAGATATTAAGTGTTTTATTTTTATGAAAATTTTGTGTTTGAGAAATTGAGAGTTTTGAACATACAGAAAGAATTAATGTGACGCATATAGATGTTTTATGAAGATAATGAGTATCATCATAATACAACACACATAATTCTTGATATATATATATATAGATGGACAGCCGAAATTTTAGATTGGATTCCAAGGGACAGGAAAAGACCCAGAAAAAGACCACATGGGAGATGGGTGGATGAAATTCGTAAATATGCGGGAGTGACATGGAGGAGACTGGCACAAGACAGACCGTTGTGGAGGAAACTTGGGGAGACCTTCGTCCAGCAGTGGATTGATAATGGTTGACAATGATGATGATGATGATATTCATTGCAGTTTAGGGCATTGAAAAATTCATCCTTGATTTTTTTCCTGAAGGTCCTTGAATTTTTTCCCTGAAAAAGAGTGGGCACCCTGGGTTAACCTTGAAGGTTACGGTTATTTTTATCAAATCCTGCCAGATGTTAGGCAGGGAAAATCCTTTGCAGTGATTGATGATGGAATTTTGATTTTTCTCAATCTCTATTCCTTCTTTCAGCTTTCCTTTTTGAAAATTGCTTTGGAAACTGATGACCTTAAGGGAATTCCAATTCATGCTGTGACTAGTTTCTCTAACATGCCTATCTGAACCAGTCTTGTTGGAGCAATTTTTTTATAACAGCTTTATGCTCTGCTATACAAGTTTCTAGTCTGCAACCTGTTTCACCTATGTAAGATAGTACACAACTACATTTTACTTCATAGACTACACCTTGCATTTTTAAAATACCTTCTTCTCTTTGAACTATTTTAGAGAATTTTTTTTTAACTTTGTTCTCTAAACTTGGAGCTAGCCTAATATTGTACTTCTTACTAATTCTGTTTAAAGACTCAAATAAACCTTTGTGATAAGAAATTTTTTTAGTGAATTTTACTTGTTGCTTTTGCGGGTTCTTCGTACCATTAAAATTTAGAAGCTTCTCAATTTGTTCTTTAGGATAGTTATTTTCTGCAAGTATGACTTTAAGTTCTTCTTTATGGGCTTCTTTCTTATCTGCTGTAGAAACTATTTTATTAATGTTTTCTAAAAACTGACTTGCTGCATTTTTCTTATAGAAACTGGATGATAGGAATTGAAATCCAATAGTCTATTAGTATTCATTAGTTTTTTATACCAACTAGTGAGGAATTTTTCATCTTCATAATAGATAGTAATATCTAAGAAGTTAATTCTTTTTCTTTTTGAAGTTCAATAGTGAACTTAAGGGAATCATCTAATTCATTGAATGAGTCTAGAATTCTTTCTGGAACAATTTCTGAGCTATCTATTATAAATAAGATGTCATTCATGTATCTGATATATAGTCAGAAGTATGTGGGTTGTACAAGTATCTTTTCTTCTAGTTTTCCCACATAATTGTTAGCTAAGAGTGGGGAGAATAGGAAGCCCATAGCTAGATGAAATTTTTGAATGAAATTTTTTCTCAAATTAAAAGTGGTTGTTCTGCAAAGAGAAGGTAAGCATTTCAAAAAATCCAATTAATATGTTTCTGTCTTTGTTGTGAAAAACTATTAGGTCTGCCAAGTCTTCTGCTATAAAGTCTATAAGTTGATCTATATTAATGTGAGTATACATAGACACTATGTCTAAACTACCCATAATAAGAGAATCTAATTTAGGAAGAAGTTCTAATTTCTCTTTTAGCTGCATTTAATTTTTAATCCAGTTAGATGGCTCTTTTAAAAGATTCTGAAGGTGTGACTTTAAAAAGTAGTTTAGATTTGAAAGAATTGAGTTTTTTGAGTCAATTATTGGTCTAATTGGTTGGTGTTCTTTAGGCAGTTTAACTATTCCATATATTTGAGGTAACCTGAACTGTAATTTTGAGAATTGTTTATAGTTTTCTGGAAGCTGGTTTTTCTTTTTGAAGTGAAATGAGCTTTGAGACTTTTTTAATCAAATCTGGTAGTGGGTTTTCTTTTACTTCATACATAGGCTTTTTAGTTCTTCCATCTTTTCTTGATAATCTTTCTTATCCAGAATAGTAATCAACTTACTTTTGTCTGTTTTCACAGAAACTACACTTTCATGTTTTCTGAAATCGTTAAGAGCTTTTAATTGACTATTCTCAAAAATTTTTTGAGGTTTCTTTACTTGCTTCTGGAATTTTGTAAGGCTATTGTAGTAATCTTTTCTGATGAAGTCTGCTTTAATTTGTTCTTCGTTTTCTAAAGTGCTGCAGATGCTTTCCAATTCAATTACCAATTTTTCTGTGTTTATTTTTTCCTTGGATAGATTGAAATTACCGGTACTTCCTTTATTTATCATTTGGAACAATTCTTGGCTAACTCCAGTAGCAGTGTTGTCCTTAACATGACTAAGAACTGCTGTTTCTTTGTTTTTACTGGAATAGTTTTTCTTAAAAAAATTCTTTTTTTTAAAGATTCAGCTCTTGAACAAATTTCTTATTTTTGTTTTTTATTCCGATTTTTAGCCAGTCCTCCAATTCTGCTTTTACTGTATCACCTAAGATTTCAGAAAATTTCTTTTCATTTTCTACTTTTACTTTCTAGGAAGCCATTTCTCAACATGAGCTTTATTCAAAGAATTAGAACAAAGTATGGGTCAGATACTTGGCAAGCAATCAAGAAAGTTCAACATGCTACAATGAAGATGGAAAGATCGATAGCTCAAATCAAGTTTCTGAAAAATTGCAAGGTAAATAACTTTATTCCAAATTCATTTAGACTTAGAAAACCATTTAAAGATTTACTTTCAGCCAACTTCATGAGAACAATAGAGAAAAAAATGTTAAAAGAAGTATTGAAGCAAAATATAAAAACGTTGCTTATTATCAGAAAGTAAAAGTAGAAAATGAAAAGAAATTTTCTGGAATCTTAAGTGATACAGTAAAAGCAGAATTTGAGGACTGGCTAAAAATCGGAATAAAAAACAAAAATAAAAAAAAGTTGTTCAAAAGCTGAACCTTAAAGAAAAGAAATTAAAAAAAAAACAAACTATTCCAGTAAAAACAAAGAAACAACAGTTCTTAGTCATGTAAAGGACAACACTGCTACGGGAGTTAGCCAAGAATTGTTACAAGTGATAAATAAAGGAAGTAATTTCAATCTATCTAAGGAAAAAATAAATACAGAAAAATTGGTAATTGAATTGGAAAGCATCTGCAGCACTTTAGAAAAAGAAGACCAAATTAAGCAGACCTCATCAGAAAAGATTACTACAATAGCCTTACAAAACTCCAGAAGCAAGTAAAGAAACCTCACAAAAATTTTGAGAATAGTCAATTAAAAGCTCTTAAGGATTTCAGAAAAAATGAAAGTGTAGTTGCTGTGAAAACAGACAAAAGTAAGTTGATTACTATTCTGGATAAGAAAGATTATCAAGAAAAGATGGAAGAACTAAAAAAGCCTATGTATGAAGAAGTAAAAGAAAACCCACTACCAGATTTGATTAAAAAAGTCTCAAAGCTCATTTCACTTCAAAGAAAGAAAAACCAGCTTCCAGAAAACTATAAACAATTCTCAAAATTAGATTTCAGATTACCACAAATATATGGAATAGTCAAACTGCATAAAGAACACCAACCAATTAGACCAATAATTGACTCAAAAAACTCAATTCTTTCAAATCTAAACTACTTTTTAAATCATAATATTTGTACCTTTAAGGTATTAAACACCTACAAAGTGCGCATATTTACGTGCAATTCATTAATGACATATCATTAAATGGTCAATTACTTACCCGAAAGTTCCTGGTCGTTTTTTTATCCTTTACACTTCAAGCACATCAATTATCATCATGTAATGTAGTTGGCCTTCAAAGGTTGATAAACTCCTTCCTTATGAGATTCATTCTTCCGGTCATGAAACATTGTTTTTATATGACATAGGTGGTTGCTGGTTTATAGGAATTTCATATACACCTGCTTTATCCAACTGGCTGATTTTTTCATTTTTTATTACTAAATTTTTTACAGTATGTACTTGATTTCCTACTTGTATGTCATATTTGCTACAAACTTTATTAATTTCTGCAGAGACACCTTCAACATATGGGATTGCTCTTACATATTTTAAAAGTTTATATCATTATTGTCCTTATTATTTGCTTGAGTTACTTCATAAATCCATTTTTAATACCTTTTAGAATAACCAAAATCATGTGCAATTCTCTCATCAATAGAACAATATAAAAAAGAAGAAATTGAATATATTGAAAAAATTGCACATGAGTTTGGTTATCCTAAAAAGGTATTAAAAATGGATTTATGAAGTAACTCAAGCAAATAATAAAGGCAATAATGATAAAAAAAAACTTTTAAAATATGTAGGAGCAATCCCATATGCTGAAGGTGTCTCTGCAGAAATTAATAAAGTTTGTAGCAAATATGACATACAAGTAGGAAATCAAGTACCGTATATACTCGCGTATAAGTCGAGAAATTTGGGACAAAATGAGAGCTTCAAAGTAATGGGGTCGACTTATACGCGGGGTCTAAAAAAATCGTAAGTCCAAAAGTTCTTCCCCGTGAGGCAAAAGGCAATCCATCCCAAAAGAAATAAAAATGCCGATGTGGTAGAATTACGAAATCGCGAACCTCCGAATTTCTCCACGCTTTGAGGTCTCCTCTCTCCTGGCTTTGCGTATCCACAGCGCAGTCACAGCCGCGCATAGAAAGCTCTGCCCTTCCGACTACCAGTTGATTGCACTGATCTTCAACGTAACGGAGCCATGCGACAGCCAGTGTTAGGTCACGCGAAGCGTTTATATTCTTTTTAATAAAGTTGTTACGCAGAACTGTCGTCAGTAAATAACACACGAAACTATTATAAAGAAAAAAATAATATCGTGAAGAAGTATTTGCTTTAAGCTTAAGAAAATGACTATAATATGGATTTGAAAGTCCATTATAAAGAAAAAAATAATATCATAAAGAAGTATTTGCTTCAAGCTTAAGAAAATGACTATAATATGGATTTGAAAGTCCATTATAAAGTAAAAATAATATCGTAAAGAAGTATTTGCTTTAAGCTTAAGAAAATGACTATAATATGGATTTGAAAGTCCATTATAAAGAATAAAATAATATCATAAAGAAGTATTGCTGTTAATAATATCATAAAGAAGTATATCATAAAGAAGTGTTGCTTGTTCTTAATCGCACGTGTTTTTCTTGTTCTTAACCGCACGTGTCTCGCTTCTCCTATTATGGGTGACACGGATTGTGTAGAGAAACAGATGTCCTATAACGCAGGATTCAAGTTGAAAGTGGTTTCTTTTGCAGAAAATACTAACAACTGTGCTGCTTCACGTCAATTTGGCATTAACGAAAAACTGATTCGAGATTGGCGTAAAAAAACCGGACTTGGTAAAAATCCCAAAATCGCAAAAGGCGTTGCGCTGTGAAACGACATCTTTCCCAGAGCTGGAAAATGTCTTGAATGATTGGATTGTGAGCTGCAGACAAAATGGTTACATTGTAACGCGAACTGGTATACGTTTGCGAGCAATGAAGCTTGCAAAAAATGAAAAGTTTGCAGCCGCAAATAACACCTTTCGTGCCTCACCATGTTGGTGAGGCACGAAAAGTGTTATTTTGAACCGCTATGGGTTGTCTACGCCAGCGCACCAAAATTTCACAAAAGTTACCTCGAAGCAAAGATAATGGAATTTCAAAAGTATGTAATTCAAAAGAGAAAAGAGACTGCTTTTGAACTTTCCCAAATAGGGAACATGGATGAAACCGCCATGTGTTTCGACCTTCCTGGAAATAAGACGGGGAACCAAAAGGGCGAAAAAAATATCTTGATCAAAACGACCAGCCACGAAAAATCCAGTTTCACGGTTGTTCTTTCCTGTTTGGCCGACGGCAGTAAGCTACTTCCGGTAATTATTTTCAAAAGCAAAACTCTGCCGAAAAGCGTTGTCTTTCCGTCTGGTGTGCTCGTTCGTGCCCATGAAAAAGGATGGATGAACGAATCCGGAACAATTGACTGGTTAAAGAATGCGTGGAACAAAAGGCCAGGTGCACTTTTGAGGAAACCTTCTCTTTTGGTGTGGATATGTTTGTTGCACACCGTTGTGCAGAAGTGAAAAAAACTGCAGAAAATTCAAAAACAACTCTTGCTGTATCCCAGGTGGGTTGACATCTGTTCTTCAACCACTAGATATTTGCCTTAATAAGCCCTTTAAGGACAATGTGCAGTGGTATTGGGCAGATTGGATAAGTTCCGATTTGCCGACTGAAACCACGGGCGGAAATCTAAAGAAGCCGGATATCGTTTGATTGCGCGATGGGTCAAGGATTCTTGGGATGCGATACCTGCGGAAATTGTCGTGAAATCATTCAAGAAATGTTGCATTAGTAACAAACTTGATGGCACAGAGGATGATGAGATTTTTATGAGTGATGATGACAGTGATTCTGATGACACAGGCATAGATGGGAATACTGATGTTTATGATGACGCGCCGATGACGGAGAAAGACTTTTTTGAACTGTTTGGCGAGTCTGACTCGGAATCGGATTTTGAAGGGTTCCGATGAAGTTTTTGGGTATGCAAATTAAATTTAGTATTATATATGTAATTTTTTTCGTTTTCAAATATTTTTGAATAAATTCATTGAATTTTTTTTTTTCACATTCGGGATCGACTTATACACGAGTTTCCGATTTCTTATGATTTTTTCCTCTGAAAGTGTGTGGGGGGGCGACTTATACGCGAGTATATACGGTACATACTGTAAAAAATTTAGTAATAAAAAATGAAAAAATCAGCCAGTTGGATAGAGCAGGTGTATATGAAATTCTTATAAACCAGCAACCACCTATGTCATATATAGGCAGCACCAAGAACAAATTAAAGTATAGATTGAACCAGCATATAAGTAATTGGAATGAAAAAGTTGCTAAGACTGCATTAACCCAATATTGTCTGGAAAATCACAAATATCCGAAGTTTGAAGACATTAAGATTATTAAGAGCTGTAAAAATGAAAGGCAGTTGAGAATTGCTGAATCTGTATTAATTGAAAAAAACAGATCAAGATTATGTAACATTAATGAGCCAAGCAACTTAAATGAGCAATGGAGGGCCTTAATAAAAATTGAACAATAGTTAAGAGGGAAAAAAGAAAAGAGAGCAGCACTGACAATAGATGGCGCCAGAGACACAAAGATACAGAGATTGCGACTCAAGCCGGAACCTCAGTGACATTGCTCACTTGAGCTGTGGTGGACAGAGAGACACAGTGGCCTTCTGATGATGACAGAAGTACTGTTGAAAGCGCTAGAGGGTTGTGTATGATGGGCTGAATGAGGTTGGAACTTGCGGTAGGGTTAGTACAGTGTTTCAAGCGGATGGAGCACTTTTTTAGTCACAGTTGACAAAGGTTTAACTGCCTGGGAATGTAAATGGTGTAATTATGTACATAGTGGTTTTAACTGAATGTATGGTGGTAATTTATGGTATGTATATTTGGGTGGTTTTTATGGAGATGACGAGGTATGTTTACATCTCAGATGGCATAATGAAACCTGCGTTTTTTGTCCAGTGAATAAAATAAAAAAAACAAAAAAAAACTCGATGTTTCATGACCGGAAGAACGAATCTCATAAGCAAAGAGTTTATCAGCCTTTGAAGGCCAACTACATTACATAATGATAATTGATGTGCTTGAAGTGTAAAGGATAAAAAAAATGACCAGGAACTTTCAGGTAAGTAATTGGCCATTTAATGATATGTCAGTACTTTTTAAAGTCGCACCTTCAGAATCTTTTGAAAGAGCCACCTAACTTGATTAAAAATTAAATGCAGCTAAAAGAAAAATTAGAACCTCTTCCTAAATTAGATTCTCCTATTATGGGTAGTTTAGATATAGTGTCTATGTATACTCACATTAATATAGATCAACTTATAGACTTTATAGCGGAAGACTTGGCAGACAATAGTTTTTCACAACAAAGATAGAAACATATTATTTCAAAGTTTCAATTTACTTCCGATATTGGAGGTTAATTATTTAACGTGCATTAATGCATTTGCATTTTTGAACTTCACTTTTAGTTGGTAAAGTTCGATAAACACTTACCGCACGTGGGGCTTGGCTTTCAATCCATATTTCCGTTACGTGGATGCGGCACGGGATTTTTTCATTTGGCCACGGGTCTGCTTCTTCTTTTTTTTTTTTTTTTTTTTTTTTTTCTCCGTTGGAATTTATTTTGTCTCATCACCAAATGAGTTTTTTCCTTTGCTGCATCCTCATTTACTTCAATATTTATTCATACCAGTACTTTCGGTACTACTATACCGTCTTCGAGGACATTTGCTCCAACTAGCACGGACCGTGTCAGCTGGGCATTTCGGTGGTTTCGCGGGTTGCTTCTGTCATCTGCTATCGCTTCTTCTTGGGCGTTGTGGCGCCATCTCTTGTTGGTCAGTGATCTCCTTTTTCGAACTTTTTCTTTTTATGCTCAATTTTAATTAAATTTCTCCAGCTGTTTCTCAAATTATTAGGGTCATTGTGGTTGCAAACTTTGTCCTATTTTTTTCAATCATTACCGACTCTGCTATTCTGAGGTGTTTTCGGATTTACAGCTTTTAATGATTTTTATATTTTTCGAATTTTTGGATATTTTTGGTTATCCAGACAGTATTGAATCAGTGCTGTTTTCTTCTTTTTTCTGCCAGTTTTTTATGTGTTGTTTTAATCTGTGTTTAAGCTTATTTTTGGTACTTCCTATATAAGCCATTGGAGGATTTTTCAGTAATAGGAATTGAATAAATACCTGCTTTTTCTAACATTCTTATTTTATCATTATTTTTTGTTACTATATTTTTGATGGTATTTACTTTTCCTCCAATTTGAATGTTATGCTTTTTACAAATATTATTAATTTCATTGGTAGTGCCTTTAATGTAAGGAAAACCATTTAAATATTTGATTTCTTTTTTAATTACTACAGCATTATTTTTTTATTTTCTTTATTACTTCTGTGTCCCATTTTTTTATTAAATGGTTAGGATAACCAAAGCTGCATGCAATTTTTTTTATGAATTTGATTTCTTCATTGATGAACTGACTATTTTCAGAATGCGTATATGCTCTTTTAATTAAGGTTTTTATACTATTGCATTTTTGAGGATATGGATGTGCTGAATTGTATGGGATTAGGACCGGAACAAATGAACTTTTCCGATAAACTCTGTATAGTAACTTATACAGAGTTGAACTTTTCCGATAAACAAATGAACTTTTCCGATAAACTCTGTATAAGTTACTATACAGAGTTTATCGGAAAAGTTCATTTGTTCCGGTCCTAATCCCATACAATTCAGCACATCCATATCCTCAAAAATGCAATAGTATAAAAACCTTAATTAAAAGAGCATATACGCATTCTGAAAATAGTCAGTTCATCAATGAAGAAATCAAATTCATAAAAAAAATTGCATGCAGCTTTGGTTATCCTAACCATTTAATAAAAAAATGGGACACAGAAGTAATAAAGAAAATAAAAAAAAATAATGCTGTAGTAATTAAAAAAGAAATCAAATATTTAAATGGTTTTCCTTACATTAAAGGCACTACCAATGAAATTAATAATATTTGTAAAAAGCATAACATTCAAATTGGAGGAAAAAGTAAATACCATCAAAAATATAGTAACAAAAAATAATGATAAAATAAGAATGTTAGAAAAAAGCAGGTATTTATTCAATTCCTATTACTGAAAAATCCTCCAATGGCTTATATAGGAAGTACCAAAAATAAGCTTAAACACAGATTAAAACAACACATAAAAAACTGGCAGAAAAAAGAAGAAAAAACAGCACTGATTCAATACTGTCTGGATAACCAAAAATATCCAAAATTCGAAAATATAAAAATCATTAAAAGCTGTAAATCCGAAAAACACCTCAGAATAGCAGAGTCGGTAATGATTGAAAAAAATAGGACAAAAGTTTGCAACCACAATGACCCTAATAATTTGAGAAACAGCTGGAAATTTAATTAAAATTGAGCATAAAAAAGAAAAAGTTCGAAAAAGGAGATCACTGACCAACAAGAGATGGCGCCACAACGCCCAAGAAGAAAGCGATAGCAGATGACAGAAGCAGCCCGCGAGAACCACCGAAATGCCCAGCTGACACGGTCCGTGCTAGTTGGAGCAAAATGTCCCCTCGAAGACGGTATAGTAGTAGTACCGAAAGTACTCGGGTATGAATAAATATTGAAGTAAATGAGGATGCAGCAAAGGAAAAAACTCATTTGGTGATGAGACAAAATAAATTCCAACGGAGAAAAAAAAAAAAAAAAAAGAAGAAGCAGACCCGGTGGCCAAATGAAAAATCCCGTGCCGCATCCACGTAACGGAAATATGGATTGAAAGCCAAGCCCCACGTGCGGTAAGTGTTTATCGAACTTTACCAACTAAAAGTGAAGTTCAAAAATGCAGAAACATATTAGTTGGAATTTTTGAGATGCTTACCTTCTCTTTGCAGAACAATTACTTTCAATTTGAGAAAAAAAATGTTATTCAAAAATCTGGTCTAGCTATGGGCTTCCTATTCTCCCCACTCTTAGCTAACTATTATGTGGGAAAACTAGAAGAAAAGATACTAGTACAACCCACATACTTCTGACTATATATCAGATACATGGATGATATCTTATTTATGATAGATAGCTCAGAAATTGTTCCAGAAAGAATTCTAGACTCATTCAATGAATTAGATGATTCCCTTAAGTTCACTATTGAACTTCAAAAAGAAAAAAGAATTAACTTCTTAGATATTACTATCAATTATGAAGATGAAAAATTCCTCACTAGTTGGTATAAAAAAGCAATGAATACTAATAGACTATTGGATTTCAATTCCTATCATCCAGTTTCTATTAAGAAAAATGCAGCAAGTCAGTTTTTAGAAAAATAATAATAAAATAGTTTCTACAGCAGATAAGAAAGAAGCCCATATAAAGAAGAACTTAAAGTCATACTTGCAGAAAATAACTATCCTAAAGAACAAATTGAGAAACTTCTAAATTTTAATGGTACAAAGAACCCGCAAAAGCAACAAGTAAAATTCACTAAAAAAATTTCTTATCACAAAGGTTTATTTGAGTCTTTAAAGAGAATTAGTAAGAAGTACAATATTAGGCTAGCCCCAAGTTTAGAGAACAAAGTTAAAAAAAAATTCCCTAAAATAGTTCAAAGAGAAGAAGGTATTTTAAAAACCCAAGGTGTAGTCTATGAAGTAAAATGTAGTTGTGGACTATCTTACATAGGTGAAACAGGTCACAGACTAGAAACTCGTATAGCAGATCATAAAGCTGCTATAAAAAAATTGCTCCAACAAGACTGGTTCAGATAGGCATGTTAGAAAAACTAGTCACAGCATGGATTGGAATTCCCTTAAAGTCATCAGTTTCCAAAGCAATTTTCAAAAAAGAAAGCTGAAAGAAGGAATAGAGATTAAGAAAAATCAAAATTCCATCATCAATCACTGCAGAGGATGTTCCCTGCCTAACATCTGGCAGGATTTGATGAAAAGTAACTATAACCTTCAAGGTTAACCATAACCGCGATAGTGACGGGAATAAGTGACAACAAAAAGGCAGCCTGAAGAAGGAGAAAAGTTTTCTCCGAAAATTTACAATTTAAATAAAAAATTTCTTAGTAAAATTCCCATAATAGTTGTTTTTGATTAGTAATCAAAATACGTCCGACAAGAAATCAGTTTCATGTAAAATAATACACCACAGAAGTTATGAGAATAACTTCTGTGGTTTATTATTTTACATGGTTTAGTATTTTATATTTATAATGAAGAACATACTCCACTTCAACCTTTCACTAGGCTACGTTGAAGGCATCTAGTTTCTAATATAAGCCACTCCGCATGCTTTAATATGGAGCAATTTCAGAAGCACTGAAAATATCACAACTATTACTCATAAATAAAGCAGGGGTAGCAATTATAAAAATCATAGCAAGATGTAAAAGTGCATTTAAACAGCTGTTTTTGGAAATGTGGAAATAACAGTTATGACGAATAAAGGCCACAAGAGGTATGGATTTATAAGGAGCAAATGTAGGAATAATACCGTATAAAGGCAAACATTTGTACTGTGCAATTTGGGAAATAATATGCATATGAGACCAACGAAGGATAAAAAATAGCTGAACTTTTTAACAGGAGGAAAAATCAAAATTCGCAGCAAGAATGCAAACTACTTTCCGTTTGCCTTTTGTTGCCTCTGCAGCTGCAGAGCATTCATTCCGTAATTATTTTTTTCCTTCCATCATTCTCTCCCGATTTCTTCATTGTCGCTTTTTTTTTCTTTTTTCCTGCGATGACAATTTCATTCATCATGCTGAAAACTTTTCTCCACGACTGCATGATATCAAAGCTTAACAAATATATCATGTAAATTTTGTAACTTTGAGAACATGAATGCTTTTGAATGCCATGCATCATGTTTTACAAATTTTCCAGCTTGTTCACTTCCATTTTAGAAAATTCCCCCTCCCTTACGAAGCTTAAATACAACATAAAGGGGGAAATAACATTTAACAACTCAGGAGAGGGGAAACATCGCAGGGGAAAAATTGTGATTACGGGAAAAAACTTTACTCGGTCCGACTTTCATTTTTAGCAAAATTTTCAAGTTGAAAAACAAATATTTATGGAATGAAATGATATTTAACAACAATACTGGGTACAAGAAACATCGCGAGAAAAAAAAAGCTACGATTACGGAAAAAGTATTCACTCCTTTGACATTTCATTTTGGAAACTTTCGTAAAGATGGAACAAAAAAAAATAAAATCTGTTCAGTTGTTCATTGATCTCTTGAATGATAAAAAATGATAACAGAAAAAGAGGAATTCCACGAGTCGTGAAAGAATCTCTTGCCTGAAGATTACAGGAAATTTTTCACACCATCTAACTTCCATTTTCGCAAATTGTCTACAGTTTCAAGCTGAAATACAAACATTTTTTCAATAAAATGATGTTTAACAATACTGGACAGAGGCAACATCCCGAGAAAAAAATCACAATTAGGGGAAATTTTTTTTTAACTCCGTTAATTTACGCTTTCAAAAGTTTCGAAACACGAAATACCGTCCCCAAACGGAAAGCCCCCCCCCCCCCAAGAAATTATCTTCAGTTTTGCATCATTCTAGAGAATGACCCAAATGATGGCAAAAAAGCGGAATTCCACGAATACACAGAAGAATCCCATGTAGGAATATGGGATTCACTACTAGTAATAATAATTGAGCCAGCATCAATAATAGCATTGAAGGAAATAACACAGTCTGTCTTCGCTAAACCATTGCGGAGTAATTGGGGAAAAGTAGAGTTATTGCCACTGGAGAATTCATTTCACTTTCACACAGCCTTATACATGCTAAAAAGATTTAAATAAAATAATTCCGTAGGTTTAAAAATTATTTCACATGCAGTCGTATAAGTCTGAAGAATTAAATATATATTAGAAGCGGGCAAGAGATCCCCGATTGAAAAGTGTTTTTAAAGAGAAAAACTATAATTTGGAGTTATAGGAGTATACTACAAATGGAAAGGATAATTATTTTTATTCTGACCCTGTGAAATTGTCATAAAGCACCTTTCTGACATTTTAATAATTTTGATCATAATCATACCAGAATACATGCTCTGTAAGTGCTTGTAGCCCTGCGGCAGATGCCACTAACTCTGCGGGGAGCAAGCTTCTCCTACTTTATCAGATCACCTCAACCGAAGGTCACAACCCGACCCACAGAGGAGACCTTGATAACAGCTGGTGCCTTGAGCACCCTGACTACGGAGCAGCTTTTGTATGCGACAGATACAAACGTGCTGATCTATTCACTGGTAAATTGCGAGCCTTTCCTCTTCACACAAAAGCTGTTTGCCGTTTTCATTAATCTAATTACAGTGAAAACATTGACAAAGTAGATTTTCCCCCTTCAGAATGGGAAAATCACATCTGTTACATACATAAATTAAAAGCAAAATAATTATTGTCTCCAGCATGAAATTTTTAGGCACCATGGCGACCTGGCGTCCTGGTTTTGTCGAGCCCTATACATATGTATACATATAATCTGGGGTTTGGGTGGGGGTGTGTGTGTCTGATCACTGTGTATTTGTGATCGGACCCCCACAGATTTTGAAACATGGTTACGCCACTGCTATGGCTAGTAGAGTTTTCAAGTCTGGGTTTGCTCCCCCCCCCCTCAAAGTTGCTAAATGTTCAACTTTTGCAGATTTCAAAGTTACATATTTCAAAAAAGGGACCAGATAAAAAATTTTTCCCATCAAGAATGCCCCTACTGGTACTCAACAAAACCTGTGAGTTTCATTTTGTGGTTCAAACTGGTTTAGAAGTTAGAGGCTCTGAAATATTTGTGAATAAATGGTAACATTTCAGCACTCCGAAATGCACAGAAACTGATGAATATTTATGCTTATTTCTGTTTTCAAAATATTTTTTAAGTCTTATGGAATTATATTTTAAACATGTTTAACTACCAAATACTATATGTACAATTTATACATAAGGTTAACAAAAGAACTAAAAAAAAAAAAACTTACCAGAGCATATTGTGCAGTTTGCAATTCACAACTTTGGCAGCAACACTTGTCTAGATGTATAGTCTTCTTCTGTGAGTGTGCTGCAACTCATATTTGTTACTGTTGAATTTAATATTTTGACCAATTTCAATTTTTAACTGAACAAAATGCTAGCATGCAAAGCTATGCTCACAATCACCTGTCAAACCAAGTTTTTTTATAGTTACCATGCATAAAAATAATCTCCAATTGTGAAAAAAGTGACTTACAGGGCCACCTATGCTATCCCAAGCTGTTTCTTTTTTCTTTTTTTTTTTTTTTAAGAATACAAGCAACTGCAAAGATTAGGTGTCTCTAAATATCTTACTAATTTTAACAAAAATATAAACTAATAGAACAAACCATTTAATGAATTATTTTGACATTGAATGATACGTTATGTATGATTTATAAATGAACTTTTCCTTGGTTGCATAAGGGATAAATGAATTATTTTCTTTGTCAGTTTGAAATAAAACTAAACACAATTACTAATTTTCATATGAAAAAAAGACTTTGACTGAGCCAGGTCTTCAGCCTGTTTGGATAGGCTGTATGTTCTTCCTGTTGCAGTGTTTCCCTCAACCAAACATAATATATGTGTCAGAGGTACTTCACAATTATCATTATTAGGCCAATAAAAAGATGGAGAAGGCCCATGTGGGTGCATGAATCGGACAGTCACATCACCTTCATCATACTTAATCTTTTCAACAAATCCCACATGAATCATATACACATGCTATGCAGCAGTTAACACATAACTGTAACTCATCTTGAAAACTAGTTACACTGATTTCGGAAGTAATACTGTAATATTTATCAGAACTTATCTTTTAGCACCAATTCTGAAATTGGGAAGCGACAGTGTAAAGTGATGCATTGTGCTCGTAACAGGAAGGGCCTTTGCTTTCTCAAAGCAGGGACTAAGCTGATTATGCACTTTGTTTATCTCTTCTGCATACACAAAGAAAAATGTAATTTCTTTTATATTACCTTTGCAGAAGTTAATACATTGATGCAGCAGATGTTATTTGTTAAGCTAAAGGTTGCTGCAAACTGGGTTTTGTTGTTAGCCTTTTTCACCTGCACCAATACCCTCACATGGTGACCTGGCTTGCTGCAAAAAGTGACCACTTCCCTACCAATCTAAAAAAAAATCCTGTTCATGATGCTCGAGTTCAGAAAACACTTGCAGTTTTTATATTGCGCAGAACAACCATCAGTGAAATACTCAATAAATATTTCTCAGTCTGTGGTAATGCACAACTTTTTTCTAAACTGAAGGAAGTAGAAACATCCACAACAATTAGAAATTTTAATAGGAGGCAAAAACAGAGATAGCAAGTGAGGATAGAACTTTATTTTGAAGTCCTGTTAGGTGGAATGATTTTGTGGGGGGAGGGGGGAGACTCAAAATGCATTAGTATTTATGGTGGGCATTTCATTATATTGATACAAAAAAATTAGGTTGGATGTTGTTGCTTTTTTTTTTCTTAAAAGTATTTACATGCACTAAATGAAAAACTAACTAAAGAAAATTCCTGTAACTTATTACAACTTTACATACAACAGCTTAAATTACTTTTATTTGATTGCCCATTTTAAATATGAAAGTAGAATATTTCTCCTTGCTGAGTGTATGTACTATGTATTTGCAAAAAAAATCTGAAGATCCAAAATAAATTATTTTATTTGCTGAGGATCTAAAACGTGTGTGTGTGTGTGTGTGTGTGTGTGTGTGTGTGTGTGTGTGTGTGTGTTTGTGTGTGTGTGTGTGTGTGTGTTCTTTCAGACTTATGTTCTCTATAACTGAAAGCTACTAGCCATAGTTATTATACAAAAATTTCCCAACTTGGGGTTCCAACTCCCAGTCACCTTAACAGTCCATCAAATATGGTGATTCATGCTTGGGAGTATTGCAGATTTCAATGCCATTTTAAGCAAGGTTAAAAAAATATTTTCTATCATTTTTACTCTTTTTCTGTAAGTCTAAAATGTCCTCTTTAAGGTAGTGAAAACTAAAACTTTTGATCTACAATAAGAGAAAAGCAATTGCCTTTTTTCAAAACCATTGTGAGACCCTGTTTTGGCCTGTCACAGAAAAGAAAAATAAACCTATATCCAAGATGGTGGCACATAAAAAGTAAAATAAAAATTGTTTTGTGCTACTCACTGATAGGGTTAAACTATGGAGGATAAGGTGTATAAAATGGTCCAGGAACCACTTAATTAAAAAATTGGGTAATATCATGTCGGAATGTTCCATGTATAAAACATGCACCATTTTGGAGATTTTTTTTCTTACCAAAATTGTGAATTGCCCAAAGTATTTTTTTGCTCCTAATGAAAGGTTACATTATAATACACACATGGAAATATTTTTAGCAAATTTGAAGTGGGGGCTCATTTTGAAAAAAATTGTTTTATTTAATAAAAATGTGGCCTCATTTTTCCATGTCTTTTTCATTAAATTTTTGAAAAAGTGCTCTTTTAATTCTGAAAATGTGCAGAAACAAGTTGTTCCCAAGTGTATGGATCATGCAAATCATTTAAGAAAAAAAAATTATGTGGCTGCAATAGTTGTGTAGTTATGAATTTTTTGTCCTACAGTGTAGTTGTGAAAACTCAGCACGCAAAAACTTCAAAGGCAGAGCTACCAAATTTTTAAAGTGGCATTACTCAAGATCTACTGCACCAACTGACCTAAAATTTTAACTGGTTTCATATCTCACTAGTACAATACTTTGTGCCAATTTTCACAAAAATCTGAGATGGGTGGGTGATGTCTCATGAAAATGCTGAGTGATTTGACATGGAATAACCCAATAATTAATTATTCAGAATTATTTTGCAGATTAAAGCTTATCATTGCAAGGTGCAAGAGTCTCATAATTTCTTACCCTTTAAATGGTTGGTTATCACAGCATGGCCTGAAGATTGCCATCTCAGCAGGAGGAGCCTTGTATGATGCTACAGCAGTGCTGTGGGAGACTTGCTGCAGCATTCATTCCATTCCCATACTTGCTGGTAAATTTTACAATAAAAAATATTTAATATGTGTTGTAAAGCTATAATTTTACCCCATTTTCTATCAAGTTACATACATGAAGATATGTGAAAAAAAAATTTCCAAAATTTTTACTCAAATATTTTAGGACAATAGACCTTTACCAATATGTGGATGTAAGAACAAAATTTAGCCAATCTTTTAGAAGATGTACTCTTTCTTTTTTTATGAATTCTAAGTAAATCAGTGCATCCACTTTGCTATTCTACTTTGTTCTGCTACTCAACACTTCTGTTGACCATTGGTAGTAATATTTCACATTTTTTTATATGCATATAATTTTATCAAAGCAGTGTTAAGTATGCTGTGCAGGGAAGCCAAAATCTAGTTTGTTTACATCTGAGAAATATGGGCAGCAGGTATAATGAATTGCTGTGCCCATCCCTATGATAGAGGAAGCACGGCTACCATATAAGTAGGAACAGTCAGAAAATTATCTTTTTGGGTCTTGGTGCTATATGGCTTTCGTCGTGTGTCGTGTTTTCAAGCTCCCAAGTTTTGCTTGTGTTTATGTTGAAATATCGTTCGTAGGATGGTTTGCAGTAGCGTGACGGATGTATGAATGTTCCATGCTTCTTTTGGTGAAGTTTGAGAGCGTTAAGTGCTATAGTTTATTCATACGAAGAGTTTTATTTTGTGGTTGTGCTTGCCGTTGACGAGTTCTGCAAATGGCGATATCTGCCAGCTATATTACATGTGACCATCAAAAGGATGTTGATCAATGTGGAGCGAGATCTACTGATAAGAAGTCATCATTAAGTGCGCCGAGTGTTTCTCCTGTGACCTGTGAGAGGGTTGCCATGGTGATTGACCCGAGTTTTTCAAGAGATAAGAATCCAACAGGTCAAACCGGTCCTGGAAATCAACAGAGCGTGTCTTCGTGCGTTGCTGCTGAAGGAGTTTCTTCTGCGATAGGAATGCAGAAGAGTGTTTCTATAGAGACGGAAACTTACAGTTGGGTGTCTGTGGTTGATAGGGAGAATTCTGCTAATACGAGTGATCAGCGTTGTGCGTCAGAGATTGAGGGCCAGGACAATCCCTTTCGTCTCACTTTTGAAAGGGATTCCAAGGTATGTCAAGATTTTTATGATCTTTCTGAGAAAACTATTATTTTCCATGCGTTACCACAGACTTCGTTACCGGTATATTTGAAAGCTTTGGAAGAACGAGTGCCGAGAGAGGCAATTAAAGGAATCGGTCGTAGTAAACGAGGTATATCAGTGTTGTTTATAAATAGTGCAGATTGTAAACTTGTGTTAAAGCAAGGGATTTCTATAAATAATCAAATTTTGTATCCTGCTTATGCAAGTGAACGACCGATCACGGTAACTTTGTCTCCGGTGCCACTTGAGGTACCGGATTCTGCGTTGATAGTTCTTCTTTCTCAGTTTAGCCGGGTGGTGGGTCCAGTTCATAGAGTTATAGAAGCCCCTCAATCTTCAAATTATTGTCATGTTGGTGGGTTGAAGCGGACCCTCCGGGTTATCTTCCCGAATGAATCAGCTCTTCAAACTTGTCCTAAAGAGGTTGAAATTGTACTGGATTCTCATGGGTTCATGTTTAATATTTATACAGGAATTTTTTGTTATGCTTGCAATGAAAGAGGGCACATTCGTGCTAAATGCACGTATGTACATAGACCTCCCTTGAGGAACAGTCTCTCTGATTCCCATGAGGAAAGAATTGTTGTACCTGAAGATAGATCGGATTTAGAACATGGTATCACACATGTCGCTGACTTGGTTCCTACCGTGGCTGAGACTTGTGAAACCCAAGTGGTGGATCCAGTCGATCCGAGAGAGAAGACATTGATTGAAATGCCGACTTCTTTGGATCCTGGGATTCAGACAACAGCAAATATTGGTACTTTGGGCATTGCTAACTTACAGAAATGTTCAGTAGCATTACAGAATCTCGCAGAGAACTCATGTACAGCTTCGACATTTAAACGACCCAGCACTGATTCAAGTGGTGATCCGTTAAAACGGAGCAGAGCTAGAGACTAACTTCAACCGGAATTTATCCCTCATGTAGATCTTTCTTTTCTCCTGGATCCTGATTTTGCCGAAGATAGAGATAAGCCATCACGGTATCGTCTTGTCATGGAACTCATTGCATCTTGCCCAGATTATGACGAAACTTTGGATCTTTTCGAATTGAAAAATTTTTTTGTGCCTAATAAAAAGATATGTCCACTCACTCCGGAGTTTTACGAGTTAAATATGTATAAGTTAAATGCTATTGTACATCGTTTGGATGCCATGTTGAATTGGATAATTACGAAAAATCCTGTTACTGAACTTTTAGACACTTATTACGAAACATACTATAAACGTATAGAGGATGTTAAAGCTTACCTAAAGAAACATAATATGGTTGACGATGGTGTCTTTGATGTGTAGAGATGTTTCAGATGTATTCCTTGATGTTGGTTTCCTTTTTTCTTGCAGTGTTTTTGAAATGTTCTTGGACTTTAATAGATATGGATTTTTGCTTATTTATGTTTTGAATTAGCGTTGTTAATTAATGATTCAGTTTTTCGGGTAGCTTTGTTAGTAACATAATGTAATGTTGTTGTGTTTTACGGCACTGGCTCTCTCCCTTCCCTGGAGCCAGTGGCCCTAAATTAGGGATGGGCAACTGCTTATAGCCCATTGAGTTGCTCACGGTGGTACGTTAAACCTTCAACCAATCAATCAATCAGAAAATTATCATGTGGCTTTCTGGGCATAACAGAGGCTCATACAGTAAATAAGTAAGGTAATGAATCAAAAGAGTAGAATATAAGATATTTTTGAGATCTTTAGGCAGTTATATAACACCTTCAGTCATTATGAATAATATAATTAGTGATGAGTGTCATAATTAGATTTAAAGAAAGTGGCTGTCTGAATCCTGTTTGCTCAACATTTTTTTAATGAAGTTATATGAATGCAGAAACATGTGCCATGTTAATTCTGCTCTCAGGAATGTTTAAGTACCCAAAATGAATGTTCTCAGTTATATAGAAGTCATAAAAGCAGCGGTGTGTGCATCTTCTAAATTATTACCCAAAGACTTCAAGCTGTTTTGAATGGAATTTCAGAAAAACTGGTCCATAACAAGCCCATATTTAGTGAGATCCAGAACTTGAGCAAAACAGGAACTTTTGTTTAATGTAATGTTAATTCAAAGCTAATTTGATGATCTTAAACAAACAAATATAATGAAATCCCCAGGTATAGTGATTAAGAGTAGAACGTGGATGATCAATCTTAACAAGTTGAAACAAAATTTAATAAAATTCCATATTTAATGAGGCAGAGAAAATGTACTCCACACTGTTCTCGAATGAAGGGAAAACTATGGTGGTATAAAAGACCAGATTGCAACAGAACACTTGAATATCTGTGTTAATGAAAGAATGTTGACAGAAAAGCAATCGGAATGTGTACATACATCAAATGCGTAACATGAGAGTTTTTCAAGACAATCTCCACCACCACTTCAAGGGGCTATGCCTTGGAAGTGTTGTGTCAACAGAATCAAAAACATGCTGTCTACTCAAAGGCACAAAGAGGATGGGTGGGATTCATGCACATGGCTTAAGTAGATTTCTGGGCGATGATTGCAGAGAGGGATAGGGGAGTAATAGCACGTGGGTGTGGCCTAAGGGAAAACGTGATAAGTATTTCCTGGAATTGCATCTATTGCCCCTTTCAAACTCCAAGTGAGCATTGCATTGGAAATATTGATGCTCCTTTTACATGATGTGTGTATTTAAATAGCAGCCAAATTCACATTGCATCCAACAAGAAATCCTAAACATTCATAAGTGACAAAATGCTTAAGTGAAAAGTGTTCTGTAAATGACAAAGTAGCCATCATTAGAGAGCTTCCAAATGGAGAAAAAGTTTTGCCATATGTTATGATATCATCATCATCATCATCATTGTCACCCATTATCAATCCACTGATGGATGAAGGTCTTCCCAAGTTTCCTCCACAATGGTCTGTCTTGTGCCAGTCTCCTCCATGTCACTCCTGCATACTTTAGAATTTCATCCACCCATCTCCCATGTGGTCTTCTTCTGGGTCTTTTCCTGTCCATTGGAATCCAATCTAAAATTTTGGCTGTCCATCGATGGTCTGTCCTTCTGGCAGTATGTCCAGCCCATTGCCATTTCAGGGATTTAACTCTGGTCATGATGTCTTCCACTCTTGTCATTTTTTGGATCCACGAGTTCCTCTTCTTATCTCTCCTGGTTACACCAAGCATGCACCTCTCCATGCTGCTTTGAGTTGTCTGCAGCCTTTGTATGTCTCTTTTAGTTAAGGTCCACGTCTCTGCACCATACGTAAGCACTGGAAGGATACATTGATCAAACACTTTTCTTTTAAGACATAATGGCATATTGCTCTTGAAAATTATGCTGTTTCTTCCAAAAGCTCTCCAGGCAAGTTTTTTACGCCGATTAATTTCTTCATCAATGTGACCCTCACTTGATATGTGCTGTCCAAGATAAACGTACGTGTCTGTTATCTCCACCTTTTCTCCATCAATCAATAAATCTTCATTTCTTGTAAAAGCATTGAACATCACTTTTGTCTTCTGAAAGTTCATTTTTAATCCCACTTCTTTACTCTTGTCAGCGAGTTCCTGGATCATACTCTGCAGCTCTGATGGCGTAGTTGCAAAAATGACTACATCATCAGCAAAACGAAGGTGAGTTAGATAATCTCCATTAATCTTTATACTTTTGTTTTCCCAGCTCAGCGACTGAAAGACACCCTCCAATGTAGCATTAAAGAGCTTCGGAGATATGGTGTCACCTTGTCTCACTCCCTTTCCTACTTTTATGTGTGCTGTATTCTCAAACAACCGAATCTTTGCACTTGCATTTTCATATATGTTATTAATAATATTAATGTATGCGTCTTCAATGCCACAGGATTTCAGAGCCATTGTAACTGCTGATGGTTTTACCAAATCAAAGGCTTTTTCATAATCGATAAAAGCCATGCACAGTGGAAGTTCATATTCCCTCGCTCTTTCAATTAGTTCTCTCAGTACATGGATATGATCTATTGTGCTGTAGCCACTCCTGAATACAGCTTGTTCTCTGGGTTGAGCCATGTCCAGTGTTACCTTCAAGCGGTGTGAAAGAACTTTAGTGAAGATTTTATAAACCACTGATAGGAGGCTGATAGGTCTGTAGTTCCTGAGATCCTCAATGTCACCTTTTTTATGTAGCAGGATCATTGTAGCGTTGATCCAATCCTCAGGAATCTTCCCTTCATTAAGGCATCGAGTGAAAATTTGGGCGAGTACTGTTTCAATTTCTCCACTTGCTTCTTGTATGATGTCTACAGTAATTCCACCTTTACCTGGGGCTTTTCCCCGTTTCATGTTCTTGATTGCATGTGCAACTTCTGCTGGGAGGACTGGAAGAACTCTGGTACCTTTCATGATGTCTGGAGTACATGTATCATCCCTTTCATATAATTTGGAGTAGAAATCTTTCACTCTTGTCAAAAATTTGCCTCTATTTCTTGTTACAGAACCATCTTCTTTTCTCAGTGCCATAATCTGTCTTCTTCCCTTACTGAGATGTCCCTTTGCTATCTTTAGGCTTTGGTTGTTTTCAATTTCTTTTATCACTAGTTCACAGTTGAATTTCCTTACGTCTTCAGTGATACTTTTTCGTACTGTCTTGCATAGCTCTATATAATCCACTTTGGAAGTCACATCTTCTTTAGTTGTCCTCATCTCTCTTCTTTTTTTGCATCAACACTTTGGTTTTTCCTGATAATTTGTTCACATGCAACTTGTTCTTAGACCCAGCTAATTTTGTTGCTGTTTCCATAAGAGCTTTGGTTACTTTTCTGTTAACTTCAGAAATATCCACTTCTTCCGATGTTAGGCCTTCTAAAGCAGAGACTCTGTTCTGCAGTTCCAACTTGAAGGTATTATGGTGTTTTCTAAGGTTGGTTATGTCAATACATTTTGTTTGTCTTTTGAGCTTGCCACGTTCAAGTTTAGTGTTTAGATGCATCTTACATCTCACCAATCTATGGTCACTACCTGTGTTGAACTTGTTTAGCACACTGCAGTCTTCTATGACGAATTTTTTGTTACACATAATAAAATCGATTTCACTTGTCGTTCCATTTGGATGTCTCCATGTCCATTACATGTTATGATATACATATGGATATATACAATATAAAAATATATGCATTTTTCACCCCAAAACAGATTTAAGTGAGTGCCCATATTTGACAAGGATTTTCGTCAGCCCCAAGCTCCTCCTTAAAAGATGGTTATGCTGTCTATGTATTCATTTTGACTGTTGTCGTAGTTTAAATTAACAGGCTATTTATAATTCTAATGCTGCAAGTAAAATGCTGTAAATTAACATGCTATTCTCCCCAACATAAACAGATTTGCAACTTATCTTCTATTGCTATTCCAAAGATACACTTTTTTGCACATTTAGTTTTACGCTTGATGTTTTCTCTTGAACAGTTTCCAAATTAAAGTATACATAAATATAATTTATGAAAATGATGTTTAATATATGTGTGTATTCATTTATGTGTGGTGCCAAAATTGATAATGATTAATGAGTAATATATTTATGCATGCATGCATGCATGATGCCAAAAGAGACAATGCTGATAATGTTCATGAGTTCAAATTGCTATATGCTGATTACTCAATTGCTGTATGCTAATTACTCGTTATATTGCTATATGCTGATTACTGGCAGAGAGCAGAATTGAGTTGAACCACCCCCTAATGCAGTGGTCAAAGCACTAGGGTATGACCATTCATCATAGAAGGGTGAGGGTTTCAAATCCTGGTGAGGTATGGATGTTGCGTGTGTCTTACAGTATTGGTTCTCTCCCTTCACTGAAACCAGTGGCCCTTAAATTAGTGATGGGAGACAGGTTTTGGCCCATCGAGTTGCTCACAGTAGTTGTTAAACCTTCAGCCCCTCCCTCAGTCCCCCCCAAAAGTGAGTTAGTTGCATAGTATGTTGTGCTGGCATGTATGAAATTATTATGAAATTCAAACAGAGTATAAACAAATGAAAAAACAAAGTTATGGCTTTTCAGTGTGGAACTTTCAGTACTGAATGCAAAATCAGTCTAAATGACAGAGAGATAGGCTGGTTGAATGAATTTGTGTATTTAGGAATCATGTTTGACAGAGAAAACAAATTAAAGTTTGAAATTACTAAGCGAATAAATCCATCTTTGAAAGTCATAACTCTTTTAGTAGAATTTCACTGGAATAATAGGTTCTCAAAAAAGTTTTGACTCACCTGTTACTTCCTAGGGCTGCATAAAATAAAACATAAGACTTATTACTTAGCAAAGTCTAGATTATGTTTTAAAGTTAAATATATTTAAAAATGGCACATTTTGAACTGAATGGTCTCAAGCCCACTCTCGCATCCCCTTGGCAACATCCCTGCTTAGCATAGAAATACATGTGATATAAATACCATTTAAATAAAATAATATTTAAATAGTGTGGTAATACTTCAAATATTTCAAGACAGTAGAAGAATTCTTGATATCGTCATATCATGCATAAGTTACATTGAAAATTATAAGCGGGACGTTTTGGTAGTGACTTCTACCTTCATCAGCCATGGAATGAGACACGTGGTAAAAGCATCAGTTGTTGCCAGCAGTGGTAATGTTTTGTGTTTTAATGTTTTGTGTGTTATGTGTTTCTATGATTTCAAGACAGTTTTTTTTTCCAAGTAAAAAGTTATGTTTGCCAGATAATCTTCTTCATTGATGAGCTTGATGTTTAACAATCGTAGAATACATTCCATGTAAAATAATTAAGTTTCACGCCCTCAATAAAAATTGCACAATTTTTCTCAGACAATTCCAAAGTAGGTATGTCTGATTAGGATTAGATTAAGGGTTGGTTCTAAATAATCATTGATTAAGGGTTAGTTCTAAATTAATCATTAGGGTTCAGGAGTCACATGATGAGTCTTCAGTAGTGTTAAGCTCTTAAACAATGAGCTACCAATTTCTGGTTTCATCAACACGTAAAAATAATGAAATACTTTAAGCTATTTGCTATTAATTGTAATTTTGTTTATTATCTGTAGTTGTTGCCAAAAGAAAAGCGGTGGCGCAGTGGTCTTAAGCGATGGCCTCTGATCATTCATCTGAAAGGGGTCCGGGTTCGAATCCCGGTGAGGCATGGATGTTGTGTTTGTCTTAGGGCACTGGCTCTCTCCCTTCCCTGGAACCAGTGACCTTAAATTAGGGACGGACGATTGCTTATAGCCCATTGAGTTGCTCACAGTGGTCGTTAAACCTCCAATAAAAAAAAATCTTTATGGCAAATGTATATTCCAGGTTGTAAACTGGTTCTGCCTAATAGAGCAAGGAAAGGGTGGGTAGGGTGAATGAAGGGCTAATGTAATTCTGGTAAGCTATTTCATTTATGAATTAGTAGAAAACATAGGGGATGAGCAGGGGGGTGGGGATGGCAAGGTAAATCTTTTCCCCTGAACAATTTTACTGCAGAGGCAGTGTCCACCCAATATTGTTTTTTCGTCCTGTTTAATTAAATTTTTGTTTTTGTGTGCATATGTGATTTTTGAAATGCACGAGTTGAAATATTTCTGTAGAGAAAAGGTATTTTCCCCATGTTATTCAGGCTATTGGTTGTTGTGGGGTTTTTTTTCAAAATTATTCGCATTTTCTCCTTTGATGACCACTCTAATTCGACCTGGTAAAAATTTTCCCCTTCTGTTAAAAGAAAACAAAATTGTCAATTGTCAGCCATATCTTTTCACTGCTAACATTCACTCCTAACAAACAGCTGGTCCCTTCCTATCTTGTTCAGAAGATATCTGCCTCTCAGTCTCAAAACAAAGCACCAAACAGTTTAATCTGTTGCCATTAGGGAAGAGCATTTGGGTAGCTTCTCTGGTGATCCCTCAAATGACCCTGCTCAAGGACTGCCACCCACCGAGTTCAAGATATGCCATATTAAAAAAAAATTTAACTTTAAAATATAATCTGGAATTTGTCAAGGAATTATGACCTGTGTTTTTCAACATGTAGCCGTACATATTTCCCCCTAGAAAGTGCGTTTTTCCTTCTCCGTAGAAATGCTATCAACACACCATCCACAGGGCCATAAAAATTCAGTTGTACTCCACTCGTCCAAATTCTCAATTTGAGCCTTTTTTCAAGTTACTATGACCAGGGGCAAATGAAGAGGATGAGTCAGAATTCACTGAAGTCATTAGTACCTAATTACTCTGCTCTTTGTGCTGCTAAGTAGGGGATTCCAACACGAAAAGTGGAGACTGAAGCTATGCCAGAGTTCTCCCTTGGGTAATGAGGGAGCAGATCGCAGCTGACTACTATTTTGGAAGAGATGAGTGCAAGACATGGTTGCTGGCTTGAAGGAAAGGAGTTAAGGAGGGGAAGGTATTCTCTGCGTTATTCTTAATAGCTGTGTAGGATACATATTAGCTGAGTTAAATACTTTTTCGCATGTTAGTAGTCTTTTAGACATCAGGTCAACATTTCACTGAACTAGGGTTAATGGCTCACGTTATTCACAAAAGGGGGGTAACATACCTTTCTTGGATGTCTGCTTCGGAATGTACGGCGGCAATGTAAGCACAGCTTCGTTGCTTCTTATTTTCTCTATGGCAGTTTATCTGCATCATTCTTGCAATATATAATAAGATTTGATGTACATAACTATTTGTAAAATCATTATGGCATCCGATGAAGAAATTTAGTATTGATTGATAGTAGTCAATATTCACCAAGAGTAAATGTCTTAGGTCATTCAAGAAAATATTACAATACTAATACTACAATGTCATTCGGCAAATACTACAATGACCTAAGACATTTGCTCTTGGTGAATATTGACTACTATCCATCAATACTAAATTTCTTTATCTGATGCCATAATGATTTTTCAAATAGTTATGTACATGAAATCTTATTATATTGCAAGAATGACGCAGATAAACTGCCATAGAGAAAATAAGAAGCTGTGCTTACTGGTAAGTAAAAATTTTCTTGGGTCATGGTGGTACTAAAATATTCATAAAAAAAAAAAACTCCTCCACCTTGGCAGTCCCCTAAATTTGGTGCCCTGGGCCCATTGTTTAAATCGGCCTGGAGCAAAAGAGGCATCTGAAGAAACTAAGAGAGGATGCAGACAATGTCTCTGTAGACCAGGGGTGCACAACCCGCGGCCCTCAAAGTCAGTTTATGCGGCCCGCGGATAAATACTTTATACTATTGAAAACGTGAATATATATATTGTGAATGATGAGATTTTTTTCCCATTATTGTAGGCCCTAGTTGAAATAAGAAAATTATAAAAATGTTTGTTAAAAATAAATTAAAAAGTAAACAATTATTGGACAGATTTTAAGTTTTGCATAACCAGACTGCTGCAAGGTTCAGACTGACTGTGGAGTCACTCTTGCAATACAAGTGGATGTGAGCACGTGACTGACACACCGACTCATCGTTGTGCGGCAGGGGAGGATGAGGGCGCTGTGTGACCTTGAAGTGGTGTAGCGCGAGGCTATTTATAGGTTTGTTATTTCTGACTGGACGCCACGTCGTGCACTGGGAGTATCATTGTTGTCGTGGCAGAGTTCACGTTTGTGAGTTGTTTGTGTGTTGTTACAGCTTGTGTGCAGTTTACAGAGTTTCTACATTATTATTATAATATCAGTATCATGTCTGTAAAAAAGCGTAAAGTGACGGACGAGTGTCGAGTGTTTTTTTTTTTTTTTTTTTTTTTTTTTGATTGGAGGTTAACGACCACCGTGAGCAACTCAATGGGCTATAAGCAGTCGCCCGTCCCTAATTTAGGGTCACTGGTTCCAGAGAAGGGAGAGAGCCAGTGTCGTAAGACAAACACAACATCCATGCCTCACCGGGATTCGAACCCGGACCCCTTCGGACGAATGATCAGAGGCCAACGCCTTAGACCACTGCGCCACCGGGGCGGCGTCGAGTGTTTCAAGAGACCTGGAGTGAGAGATATTTTTTTATTGAATACAACAGCAAAGCAACGTGTTTAATTTGCAAAGAAACAGTTGGTGTTATGAAAGAGTACAATGTAAGAAGGCATTATGAGACAAAACATGCTTCAAAATACAACGAATTTTCTGGTAATATGCGAAAAGAGAACGGCTTCAATCTTTTTCGTAAGGTTAACGATGAATCGCAGATTGCGGTAAAAGCAAGTTTTGTTGTGTCAAAGATTTTAGTAAAAAGAATGAAGCCGTTTCAAGATGGCGAGCTAGTTAAGGAATGCTTGGAAGAAGTGGCAAATGTGGCATTCCCAGAGAAAAAAATTATTATATCAAAAATTAGCCTTAATCGAATGACAGTTTCCAGGAGGGCAGAAGAAATGGCAGTGGACATTGAGCAAACACTACAAGAAAAAATATTGGATTTCAAGTACTTCTCACTGGCAATCGATGAAAGCACAGATGTGACTGATACTGCCCAGCTTTGTATTTTTGTGCGTGGTGTTGACGAGAATTTTCATATTTCAGAAGAATTACTGGCATTGGTTCCTATGAAAGACACAACTAAAGGATGTGATATTTATCGTGAAGTGAAAAATATTTTAGAGAAGTTTAATTTAAATATGGAAAAACTACATGGCATATCAACTGATGGTGCACCTGCCATGGTTGGAAGTAAACAAGGGGCTGTCAGCTATTTTGCTAAAGAGTGCAGTGATCTAGTTACTATTCACTGTATTTTACACCAAGAGAATCTGTGTGCTAAAAGCATACGTATGGAGCATGTGATGAAGGTTGTGATTAAAGTGGTCAATTTCCTTCGTGCCGGAGCTCTTAATCACCGCCAGTTCAGATAATTCTTATCAGGCATGGAATCCCAATATGATGATGTTATTTATTTTACACAAGTTCGTTGGCTTAGTGCTGGGAAAATGCTGAAACGAGTGTATGACTTGCATCAAGAAATCATAATGTTTTTACACAGTCGTAATGAGTCTCAACTAGCAGCACATTTTGAGAACAGCGAATGGGTGAGTGATTTATGTTTTTTAGTTGATATGACCCAACATCTCAATGAATTAAACATTAAGCTTCAAGGTAAAAACAACATGATCAACAACATGTGTTACATATTAAAATCATTTGAGGTTAAACTCAGTTTATGGCAGTCACAACTAAGCAATGGACTACTAGCAAATTTTCCAACAATGAAAAGTTTTGTTGAAAGTTCTGAATTCCATGTAAATGTGGCTAAATATGCATCTCTTGTAGTGGACCTTCACAATGAGTTTAAAAGACGATTTGAAGATATAAGAAAATTTGAGGTTTTGTTTGATATGTTTTCTCTACCATTCACTACTGATGTTGCGTCAGTGCCACTAGATTTCCAGATGGAATTAATTGATCTTCAGTGTAACAATGAGTTAAAAACAAAATACTCTGAAGTTTCTCTCCTAGAATTTTACAAAAATTACTTACCGAAAGAAATGAAATTGCTCAAAGATCATGCTTTAAAAACGGCAACGTTGTTTGGAAGTACCTACTTATGCGAGCAATCGTTTTCTTTGATGAAACAAATAAAGTCAAAGTGTCGTTCCCGTCTAAGTGATACACTATTGGAGGGAAACTTGCGCATTTCCATCTCTAACATTGAACCTGATATTGACAGACTATTGAAAAATAAACAATGCCAAGCATCTCATTAGGAGCATTAGGCTACTACTTGATTTGATGGTCAGTTTGACGGTATATTGATTTTAATTTTTTATATACTTTGATGTTAAGAATTCTGTTTTTTGTAAAAATAAAAATTTTACAACCTTGTGATAGTATTATTTTATTTTATATACCCCTAAACCTTTTCCAGTTAGGAGTAAGTTGATTGTAAATCAGTAATTTGATAACTTAATAACGCAATTTGCCAAAAAACTTCAAAAATGGATTTAAACCATTTAGAGGACACAAAAATGGTATTGAAACACATTTTTTGTCTGCTGGTAAAATAGGTTATTCGGATAATAGTAAAATTAGCTTTAGCGGTAGGGTTTGGCAAGTGCCTATGTGAAAAGGTAACTTGCTGCCCGCCACTTATTATGTAAAAATAAACTTGGCCCCCACTTATAAAAAGGTTGTGCACCCCTGCTGTAGACTATGCAGCAGGATTGTTTTAAGAATAAACTCCACTGGCCCCTTGAGCATCATTGCCAGAAAAGCATATTCAACTTGACATGATTTTTTTCTCAAAATTAGGTTTTTTATACTTTAGGTGCATTTTTCTTTGTAACTACCAATGATTGACATGTAATATTTTTACACATAATAATGAACGTATGTGGAATAATGAGAACTGACCATTTTTCTAAATTCAGTGATTAAAAAACTAAATTTTGCATTTTTTTAGAAAAATTTGGAATTACAAAGGGGTGAAAACTAAATGAAAAAACCTTTCTCCATGAATACATGAATACTGCAATGAAGCTGTGCTTACATTGCAGCCGTACATTCCGAAGCAGGACATCAAAGAAATCAGTGGCGTGTCTTGGGTTCGAGCCCTGGGCTATCTCAACCCCTCCCCCCCCCCACACACACACACAAAGACTATTTTTTTAAAAATTGTTAAGTTTATTTATTAATCGTCAAGCAATAGAAGTGACATTTTTTTTCTAAATTTTAGGTGCATTCTATTGCAAACATGATACCAAATAATTATGAGGATTAGAATTTGAAGACTTATTTGGTGATTATGGCAAACTTGTTGTAACGTTTCTGGTGATTATGGCAAAATTGTAACTATTCACCGCCAAGTAGATAAGTTTAAGGCTGTTACTTCCACAATACATCAGCCGACAGTAGATTTGAACATTCCATATTACGACGTTTAATTGTTGTTGTTTCTTCCTCGCATTGTCGTGATCATTGTGCTACATTTAAATGGCATTAAGAGGATAATTATTTTTTGGAGCTTGACTACTGTGCCCCTGTATTTCTCCTCTTGACACAGGTTATCCACCATGTGTTGTTCTCATGAGTTTGAGGACTCTTGTTTCGAATGCGTTGAACGACGCGTTCTAACCTTTTCATTGCTGTTCTGTGTATGTGTTCTGTAGTATATTTGTGATAGTGCTGTAATCCCGAGCTATTTGTATTGTATCTTGGTACTGTGCTGAACCATTGACTTGCCTCAGTATTACTATGTTCTATTGTACAATGTGCTAATGGAGCTAGGAATTGTTATGTTTATATGATTATTGTTTATAAATTGTGCATTTTCTGGATGAGTTGCTTGGTGCCATGGAAAATCGGTTGACTCCTACGTTACTCACTATGACATAACCCAGGGTTTGTTATAAGAATTTATTTGCTCCTTTCCTAGTACTTCTGTCTTGTTGTTTGCCTCTACCGTATTGTTGCATTTTGCTTATTTCTTTAGTGTTATCATTATTTTGTTTTTCATGTACTGTTCTGACGTCATTTTTTGTTTTAGATTATGTTGCATAATGTGCAAACTTTTTCAGTGCATTGTATAGCAGAGGAGTTTTCTTAGTGCCCACATGTTTTATCTGTTAATCACTTGCTAATCTCATCTGTTAATCAACGTGTGACATTTTTTATTTTTCTGGTGTTTTTTGAGATTTGCACATGTGTTTTGTTTTTTTTATAGTGTACAAGTTTGTTGTGTTTCCTCCCTGTAGTTTTGCATTGTGTTTTTTATAAGTTGGTTACCTATGTCGACCACTATGTTTTCCTGTAACATTTGCACCATGTTTTGGTCTATTGATGAGAGATTGTTGGCAATGTATCGCCACTTAAATCTTTTTACTTCATGATTTTTTCCAGAGACTAGTTTTACTCCGACATATGTCGTTCTCATATATTGTTATCAAATTCCTCATTAAGGTACCCTATGTGTTCTTATTCCTTTAGCTTAATGTTTTGATTTCTATGTGTACCATTGTTTAAGTGACCCTAAATTAGGGTTAGTTCTCACCCGTTTTAACTTTCTGTGCTAGTTTCTCACCCGTTTTAACTTTCTGATTTATTTCCGGAGGGGGTCATGCTTGTTCTTAAGTTATTTTCTCCGTGTATAATTCTGTCATGTTTTTTAGACCAATAAAGATTGTTTGAACTACAGCCAATTTCGAGCTCTCGTAATTTGACTTAGTGAGTGAGTGTTTTCGTGTTCTGAGTGGTTCCTTTTGTTCCAGCCTTCAGTCAAAGGTCAGGGGCTTCGTTTTGGTTTACTTTCCGAGCTGGTGAATGATTATTTTGTGTTGTTTCTTCGTTCGTTTACGTTCTGACCGGGCCGGTTGGCCCTGTCTGGGCGCCGCCATTAAAGATGGCGACTTCCAGAGGTGCGGACGAGTGTTCCGACCTCGCTTCCGGTAGTACTAGTTCCTCTTCTTCCATGCCTGGCTTCACTACTCGACTTCGTCAGCGCTCGTCAAGGATCCTGTTAACATGGACACTATTCCTGCTGCATCTCCTGGGCCTATATAGCGTCGCGCCAAGCGGCTCCACCTCTATATTCAGCTGCGAGCACAAAATCTCGTCCTGCTGTTGCTGAGATGTAATTTGATGCACCTAGTTTGAAACCTCACCTTCACCGTGTTGGAAACTCTTTCCAATTGGACATTCCAGTAGTTTCACTTGAAGGACAAACCTTTACTACAATCCTGGATCGAGCAGTTTGTTTTGTCGCCTTGCCGAATGCACCTCTCTATGTGTATGAAGACGCCCTAAAAGGTATGTTTCCATCTGATTGTATTCAATTTATGGAGCGTCGTCCTACTATTGTAATTCTTTTATTTTAAGAAAGCTGAATATGCTCACGAAGTTATTTTGAAAGGTCTCACTATTCGAGATCAGCATTTGTACCCTGATCCCGTTTCACATCGTTCTGTGAGTGTATCCTTTTATCCAGTGCCACCAGAAGTGTCAGATTCCATGTTATATGTTGTTGCTTCTAGTTTGATTCGTGTTGTCGGCCCGATACACACCCATTCCGCAGCGCCCGCTAAGCCGGATGGTCGAGCGGTCACCCGTTTTATCCAAGGAACTCGACGAGTTGCACGTATTGTATTCCCTACAAAGATTCCATTGAAGCCTGTCCCACTCAGTACAATGTTAAATGTGGTGATCATATGAGACGTATTGACGTGCTTACTCAATTTCACTGTGGGAAGTGCAAGGAATTTGGACATAATCAGACAGAGTGTAGATATGTCTCCTCTCGACCGCTTACTACTCGGGATCGTTTACCTCTTTCTCGGAACGCAGAGCCAGCCATCTCTGCACGTCCTTCCTCTGCATCTTCCACAACGTTGGATGCTGAGTCGGCAGTACCCAACCACCACCTGTAACTGTTGCTCACTATCCTGATCTTCCATCGACTGCACCTTTCCGCACCCCTGATGTTCCTGGACATTCAGGTGGTGGCAGCGGTGCTTCGGATGCTAAGGTTTCAATCGCAGATTCCGAGGATACCTTTTGCAGTACTGGTGACTCTGCTCCCTGTGACGGATCTGTGGCAGACTCCAGATCTCGAAATGAGAAGCGACTGGCTCCCCACGGTGGCGGCGCGAAAGGTAAACGCGGAAAGCCTTCTGGTCACTCTCCTCGTGCTTCAGGTAGGAAGCGTACTTCTCCTGCTGCGTTCAAAGATTATGAAATGTCGATGGACATTGAGGTGTCCTCGGGTGTCCTCCCTTTGATGATTTTGCACAACAGCTGCGGCATTACAAAATATTAGAGCAACCTTTATCTCACCAACAACTTTATAATTTGCTCTGCTTTGATATGAAAAGGCCTGCAATAAAAGCTCTTGTTCTTGAAGCGGGAGCGCTCATACCGTCTGTTCTTCAACAGCTTACCAATGTAGCAGCAGCTATTCAAAATATGGACGAAGCTTCTGGTGATCATGGCGAACTTGTAACGATTCACCACCAAGTAGAGAAGTTTAAGACTGTTACTTCCACAATACATCAGCCAACAGTGGATTTGAATATTCCAGATTACAACGTTTAATTGTAGAGGTTTTGCTATCTCGGAGGTTAACTCTCTTGTGTATGGGGATTTGGTTTCTGCCCAGGCAGATCTTCTACTACTACAGGGGACTAACTGCGATACACATACCCCGTACCATTTATGGCGTACATGGCCCTGTACCTTTTTCCATGACTATCGTATTGGGAGACTTGGCGGTGTAGCAGTTTGTGTCCATCACCGTCAGTTGCATCGCTTCTCGTCTAATGCAATTCAATCTACAGGGTGTCCCACGATTCATTGGACAATGGAATGTCTCGTGATCAGACGAAACTGTTGAGGTGAAACAAAAAAACAATGTAAATTAGTGAAGATGAGCTACCACGGAATGCAAAAGTTGACCCCTTCCCCGGGGTTTGGGGGAATAGGAGGAAAATGAAAACGAAAATCTGTGATAAAAAAATTTCGTTAATGTACAATGTATGTCCAAAAGCTGCTCATTTGAAAGCCATGCTTATGAACAAATCATTAGTGAAAGCACAATTGAATTTCACCGAAAGCGCGCGAAATGGCGGGGGTGCGAAATATAATGTTCCATGTCTCCAAAACCCCAGACATAACACAGAAAGGAAACTGTTCGTTGCAAATGTAGATGCATGGAGGCATGAAACAACGTTCTATCAGACCCTTGTAATCGTACAGATCCACGTAATGTGTGTGCCGTGACGAGCCAGTACTGTTTGTTGTTTGAATGCACCGATGACATTACGCATGCTAACTTAACAACAAAATGGATACAACACCGAAGAGTCACTGTTTCGAGACAGAAAAACCAATTTTTATTTTCATATTGGAAAGTACAGGTCTTATGACTTATGACCTAAGATAAAGTGCCCAAATGTGTTCGTGCCAGCATGCACAAGTTCGGGTCAGCGTTAATTCCAGAGTGTGGAACTTTTGGATGTCAGAGCAGTCCTCAGCCCAGACAACATATCATGCGTGCAGATTAGCTGTTCAACTGGATAACAAAACATAAAAGGAAGCAAACTACGACCACATCGCATTACATGTTCAAAGTGACCACCATTGTTCTGGAGACTCATTTCGAATCTGGTCATAAGTGTTTTTTTTTTCTTTTTTTTTTATTGGAAGTTTAACGACCACCGTGAGCAACTCAATGGGCATATAAGCAGTCGCCCGTCCCTAATTTAGGTTCACTGGTTCCAGGGAAGGGAGAGAGCCAGTGCCGTAAGACAAACACAACATCCATGCCTCACCGGGATTCGAACCCGGACCCCGTTCGGACGAATGATCAGAGGCCATCGCTTAGACCACTGCGCCACCGGGGCGACCATAAGTGCTTTCTGTGTTGCTGATTGCACAGTTCTGAGCGATATTCTTCCACTTTCTGAACGTATTCTTTGTTGCAGTTCGTCCAGTGTATGCACTTCATTTGAATAAACAACTGTTTTCAAATGACCCCATAGGAAATAATCTAGTGGTGTCAAATCAGGAGATTTCGGAGGCCACTTGATTGGTCCATGGGTACCAATCCATCGGTTAGGAAACTGAACACTCAAATATTCCGTCGCAGGGAGAAAAGTATGTGGTGGTGCACTATCGTGCTGAAACCACGTATCCAGCCTTTCACTTAGTGGTATGTCCTCCAGCAACCCAGGTAAAATATTCCTCAGGAAATGAAGGTAGCGATTGCCTGTCAAAATACCTTCGTAAAAATAAGGACCTATGATGTGGTTATTCAGCATGCCACACCATACGTTTATACCCCAAACACGTTGAAACCGTGTTTGTCTCATCTAGTGAGGATTTATGTCATTCCAATAATGGCAATTGTGCCGATTTACAACTCCATTGTTGTGGAACCGTGCTTCGTCGCTCCATAGAATTTTCGCCTTAACGTTGACATTGTTGATGAGGACAGAGAAACAGGCCAGGAATTCTAACCTCCTTTCCGGATCATTGGCGTCCAATCCTTGTGTTAAGTGCAGTTTGTAAGGATGATATTTGTTATTGCGTAAAATACGGTGCACTGATGTTTTCGAAATGCCTACTTCACTGGATACTTGTCGCACTGAGGTACATGGATTCAAATGAAATGTACCCAGTACCGCAGCAGTGGCGGCTTTTCAGGTGAAATAGGTGAAGTGCCTCTTCACCTATTTTACTCAAAATAAAGTTTTATTCAGTATTTTTTTATAATATTCTTTTTGCTTTTATTCAGTTCCAAAATACTCAAAATTTTGAATAGATATTAATTCACATGGCGCACTCAATACGGAAAACAAATCCTTATATGCAAAACAATGTAAGTGAAGAGCCGAAATGAGAATGCTTGGAAGTCTGCAGTTTTCCGCCTATTTGCCATGGTAACCGTGACGTCACCCTTCCCAATCTGCTCGCTCAAGTGAAGTGTTTCAGCTTCACACGCCTTACCTCTGCATCTTTCAGTTTTTGAGCCTAAAGTCATGAGAGATCACGATGGAGCGGGTGTTAATTTTTTTTTTTTTTTTTTTGGCCCTGCTTACTTTTTAGTAATAAACATTCGGCGTGGAATAAAGACGGATTCTCAGATTTATTAAGCGTAACACGGTCACTTCATAAACATCGTGATTCTAGCGAACACCTGAAATGCGGATTAATGTTAAGGAATTTTGAAAAAATTCAAAACACCATTGCCGATGCCCTGAGGGAAAATGCTAGGCTTTTGAAAACGCATTTTAACGAAAACGTTCGTTTAAATAGACTTTTCCTGCAGACAGTGATTGATGCAGTATTAATCTATACTGTATTTGAGCAAACAAGAACTAGCATTCCATGGCCATGACGAAAGCATGGGCTCGATAAATCGTGGAAATTTCATTGAATTACTTTCATTGTTGATATGAATAAGTTCTTTAGAAATTGAAAATCAATACGAAAGGATAAAAAACTATTCAAAATGAATTAATTGAATGTATTTATGAATATATAAACGATCACGTCAAAAATTTAATATTTTTTTATTGTTGATTCGGGAGGTGTATTGGTTGAGTGATTTTTTTGATTGGAGGTTTAACGACCACCGTGAGCAACTCAATGGGCTATAAGCAGTCGCCCGTCCCTAATTTAGGGTCACTGGTTCCAGGGGAGGGAGAGAGCCAGTGCCGTAAGACAAACACAACATCCATACCTCACCGTGATTCGAACCCAGACCCCGTTCGGACGAATGATCAGAGGCCATCGCTTAGACCACTGCGCCACCGGGGTGGCAAAACCGCAAGATGCAGACCAATCATAGCAGAAACTCGATGGTCCTCCACTTCGAAATTAGTAAGTGTAGTTGTTGAAGATTGGAATAAATTGAAGGAAGTGTTCGGATTATGGACGAATAGCGAATAATCAGACAAAAAATTATATCATCTTGCCAAGGGGTTTTTTAATGATATTAACACTTTCGAATTTACATTTTTGGCTCCACCGATCTATTATTCGAACTTTTGAAGAAAAAAATAACTAAACATAAACTACTGTGTAACTCAAATTAAAAAAAACAAAAAAACAAAAACAAAAACAAAAACGCGTGAAATTTAGAGCCATAAAAAGAACGATGAGTTATTTGAAGCCCAGTTTGGAAACGCTAGCAAAATCACAGAAATAAGCACGGGAATATGCTGCTCTTACACAGGAAACAGTTTTTCAAAATTATAAACAATTGTATTTTAAAATTTTGGACCACATTCTTATGGAAATGGATATAAGATTTCAAGACTGTAAGAAACTTCAATTTGTCTGACTTGCTGACACAACCAAATTCGAATAATTTAATGCATGCTTTCCCGCTCGCGCTCTTGAAAATCTACATGTTTACGGAAACATATTTACTAAACATAGAGCTTTAAAAATGAACTGAGTCTTGTATATGCCGATGAAAAATTAAGGAATATAATGACTCAAGAACTCCTTCGAGTGTTTCACGGAGACAAAGACATATTTACAGATTATAAATTGGTTTTCCTCAGTTTAACAATTCCATCTACAAGTGTGCCAGTGGAAAGAAGTTTTCTTAAAAGAATACAAACTTGCCGCCCCGGTGGCGCAGTGGTCTAAGGCGCTGGCCTCTGAACATTCGTCCGTAAGGGGTCCTGGTTCGAATCCCGGTCAGGCATGAATGTTGTGTTTGTCTTACGGCACTGGCTCTCTCCCTTCCCTGGAACCAGTGACCCTAAATTAGGGACGGGCGATTGCTTATAGCCCATTGAGTTGCTCACGGTGGTCGTTAAACCTCCAATCAAAAAAAAAAAATACAAACTTGCTCAAGAAACACTAGTTCCCAAGATAGACTTGCTTCTCTGGCAAATATTTCTATTTAGGCAGACATTTTATCGATGCTCACGAAGTAACAACCATCTAACCATATTATGGCGTCATAATCGACAAATCTGCAGCTATAAAAGGAAGAAAAATTGATTTAATATAAAAAAATAAGTAAGTCCTCATTAAGGGATTTTCATTGTAGACAGTAGATATATTTTCATAGTGCTCTTGTACCGCTTCACCTATTTTTCCAACCACGAGCCGCCACTGTACTGCAGTAGCATGTGCCTCATCAGTTGCAGTTTTTTGATGGTGCGCTTTTTTCCTGGATGGCAATGTGCCACTACTGCGCAGTTTGTGTTCCACATGTCGAAATAAGTTTTTACTAGGCGGATGACGGTCTGGATATTTCTCTCTGTACATTTGGGCTGCTGAAAGGCAATTTCGTTTACACTCTCCGTAAATCAGTAGCATATCTACATATTCATCATTGGAGAATACCATCGTACCTTATGGTCTCCGCAGGTTAAAGAAAACAAACTGACCTGAAAAACTTGGTCGACAACGCTGTGCAATAATTACGGAATACCACTGGACGACACTACTGTCTAGAACACGATTACAGCAGGAAATGCCAGCATTCAGTAAGAGTACTGGAATACCGTTCATACGTCGTCTGACATCTCACTTCAGGAAACGTAGTCTCATACGATATTTGCATAATCCCTTTCACTGCGACATGTATTCAGTTGGTTTAGGTGTTGACGAACAAGGAACGTATGACCTCACACCTCTTGGTACGTAGCTTCGTACAAAATCTGCATAATCCCGTGAACGCTAACATGGCGATATTCCTTATGACGACATCGAAAGCAGCTGTCTTCTGGTAGGTATCTTTTGCACCGCAAACTCATTTTCGCGATGTTTTTCGTCCACTTCTACTTACACTCCCTCCAACACGGGAGAACAGTTAATTGCACAAGCTGTGGTGTCTACTGTTCGGTATTTCATGTGGTTCTTTTACATCGCATAATACAGACCAATTGAATCGGCCAACGGCGCAATTGCATTTATTCGCGGAATGTCGTACATTCACCCTCGATGAGCCGTAATCTGTTTCAATGAGTATGGCGCAGCATGCGTTGCCACCACAATGGTATTTTGCGATATTCTGTTTAGTTTGTTGGAGGACCTACACTAAGTGAATCGGAAAACCCACGGTTTCAGCCAGATGGTGCGCTGCCTCTTCCTTAGGACCCGATATGAGGATCGGGGAGGTGTCAATATCCTATAGCACGTTTGTTTCACGCCTCCATTCATCTACATTTGCAACAAACAGTTTCCTTTCTGGGTTATTTCTGGGGTTTTCGAGACATGGAACATCACATTTCGCGCGCTTTCGGTGAAATTCAATTGTGTTTTCGCTAATGATCTGTTCTTAAGCATGGCTTTCAAATGAGCAGTTTTTAGACATACGTTGTACATTGACGAAATTTTTTATTGCAGATTTTCGTTTTCATTTTCCTCCCATTCCCCAAAACGCGGGGAAGGGGGTCAACTTTTGCATTCCGTGGTAGCTCATCTTCACTAATTTACATTGCTTTTTGTTTCACCTCAACATCTTCGCCTGATCACGAGATATTTCACTGTCCAATGAATCGTGGGACACCCTGTATATCTCCGGATCGACAACAATGTTTTTCGTTTACTATTGATAATGTTACCTATCATGTGCTAAACGCACACTTCCCGCAGAATGAATCTCTGATGACAGGCTTTTGTGATTTTCTTCGAGACGCCCTTGCTGCTCTTCCCGCTCAGGATTTTGTTATCCTGGGTGGGGATTTTAACTGTACTCTCGAGCCTTCCCTCGACAGGTGTTCATCAAGAGGTGAATACCGTCGTAATCTCACATCTTTGCTTTCCCTTATCATTCATGACTTTCAGCTTGTTGACGCTTTTCGGCATTTACGACCAACTGACATTTCCTACACGTGGCATGGTCCGAAGACACGTGGCTCTTCATTGGCGCGACTTGATCGTGTGTATGTCTCGACGACGATGACTCCGTCCATTACAGACGTGGTGCACCTTCCTACGGTTTTCTCCGACAACTGTGCAGTATGTCCCACTGTCTGTGAGACTTCTACACCTCCTCGTACACGTCGCACGTGGACTTTTGATGATGAGCTTCTCACGGACTCTGGATTTTGTGCCGCAGTAAACCGATTTCTGACCAATAGGCGATGTCTTTTAGACTCCACACCGAGTGCTCTGCATCTTTGGATGAAGGTTAAGAGTGATCTGAAGTTTTTTGTTCGCAATTACTCCTTTACTGTTTGCACCGAACGTTTACAGTAGATTGCCAATCTACGAGGTCATCTGTCAATTCTGACTCCGGCAGACCCTATGTACACCGTGTATCAAAGTGATCTCTCTGCACTTCTTAAACCATTAGCACGGCAGGCTGTCCGGCGGATGCGCTGGCGTCATATCTCCTTGTCTGCGCAGTCGTATGAATACTTTGCTAAAATGGAGTCTAAGAAGCGAGCCTCATCCTCCATACGACATCTCCGCCTCGCTGATGGTACCGTTACTGATGATTAATCCATCGTGTGTTCCCATGTTCGGAATGCCTTTGTGGGCAAGTACCAAGCGGTAACGCAGGCTACTGATCTTTCTTCTTCCTCGTTTTTTTTTCTAATTTCTCTCAGGTCCCAGCTCACCTTTGTTCTTGCTTACAATCGGAATTTTCCCCTTCTGAACTCCGAGAGGCGTTCGCGTCTCTTAATCCGCATGCTTCTCCAGGACCTGAAGATCTTCCACTTTCCTTTTACCGTGCTTTCTTTTCGTCCTTACTACCCTTTCTCTCAGCATGTTTTTCTTGTTCTCTTTCTTCTTCTGCGTTACCGCCGGACTTCACTGTATCACATATTACTCTCCTGCCTAAAAAGGGAGACCTTTTGGACTTGACGAATTGGTGCCCCATTTCAATTCTCAACTTAGATTACAAATTCTACACTAAATTACTTTCTCGCCGACTAAAAACCGTCCTTCCTTTTCTTGTTTCTCCCGACCAGTCATACACTGTGCCTGGTCGGTCCATTAATAATAATACCACTTTTCTAATTCTTCTTACCTTCCTTGCTCGTAAATTTTCTGAACCTTTGGCACTCCTTAATATCGATCAAAAATTTGCCTTTGATAACGTTTCTCACGATTATCTCTGTATTGTTCTTACTTCTTTTGGTTTCCCTCCTTCTTTCGTTTCTATCCTTCTCAGTCTCTACCGGGGTGCCCGTCTTCACGTTTGAACTGCCTTCTTCTTGACGGCGGCTGTGCCTTTCCAACGTGGGATCCGGCAGGGTTGTCCCCTTTCGTGACAGCTCTTAGCCTTGATCTTTGAGCCCTTTCTTCTTGCAGCGAAACGACCCCTTCTCTCTGCTATGCCACCTACAGTCGCAAGCACTAGGCATCACTGCTGTGTATATATTGCGTATGCCAATGATGCTACGTTCTGCTTGCGTTATGATCATCTTTTTGATGTTTTATATCAAGTTTATCGTTCCTCTGCGGACTTATCTGGTGCTGCTCTTAATGCTGCAAAAAGCACCGGCTTATGGTGTGGGTTATGGGTGGGCCGCACTGATGCCCCATTGGGTGCGGTGTGGTCCTCTTCGACTCAGAAAATCCTTGGTATTTATATTGGGCACCCGTTTACGGCAGCAGCTACTTCGTGGGATGCTTTACGCCCACGTCTTCACCGTACGGTGGAATTCTGGAAATCAACGCACTCGTACACTTCCTACCATCATCGTGCTGCCATTGTACATCGCTACATCTTGCTACTTTGTTTCTTTACCTGGTATTCTACTGTACTGCCTACGTATCGTCTTGATCATGTCAAAAGTCTATATACATCGATGATTTAGACCACAAAGCACTGGGTCACGGCGGCGACGCTCAATCTTTCACAGGAGCACGGAGGCATCAATTTGCCGGATGTGCACATATATTATCGTGCTCAACGACTTGTTTCCTTTCTTCGGATCTTGGTTGCTCCCACTCCGTCCCTTTCTTCTACCCTTGATGTTCTTCCCTCTCTTCACGATCCAACTTTCTCCTTTATCTCCAGGTGGATTCCTTCTCTTCATCTTCCATTAGTTTTCCTTCTGTTCTTTCTGAAGCTCTGACGTTCCTCCGCGCTCTTCCCCTTTTTTGGGCCCCTCCGACCACCACCCTTGATCTCTTGGATGAACCTCTTTTCTTTTAAACCCTCGTCCATTCCTCCCGACAGCCTTTTTTGCTTTTGCCTTCCTAGATCCGCTCCGGTATACCAACTGTTCGAACACTCGTTAATCCCGACTTGACCTAGAAATTCCTTACCTCCTTATTTTCCGATCCTTTACCTTCCCATGCTGCTGATTATGCTTTTCTTTGCTCTTCCCTAGGTTTTCTTTATCCATCTCTGGTCGATTCCCATGGCCTCGTCTCTGTCCTTGGTCCCAGTCTCCCTATTCCTTTTTTTTCTCTCTTAGATGTGTTTCTGTCCTATTCTCTCGGTTTCCACTGTTTCCTTTTACCGTTTCTTTCGTACACCTACCGCAGCTCCGCGCCCAATTTCTGCTGTTTCTTCTTCCCTCTCTCAGGCCATGTGGTCTGCCTCTTCTTCTGCTCTTTCTGCACCGTTGGAGTGTAACATTCACTGGCGATATCTTCACCGCCGGCTTCCTGTCCCTCTTCTTCTATCCCGTATGTCTCTCCTTTCTTCTTCCATTTGCCCACTTTGTGAGTCCATAAAAGATCTCGACCATATGTATTGGCATTGTCCCATCCTGATTCCTGTTTTGCATTGTGTATTTCGTTTTGCGAACCATATACTTCCCGAAATTTACCTTTTCTCGCCTATTCCTGGTTGCTTTTAACGAAGCACCCTCCATCTCGTTTGCTGGACGTTTGCGTCTTTCTCTTTCTTTTGGTGAAACAAGCAATATATATCTATCATCTTTATCTCCGGAATGCCGCAGACTCTGCTAATCCACTTATTGCGAGTGACACAATCCTCACCTATTTTCGCAGCCGCTTAACAGATCGCCTCCGCTTCGAATATGCAGAAGCACAATCAACTAATTCCTTAGCCCGGTTTCTTCAAGTCTGGGCGCAGGATGTCAGTTGGTTCCGGATTGATGGTAACACTGTTAGTCTATCGTTTTAACCACTCAGTGCTCCTTGCAAGTTGGAACGTGAGGAGTTTTCTTTGTTCTGTAGTCTTTTGTTTGTTGTTTCTTCCTCGCATTGTCGTGATTATTGTGCTACCTTTAAATTGCGTTAAGAGGATAAGTATTTTGGAGCGTGACTACTGTGCCCCTGTATTTTCCCTCCTGACACAGGTTATCCATCATGTGTTGTTCTATTATGGTGGTGTCCTCATGAGTTTGAGGACTCTTGTTTCGAATTCGTTGAACGACGTGTTCTAACCTTTTCATTGTTGTTCTGTGTATGTGTTCTGTAGTATATATTGTGATAGTGCTGTAATCCCGAGCCATTTGTATTGTATCTTAGTATTGTGCTGAACCATTGACTTGCCTCAGTATTACTATGTTCTATTGTACAATGTGCTAATGGAGCTAGGAATTGTTATGTTTATATAATTATTGATTATAAATTGTGCATTTTTCTGGATGAGTTGCTTGGCGCCATGGAAAATCGGCTGACGCCTACGTTTCTCACTATGACATAACCCAGGGTTTGTTATGAGAATTTATTTGCTCCTTTCCTAGTCCTTCTGTCTTATTGTTTGCCTCTACCGTATTGTTGCATTTTGCTTATGTCTTTATTTTGTTTTTCATGTACTGTTCTGACGTCGTTTTTGTTTTTTATTTTGTTGCGTAATGTGCAAACTTTCAGTGCATTGTATAGCAGATTAGTTTTCTTAGTGCCCACATGTTTTATCTGTTAATCGCTTGCACAGCTCCTTGCATGTGACATTTTTTTTTCTGGTGTTTTTAGAGATTTGCACATGTGTTTCGTTTTTTTTTCATAGTGTACAAGTTTCATGTGTTTCCTCCCTGTGGTTTTGCATTGTCTTTTTATAAGTTTGGTTACCTATGTCGACCACTATGTTTTCCTGTAACATTTGCACCATGTTTTGGTCTATTCATGAGAGATTGTTGGCAATGTCATCATCATCATCATCATTGTCAACCATTATCAATCCACTGCTGGACGAAGGTCTCCCCAAGTTTCCTCCACAACGGTCTGTCTTGTGCCAGTCTCCTCCATGTCACCCCTGCATACCTTCGAATTTCATCCACCCATCTCCCATGTGGTCTTCCTCTGGGTCTTTTCCTGTCCCTTGGAATCCAATCTAAAATTTCGGCTGTCCATCGATGATCTGTCCTTCTGGCAGTATGTCCAGCCCATTGCCATTTCAGGGATTTAACTCTGATCATGATGTCTTCCACTCTTGTCATTTTTCGGATCCACGAGTTCCTCTTCTTATCTCTCCTGGTTACACCAAGCATGCACCTCTCCATGCCGCTTTGAGTTGTTTGCAGCCTTTGTATGTCTCTTTTAGTTAAGGTCCCCGTCTCTGCACCATACGTAAGCACTGGAAGGATGCATTGATCAAACACTTTTCTTTTAAGACATAAGGGCATATTGCTCTTGAAAATTATGCTGTTTCTTCCAAAAGCTCTCCAGGCAAGTTTTGTACGCCGATTAATTTCTTCATCAATGTGACCCTCACTTGATATCTGCTGTCCAAGATAAACGTACATGTCTGTTATCTCCAGCTTTTCTCCATCAATCGATAAATCTTCATTTCTTGTAAAAGCATTGAACATCACTTTTGTCTTCTGAAAGTTCATTTTTAATCCCACTTCTTTACTCTTGTCAGCAAGTTCTTGGATCATACTCTGCAGCTCTGATGGGGTAGTTGCAAAAATGACTACGTCATCAGCAAAACGAAAGTGGGTTAGATAATCTCCATTAATCTTTATCCCCTTGTTTTCCCAGCTCAGCGACTGAAAAACACCCTCCAATGTGGCATTAAAGAGCTTCGGAGATATGGTGTCACCTTGTCTCACTCCCTTTCCAATTTTTACGTGTGTTGTATTTTCAAACAGCCTAATCTTTGCACTTGCATTTTCATAGATGTTATTAATAATATTAATGTATGCATCTTCAATACCGCAGGTTTTCAGAGCCATTCTAACTGCTGATGGTTTCACCGAATCAAAGGCTTTTTCATAATCGATAAAAGCCATGCACAAAGGAAGTTCATATTCCCTCGCTCTTTCAATTAGTTCTCTCAGCACGTGGATATGATCTATTGTGCTGTAGCCACTCCTGAATCCAGCTTGTTCTCTCGGTTGAGCCATGTCCAGTGTTAACTTCAAGCGGTGTGAAAGAACTTTGGTGAAGATTTTATAAACTACTGATAGGAGGCTGATAGGTCTGTAGTTTCCGAGATCCTCAATGTCACCTTTCTTATGTAGCAGGATCATTGTAGCGGTGTTCCAATCCTCAGGAATCTTTCCTTCATTAAGGCATCGAGTAAAAATTTGGGCGAGTACTGTTTCGATTTCTCCACTTGCTTCTTGTATGATGTCTACAGTAATTCCATCTTCTCCTGGAGCTTTTCCTCGCTTCATGTTCTTGATTGCATGTGCAACTTCTACTGGAAAGACTGGAGGAACTCTGGTACTGGTATCTTTCATGATGTCTGGAGTGCATATATCATCCCTTTCATATAATTTGGAGTAGAAATCTTTCACTCTTGTCAAAATTTCGCCTCTATTTCTTGTTACAGAACCGTCTTCTTTTCTTAGTGCCATAATCTGTTTTCTTCCCTTACTGAGATGTCCCTTTGCTATCTTTAGGCTTTGTTTGTTTTTAATTGCTTTCCTCACTAGTTCACAGTTGGATTTCCTTACGTCTTCAGTGATACTTTTTCTTACTGTCTTGCATAGCTCTATATATTCTACTTTGGACGTCACATCTTCTTTAACTGTCCTCATCTCTCTTCTTTTTCGCATCAACATTTTGGTTTTTCCTGATAATTTGTTCACATGCAACTTGTTCTTAGACCCAGCTAATTTTGTTGCTGTTTCCATAAGAGCTTTGGTTACTTTTCTGTTAACTTCAGAGATGTCCACTTCTTCCGATGTTAGGCCTTCTAAAGCAGAGAACCTGTTCTTCAGTTCTAACTTGAAGGTATTATGGTGTTTTTTAAGGTTGGTTATGTCAATAGATTTTGTTTGTCTTATGAGCTTGCCACGTTCAAGTTTAGTGTTGAGGTGCATCTTACATCTCACCAATCTATGGTCACTACCTGTGTTGAACTTGTTTAGCACACTGCAGTCTTCTATGACGAAATTTTTGTTACACATAATAAAATCAATTTCACTTGTCGTCCCATTTGGATGTCTCCATGTCCATTTCCTGTGTGGCTTTTTCTTGAAGAAGGAGTTCAAGATGAAAAACCCTTCTGCCTCTGCAAACTCAACGAGAGTATTTCCACGCTGGTTTCTGTTGCCATGACCGAATTTACCTACTAAAGTTTCATTCTGTTGGCAATGTATCGCCACTTAAATCTTTTAATTTTACGGTTTTTTCCAGAGACTAGTTTTACTCCGACATATGTCGTTCTCATATATTGATATCAAATTCCTTGAGGTACCCTATGTGTTCTTATTCTTTTAGCTTACTGTTTTGATTTTTATGTGTACCATTGTAGATACTGTGATAGTTTCTCACCCGTTTTAACTTTCTGGTTTATTTCCGGACAGGGTCATGCTCCGGCATTTGTAATTATTCATGTTTGTTCTCGTTATTTCTCGTGTTTTATGAGACCAATAAAGATTGTTTGAACTACAGTCAATGACGTTATGAACAACAATGAGCAAAACATTTAACTTACTTGTGAAAATACCCGTTTTTTTTATGTCGGCCGTTATGTTATATCCATGGTGTATACATGTCTAAAACAGTACCTGGTCCAAACCTGACATATTTATTTTTTATGAGAACTATTTAAAGCGCAATTTGCAACACACACGGAACTAGCATATGCTTGCTTTCACTCCTCGCTAATGGCGGAACATCCGGTTTTCAAAAACTCACGGAAGTAGCTAGGTATTTGCCAGTCTATTCTCTCCGAGGAGGTTAGAATCCTTGATTCGTTCCAAGGTCTTTGGCTTCAAAAAACACAATGTTTACATCTGTTCTGCCCGTAGTGATATTATACCGGTGTATCGATAGTAGAGGTATAGCGTCTAAAAGGGGAAGTGTGCCGTGCGAACTCAAAATCTGCGTTCGAAATATGTCCCACGCCGCATCGCGGCACTGCAGAACGGCGTCTGTGTCAAAGATTGTGTGTACTGTTGTGCAATGTGAACCAAACAACAGGGGTTGGATTAGGATATGTACGATTTTCTTAAGTGTGTGATTATGGAAACACATTTTATGGTTCAGTGAAATGTCTACGTCTGGCGCAGAGTGCAGCGTCGGCAAATGTAATTGAAAGTATAATTATGCGTGATTTAAATTGATATGCTACCTCCTCGAAGAATGCCTACCAAAAGGCTAACAAATGGCTTGTATGTGCCAAGTAAAGAAGTGCTGTTTGGAAAATTTAAATGTATGTCACTTAGTAGCGGCTAGTGGTAAGCTGAGTCGAATCTGACGAAAAAGACAGGCTACGGTGCGAAATAGTCACGTGCACAACTTAGTGCTGTCGCCAAGTCAATCGGTTGAACAGCCATTGCGTTTCATTGTTGGTTCACATTTGTTTGTATTGAGTGAGTGTTCCGTTTATTGCCATTTGGATACACGTATAGTTTTGTAAGGTAGGTATTATTATATTTCTAAGGTAAGGTTAATTCTTAGTAAACGTTTTATTTAGTTTTAGTAATAATTATAGGTTTAATGAGTAGATCTTAGTTTCACACGTGTTGAAATCTGTTCATGTCTCGTGAATAGTGAAGTATAAAGAAGTGAGTTATTCTGTAGTGTTGAATTCTTATTTCAAATAGAATAATTAATATATTTTGCCAATGCCGATTCACATAGAGCTTGAATATTACCAGAAATCAGGGCAACTTTTCAGGAAATTAGCCTTCGTAATTTGTATAACATTTGCATCTCCAACAATCGTTAGCCCTTTCTTTACGAAATTAATGCTTGAACTGTTGTTGCATTGTAATGTGTCTCTGAATTAAAGAGTACATTTTTAATTTCGTAACTTAATGCAACTGTGATATAGCATTTGTCTGATTGAATTTACTAAAGCTGTCTGAACAGTGTGGACAGATTATGTTGAAAAACTTGCATGATCAACTTTATTCTAACTGTACAAAACATAGGGAACTACTTTCGATTAAAAATTTCATATCTAGTTCTTCACTTGTATTAAAAGGTGTAATTCTTTTTACAGGAATTGCCAAAATTTGCCATGCCACAGTGTTGCAGTGTTAGTGGCTGCTAGTTAAATTATAGAAGTCAAAAGGAGACTTACAACTTTTGCCATACCAATTGTCTTATACAAAATCTGCTGCATACATTTAAACAGACAAAGTTCTGATTTTAGATTTCCTTGTTCATTTTCCGTGGAATGTTTGTGTATGAGTAGCTTGAAAACTAAATAGGAAAACATAACTCTCCTCAGCTGGAAAATACTCTTGAACAACTTAGTGAAAGCCAAACATGACAACTGAAATTATTTGAAATCACGTGAAAGGAAAATTAAGAAGTTGAAAGTCTGAACGCTTAGTTTTGTGTGCCTCTCCTTAGTGCATAGTGTGCACAGAGAGTAAGTCCTGAGATAGGAAAAAGAGTTCAAACTTATCAAATATTTTATATGCAAAAGTGTATAGCCAGGTTGGTTAAAGTATTGAAATGTATTTTTCTTCTGTAATAAATGAAGATAACATTTCTGAAAAGTTATCTTTGAAACTGGAAAGTAAAGATCCGTCATATTTGGTTTAATTTTATTTGAAACTTGTATACCAGGAAGCAGTACTTCAGTTAGCTTCTCGTAACATATTTCCAATCTTTTTTCTGCTTCATCACATATTCACACAGTGATGCGGAGTGGTTGGTGGCATTCTGTACTGAAGATTTGTATTTAATATTTGGTGGTGTCTTTTTTTTTTTCAAATTGGAACTAATACTGTTTGTGCAGTGGTTGCCCGTCTTCAAAATGGACCAGAGGTCCTCATTTACTAGCAGGTTTGATTTCATCTGTCAAAATTCATTTGAAAATCTATGGACTATTTTCTTTCCGTGGAAGATGATGCTGTACTCCTTCGCGTCATGGGGTCCGGCTAGTCCCTCAACGACACCATACCCGTACGAGTTCCATGTCACTTATTTTCAGATTAATAAATGTTAGCAGTAATATTGTAGCATTTTTGTTTATGTTTCAATACTGTACCAAAAATTCCAGGAAATTTCTCTTATTTTTCATACTTACCACTATGACTTCATTGCCATAAAATTTTTGATAAAAACACCTGTGAGAAATTAACTGAAGTGTTACTGTGTGTGTGTGTGTCAGAGCTGAGTTCGGGCTGAATTTCAAGATCCTGAGCCTGAAGTATGTCAGCTCGAACGAGCCCGAAAACTATGATTAACCTGTTAAGCATTGAAAAAAGTCTTCCAGACTTCCACTCTTTCCTACCCATGCAATTAACTGATGTCTTTCTCAACTGCGGAGTGGAGAAGGGATGTCTATCTATTTCTATAGTTACCTTTAACCATTCATTTATTCCCGAAATGTTTTTTGGGGGAGGGGGGGGACATCTGGAGGCACAACAAACTATGTCGTATGTTGCTCAATAGAATTAGCAGGGAGCTGCCCCTTTGAGGTAGGGAGCAAAATTCCGTCAGCTTGCTATCTACTATCTATGCTTCTTAAAACTTATCCTTGGCAGAAATCCTGTAATTCATGGCCTATGGTATTTTGTTATCCAAGCCCGGAATGGATAGCCCTGCAGAATTCCTACTCCCCATTTGACCCAGTTGCTGAAGAATTCTCTTTCACAACTAGAAAGTGTAAAAAAAGTCTCGTGTGCTAAATTATATAAAATCACATTAAAAGAAAAAGGAAGAAAATTCTTCCCCCTCTCTCCAAGCCCGAACTCCAGTAAGTATTACACAGCCAGCGCCCGGTTCGGGCTCGGCCTGTCTCAGCACTGGTGTGTGTGTGTACTAGTGCTTAGCTTGACATTTATAGTAGGTATATTGAAAGTAAAAATTTAATTTTACTATAATGAGCAAATTTGGCTTCTAGTAAAGAATGTTAGTAAAATGTATAAATTCCCTAGTGTTATGAAAAACTACTAACCAATTCTGCTTAATTCCTTTAGAAATGTGTGGGAAATATTTATTTATACTGTTAAAATGTTGTCTAATCTAAAAAGTGATATCAAATATGTTTTATAAAAAAGTAGATCACAGGTATGAACATTACAAGAGTAGATTTTAGGTAAAGAAAATAATTGACATAACTCATACATAAAATATTCAGATGGTAACACACACTGGAGGATCTAAAGCTGAGATAATTTTGATGTAACTTGTGATGATTCAAACTATTTGAAACAGATGTCTTAATTTCTGCCATTGGTTAGCAAGAATTCTTTTTTTATTTTGTTGTGTGTATCTATAACTTTGTTGCAGATGCTATCACATAAAGGAAGTTTTGGGTAACAATCTGAAGCTGAATACTGTTTAGCTTGTGATGACTTCCTTCTTTCAAACTATTTGAAACAGACATTTGAGGTACATTTATGTAAAAGAATGGACCCATTTGTTTATTTTTAATAGTATTTTTTTACTTTGTTCCGCTTGAAGATACAAGACAAATTCATAGTCAATAGGTAAGTTGATACTTTATCCAAATGTAGTATTTATGCTAATTTTTAAAACAAACTAAAAAATTAATTTCTGAATTGTAGCAAAGTGCTTTAATAATATGAGGGTGGATCAAAAAGTTAGTTACACTGTTGAATAAAAAAATCAAGGATATACTCAGGGGATGTATGTTGGTTTACAACATTAATTCATTTTTCGACATAGTCGCCTAAGGACTGTAAACATTTATCGGAACGTGCGATTAACTTTCCCATACCTGTACAAGAAAAGTCCAGTTTGGTGCAACTAGTTAAGGACCGCACTTTTCACAGCCTCATCCGTTGGGAATCATTGTCCACTAAGCTCCTGTTTCATTTTACCGAACAAATGGTAGCCGCATGGGGATAAGTTGGGGCTGTAAGGTGGATGCTGCCACAATTCCGACTTGAATTAATGCAGCAATTCCCTTAGTTTTCCGTGCTGTGTAATGTTCTTGGACATCAGTGTGACACCTTCGCTCAACTTACCCCGGCATCTGTCCTTAATTGAATTTCGCAAATTTAATGGTGTTTGGCAATATGAGTCACTTGATGGTTGTCTCTTTTGACAGAAATTCTGTGTAAACAACAGATTCACAGTCATCATGACCACTCCCGCAGACAGAGACAGTTGGACTTTTCACGTCTTCCTTGTTGGGGAGGTGACATGTTTCCATTCCATGGACGATCGTTTGATTTCAGTTACGTAACAGTAAATATGTGATTTCAGATTGCTTATAGAGATATATTTCCCACGTATAATAAGAAGAAATATTTCTTCCCCAGTGTTTACCTGTATAACTGGGAATTTGCTAAGCATCGACCTGACTCTAAATAGCTGAGCTACGATGAAGCAAGGCTCGCTTTGACTGGCGAAAATCTGATATGAAATGTAAACTAGAACAATCTGTAGGATGCATAATGCTGTATTTAGTTCCAGAACAGTCTGCTGATATACCAAATGTCTTCCACATATTCCTGGTCCAAGAAGCCCCATCACACGTAATGAAATTAACAAACAGACCTGCATTTTCAGTGAGAATAACAGCTTTAATAATTAATTTTGCTAGCAAAGTTCCACTTATATTGTTACTTGTGGCAAAAACACCAATTATTTGGGTCCAATCTCCATTTAATGGCTGAAACACCATTACCAGTCCGTGATTACATGGGGTATACTTAACAGTTTTTGAAGTGTATGGCCCAATATGAACAAACCCTAATATTTCACCAGATGATTTTGCATGCAGTTTTTCTGTAAGCTTCACTTCATCTATTAATATACCACCATGTCTTGCAAAAGGCTCCATTTCACTTGTTTTCTTTGAAATAGTTTCAAACGTCAGTGCATTGAATCCAAAACTGCTGTTGTAATTTGAAATATACTTTCTAATAGTTGTTCTATTAGGTAGGATCATGATTTTGTGTTTCCGTATGTGCTCGTACAATTTTGGACTTTTATGTGCATTAGTAAGCATTCAAGTAACCATTCTTTGGTATATGACATACCTCTTGCAGATTTCTTTTTTGCTGCCTTATAACAATGAATAACCATTTGCTGCTGCTTAATGCGTAATTCTGCTATTTTTTTCATTAATGGAAAGTTCTGTAAAATTCCTTTTTTTTTTTTATTTAAGTTTAATTAGAGAGCGAAATAACTAGTTTCTTCAGCCTGTTGATTTTCCGAACTGTATTTTGATACTTATTTTTAAATGTAGCCTTTCTTCTATGATAAGCTATTTTGTGCAAAAGTAAGCCCTGCAGATACTTACATCTGAGGCAAGTCTTTGTTGTTCCTTTCGTTACACAATTTTTGCTGTACAAATTATTCTAAAAAATAACTCCACTTTCAAGGTACTTCATGTTATTTTCAAATTCTGAAATGGAGCCTGTGCCATGACATACTGTTAGCCTATCAGTGTCTCGAATAATGGATTTTGATTCATCTTTAGAAGTAATATTAGAAACTGAGTTAATTTTTATTCCACGTAAATACACTTTACAGGTAACCTCTGGTTAACTTTTGGTAACAACAACCAGTTTTTCTGTTGTCAATGAATTTGACAATTCACATTTGAATGAATGAACATGGAAAATTATGCACTTTGAATTATTTGCAGGAATTTGCTTACCCCAAAATACTGAAGGCTGTGATATTCAGAAGGCAGTTCCGTGTAACTCTTTGGGAAGTGAATTCCAAGCTATTTAAATTACCATCAGGCTTATCATCGGTTTCCCTAACTTTCCTGTATTTTGCCAGAGTTTTTGACAAATAATGGGGAAGGTTTGGAAATATTGTTGGAATTGCATCTGGTGTCAAGATGGGCCGATCTCTGGGTATTAACACAGTCTCCTCATTTATTTTATGCACAAAATTTCGAACCACAAATCTCTCAAAGTGCAGTTCACATACAGCACTAAATTTGTCGTAAGTTTTTATCTGCACATCTGCACCGGGAATCAATCTTTGCCACTGCTGTAAAAGTTTATCATTTTTGGGTATTCCAAAGAGTGACGGCTTACTGTTTTTGTACTGAGTATTGCAACCTGGCACAAAACTATGGTTATTTCTCTTCCGCATAATGAGCTAAGTATAACTTATATACAATATTTAGGTAATCCACATTCCTTCTAAAACCTAAAACATAACACGTTTTCGTCTAAATTACCGTTCTTTTCACAGTAAGCAACACGAATTTAGTTTCCCGCTCCCATCACAGTAAGAAAGAGGGAAGGGAAGGCGATCGAAGCGCCATCTACGAAGGGGACAAATTTCGGTATCCACGCCAATCATTACGTACGCTAGGCGCTCGGCACACTTTCCCTTCTAGACGCTATAGTAGAGGCATGTCATCCAGGCAAGCTCCAGCCTCCAGGTATCCTCGAGGGTCGGGTGTTCTGTCCTTGTGAACTTATCATCTCCCTTTACGGTTCCCACACAGCTGTTCCTCAAGGGCACGAGGCACATGCTATGTTTAAGAATGGCCGCTCGTAAGTCAGGGCTAAAAAAAGTATTCATTTCTGCATTCCCCACTACCAAAATTAGTGTCTGTATGTAAATTCCGGGTAAAAAAAGTGACAGTATGAAATACTAGGTAAGAAGAAGTGTTGGTAGTTTTAAGTGCTAGTTTTAAGTGCTTATATTGCTTGTTGTTGTTTTTGTTTTTTTCAGTGCATATAAACAGATTTCTAATTACAATGCAACTTCACAGAGAAAGAGACAGAGGCGAGCTGCAAGAGCCACAGCCGCAATTACTAAACACCTACGTCACGTTTTGATGTCCCACTTAGTTCTCCGCAACGCCACTACATTCCTATCTTGTTTTCCAGTTTTATTTTAGGTTTTAGGAGTGGGCGGGCTTTTGCCGAAGGCAATAGAAAAAACTTAGACGTGAAGAGAGTAACCTAACCTAAGCCTAACTTGGATTATTCTTCTGGCGAGGCAAATGACAAATCGTAACATGTAACAAAATCGTCTTGTTATATTTGTAATTATTTGGGAAGATGAAAATTATTTGAACAGTTGCCTCCTTCCCAGAAATTAAGCCTCTGGGAGTAACTTTGGCTTTTAAAATTCGGTGTACAGATTTTATTCTGTGAATTTCTTTTTTAACTGATTTTCTGAAAAACTGAATGCTCTTAAAGAAATTAAGTAATTTGGATTTACAGGAGTTTGCTTTTGCATATCTGATTTTTTTCGGCAAACAGAGATTGCAGCACGCCGCTTAACAGGGGAAAAAATAGTCTTGTTATATTTGCTGGATAATGCCATATTTACTTGATCAGAAAATGCCATAAAATATGAAATTAGGTTTTGTTGCGCCCCCCCCCCCCCCAATTCATGTGTTCTGAAATCTCTTGGAAAATTTGCTCAGCCATTTCAGAATTCCTGCTACATGTTTGAATTAATGAGATGTTTTAAAAGCATTCCTAATGATTTGTATGATATATTCACACAGCGCATTTACCTTTTTCTTTGTACCTGCAGACTGCACAATTTAAATAAAACATAAATTAATGTAAGTGTAGCAACATGGAGTCAGTTCTGCAACATTCTTTTTCAGGAGATTCTCAAGAAACAATTCAGGAAGTGAGAAAAGAACCTGAGACATGAACACATGATGTTAGAGATAAAACTAAAGAACTTCAGGAATGTGAAATATTCTTCCAGAAATTCACAAAAGAATCTAGTTTTGAGAAACACATGCAATTTCATACTAGCATTAAATCATTCCAGTGTGATGTATGTTTCAAGAAATTAGAGTGTAAAAGTAGTCTCTTAAAACATGTGAAGATCCACTCAGGGGAACAAAGTTTCCAAAGTGATATATGTTCTAAGGAATTCAATGAAAAATGCAACTTCTCCATGCATAAGCTACTTCATTCTGCTGAGAATTCTTGCCAGTGCATTGAATGCTCTAAACGTTTTAGAGAGAAAGATCATCTTTCAGAACATACAAATCATGCAGCTGAAAAGCATTACCCGAGTAGTATGTGTTCTAAGAAATTTATAGAGAATGCAGGCCTCTCTGCCCAAATGCAATTTCACACAAGTGTAATAAAGCCTTACCAATGTGATGTATGTTACAAACGATTTGCTCAGAAAAGTAATCTTTCATGGCATGTGCTACTTCACACAGGTGAAAAGCCTTACGAGTGTGATGTATGCACCAAACAGTTTTCCCGGAAAAGTAATCTTTCAGAGCATAAGCTTGTTCACACGGGTGTGAGGCCTTACCAATGCGACATATGCTTCAAACGATTTGTTCAGAAAGGTCATCTTTCACGTCATATGCTCATGCACACAGGTGAAAAGCATCACCATTGTGATGTATGCTCAAAAGCATTTGCTCGAAAAAGTCATCTTTCAGAGCATATGCTTGTTCACACAGGTGATAAACCTCACCAATGTGATGTGTGCTCCAAACAATTTTCTCAGAAACCTCATCTTTCACGGCATATGCTCATTCACACAGGCGAAAAGCCTTACCAATGTGATGTATGCTTCGTACAATTCTCAGAGAAATCTCAACTTTCAAAGCATTTATTTCTTCACACTGGTGAGAAACCTCACCAATGTAATGTTTGCTTCAGACATTTTGCTCGAAAAGGTGCTCTCTCACAGCATATGGTTCTTCACACAGGTGAAAAGCCTCACCAATGTGATGTGTGCTCCAAACAATTTGCACATAAAAGTGTTCTTTCAAGACATATGCTCATTCACACAGATGAAAGGCCTCACCAATGTGATGTGTGTTCTAAACAATTTGTTCAAAAAGTAATCTTTCAAGGCATATGCTCCTTCACACAGGTGAAAAGCCTTATCAATGCGGTGTATGCTGTAAACATTTTGTGCGGAAAAGTGAACTTTCAGAGCATATGTATCTGCATACAGGTGAAAAACCTCACCAATGTGAAGTATGCTTCAAACAGTTTACTCGGAAAAGCAACCTGGCAGAGCATATGCTTGTTCATACAGGTGAAAAACCTCACCAATGTGTTGTTTGCTCCAAACAATTTACTCAGAAAAATCATCTTTCAAAGCATATGCTCCTTCACACTGGTAAAAATCTTTCCCAACCTGATGTGTGATGAAAACACTTTTTTGATGAAAGCTATCTTTCAAAATCATATGCTCCTTCACAAAGGTGAAAAGTCTCGCCAACACCGTGTATGCTGTACATAATTTGCTAACAGGAGGGATCTTGGTAAATGTGTAGATTAGAGTCCTAAATTATTTCGTTGGAAAAATGTTAGTACCTGGAAAAAGTGTGACATACAGATTTTAGATTATGGAAATTACTGGCAAATGGCGCAGAAATTTCATGTTTTAAATGTCTTTTAAAGATTTTTATTGTAATGTTTACCTGTAAATGCGATGCTATGTAGAGACGCTGCGGTAGGCCTAACGGATCGCTACAGCGACAATGTCAAGCTTTGCTCCGTTGAAAGGAAGATTCGCTGTGACGTGTAACTTATGCGCGGATGACTACAAGTGCAGCTGCGTACGTTCTTGCCAGGGGATCGAAGCATCATGTTCTCATACGCTACAGAATATAGTTCGTTCATGTTTTGTCATTGTTTTTAAAGCAGATGTTGAGAAATGTTTCTTTTTTTCACACCTGATTCCAAATAGAAAGTATGAATATGCCTTTCTATGTTGTACAGGAAACTGGGGAGGTTTAACTTTCGGTTCTGCTTTGAATGGCTTTCATTCATAGCTGATTTGCTCTGCCACTGTACTTTTCATTCTCCTGTTAATACTTTGTTCGCAGGTCAGTTTCTATCTCACTGATACTAATCTTTTGATAATCAAAGAATTTTTTTTTCTGGGTTTTCCTGCCAACAATGTACAGGATACAACAAAATAAAAGGTGGAAAATCTGAAGCTACTTACTGTAGCGTATCACTACAACATTTATCGCTCTCTTGCCAACAATGTAACCGCTTACTCTTGTACTCTTCTGCCCGTTATTTCGGTGCAGCAATGAACATTGCTTTTAACAGAGCAAAGCTTGACATCGTCGCTATAGCGATGCGTTAGGCCTACCGCAGCATATCTTCACAGCAGCACACTTACAGGTAAATATTATGATAAAAATCTTTAAAAGCCATTTAAAACATGAAATTTCTGCACCATTTGTCATTACATCCCATACTCTAAAATCTGTACGTCACACTTTTCCCAGGCTCTAAATTTTTCCAACGAAATAATTTAGGACACTAATCTACACATTTACCTGGATTTTTTGTAAGGACATGCTAGACGAATAGGTGCAGTATTAGTGTAACATATTCGGTTGAAGAAAACCACACATAATTGCAATATGTGAAAACTCGATGAACAACAAATGGAATTCTTCATATTTCAAATTCTTGGGAAAATTCAGTTTCAGGTAAGCCTTTTCATCATGAGAAATATCTATACCTTTGTGAGATAGAGTGGTCTTCCAATTATGAATGCTTTCAAGTAGTTCCTGATGGTGTCATTCTGCCTTGTTTTCATAGAGCTTGCTTACACATAGCAGGAATAGTGAAAGAATGAGGGATGGTCTTCTAAATAAGAATACTTTTCAAGTAGCTCCTGACCTCCTGTATCATTTCTTTTTGTTTACATAAAACCTGCTCATACCCAAAATGAAGTAAAGAAGGGAACATTTCACAATTTTATACTGTGGTTTTTTTTTTTTTTTTTAGAATTTCACTGTAATACATGCTTTAATGACTTCTTTTTTTTTTTAAATTTTATGAAAGAAATTTATGAAATAATAGTACTACAGCAGAGATGAAAAAGCACACAAAGAACTTTAAGTTATCCTTACAGAAAACAATTGTCCTAAAATTTAAAGACTTCTAAATTTTTCAGTTAAGAAGAACACACAACAAATAAAATTCACTAGAAACATTTCTTATCTCAAAGGTTTATTCGAATATAAAGAATTAGTAAGAAGTATGATGTAAGACTAGCGGTAAATGTGTAGTTTAGCGTCCTAAATTACTTCGTCGGAAAAGTTGAAGGACTTCAAAAAATTGAGACGTATAGATTTTGAAGTATGCAATTTAATGGCAAATAATAAAAAAAGTGCATCATAATGGTGCATTTTAAATATTTTTACCGTAATATTCATATGCAAGTACGACGCCGTAAACAGAAGCTGTGGCAGGCCTAACACAACGCCGCAGCAACATCAAACTTTACTTCGCTGAAACGTTAGTCTCATTCTGACGGCCATTTTGCTGGTGGAAGAGTACAAGAGTAACGATGAACGGTCTTGCCAGGAAAGCTTTATAATTTGTAGTGCTGCGCTACAGAAAATAGATCATTTCTGTCCCATTTTTTTACATCACAATCTGATATTTTTTTGTTTTTTCCACATATGATTCTGTGATGCGCTATGTATGAACTCACTTCATCCAGAGTTTTTTTTTTTTTTAATCCAATTTGAAAGAATTGCGAACAACGCTGCTGTGCAAGGGAGGAGCAAAACTTTAATTTTCCGATGCCTAAGTTCCGTTGAACAGAATGCAGCCTCTACTTTAATGGTTTTGTAGAAGAAAGGAAGGCATCTGCATACTTTCTATTTCATACCAGTGAATGATATACGTAACATCAAAGCAATTGTCGCCATGTATATTGAAAAATTGCGACACAAATTAACTACTTTCTTTAGTGTAGCACTACAAATTGGAACGTTTTGATCGCAAGAATGTTCCCCATTTGTCTTGTACTCTTCCATCAGTAAAATACTTTAAAATGTGCACGTCTCACTTTTTTGAAATCCTTCAACGTTTCCGACGAAATAATTTAGCACGCTAAACTACACATTTACCAGACTAGCTCCAAGTTTAGAGAACAAAGTTAAAAAATATTTTACAAAGATAGTTCAAAGAGAAGATATTTTTAAAATGCAAGGCGTGGTCTGTGAGGTAAAACATAGGTGAGACAGGTTGCAGACTAGAAACTATTACTAGGGGTATGCAAAAGTTTCCATCGTTTTAAGGAGACAGGAAACCAGTGCACGTTTATTCAATGAAATATTGGCCGTTAGCCTCAATGACCTTTTGGCATTTTTCCTGCAATAAATGAATGCCCCAGTGATATGACTCAGGTTTTGAGCTGAAGAACGCAGTGATAAAATTTTCCACCTCTGGAACTTTGGTGAACTGCTGTTGGACTAGGGCATGTTGTGTAGAGTGAAACAGATGAAAGTTTGAGGGTGCAATGTCCTGGGAGTAAGCCGGATGTGGTAAAACCTCCCAGTGTAACTATTCAAGGGTTGATTTCGTGGTGGCATCGACATATGGTCTGGCATTATTGTATAACAGGATGACTGGGTGACATCCTTTACCTGTCCATGAGTGTTTTTGCTCCATTGCAGCATTTAGTTTCATCAACTGGTTGCTATATTGTTGTGCAGGGATTGTTTTGCCCAGTTTCAACAGTTCGAAGTACAGCACTCCTTGCATATCTCACCTTTTCCCCTGTGGATATTCTGTTTTGCAGTGGATGTTGATGGCTGGCCTAGGTCAACCCAGGATTGCTTGCATACAGGGTTGTCGCAATAGACCCATTTTTCATTCCCGGTGACAACCTTCCACAAGAAATTCTTCCCTTGAAACCACTTCAGCAACAACATGCAGATGCCCAATCGTTGACCAAAATTACACTCCGTTAAAGTAAGCGAAACCCACTTACCAATTTTCTGGATCTTTCCCAAGGCCTCTAGACGCCGTACCACTGTCGACTGAGCCACTTTTAAACATTTTGCCAGTTGTGTGGTCGATTGTGTGGCATCCTCTTGCAACAGCGATTCCAGCTCTTAGTCTGCGAGTTCCTGTGGTCTACCTGCATGTGGCTTGTCTTCCAAGCTTAGATCGCCTTTCTTAAACCTGGCAAACTATTCTCGACATGTCCGTTCACCCATAACAGTTTCACCATACGCCTGACATGTTGAACCGTATGCTTTACTCGCACTTTTCCTTAAATGAAACATGAATAACAAACAGTGCTGCAAATGAACTTTATCGATCGCGATGCTTGGCTTCATGTACGAACTGACATCACGGGTCGCCGGCCGGTTCGACCCCTACAGCGTCTGCTAGCTTGGACGGCAGAAATTTTTGCACACCCCTAATAGAATAGCAGAATGCAAAGCAGCTATAAAGAATTGCTCCAGCAAGGCAGGATTAGATAGACATGAATACAGAAACTGGTTACAACATGTACTGGAATTCACCTTAAGTCATTAGTTTCGAAAGCTACTTTCTGAAAGGAAAATTAAAAGAGGGAACTGAAATTCCATCATCAATTATTGCAGAGATTTGTCCCAGCCTAACATCTGGCAAGATTTGGGTGAAAAATAAGTGTAACTGTCAGGGTTAACCGTAACTGCGATAGTGATGGAGAAAGAGTGACAACAACAAAAAGACTGCCTTTAGAAGGAAAAAGAGTTTTCTCTAAAAATTAGAATTTTTAATTAAAATATTACCTAGAAGAAAAAAAGGTTTACTTGTAGATTATGGTGCAAAATTCAGGGGCAAGACATTTAAAAAAACTATGACATACATCTTTTTTTAAATCAAAAATGATATAAAAAATTTGTTCAATAATACAGTCATTTTTGGAAAAGTTTTACATGTAATTTACGTATGTATGTGACATGCGGAGATGCACTCTGTGGTGTGAATGCCGTTATGATTCCGGCAGGGTATCTGCACATGCTGTCGATTTTCTCTGTTAATCTTGTTTTTTACAGTTTACAAAATAACTAACAATCAGTCAAATGTGACATGGCTTCATAATGATTTCATGTTGTTGACATTTTGCATTCAACTTGAAATTAGAATATTAGATGTCCAAGACTTACCTGTGAATTGTGATTCTAGGCAGTTTTACTTGCCTCATTAGTGTGGTCTACAGCTGCACACGCTGACATTTCTAAGAAGCTTCTATTGCGCAAAAGCAACACAAATAAAATTGAAAATGAGAAAGAAAACAAAAAACCCACTAAAATTTAACTACGCTAGCTTTCACTCTGACAACTTAGAATACACAAAAGAACAACTTAGGGTAACACAATATGGCGGCCATTAAACTCAGCTGGCTTCACTGGTGAGAGCACACACTCGCTCCTCTTATTCTATCCTCTTCGGTCCTACCTGAAAATTTTTCATATATAAATAATATCCCTTTATTCCTTAGTGAAAACCCTATAAGATGATGCAGGGATTTGTAGAAATTTTAGTCTTTTGGGGGAAGTTTCAGATCTTCCAAGGTGAACTTGATTAACCAGGATTACTTGTTTTGAACATGATCTTTTTTTTTTTCATATGCATGCATGGCTGACATGAAGTATTTTCGTGCCCAAGACAGACAAAATAAAAAAAAAAAAAAAAAAAAAAAAAAAGAAGAAAGAAAGAAAGAAAAGTGTGCATTTCTCCAATGATGCCACTATCATTTTGAATATATTTAACAGCTGCTTTGGTGCCCCTCATCAGTTGTTTCCCATTACAGAAATCTGACTGGTACACCTATTAATCATCTGGATATGGATTTCACTAGCAGTCATAGAGTAGGAATGTCAGTTCTCTTCATTCTATATAAATACCTATTACAGTATATAAATGCCACTGCTCTAAGTTCCTACATACAACAACAAACTAACATCCCTAATCTAATATACAATTCACATGACAATGCAAGGTAATGTGGAAATTGCTTAAAAATGTTTCTGTTTTAATAATAATTTCAATTTAAAAGAACTTCGGATAATCTTTTAGAACATACACACATCTGCTTTTGTGAACTTTAAGTAACCCATTGTGTTCACTTTGGAACTTTACTTAATTTTTGTATTAATAATTAAACATTTCCAATAGCAGAAAAAATATTTCATATGCTTTTGTACCTGTATAACTTCACTAAAAATATACTGAGCATGCTCAGCAAAAATAGGAAGAATATGATTCACATATAACAGATAAACATAGGTTGAATGATAGTATGCTATAGTTACCTTAGAATTTTTAGAAACATGTTAAAGATATATTTGTTGTCTGGCCTTATACTTCTCAGGATTTACTTGAGCTCCCATGAAGAGTCCCTGAATGTTTCCGTTCCCTCTAGTCCACTGTCCATGAAGAGGTCAATGATGTCATTAATTTCCTGAATGTTTCCCTTCCATCTAGTCCACTGTCCATGAAGAGGTCAACAATGTCATTAATTTCCTGAATGTTTCCCTTCCATCTAGTCCACTGTCCATGAAGAGGTCAACGATATCATTAATTTCCTGAATGTTTCCCTTCCATCTAGTCCACTGTCCATGAAGAAGTCAACCATGTCATTAATTTCCTGAATGTTTCCCTTCCATCTAGTCCACTGTCCATGAAGAGGTCAACGATGTCATTAATTTCCTGAATGTTTCCCTTCCATCTAGTCCACTGTTCATGAAGAAGTCAACCATGTCATTAATTTCCTGAATGTTTCCCTTCCATCTAGTCCACTGTCCATGAAGAGGTCAACGATGTCATTAATTTCCTGAATGTTTCCCTTCCATCTAGTCCACTGTCCATGAAGAGGTTAACGATGTCATTAATTTCCTGAATGTTTCCCTTCCATCTAGTCCACTGTCCATGAAGAAGTCAACGATGTCATTAATTTCCTGAATGTTTCCCTTCCATCTAGTCCACTGTCCATGAAGATGTCAACGATGTCATTCATTTCCTGGATGTTTATCTTTCAAGAAATGGATGTAAGATTGAATGTTCTGTTTTGCCATAAATTTACTGCTGCTACCAATACAATACTCTTGACTTGCAGTCTACAAGTGTTCTGTGCTGAATTTTTTTAGATACTTCATGTATATCTTCCGTATAAGGAAGTCACAAGTTATGCGTGGTTAAAATGCATAATACATAGAGATTCAGTATCTCTTTTAAAATTGCTATTACGCACGTTAAAATACGGACATGTGATTATGGTGGTGTAGTTAATCATGACGTTTATTATTTAAAAAATAAAGACTAAAAGAAAGCAAGAGCAATTACTCACATATATTCGTCCAGAAGTCGTTTTTGTTCGCATACCACCGTAGTTCCGCAAGTTGTTTGGTCTCAGGTGTTCAGCGGCTATGCATTGCAAAAAGTCCAATGGTGACTATAATATGGTGTTTAGCAATGTCAAAGTAGTAGTCAACCCAAAGAATCTTCTTATATATTGTATCGTAAGCTGAAAAGAATAATACAACTGAGAATGAAAACCCTGTAATGACCTATGCCACAGGCAGGTTAAAAGGCTAACAATGAACAATCCAAAAGAACTATAGCGAACGAGACAAAATTCATAGTAAAAGTTAGAAAAACAAATGTATAATCCACAACAGAGTTCTATAACAAATAATACAAAAAGGTAATTGCCAATATTTTTGCAAAAACTTTTTTTTCATCTCCAAAACTATTTTTCTTTTTTTTGCAAATTGCAAAGAATGTGATCGGCAGTGTGACCCTTGTATATTTATAAGGCGTAGATGCACAAATATTTGTTCAAGTGACCTGTTACGTGTAAGTACATGCTTTACGTAATGCCTGTTATGCAATTTTTGAATAGCTTCAGAAATCTGGCACTCCTCCGATTCCATCGATGCTGTATTTTTGAGGTTTTACTGTATATATATATATATATATACTTTCTTTTCATTTAATGAGTTAAAAAAAATATGAAATCGCTGAAATTTTTTGAAAGTTTAAAAAATTTCCTGTAACAATACCCTGCAACTTTCAAACAGTTGTGATATATAATTTTAATTTCTGTGGTAATTGTGCTGTAACTCTGAGTAATGCTTATATTACATCAACAACTGAAACACTGGATTTCAGACTGTAAATAATTAATGATGGTGTCAAAGTTCTTCCCTTCAGTCTTATAGCTGTAGCAGAAGTGTCAGAGGCATTCTGTTTGAAGTAGAGCTAAATAAACAAGTAGGAGTGGGGTTGGAACCTTGAGAAGAGTGGGGGGGGGAGGTTAAGTTACGGAGGTTAGAGGTCAGAGCAGCATGGAATGGAAACGGCACTCCTGTATTCAAGGTCAACATGCTTTGTTGTGGGCAATGTTTTCTCCCCTAATCTTTACAAGAGAGGAAATGTCTACACACACATACACAGATGTTTTTGTCAAAGCCAAGGGGAGGGGGATATATGTTGATGCAGTGAGTGACACTGCATATTATCGTCAAACACGTGACATTCTTAAAGCTTTGATGTGATACAGATTTCCCTCATTATATGGCACGGTATGAAGAGCAAAACTGCTACATTTTTTAAGTTTACGTGGAAAAAAAAAACTCTGTACTAACCGCACCGTCATATAATTTGCAGTTGCTAAAATTTAAACTTTGAGGAGCAGATAATCCTGGGATTATGTGCTGGAAAATACGGTACTTCATTTGTCCTCATTGGAATCTGTAATGTTCTAATAATTATTTGTTTTATAAATTTTTCTTTGAATTATCTTATTCTATTGTTATCGTAGTTCATGCTTTGCAGGTTTGAAGCAAGTTTGCTGTTTCAATGGTTGTGTACACAGATACATATTATTTTTATACAACTCTGATCCTGTCTTCACAAAACTTATCCTCCAGGACTGAGATATAATCTAAGACTTTACTGTTCCCGGTGCCGCCCCGGTGGCGCAGTGGTCTAATCGATGGCCTCTGATCATTCGTATGTAAGGGGTCCGGGTTCGAATCCCGGTGAGGCATGGATGTTGTGTTTGTCTTACGGCACTGGCTCTCTCCCTTCCCTGGAACCAGTGACCCTAAATTAGGGATGGGTGACTGCTTATAGCCCATTGAGTTGCTCACGGTGGTCGTTAAACCTCCAATAAAAAAAAAAAAAAAAAAAAATGTTCCCGGTGTGCACAAAATTCCTATTTCCACTTCAGTTAGTACCACAGTTTACATTGGCTGCATATTCCACAGCATTACTAAATGTCTTGCTAAGAACTAAAAGGATGCTGCCCAAAGTAGATCTAATTTTTCCTTGGCTTTACTGACTTGGGTGCTTGAGCAGTGCCTTTCTAGAAAAATACTGAGAAAATCACTCCTTTTGTCAATGAAAGGGGTTCATGCTTTCGTACAGGGGCATATGTAAAAAAATTTTCCAGGGGCAACCGAAAGTGGAAGTTTTTGAAATCCATCAGGACAAAATAAAAGTTGATGTAAAATAGAAGTAAAAACTAAAGCATTGTTTTCAATTGCAAGTTGATGCATTTTTATTAAATTAAAGCATTTGTTTTCTAATGTAAGTCACATTTCAACAAAGAACTGAAACACTGTTTAGGGGGCAAAGCCCCCTTCCCCCTCTAAATATGCCCCTGGTTTCATAAGAGCATTGAAAGATCTACCTTTTCAAACTGTCCTTATTTTATCTCCATTATTTGAAAGTCACTTCTATCATTTGGCAACAACCATAATGAAGAACTTGGAAATCAAAATCTGGCAACAAGTCTCACTCCATTTGATTACAGGTAATCAATACCTCTGCAGGGACATATTAGATGTTATATTTATGTGGTATCTCAAGAACAGAAGTAGCTACAGGAAAAACTAAGACATTTTTGAAATCCCCATTAAATTTAGCATCTAATGGCATATAAATGATGAAATAACTATAAAAATTAGTTAAAAAGACAGTTAAACTTAAAAATTCACAGTTCTTGCAGGTGATGCAACATTTTTGCACACCATTGTATATCAGTGTTATTTTTGAAAATTTTAGGAAAATACTAGAAGTGCATTATTTTTCCGTAGATGCCTCCATATCTTTCAGAACGTGTGAAACAGTAAACATTATTGTCAACTTATAAGTTGAATGCTTCATCTGAATATTTTGGCCATGTAAATAATGTTCCCTTGTGTGCTATTAGAACTAATGCAATTCCAGTTGCCTCAAAGAGACTGGCCACATTGTGGCAGAAACATAGCCCATGTTGATATGTGAAGAAGTTGGGAAAAGCTTTGTTGAGGAACTATGGCAAAATGAGCTGCAGGTTGTCTCCCAAAGTCCATATCCTAGATGTTCATCTTGATAAATTTGAGGAGAAAATTGAGTTCTTCCGCCAGGATATACAGGGGGTTGGGAATCATCCTAGTTGCACCCTTGTGAGTCCATCACTGACTGAAATGCTTCTAATGTTGTTAGGATGCTCTTGTATAAGTAGATAGCAATATAAATGTAGTTAGCTCTTCTGTTTGTATGATTATACTGATGCTCAGGATTATGGGCTTATGTACCCATCATAATATCAATTTCTTATTAAAATTGCCATGGTGGATATGTATGCCATAGTTCTGAACAGTAGCGCACCCAGAAATTTCCAGAGGATGGGGGATGGGTTGACACAGAATTTTCCCAAAATGGGGTGACTCTCCCGAAATTCACCGGGAAAAACAGTCAGGTGCCGTAACAAGTCAGGAGGTTGACTTTTGGACATTTATTCTTTCTTTTTTTCTTTGATTGAAGGTTTAACGACCACCATGAGCAACTCAATGGGCTATAAGCTGTCACCCGTCCCTAATTTAGGATCACTGGCTCCAGGGAAGGGAGAGAGCCAGTGCCATAAGTGGCACACAGAATTTTCCCAAGGTGGGGTGACTCCCCCTAAATTTACCAGGGAAAATAGTCAGGTGCTGTAACAAGTGAGGAGGTTGACTTTTGGACATTTATTCTTTTTTTTTTTTTGATTGAAGGTTTAACGACGACCATGAGCAACTCAATGGGCTATAAGCAGTTGCCCGTCCCTAATTTAGGTTCACTGGCTCCAGGGAAAAGAGAGAGTCAGTGCTATAAGACAAACACAACATCCATATCTCAGCAGGATTTGAACCCGGACCCGCAGCCCTGGTGGCGCAGCGGTCTAAGGCGCTGGCCTCTGATCATCCGTCCGTATGGGGTCCGGGTTCGAATCCTGGTCGGACATAGATGTTGTGTTTGTTTTACGGCACTGGCGCTCTCCTTTCCCTGGAACCAGTGACCCTAAATTAGGGACGGGCGACTGCTTATAGCCCATTGAGTTGCTCACGGTGGTCCTTAAACCTCCAATCAAAAAAAAAAAAAAAAAAGAACCCGGACCCCTTCACTGACTAATGATCAAAAGCTAATGCTTAGACCAGTGCACCACCAGGGTCAGCACATTTATTCTTATCCTATTACTAGTAATGTTACAGCACCAGAAACTTAACAGAACCACTCCTTTATAATTATTGTATGTTATAATTATACAGTACATGATTAAGAAGTATATGTGCAGATTGTGTATCATATTTTTTCTTTCAAACTTAAATATAATAATTTTCACTCTGTCAGCCCTCCCCATGGGTGCACTATTGTTTCTGAATACTTACTCTTCTTGTAACTGATTCTTGTCGGAAATGATTATTCTCCTAAAAATAAAATGATGAAAATTCACTACATTAACACAGTTATATGTAAGCAAAAATTGTGTTTCGGATAAAAAAAAAAAGCGAAAATAGGTAAATTAAAAAGCTACACTAGAAACTCCAACATCAGAATATAAAGTAGCAATAGAGAATTGCTCCAATGATACAGGTTTAGATAGGCATGTTAGAGAAACAGAGTTGAGTTGCTCACGGTGGTCGTTAAACCTCCAATCAAAAAAAAAAAAAAAAAGAAAGAAACAGAGCACAGCCTGGACTGGAATTATGTAAAAATCATCAGTTTTCAAAACAACTCCATAAAAGGAAAATTGCCGAACCCAGACCCCTTTCAGAAAATTGTCGTCTGAAAGGGGTCTGGGTTCGAATCCCGGTGAGGCATGGATGTTGTGTTTGTCTTATGGTACTGGCTCTCTCCGCCTTCTATGGAACCAGTGACCCTAAATTATGGACGGGCGACAGCTTATAGCCCACTGAGGTGCTCACGACGGTCGTTAAACCACCAATCAAAAAAAAAAAAAAAAAAAAAGGAAAATTAAAATAAGGACTTGAAATTGAGAAGGAAAAGGAATAACTTCATAGGTTTGTCATTTGCTATCATCTGGCAAGATCTTATGCGAAATAACAGTAATCGTTAAAGCTAACCATAACCCTGATAGTGGAGTAAAAGAATGACAAGAAATAACCCTGAAGAAGAGTTTTCTCTGAAAATTCACATAGTTCTAAGTATGAATTCCTAGTTAAAATCCCATAAATTACTTTAATATTTTAGTTTAGGGAAAAACGTTTTTTTTTTAAATAAATAGGATATGCACCGAAGTTATTCAATGTTCTTAGTTATATACAGTGTATGTGTTATATACACTGAGTGGCCACTTTATTATGACCACCCCCTCAGTACTTCGTTGGGCCACCTTTTGCCTTTAATACTGCGTCGATTCTTCATGGCATGGACTCCACGAGATCTTGATAGGTGGTTTGTGGAATCTGAGACCATGCTTGATGAATAGCACTTTCCAGGAATGTGAGATTGCAGGGTTGTGGATCCAGCTGTCTGATTGCTCGTTCAACTTCATCCCACAAATTCTCAATGGGGTTAATATCTCGAGATTTTGGGGGACACCTAAGCAAAATGAACTCACCGGCATGTTCCTGAAACCAATCCTGTACAATACGAGCACTATGGCAAAATGCGTTATCTTGTTGAAAGTAGCCATCGCCATTGGGATAAACCATCCACATGACAGGTTGCACTTGGTCCGCAACGATGTTTAGATATGATGTGCTAGTCAGACGTTGATCAACACGAATTAAATGGCCCAAAGCATACCAGGAAAAGATTCCCCAAACCATAACGTTGCCTCCACCAGCTTGAAGGGTTGTAGCAATGCATTTGGGGTCCATTCTTTCGTGGTGTTTCCGCCAAACTCTCACTCGGCCATCGGCATGGTGCAACTGAAAACGTAATTCATCGGACCACATAATTTGTTTCCAATTATCGACTGTCCAATCCTTGTGCTCCTGTGCGAATTGGAGACGTTTTCTCTTGTTAACTGCAGACAGAAAAAGTGTTCGAACAGACCTTCGGCTGCCATATCGCATCCGATGCAGTGTACGGCGAACAGTGCGTGCAGAGATCATTTGAGGGGATCCTTGATTAAGATGGTCTGTAATTTGCTGCACCGTTGCCCTTCTGTTGTCTGTTACCAGTCTGGACACTCCGTTCCGCCCGAGCAATCACTATAGTCGATGACGACCACACATTGCACGTAGAGACCCAGTTTTTTGGCTGACAGTCCAGTCTTTAAACACTTTAACAACAGCTGCTCTGGAACATTTCACGAATGCCTCGGTTTCGGTGATACTCGCTCCGAGCTCCTACAATCATCCCACGTTAAAAGTCCGTCAAATCGGAGTTTTTACCCATCTCGTCACCCAAAAATCACTGCTACTACTATCGCAAGCACTATGCTTTCCCTTTTTATACTAGCCTCGCCCTCTAGCGGCAACAGCGTGCAGCTATAGCTCATTTGCTTAAAACTGTCGGGTGGTCACAATAAAGTGGTCACTCAGTGTGTGTATTTATATATATATATATATGTAAGGTCAGGTGATGCGTAACATCACAGCCTCTCCTTGACAAATGTCAACCCCGCCTTCTCGTAATGCATCCTGTTCCCACTAAAGGGGCTCTGACGACCGCCAATAGCGGTATAACTATACCATCGGGATTAGAGGAAATTCTATCCCACACTCACCAACCCGCTTGGCCAGCGTGGTGAGTTATGGCCAAACCCCTCCAAAATGACTACACAACTTAAATCTTGGCCCTCAGTCTCCGGCAGCTGGAATGTACCTGGCCAAGGCAGCGGCCAGTGCGACATGAAGGCAGAGGGTGCTAAGAATCCCCGGAGGACCGGACTAGGCTGCCATCTGATGCTGACCTTGGCAACGTACAATAGACGCTCCCTATCTTCTGATTCAAGGCTTCTTGAATTGGAAGAAGAACTACAAAGGATCAAGTGGGACATCGTGGGGCTGAGTGAGGTAAGGACAAAAGGAGAAGATCTCATCGAACTGAAAAGTGGACATCTCTTCTACTATCGTGGGACAGATACTGGCAGAACTAGTGGTGTTGGATTTATAATAAACAAGAAACTGAAGGATAAAGTTGTAGAAGTTGAAAGTTCCTCTGACAGAGCTGCACGGCTTGTTATCCAACTCTCGAAAAGATACCAGGCTCAGATTATTCAAACTTATGCACCCACCACAAGTCATCCTGAAGAAGAAATTGAAGAATTTTATGAGGAAATTTGTCATCTAAATAATAAAGGTAAGCAGCACTTGAAAATAATTATGGGAGATTTCAATGCAAAAATAGGGCAACGGCAACAGAATGAAACTTCAGTAGGTAAATTCGGTCACGGCAACAGAAACCAGCGTGGAAATACTCTCGTTGAGTTTGCAGAGGCAGAAGGGTTTTTCATCTTGAACTCCTTCTTCAAGAAAAAGCCACATAGGAAATGGACATGGAGACATCCAAATGGGACGACAAGTGAAATTGATTTTATTATGTGTAACAAAAAATTCGTCATAGAAGACTGCAGTGTGCTAAACAAGTTCAACACAGGTAGTGACCATAGATTGGTGAGATGTAAGATGCACCTCAACACTTAACTTGAACGTGGCAAGCTCATAAGACAAACAAAATTTGTTGACATAACCAACCTTAAAAAACACCATAATACCTTCAAGTTGGAACTGAAGAACAGGTTCTCTGCTTTAGAAGGCCTAACATCGGCAGAAGTGGACATCTCTGAAGTTAACAGAAAAGTAACCAAAGCTCTTATGGAAACAGCAACAAAATTAGCTGGGTCTAAGAACAAGTTGCATGTAAATAAATTATCAGGAAAAACGAAAATGTTGATGCAAAAAAGAAGAGTGATGAGGACAACTAAAGAAGATGTGACTTCCAAAGTGGAATATATAGAGCTATGCAAGACAGTACGAAAAAGTATCACTGAAGACGTAAGAAAATTCAACTGTGAACTAGTGAGGAAAGCAATTGAAAACAACCAAAGCCTAAAGATAGCAAAGGGACATCTCAGTAAGGGAAGAAAACAGATTATGGCACTGAGAAAAGAAGATGGTTCTGTAACAAGAAATAGAGGCAAAATTTTGACAAGAGTGAAAGATTTCTACTCCAAATTATATGAAAGGGATGATACATGCACTCCAGACATCATGAAAGATACCAGTACCAGAGTTCCTCCAGTCCTTCCAGCAGAAGTTGCACATGCAATCAAGAACATGAAGCGGGGAAAAGCTCCTGGAGAAGATGGAATTACTGTAGACATCATACAAGAAGCAAGTGGAGAAATCGAAACAGTACTCGCCCAAATTTTCACTCTATGCCTTAATGAAGGAAAGATTCCTGAGGATTGGAACACCGCTACAATGATCCTGCTACATAAGAAAGGTGACATTGAGGATCTCGGAAACTACAGACCTATCAGCCTCCTATCAGTAGTTTATAAAATCTTCACTAAAGTTCTTTCACACCGCTTGAAGGTAACACTGGACATGGCTCAACCGAGAGAACAAGCTGGATTCAGGAGTGGCTACAGCACAATAGATCATATCCACGTACTGAGAGAACTAATTGAAAGAGCGAGGGAATATGAACTTCCATTCTGCATGGCTTTTATCGATTATGAAAAAGCCTTTGATTCGGTGAAACCATCAGCAGTTACAATGGCTCTGAAAACCTGCGGTATTGAAGATGCATACATTAATATTATTAATAACATCTATGAAAATGCAAGTGCAAAGATTAGGCTGTTTGAAAATACAATACACATAAAAATTGGAAAGGGAGTGAGACAAGGTGACACCATATCTCCGAAGCTCTTTAATGCCACATTGGAGGGTGTTTTTCAGTCACTGAGCTGGGAAAACAAGGGGATAAAGATTAATGGAGATTATCTAACCCACCTTCGTTTTGCTGATGACGTAGTCATTTTTGCAACTAGCCCATCAGAGCTGCAGAGTATGATCCAGGAACTTGCTGACAAGAGTAAAGAAGTGGGATTAAAAATGAACTTTCAGAAGACAAAAGTGATGTTCAATGCTTTTACAAGAAATGAAGATTTATCGATTGATGAAGAAAAGCTGGAGATAACAGACACGTACGTTTATCTTGGACAGCAGATATCAAGTGAGGGTCACATTGATGAAGAAATTAATCGGCGTACAAAACTTGCCTGGAGAGCTTTTGGAAGAAACAGCATAATTTTTAAGAGCAATATGCCATTATGTCTTAAAAGAAAAGTGTTTGATCAATGCATCCTTCCAGTGCTTACGTATGGTGCAGAGACGTGGACCTTAACTAAAAGAGACATACAAAGGCTGCAGACAACTCAAAGCAGCATGGAGAGGTGCATACTTGGTGTTACCAGGAGAGATAAGAAGAGGAACTCGTGGATCCGAAAAATGACAAGAGTGGAAGACATCATGATCAGAGTTAAATCCCTGAAATGGCAATGGGCTGGACATAATGCCAGAAGGACAGATCATCGATGGACTGCCGAAATTTTAGATTGGATTCCAAGGGACAGGAAAAGACCCAGAAGAAGACCACATGGGAGATGGGTGGATGAAATTCGAAAGTATGCAGGGGTGACATGGAGGAGACTGGCACAAGACAGACCGTTGTGGAGGAAACTTGGGGAGACCTTCGTCCAGCAGTGGATTGATAATGGTTGACAATGATGATGATGATATATATATATACATCCTGCTGGCCACCCAAAATGCATCACCAAGAAGGAAGCATCCGATTGGCCTGAAATTCGCAGTATGCGTCGCCCGCGAAAGGACATGCAAACGATTAGCATTGCAGGGCATATGCAAATCATGTGCTCCCGGCACGCCATCGAGAAGCACTATAGGAGGGTGCACAGAAGGCGGGGTGTAAGTAGTGAAAGTGCCGCCCCGGTGGCGCAGTGTTATAAGGCATTGGCCTATGATCATTCGTCCGTAAGGGGTCCGGGTTCGAATCCCGGTCAGGCATGTATGTTGTGTTTGTCTTACGGCACTGGCTCTCTCCCTTCCCTGGAACCAGTGACCCTAAATTAGGGACGGGCGACTGCTTATAGCCCATTGAGTTGCTCACGGCGGTCGTTAAACCTCCAATCAAAAAAAAAAAAAAAAAAAAGTAGTGAAAGTGTGTTGTGCTGCCGGACCTGTGCGTGGGAAGCTTCCTGATGCCTCGTCGCAGAATATGGCAGTCATTCCAGCACGTTTCGGAATTCGTCAGAGGACGAATAGTGGCTTATCCCGACAGCGGTTTATCGTACCAAGACATCGGCGCCCGTGTGGGACGACATCTAGCCACAATGAGTCGAGAATGGATTCGGTGGACGCAGGAGGGACGGACGTGAGCGATTGCCGCAGCTGCGGCACACCACCGAACGAGAGGACCGGCATGTTGTGCGGCGGACATTGACTGCTCGCACCGCCACATCACAAATGTTAGCGCAGGAATTAGGGTGTGTTGCGCAACGACCTGTGTGAGCACGTACTGTTCGACGTCGTCTGCAGGAGCGGGAACTTGTCGCAGGGCGCCCATTGCTCCAATTACCATTGACGTTACACCACCGGCGAGTGCGGCGGCAGTGGGCCGTTGAACGCCGCACCTGGACTATGGAATGGTACGACATTCTTTTCTCCGACGAATCCCTCTTCTGCCTGCAACACCACGATGGTCGGATCCGCGTGTTGCGGCAACGCAGCGAGAGACTGTATGACGCCTGCATTATGCATCGCCATACCGCTCCGTCGCCTGGCGTTATGGTTTGGGGCTCAATTGGATATGGCACCCCTCTGGTACGCATCGCCGGTACACTCAACAGCCACCGCTACATCGACGTTTTGGAGCCTGTATTCCTCCCTTACCTACAGGACAATGTGCGACCGCACGTGGCACGCATCGTGCAACAATTCATCATGGACCACCAGGTGTCACTGCTGCCGTGGCCCGCTTGTTGTCCCGATATGTCGCCCATTGGACACGCCTGGTAGCTGATCGGCAACCGAGTGGTCCGGCAAGCACCACCCGCGGCTACGCCTGTTGAACTGTGGCAACGTGTGGAAGCAGTCTGGACAGACATATACCCCAAGCCCACATCCAAAGCCTCTTTCGTTCGATGCTGCCGCGGCGTGTTGCGGCCGTTATTCAGGGCCATGGGGGCCACTCGAACTATTGATGTCTGCGTGTTCCGCAAGTCGCACGGGCCTGTAAGCTGAATCGTTTCATCTTTGTATCTGTTGTTATGTGTCCAGTAAATCTGGCTTTGCTATCTCGTGTCCTTCTTGGTGTTGCATTTTGGGTGGCCAGCATTGTATATAAGATGTGCCATAGGCATTCTGAAAACATATCACTCGTTGATATCATGGATTAAAGAAGCGATTTATCAGATTTGCAAAAAGGGATGATTATCGGCTTTCGGACCAAGGGTGGCAGTATTTCTGAAACAGCACAGTTTGTGAACTGTTAGCATGCTGCTGTGGTTAAACTGTATCCTGATTGAGAAAATAGCACCATTGCGAATAAGCGATATGCAAACTGCGGAGCACCACGTGCCATTGATGTGAGAGGTGAACGTCGGCTGAGAAGGTGCGTGAGGGCCGATCGACATGCTACAGTGGAGGAACTCGCTGTCCGAATGAACCAGGGGGGCTACCAGAAGTGTGTCCAAAACGACAGTTCAGTGAACCCTGCTGCGTGTGGTGCTCCGATTCAGACAGATTGTCACTTTACCTATTCTAGCAAAAGTGCATCGGCAGAAAAAGCTTACATTTGCACGGCAGTCTTGGAATTGGACTTCTGCTGATCGGCAAAGTATTGCCTTCTCCGATGAGTCACGTTTTCTGCTTCATCGAAAGGATGAACGTGGGCGTATAAGGCGAGAAACATCGGAGAACAAACACTTCAACCATTACTGGAAGAACACAAGCTGGTGGGGGCAGCATTATGGTCTGGGGAATGTTTTTGTGGCATTCTCTGGGTCCACTCATACCTGTGGAAGGCACTATGGACTGAATTCGTTATGAATCCATCCTTGCAGACCATGTACAACCATACATGCCGATTGTCTTCCCTGGGGCGGATGGGATCTTTCAGAATGACAACGCGACATGTCACACAGCTAGAAATGCCCGAGAGTGGTTGGAAGGGCACGATGAAAACTTAAAAGTACTTCCCTGATCCTCTAATTCCCCAGACTTGAACCCAATTGAGCATATGTGGGACCACCTCGATCGTATTGTTCGCCCTATGGATCCTCCACCACGCACACTCCAGCAGCTGTCAGATGCACTGCAGTCAGCATGGTTCCACATATCTGTGAACATCTTCCAGCACCTTATTGAGTCAATCCCAGGCCGTCTAGCTGCTGTCCCCACTGCACACGGCAGTTACTCTGGATATTAGCTGGTGGTCACAGTAATGTTACTCTACCATGTAAATACAATATCTATGTACACTGAAGAGCAATTGGCCGCCCCGGTGGCGCAGTGGTCTAAGGCGCTGGCCTCTGATCATTCGTCCGTAAGGGGTCCGGGTTCAAATCCCGGTCAGGCATGGATGTTGTGTTTGTCTTACGGCACTGGCTCTCTCCCTTCCCTGGAACCAGTGACCCTAAATTAGGGACGGGCGACTGCTTATAGCCCATTGAGTCGCTCACGGTGGTCGTTAAACCTCCAATCAAAAAAAAAAAAAAAAAAAAAAAAAAGAGCAATTGAATTAGAAATACCTGTCTAGTAACGTGTAGCACCACCTTTCGTCCTAATGACGGCGGCGATTCGTCTCGGCATGGACTCTACAAGACACCGGAAGCGTTTGGAAGCCATACGGATCCACGACCCCCTGAACAAGCTCCCACAGTTCACGAAGATTTGATGGAGGGCGTCAGAGCCTCGAACATCTCTCTCGATGGCATCCCAGATGTGCTCGATGCGATTGAGGTCAGGTGACCTAGCTGGCCAAGGAAGCGAAGTCACGTGGGTGGAGTGTTCATCCAACCATTGGGATACAATTCGGGAGCGATGGCACGATGCATTGTCTTGTTGTAGGATGAGGTCCCCAGCGAGATATTGAAGACGCCCAAACGGGAGCAAATGGTCGTCCAGGATATCCCGGTAACGTTGACCTGTGAGGGAAGATGTCACACGTACCAGGGGTCCCATTTCAGTCCACGTAAACAGTCCTCAGACGATAATGCCACCCCCAGCAGTTTGAAGAGCACCCTGCTGGCAAGAAGGATCCATCGCTTCATGTGGTTTGCGCCGTACTCGTATCCTGCCATCCGCATGTACCAACGTGAATCACGACTCATCAGTCCATGCAACATTTTTCCACATGTCTAGCGTTCAGTGGCGATGTTCCCGCACCCATGCTAATCCTTTCACCCTGTGATGTGCGGTCAGCAGGGGTATCCTCGTGGGACGATGTCTTCTTTATCCCATAGCGAGGAGATGGTTTTGGATGGTGTGGCTGCTTACACGTTTTTATGCACCAGAGTTAAATTGTCGAGTGATTTCTTGTACTGTGGCCCGTCTATCTGCTGTTACAATGCGAGCTAGCCGACGATGACCCCGCACATCCACACGCTGTTGTCCACGGCAGTTGGCCCTTTCAGGAATGGTTTTACCGGATTCGATGTACTCACGGTGCACCCGTGACACAGTGGCTCGTGAAAATCCCAGTGCCTGCACTACTTCCGAGATGGAGTGACCCATTCGTCGGACCCCAACAATTTGTCCACGATCAAATGAGCTTAGATCCTTCGTCTTAACCATACTGCGTCCGACTCTTACTGATTCCAGTCGCATCACTCCTTATATTGTCGGATCGCTGCATACATCATGTCGTTTCCGTTTACAGGGCCGCCCACAGCGCCATATTGGCATAACGCCAGCTGTCTCTAATTCAATTGCTCCTCAGTGTATATACGAGTGTTGTACCGAAAGTAATGCAAAAGTGGGTAACTTTTTTATTAACTGACACAGGTCATTCAAATCGCACATGTTCGTAGAGTAACTTTTCCTCTATAGGAACCTTCCTTCTTCATTGCAGGCGAATAATGGATTCCAAGCAGAAGCAACGTGCCGCCACAGAGTTCTTGATGAATGAAGAATGCAGGCTGTCCGACATCCACAGAAGGCTACAGAATGTTTACGGAGATGACACCATTGACAAGAGCAATGTGCATAGATGGATAAAGTAGTTTAAAGAAAGGGAAACCAGCATTGAAGACGAACCACGCAGTGAGAGACCATCACCTGCGACCACTGACACGAATGGTCAGCGAGTGAATGAATTGATTTGCATGGAGAGATGAGTCACAATCCGCGTTACATGGATGACCAGTAAGTGGTACAAGAAATATCTCTTCCTTCATCGAAATCCTTCATTTATGTGACGTAGGAAAATTGCATCTTCTTGGAGCAGAAATTAAATTCATGCTGCAGAATGATTCAATTTTGTTGTTTTAGGGTTGCTTCATGTCATAATAGCTAACCCTGGTAATGCTGTATCACATCAGTTATGTATTTCAGCAAAGATTTCTTCACTGATTTGTATGCGAGAAACCTTTTAATCATTTTTACAACTTTTAAAGTAAATTCAGTTTGTGAAAATAGATTGAGCAGCTTTCAAATGATTCCCTAAAATATATTTGCCTGTTTTAGCTCTGTAGTTCTCTCTCCCATCCCAAAAGGAAACTTAAAATAATGGAAAATGGTCCCTTGGGGAAAAATCTTATGAAGACTACAATCAGTTATAATCCTTTTATTGCAATATTTAGATGGAGAAACCAACGGAAGTTGAACGAATGATCTTTCTCAGTCCTCATGAATTGTCCTAGGCATATAATCATTTTTCCTTTCATAACACAAAATAGGTGAATATATAGGACTAAACCACAAATACTGCATTAAACTTTTTAACGTAATAGCATAACTAATTGTTCATACACCTAAACTGTAAACATACTTTTTATTTCTAATTTGTACCAGAACAGCATTTCATTTATTTAATATTTTGCTTTCAGTATTGTTCTTATCATTTGAACATTAAGTCAATGTTTACTCTTGTTCCTCTGCATTTTAATGCAGTACTGTGATAGTAAAATAAGTAAGATTTTTCTAGTGGACCTGGATTATACATCCAAGCAATGATCTTAGTTTCTTTCTACCAATTTTACAAAACTATAAAAAAGTAGGAACAAAATGAATCAATTATTATAGACTGAGAGAGAGATGTATTATAGAGCAAAGAATGTGTTTTATAGAGCAAGAATGTGTATTATAGATTGATCATTCCTAAATAAAAATCCCAGTAGGTATTGCAACATCTGAAAACAAAATTTCCAGAAGAATAAGCACCTTTTTACAGAACATATCTGTGCAGTAGAACCCAGTGGCGGCTTCTCAGGTGAAGTAGGTGAAGTGCCTCTTCACCTATTTTACTCAAAATAAAGTTTTATTCAGGTTTTTTTTATAATATATTCCATTTTGCCTTTATTCAGTTCCAAAATACTCAAAATTTTGAATAGATATTAATTCACATGGCGCGCTCAATACGGAAAACAAATCCTTATACGCAAAACAGTGCAAGTGAAGAGCCGAAATGAGAATGCTCGGAAGTCTGCAGTTTTCCGCCGAGTTGCCATGGTAACCGTGACGTCACCCTCTCCAAACTGCTCGCTCAAGTGAAGTGTTTCAGCTTCACGCGCCTTACCTCTGCATCTTTCAGTTTTTGAGCGTAAAGTCGTGAGTGAGAGATCACGGTGGAGCGAGTGTTGATTTTTTTTTTTTTGGCCCTGCTTACTTTTTAGCAATAAACATTCGGCGTGGAATAAAGACGGATTCTCAGATTTATTAAGCGTAACACGGTCACTTCATAAACATCGTAATTCTAGCGAACACCTGAAATGCGGATTAATGTTAAGGAATTTTGAAAAATTCAAAACACCATTGCCGATGCCCTGAGGGAAAATGCTAGGCTTTTGAAAACGCATTTTAACAAAACCGTTCGTTTAAATAGACTTTTCCTGCAGACAGTGATTGATACAGTGTTAGTCTATATTGTATCTGAGCAAACAAGAACTAGCACTCCATGGCCATGACGAAAGCATGGGCTCTATAAATCGTGGAAATTTCATTGAATTACTTTCATTGTTGATATGAAGAAGTTCTTTAGAAATTGAAAATCAATACGAAAGGATAAAAAACTATTCAAAATGAATTAATTGAATGTATTTATGAATATATAAACGATCACGTCAAAAATTAAATAATTTTTGATTGTTGATTCGGAAGATGTATTGGTTGAGGGATTTTTATGTTTCCATGATGTGAATGAAGATAGAACGTCAGGAGCTTTATACAAAATGCTAGACAAATTTTTGGAATAGTCTGATTACCAACACAAATAAATAGGACAATGTTACGATGGGGCAAGTATAATGTCATGACACTTAAATGGGCTACAGAAAATAAAGTCAAGGATAAAGCTTCTCAAGCTGTTTCTGTTCAATGCTTAGTTCATCGTTTGAATTTTGTATTACACCAGAGTTTTTCTGAAATTTCTAAGTGTCGAATACTTTTGCAAGCCTCAGTGGAATTGCTTCGTTTGTTCACCATTCTGCGAAGCGGTCTTATACACTTATATCAACAACCGCAAGATGATTGATTGATTGATTGATTGATTGGAGGTTTAACGACCACCGTGAGCTACTCAATGAGCTATAAGCAGTCACCCGTCCCTAATTTAGGGTCACTGGTTCCAGGGAGGGAGAGAGTCAGTGCCGTAAGACAAACACAACATCCATGTCCGGGATTCCAACCCGGACTCCTTATGGACGAATGATCAGAGGCCATCGCTTAGACCACTGCGCCACCGGGGCGGCAAAACCGCAAGATGCAGACCAACCATAGCAGAAACTCGATGGTCCTCCACTTCGAAATTAGTAAGTGTAGTTGTTGAAGATTGGAATAAATTGAAGGAAGTGTTCGGATTTCTGACGAATAGCGAATAATCAGACAAAAAATCAATTCATCTTGCCAAGGGGTTTTTGAATGATATTAACACTTTCGAATTTACATTTTTGGCTCCACCGATCTATTATTCGAACTTTTGAAGAAAAAATAACTAAACATAAACTACTGTGTAACTCAAATTAAAAAAAAAAAAAAACTCGTGAAATTTTGAGCCATAAAAGGAACGATGAGTTATTTGAAGCACAGTTTGGAAAAGCTAGCAAAATCACAGAAATAAGCACGGGAATATGCTGCTCTTACACAGGAAACAATTTTTCAAAATTACAAACAATTGTATTTTAAAATTTCGGACCACATTCTTATGGAAATGGATATAAGATTTCAAGACTGTAAGAAAATTCAATTTGTCTGACTTGCGGACACAACCAAATTCGAATAATTTAATGCAGGCTTTCCCACTCGCGCTCTTGAAAATCTACATTTTAACGGAAACATATTTACTAAACATAGCGCATTAAAAATGAACTGAGTCTTGTATATGCCGATGAAAAATTAAGGAATATATCAAGAACTTCTTCGAGTGTTTCGCGGAGACAAAGACATTTTTACAGAAGATTATAAATTGGTTTTCCTCAGTTTAACAATTCCATCTACAAGTGTGCCAGTGGAAAGAAGTTTTCTTAAAAGAATACAAACTTGCTCAAGAAACACTAGTTCCCAAGATAGACTTGCTTCTCTGGAAAATATTTCTATTCAGGAAGGCATTTTATTGATGCTCACGAAGAAACAACCATCTAACCATCTTATGACGACATAATCGACAAATCTGCAGCTTTTAAAGGAAGAAAAATTGATTTAATATAAAAAATAAGTAAGTCCTCATTAAGGGATTTTCATTGTAGACAGTAGATATATTTTCATACTGCTCTTGTACCTCTTCACCTATTTTTCCAACCACGAGCCGCCACTGGTAGAACCCACTTATGACAAACTTGTATTTAGCAAAATCTTGGATTAATGTGCAAAACTGGAACTTTTGTTTGGTATAATGTTAATTGAAAGCTAGTTTTATCATTTTAATAAACAGAATTTAATAAGTTACTGGATGTAACAAGGGAGAGGAAAGCTAAGATGATCACTTTTAACAAGCAAAATAATACAACTGAATGAAATTCCATTTTTAATGAGACAGAGAAAGTATGCTGGCACAGTGATTGATGAGGTGAATGAGTTTATGTATTTAGGGAGCATGTTTGACAGAGTTAAATGGTAAAATCTGTGGGCGAGTGAATTCTTTGAAAGTCATAGCTGTTTTAGGAGGATTTCACAGCAATGATGGTTTCTCGAGAGAGTCCCGAATGGCTGTGTATGAAAGTGTAATTGTTCCTACTCTGATGTATGGCAGTGAAACCTAGGTACTGCAGAAGAAACATAAGAGTCATTTATGTACTGGAGAGATGCATTACTTATGAGGAGTTTGAGCAAGACATTCTCTGATCATGTGAGAAATAAAGATGTGTTGTAGATGTGAGGCAAAGTGTTGTCAGCAAGGTGTAGACTGATTCTTATGTAGTTTGGCCATGTTGAAGGAATGAGTGATGAGATGCTTCCTGAGAATTTTTTTTTCAGCCCCAAGTGGCAGGAAGAAAAGGTAGAGGAAGGCCAAGAAAGTCATGTGAGGATCAGATTCAGGAGTGTCTGCATGAGAAAAAGATTATGAGTATGAAGTACGGAAGGTCTTGTGTTCATCGTGTGATGGATCTCAGTGAAGCTCGAAATGTGTGCAAATGGAAACATTTGATATGGCAACAGTAAGTAAATAATCAGTTAAACATTTATCTGGCGGATTTTCTTTCTTAGTGGAGCTAACCTCTGAATCTTAGAGAACAGCTTAGTGTAATGGGTTGAGAAAATATGCTATGCTCTGTTATGGAATGGAAGAATAGAAATTGTGGCTTGCAGGACAAAATTGCAACAGGCCAGAGGAATCCTTATGTGCTAGTGGAAGAATGTTGATAGAAAAGCAGTAGAGAGAGAGAGAGTACATCAAATATTCAACAAGAGCGTTGTGATTCACCCAAGGCATACCCACTTCAAGGAGTTATGCCTTGTGAGTATCACATCAGCAGCATTCAAAACAGGTTATCTACTACTAGGCAGAAATAGGTTGGGGGCTCCCACACATGTACAAAGATTTCTGTGCGACAATTATAGAAAGGAATAGGCGAGTAATGGAATGGGGATGTCATCTGAGGAGAAACCGGAGCCTATTTCTGAAATTGTGTCCGTTCACCCTTCAAGTGAGCGTTGCATTGGAAGGATCAGTGCTTCTTTTGCTACATGTGTGTTTTGTAGTTAAACAGCACTCACACTCACCTGGCCAACAAGTTGAATATACTTGAAGGATTTCGTTAAATAATTATAGTGCTAATGTACTTAATTTGAAGTATATCATACACGAGATTTTTCTGCGGATTCGAGGAATTCTGCGTTTTCCTCTCATCCTTTTGGTCGTTCTCGAGATCGATACAAACCTGAACACAAATTTGATGTGGGGTCGATTAGTTGGGGAAAAGGTTTGTTTTCCGTAAAGGGACGGTATTTCATATCTCAAAACTTTCATAAATGGAAGTTAAACGGCGTGAAGATTTTTCCTGTGACTGTACTTCCTTTTTTCGGGATGTTGATCCTTCTGCATGGTATTGTTTAAACATTTTATTCCATAAATATTTGTAGTTTTTTTTTTGTTGTTGGATTTCATGTAAACATAATAAACAATAGGTGGCTTTCTTTTTCAGATTTTAAACACCTTTGGAAGTTTATTTGTATAAATTGAGAACTGGGAACAGGGGCGTAAGTCAACCTATATGTATAACCACACTGAAAATTATAATGAAATAAAAATAGTTTTAAATTAGACTCATTTGTGACAAAAATTCATTCAGCGCAATAAAAAAGGAGCATTTGTTTAATGAGAAAAATTGTGTTTTGTATTGTTCTATGAAATTTGCTAAAATATTTGCTGAGGGTACTTTAAATACACGACGCAAAAAATTAAACATTTAAATAATTACTGCAAATGTTAAAGTAGTTATTGCAACATTTAAGTAACACTTTAGTAATTATTGCAACTCAATTTGTAATAACGAAACAATGACGATCGTATTTTATGTAAAATGGGGCTGATTTTCGTTAGAATTTGAGCGTAATGAAAAAATGTACTTCGTGGTATTTCTTAGTTTTATTTTCTCTTTTTCTTCTTCTTTTAATAGTTAAATAAAGGTATGAAATATTTCAGATTTCTGATGATATTTAGCTAAATCAGAATATAAAGTCACCCACCCCTCACTAGTTGTCTCCGTTCCCTGGGCCTCTGACTCCATGGAACAGAGACAACCAGTGTTGTAAGTCAACACACAAAGTCCATGCCTCATCTGGATTTTTTTTTTAATTGGAGGTTTAACGACCACCGTGAGCAACTCAACGGGCTATAAGCAGTCGCCCGTCCCTGATTTAGGGTCACTGGTTCCAGGGAAGGGAGAGAGCCAGTGCCGTAAGACAAACACAACATCCATGCCTCACCGGGATTCGAACCCGGACCCCGTTCGGACGAATGATCAGAGGATATCGCTTAGACCACTGCGCCACCGGGGCGGCCATCTGGATTCGCGACACCGGGGACGGCTTTGTGTTTCAGCTTGAAAACGGTGAAAAAAATTCGAAAACGGAAGACGACGGAAAATTTCTCTGTTATCTTCAGACATGAGATTCTTCCATTTGATTAGTTCTCCAAATCGATAAGTAACTGAACAATTTTTTTGGTAGGGGGGGATTGGGGAGGGGGGGTCGTTTTCCATCGGAGGACGGAATTCCGAATTTGTAAATAGAAAATTACGCGGAGTGAAGATTTCTCCCATAATCGTAATTCTTTTTGTCTCGCGATATTTTTCTGCCCAGTGTTGTTGTAAAACATAATTATAATCCATAAATATTTGTATTTCAGCCTAAGAATGAAAAATCTTGCGCGCGAAAAAACTGCCAGATACTTTTGCTACAGTTTCAATTCTAATTTTGTTCAGATTGTAAGCAGCTATTTCTTGCGCTCTCTAATCAATTGCACCCGGTCTGTCCTGCTCTAGGTACCCCTCTGACGAACGGCAGTGTAGATACCTCTGCCATTACTTCTGCTGAGATAATGCTTTCTAACAACTCGCTCCAAAAAATCTACCGATTATCAAAACTCACTTTACCTGACTAGCTGCGGGCATTTCATTAAGAGGTGCAACAGGTGAAACAAACTAAGTTGAAAAAGAGATTTTCCATCATTTGCCGTAAAATTGGAGAAAATTTGAAAGGAAACTGAAAGTTATTTTAAATAAACTTTTCGAGTTTCAGGAATTCAAAGAAGTTAATGGTTTTACCAACGGTGATGGTTGCGAATCGACATCAGAAATTCTAACAATGAAAGCAAAACATCACAAGCACAGTACAGCAATACGCACCAGCAGTGAGGTAGCCAGATATTTCTTAGGGGGGATCCATGGGTCTGGTTCATTCGTGAAAGCCCAATATATACATATATATCGCTTTAAATTCATACTAAATCTCCCCTCAAGGGGAAGGTGGTCCGGACCCGAGGACCACCCCATTGGCTAGGCCTATGGGTACCGGTGGCGCCGTGCTCTAAACGATGGGGTATGACCATTCGTCAAAGACGGGTCCGGGTTCAATTCCTGTTGAGGCATATGTGTTGTGGTTGTCTTACGGCGCTGGCTCTCTCCCTTCCCTTGAACCAGTGGCCCTAAATTAGGGATGGGCGACTGCTTATAGCCTACTGAGTTTCTCACGGTGGTCGTTAAACCTCCAGCAAAAAAAAAAAGAGAAAACATGGCATCAACGTCTATAGATATAAATACAATATTTTCTGCAATAAAAACGGGCCGCCCCGGTGGCGCAGTGGTCTAAGCGATGGCCTATGATCCTAAAGGGGTCCGGGTTCGAATCCCGGTGAAGCATGGATGTTGTGTTTGTCTTAAGGCACTGTCTCTCTCCCTTCCCTGATAGCTGTGACTAAATTAGGTACGGGCGACTGCTTATAGCTGATTGAGTTGCTCACGGTGGTTGTTAAACCTCCAATCAAAAAATTAAAAAAAAATGGTTCATTGCAACAAAAATTATGGTGTATGAAACTATAACTTAAGGAGCTTTTTGTTTATTAATTACATGATTTATATCTTATGATTAGCTATTATATTTAAGAATAATGTATTAGTTTATGAGTGGTTCATAAAATTCACATGCGAAAATTCATGTCTCGACCACATCATTTATTGGAATATAAATATGCGAATGCATTATTCGAGCATTTTAAGTGAATATTTTGCTGCCTTTTTAAAAAGCACATAAAATCCAGTTCAGTTATAATGCGACACGGCAGACTGTTAGAGGAGTTCCAAGAGCCACGGATCGAGGCCGCTTGAAAATTGCAAGGACATGACATTAGAAACGGCCTGATTTAAATAAGCGCATTTCAGCACATGCCCAGGTCTTGACCTTTGAGGGGCTCTTAAAATATACATATATTTTACTTGCTTTGGCCGCCGCGATGGTTCAGTGTTCTAAGCCATGACTTCTAATCATGGATGTTGTGTTTGTCTTGCGTCACTGGCTCTCTTCCATCTCTGGAGTCAGTGGCCCTAAATTAGGGACGGGCGACTGCTTATTGCCCACTGAGTTGCTCACGGTGGTCGATCCCCAATAAAAAATATATATATTACTTGCTTTGCATCAAACATCTTCACAATGTTCATCGACTGAAAAAAGGTAAAATGGTAATTTTAGAACTGCACATCAAAACACATGAAAATGACAAATATAATAATTTCCGCAAATAAATAGACCATCTTGCTGGCAAATTAATGTCTTAATTTGAAAATAATAACTATGTAACCGATTCCAACATAAGGGAGCCGCCCCGGTGGCGCAGTGGTCTAAGGCGCTGGCCTCTGATCATTCGTCCGAACGGGGTCCGGGTTCGAATCCCGGTCAGGCATGGGTGTTGTGTTTGTCTTACGGCACTGGCTTTCTCCCTTCCCTGGAACCAGTGACCCTAAATTAGGGACGGGCGACTGCTTATAGCCCATTGAGTTGCTCACGGTGGTCGTTAAACCTCCAATCAAAAAAAAAATCAACATAAGGGTGTAGGGTGCAACCAATCCTCTCCGCCCCAGTTGCTCAGTAGTCTAAGCCATGGCTCTGAACCCTGGTACGAGACAGGTTCCGGTTCGAATCCTGTTAAGGCATAGATGTTGTGCTTGCCTCGCGGCACTGGCTCTTTCCCTTCCCTGGAACCAGTGGCCCTATATTAAGGACAAGCCACTGCTTATAGCACATTGGGCTGCTCAAGGTGGTAGTTAAAACCCCAATCAAGAAAAGAAAAAACTTCAAACATACATGCATGCCTGCATCTAGCTTATATGAGATGGAGACACCGCTGACTCTGCTGCTATAGATCACAGCTAATCGTTGGCGTGACGTCACATACAGGCAAAAAATAACTAAATTATACCGTTGATGAAACAGTAAGCTTGTGTATAATTGATAAATATAATTGCATTACTCATTTTATCTGTCTATACGCCTAGAAGCAGAAGCTTTTGTTCCATTGGTTTCAAAGCAGCTTCTTTACTGCGGCTGCGTCGTGCCTGCATATGACGTCACTTGCAGTACGGAGTGATGTTTCCACCTAATATAAACTTTTTTTTTTTTTTTGATTGGAGGTTTTTTTTTTTTTTTTTTTTTTTTTGATTGGAGGTTTAACGACCACCGTGAGCAACTCAATGGGCTATACAAGCAGTCGCCCGTCCCTAATTTAGGGTCACTGGTTCCAGGGAAGGGAGAGAGCCAGTGCCGTAAGACAAACACAACATCCATGCCTCACCGGGATTCGAACCCGGACCCCTTACGGACGAATGATCAGAGGCCAGCGCCTTAGACCACTGCGCCACCGGGGCGGCATAAACTCGATGCATGCATGCACATAACATGGGATGCTAGAGTGGTGAACCCTCAAATCAGCTCGCCCAGGGCCCCAAACCCTGTCTGTCCCTGATAAGGAAGATGAATTCCCTCCGCCGCCCCGGTAGCGCAGTGGTCTGAGTGCTGGCTTATGACCATTCGTCCGAAAATGGTCCGGGTTTGAATCCCGGTGAAACATGGGTGTTGTGTTTGTCTTACGGCACTGACTCTGTTCCATCCCTGTAACCAGTCAACCTAAATTAAGGAAGGGCGACTGCTTATAACCCATTGAGTTCAATGAAAAAAAAAGTTTCCCTCCGTTTTTGATGTCACTTTCATGTTACATGAATTAATACGACGTTGACATGTTTGATGTCACACACGAAGCGTTGGAAACCAATAGAAAACCTAAGATACCGTCTGACGTCAGTAAAAAAGAAAACGCATCTCTCTAATGTAATGGACTTGTGTTTTCGAGACGGCCTTGCTCGGATGCAGCAGTTTGTAAACAACTACGTGAAGTTTTGTTATCACCCTTAGGTCCAAGAGATACCGCAAGGTTTGTAGTTTCGTTCTGAAATTATATGCAGGGTATTATGAGTGGACAGGCTTCGTTTCCTTTTTTTTCTTTTGACGTGTCCGTTCCGATAACATCAAAGAAAAGAGCTCGATTTCCTCCGATGAAACACCAAAAAAAAAAAAAATCGCCGTTTCAAGACTAGAAAACTGATATTCACTTCTTCTTTACAGGACTCCAAAATAGAGAAATTCACTTCATGTAAAAAATATTCTTTCACAGTTTCAAACATCCGCCGAGAAACCTCGATGTTTTTTCGATGTGTTGATTCCTGCAAAATCTACGAAAAGAACTCGATTTTCTCACACAAATTATCTACCAAAACAGCCAAATTATGACATAAGAACATATTACTTTTTTTTGATTGGAGGTTTAACGACCACCGTGAGGAACTCAGTGGGCTATAAGCAGTCGTCCATCCCTAACTTAGGGTCACTGGTTCCAGGGAAGGGAGAGAGCCAGTACCGTAAGACAAACACGACATCCATGCCTCACAGGGATTCGAACCCTGACCCATATCGGACGAAAGGTCATAAGCCAGCGCTTAGACCACTGCGCCACCGGGCCGGCTAATATTACCTTCCTCTTTATGAGAATGAAATGAAGGTAAATTCATTTATTTCATGTAGAAAATACTCTTTACATCGGTCATGAAATCCCTATTGGCTCTTCAAACATCGTTTAAAGGGAAAATTACATCATTCTGGAATGGGAATCGAACCCGCAGCTCCCGATTTACGTTCAGGCTCACCCAGAACGCAGAACCTACAGCATACTCGCGTGCATCATATACGCTTCGATTTCCTCACGGCGAAGAGTTTCGTCTGAGTCTTGAAACACATCCTCAGTTGCTTGGCGATTCTTCGTTGTGGGTGGCGTGACGGTAACATACCTGAACGTAAATCGGGAGCTGCGGGTTGGATTCAAGTTCCAGGATCCCGTTAAGGCATAGATGTTGTGCTTGCCTCGCGGCACTGGCTCTTTCCCTTCCCTGGAACCAGTGGCCCTAAATTAAGGACAAGCCACTGCTTATAGCACATTGGGCTGCTCAAGGTGGTAGTTAAAACCCCAATCAAGAAAAGAAAAAACTTTAAACATACATGCATGCCTGCATCTAGCTTATATGAGATGGAGACACCGCTGACTCTGCTGCTATAGATCACAGCTAATCGTTGGCGTGACGTCACATACAGGCAAAAAATAACTAAATTATACCGTTGATGAAACAGTAAGCTTGTATATAATTGATAAATATAATTGCATTACTCATTTTATCTGTCTATACGCCTAGAAGCAGAAGCTTTTGTTCCATTGGTTTCAAAGCAGCTTCTTTACTGCGGCTGCGTCGTGCCTGCATATGACGTAACTTGCAGTACGGAGTGATGTTTCCACCTAATATAAACTTTTTTTTTTTGATTGGAGGTTTTTTTTTTTTGATTGGAGGTTTAACGACCACCGTGAGCAACTCAATGGGCTATAAGCAGTCGCCCGTCCCTAATTTAGGGTCACTGGTTCCAGGGAAGGGAGAGAGCCAGTGCCGTAAGACAAACACAACATCCATGCCTCACCGGGATTCGAACCCGGACCCCTTACGGACGAATGATCAGAGGCCAGCGCCTTAGACCACTGCGCCACCGGGGCGGCAATATAAACTCGATGCATGCATGCACATAACATGGGATGCTAGAGTGGTGAACCCTCAAATCAGCTCGCCCAGGGCCCCAAACCCTGTCTGTACCTGATAAGGAAGATGAATTCCCTTCCCCGCCCCGGTAGCGCAGTGGTCTGAGTGCTGGCTTATGACCATTCGTCCGAAAACGGTCCGGGTTCGAATCCCGGTGAATTATGGGTGTTGTGTTTGTCTTACGGCACTGGCTCTGTCCTATCCCTGTAACCAGTCAACCTAAATTAAGGAAGGGTGACAGCTTATAGTCCATTGAGTTGCTCACGGTGGTCGCTAAAGCTTCAATGAAAAAAGTTTCCCTCCGTTTTTGATGTCACTTTCGCCGCCCCGGTGGCGCAGTGGTCTAAGCGATGGCCTCTGATCATTAGTCCCAACGGGGTCCGGGTTCAAATCCCGGTGAGGCATGGATGTTGTGTTTGTCTTACGGCACTGGTTCTCTCCCTTCCCTGGAACCAATGACCCTAAATTAGGGACGGGCGACTGCTTATAGCCCATTGAGTTGCTCATGGTGGTCGTTAAACCTCCAATAAAAAAAAATGTCACTTTTATGTTGCATGAATTAATACGACGTTGACATGTTTGATGTCACACACGAAGCGTTGGAAACCAACAGAAAACCTAGGATACTGTCTGACGTCACTAAAAAAGAAAACGCATCTCTCTAATGTATGGGCCGCCCCGGTGGCGCAGTGGTCTAAGCGATGGCCTCTGATCACTCGTCCGAACGGGGTCCGGGTTCGAATCCCGGTGAGGCATGGATGTTGTGTTTGTCTTACGGCACTGGCTCACTCCCTTCCCTGGAACCAGTGAACCTAAATTAGGGACGGGCGACTGCTTATAGCCCATTGAGTTGCTCACGGTGGTCGTTAAACCTCCAATCAAAAAAAAATGTGATGGACTTGTGTTTTCGAGACGGCCTTGCTCCGATGCAGCAGTTTGTAAACAACTACGTGAAGTTTTGTTATCACCCTTAGGTCCAAGAGATACCGCAAGGTTTGTAGCTTCGTTCTGAAATTTTATGCAGGGTATTATGAGTGGACAGGCTTCGTTTCCTTTTTTTTTCTTTTGACGTGTCCGTTCTGATAACATCAAAGAAAAGAACTCGATTTCCTCCGATGAAACACCAAAAAAAAAAAATCGCCGTTTCAAGACTAGAAAACTGATATTCACTTCTTCTTTATACGACTCCAAAATAGAGAAATTCACTTAATGTAAAAAATATTCTTTCACAGTTTCAAACATCCGCCGAGAAACCTCGATGTTTTTTCGATGTGTCGATTCCTGCAAAATCTACGAAAAGAACTCGATTTTCTCACACAAATTATCTACCAAAACAGCCAAATTATGACATAAGAACATATTACTTTTTTTTTTGATTGGAGGTTTAACGACCACCGTGAGGAACTCAGTGGGCTATAAGCAGTCGTCCATCCCTAACTTAGGGTCACTGGTTCCAGGGAAGGGAGAGAGCCAGTACCGTAAGACAAACACGACATCCATGCCTCACAGGGATTCGAACCCTGACCCATATCGGACGAAAGGTCATAAGCCAGCGCTTAGACCAATGCGCCACCGGGTCGGCTAATATTACCTTCCTCTTTATAAGAATGAAATGAAGGTAAATTCATTTATTTCACGTAGAAAATACTCTTTACATCGGTCATGAAATCCCTATTGGCTCTCCAAACATCGTTTAAAGTGAAAATTACATCATTCTGGAATGGGAATCGAACCCTCAGCTCCCGATTTACGTTCAGGCTCACCCAGAACGCAGAACCTGCAGCATACTCGCGTGCATCATATACGCTTCGATTTCCTCACGGCGAAGAGTTTCGTCTGAGTCTTGATACACATCCTCAGTTGCTTGGCGATTCTTCGTTGTGGGTGGCGTGACGGTAACATACATGAACGTAAATCGGGAGCTGCGGGTTCGATTCAAGTTCCAGGACGATGTAATTCTCAATTTTTCTGAGGCATACATGTGTACCTGCCTGATTAATTTGACATCCGTTGGCCTGCACATTTATTTGATTATCATCGAACAAATTGGTAATTGCCAATAGGTTTCTAGAGAAATTAAGTTCGTGACTCAATTTCTCTAGTAACCAATTATCAAAGTTTTTGTACATGGGTAGTAATAAGTTTGCTTTTCTGCGTGGTAGCCTTAGCAGCAGTAATAGTTTTTTTAGATTGGAGGTTTAACGACCACCTTGAATAACTCTATTGGCTAAAGCAGTCGCCCATCCCTAATTTAGGGTCACTGGTTCCAGTGAAAGGAGAGAGCCAGTGCCGTAAGCCAAATACAACATCCATGCCACACCGGGATTCGAACCCGAACCCCTTTCGGACGAATGATCAGAAGCCATCGCTTAGACCACTTGGGCAGCTGAGGTTGTTTGCCCATGGATGTTCAAAACTATGGTTGGCAGTTCACACACATGTTTATTTTTATTGGAGATTCTTTTTTTAATTATTTATTGGTCCCTGGTAACACATACAACTTGAATTCAAACATTGGTCGTGGTTAACACATACATCTCGCATTCTGACGAACATAGAATTGTGCGTCACAGGGTACGAATATTATGCAATACATCGAAATCATCAAAGTACAGATCGAACATGTGATACAGCATGCCAGATTTGCAAATAACAGAGAGAGCCAGTGCCGAAAAATAAACACAGACATCCATGCCTTACCCGGGATTCGAACTCAGACCCCTCCGTTGGGCAAAGGATCAAAAGCTATCGCTTAGACCACTGCGCCAATGGGGCGGCCGAGGTTGTTTGCCCATCGATGTTCAAAAGAACGGTTAGCAGTTGACACGCACATATTTTTTTATTGGAGGTTTAACGACCACCGTGAGCAACTCAATGGGCTATAAGCAGCCACCGCCGCAGCCCCGGTGTCGCACTGGTCTAAGGCGCTGGCTTATGATCATTCGCCCTAATTGGGTCCGGGTTCGAGGCATGTGAGGCATGGATGTGTGTGCTTGTCTTTCGGCACTGGCTCTCAATATGTTACTTCTCCAACACTGGTTACCTGTGTACATTGGTCATTTAGCACACTGTAAAATTCATGTTTGATGTATATTTGTTCACAACGTGTTACATGATCAACACTGTTTATATCTGTGTAAATTGGATCATTTCGCATGCTGTCAACCATGTATGATTTGGTCTTGTTGCTGTGAAATTTCTGTCTCCTGTTTATGACAGCCTGCATGTCTTTGTAACACCAGGTCCAATAAATCATTAAAAAAACCCTCCAATAAAAAAAAATGAAAAAGCAGCCGCCCGACCCTAATTTAGGGTAATTGGTTCCAGGGGGTTCCAGACAAACACATCTCGGACGAATGCGACAAATCATCAGAAGCCATTGTTTAGACCACTGCGCCACTGGCCGCGCATGTTCACGAAACGTGGAAAGAGATTCTTTGGAGAACCTAAGATGTTAGCTGAAAATCCGTTGGCCGCACCGGTGGCGTAGAGGTCTAAGCGATGGCCTCTGATCATTCGTCCGAAAGGGGTCCGGGTTTGAATCCCGTGAGGCATGGATGTTGTCTTTTTCTTACAGCACTGGCTCTTTCCCTTCCCTCGAACCAGTGACCCTAAATTAGGGACGGACGACTGCTTATTGCCCACTGAGTTGCTCACGGTGGTAGTTAAACCTCCAATCGCCGCCCCGCTGGCGCAGTGGTCTAAGGCGCTGGCCTCTGATCATTCGTCCGTAAGGGGTCCGGATTCGAATCCCGGTCAGGCATGGATGTTGTGTTTGTCTTACGGTACTGGCTCTCTCCCTTCCCTGGCACCAGTGACCCTAAATTAGGGACTTGCGCCTGCTTACAGCCCATTGAGTTGCTCACGGTGGTCGTTAAACCTCCAATTAAAAAAAAAACCTCCAATCAAAAAAAAATCCGTTGCGTGTTCTCATCTTTCTCGCTGCTCTTCAGGTCGGTTGTAATCATTAAAGATCACAGCCACAGCACTGCCAATGGTGCGATTGTTGACGGAGGGTTTATTTTTTTAAGGTTTTAGAATATGAAGTGTTATTAAATTTTTCTATATAATTATAATTTCCTTTAGAACCGAGTATTGCTCTCAAACAAGTTAATGCTTTAATCTAGGAGATTTAAATGCAGCAACTAAATGCTTGCTACTTTACGTAGATGTAATAATTTGAATGTAGGCAGGGGCTGAAATATAGGATGACCAGAAGTATCGATTTTTGTTCCAGTCTGAACTAATTCGTGAAACATCAAACTAAATTTTATTTTGTGGCTTACTATTTTTATATATTCAACAATTCGGGTGTAAACACAATTTTAAAAAATAAAAAGAATATCAATTTTTTTTTGTGTGATATGAATTTATTTTTCATCACTAAAAGACAAATATGTATTTAGTAATAATTGATGACATGGCTATTCCTAGACTTAAAACATTACAAGTATTTCATATTTATGGGTTTTACTAAGGGATAAAGAAGGTTTTTAAGTCAAATTTTGGGAAGAGAAGTGTAGTAGTAGTACTACCCGAAAATGTGATTTAAAAACCTACTTTATTCTGTAGTATAACCGGGGCCGTCGAGATCACGTGTATAACCCATAATTTTTAAATAGCTGTAAAACAAATTTATTTCAGAAGGATCCTCATTATTCTCTCCGCAAAAATGTTATTTCTTTCTCTGAACTTTCAATCCATATCATGGTCTTTTTCTTAAACTTAAAGCAAATACTTTTTTGAGATAATACACTCCGGCCCTGAATGCTAGTGTCAAAACTTCCCGAAAACTAGCCTCAACTAAAGACCTTGAATAGAATAGACTGGCAAACCTAATGCTGCGCTTCGGAGGCAACGAACAGCAATTGAGATAGCAGCGCCATCTGTTACCGCGAGGAGTTTGTGAGAAATTCATAGCTATTGATTTGATTGATTGGAGGTTTAACGACCACCGTGAGCAACTCAAATGGGCTATAAGCAGTCGCCCGTCCCTAATTTAGGGTCACTGGTTCCAGGGAAGGGAGAGAGCCAGTGCCGTAAGACAAGCACAACATCCATGCCTGACCGGGATTCGAACCCGGACCCCTTACGGACGAATGATCAGAAGCCAATGCCTTAGACCACTGCGCCACCGGGGCGGCCATAGCTATTGGAAAGGTACATACAGTGTTTGATTCAACGCATAATATATCGTATAAATACCGACATTCTAAAAACAGGTGTGAATGCGAACCAACAAATTCCTTCTAAAAACAGGTGTGAATGCGAACCAACAAATTCCTTCTAAAAACAGGTGTGAATGCGAACCAACAAATTCCTAGATCAAAATTTATTTAGCAAGTTCTTAATTTCGATGAATCAGCTATGAAATAGAAAATACGCAGCTACATACAACGAACACCTGATACGCGAAGTTGTAGCAATGCGAATTTAAATACTGTATACCACATTATCGTTCCTTCATATTACCCTTAATGACAGGCTTTTGTTCCTCAAATACACTATCTACCAACAAGTGATTGGACACCCCTGCAATCGACGATATTTGAGGTCCTGATACACGTCATGGCCGCCGCCGTTAAATATCGTGTGGGAAACAACTACGCAACCAGTCGCATGCAAGATGCCACGCAGTTCGGAGCTCTCTGATTTCGAAAGAGGGGTAATCGTCGGGTATCACAGAAATGGCCGATCCATACGTGTCCTATCCAGCGAGTTGAAGTACCCAAAATTGACAGTGGCCTACGTGATTGGCAAGTGGAAGATGAGAGGTGACTGTCGGAATGTGCCCCGACCCGGCAGACCCACAAAACTGGGAGTTAGAGACCGACGGGAGCTGGCCAGAGAAATTCGGAAGAACCACGCCAAATCGATGGGCCACATCCGCGAGTGTTCTTTCGATGAATACCATATGAAAGGAATCCCGTCTGCTCGGTTGTTATGGACGTGCTGCCGCCCACAAGCCTTTGATCACCAAGTCCAATAGTGCTGCTCGGATAACGTGATGCAAAGAACGTCGACAGTAGACCGTTGAACAGTGGAAACAGGTTCTTTGGAGCGACGAATCAAGGTTCACCCTCTACCATTCGGATGGCAGGGTCTGGGTTTGGCGTATGCCTGGAAAACGCCTCTTGCCGGAATGTATTGTGCCAACTGTGAAGTTCGGAGGCGGTGGAATGATGCTATGTGGGTGCTTCTCCTGGTATGGCACGGTATCCTTGGTCGCAATTCCTGGTAGACTCAACGCCGAGACCTACTGCACCGTTTTGGATGACCATGCGCTTTCTACGTTGTGGCAGTTTTACGGGGTAGACCCATGTTACTTTCAGGATACCAATGCCACCTGTCATGTTGCGAGGTCTACCATGGCTTGGTACGGTGACAATGGGGTTAATCGAATGGACTGGCCTGCGCATAGCCCGGACCTTAACCCTATCGAGAACCTCTAGGAGAAGTTGGAGCGTCGACTTAAGGGGTGCCCCACCGTCCGAAATCGGTGAAGGAACTGACCTGTCTTCTCCAAGCTGAGTTAAAGAAAATACCGCTAGCCGTCTTACAGCGCCTGGTTGAGAGTATGCCCCGGAGGGTCGCAGCTGTAATCGCCGCTCGTGGAGGCTCCACCAACTATTGAAGGGGAATAAACTTCGTTTTCCTTTACTATCACAGGTGTCCAATTACTTGTTGGTAGATAGTGTAGTTTTATTGAAAAATATTTTTACCACAGTGCTCATGAAAAATGAGTATCAAATAAAACAAAAAAAGCGGGTCTACAGGTATCATGTTTACAAACAATCACTGCTTTTCTTCAGGCATGCAGAGCTCTTTATATCTATTATCAATTGCAGTGCTGTATTCGTACTCAATAAACTAATTTTAAAAGCTATTCTTACATATAATTTGAAAGAATAACACAGCACTTTATCAACGCATAATATAATCTACAGTATATCATTTTTCCAAAAGAGAAGGAGAATACAAAAGATGTTTACTCAGAGAGCCTTGAGGCTTTTCACCATGTTTTGAGCAATCTTATTTTAAAAAAGCGTGATTAAAAATTTAAATTCATAGGAGGAAATACTTTCCAACTGGTGTTTTTCAGCAAATAAAAAAAAATGTGAGGCAATGCAAATACTTCATCTTTCCACAGGGTAGGAACCAAGGAGGTTATATTACTGGAGAAATCATTGGCTCTGCCGCAATAGGTCACATCTAATCTGTGGTGTGACGTCACAAGCAGGCAAAAACGAACTATATATCGTTGATAAAACAGTAAGCTTGTGTATCATTGATAAAGATTTTTGAATTACTCATTTTATCTGTTTAAACGCTTAGAAGCTTTTGTTCCATTGTTGTTGTTGTTTTTTTTTTGTTTTTTTTTATTGGAGGGTTTTTTTTTATTATTTTTTATTGGAGGTTTAACGACCACCGTGAGCAACTCAATGGGCTATAAGCAGTCGCCCGTCCCTAATTTAGGGTCACTGGTTCCAGGGAAGGGAGAGAACCAGTGCCGTAAGACAAGCACAACATCCATGCCTCACCGGGATTCGAACCCGGACTCCGTTCGGACGAATGATCAGAGGCCATCATTTAGACCACTGCGCCACCGGGGCGGCCCATTGGTTTCAAAGCAGCTTCTTTACTGCGGCTGCGTCGTGCCTGCTCATGCCGTCATTTGCAGCACGGACGGTGACTTAGGGCGGCCAGTGCTACATGGATAGGAGTGGTATCTCCAGTAATGTAACCTCCTTGGTAGGAACACACATACATAGCTGTTTGCGCCCAAAGCCTTGGAGGCTTTTCACCATGCGTTGGGCAATCTTATTAAAAAACGTGATTAAAAATTTAAATTCTCAGGACGAAATAGTTTCCAACTGGTGTTTTTCAGCAAATTAAAAAAAATGTGAGGCAATAAATATATTTCATCTTTTCACAGGGGAGGAACAGCAGGTCGCTCTTTACAGGGGTGATTTTCGAGGAACTGTATTTGCATTTTTAGTGTTCCCAGGCCCAATTCAGGAATTCTGGTATCTCAAAACACGCAGTTTTTGAAATGTTTGGTATCCTATGTTCGAAAACCTCGATTGCAAACAATCCTTAGGCCCCAAATGAGACTATTTGGATGTCGAACATGTGTTTCGAGGTTTGATTTTTTAACCACAGAATAAAAAACATTGAAATGAACAGGGAAGGGTGTTCAAAAATTGTTAACAGTGCTATATTCAAACCAAAAAACATTGTTCTATATGTAATTATTATATTTTGAACATGATGTAATATCCATATATTCCTTCATGCTTAAAACATATATTCTTTTACACTAGGAAAAAGCATCATCTCTGCAACTACAGCCAGTCACGTTTCTTCGTTGCTCCCGAGTTTTCGTCTAGTTTTGCTTATTTTCTACCCGTCACCCTTTCCGTTGCGGACTTGCCTGGATTGGGTGCCGACTCCCTTGTATTTTGCGAACAGCAACTGCTGCCTGCTTCGGTTCTCACTCGGTAGCTTTTTAGCGCTGCCTGCTTCGGTTCTCACTCGGTAGCTTTTTTGCGCTGCCTGCGTTGTTGCCTTGGTTGCCCGCTTCTAGTGCTTTGACTTGAGTTGATCTAACTGCTGTGACGTCATGGCTGCTACTCCTATGCTCGGCTCTTCTGTAACCGCACCGCTTGCTGACTGCGTCAATGTTGACATCCGATCGTCTACAGGCGCTGTGGATCAGGCGTCTTCCTCTTTTGTTGGATTATATCCTTCTGCTTTAGATTCTATGTTTCATCGTGCAGGTACCAATTTTACCATTACTGTACCTCCAGCCTCGGTTCTAGGCAGGTCAATGCTTTCTATTTTACATCTTGGTATTGTTTTTTATACCCTACCTAACACACAACTTACAGCATATTCATCAGCGCTGTATTCTTTTTTGCCATCCGATTCCATTACGGATATTGCTCGCAAACCCCGATCCGTCATTATTTATTTCGCTGCCTCAAAATATGTAACGCAGGTTTTATCCACTCCCATTCAGATTGGTGATCAGTGTATTTATGCTGAACTTTTTTCCCAGCGTCCAGTTTTGATCTCGTTCTTTCCGGTTCCAGCTGAAATTCCCGATTCTCTTTTGCAGAACTTTCTTTCGTACAGCGGTCGCACCGTTGGGTCGGTGCGTACCCTTCCTTCAAACGTTACGGATCTGTTTGGTAATCCCATCTCCGGGTGTCGCCGGCAGGCGCTCCTGATTTTCCCCTCACATTCTGCAATTTCTTCCTTTCCCACCAAATTAATGATTAAACTTGGTCACCATTCCTACTCCATAAATGTTGTTACCCCCGCACGGGGATAACTGGTTTTCCAGTTATTTGGGGAGCGGCGCCCCCACGGCCCGAGCTGGCCTTGTGACTGGTCAACATCTGATGTCATGCCACCGCTTGTTTTTTCTTTTTGGTGTTGATGGTGTTTGCAGGGACGGCTGTTCATCCAGCTGTTGGGGAGTCGCGGCCCCACGATCCCGAGCTGGTCTTGTGTCTCGCTTTTTCGTTTTTATTTATTTTCTCCACTGGCTAGTTGCCCGTGTTGTATACTTTACCTAATCGCTACCACGTTATGTACTAACACCCCGGTCTTGTGGCTTTGTTATCCTCCACCACTAACTGTTTTATATTAACCGCTCAGTTCGTAGGTTGCTGAGATTCCGTTTAGGTTCCCTTCCAGGATTTGTCTTCTTTGGATTTCTTTTTTCCTTTTAACTGGTTTGGGTGCTAGACCTACCTGCATGTTTGCCGCGTGCGGAGACCCGTGAGGCGGAAATGGGATGTCTGGTGGCTGCGGTCGCAGGAGACCGGTTAAGTGCCTCCTGTGTACCAACACTCCTCTTCGACCCCGGCTTCGCTGTAAACGGGAGGCTAGAGACTAACCCACCTCTAGTCAGAAGTCATGTACCAAGTTGTGTACAGGGCTTTAGCGGCTTTTGTCGTATAGCACGGCAGGGTAAGCCCGGGGGCTGTGGGATCATGCCAAAGGCGTTGGCATGACGGTACCAGGAGGCCGAAGTGTCCGCCGAGTGCGTGTGATCACAGACAACGGACTATATCTGCAACGTTTAAGCTCCAGAACTGTGTCCAGCGTCATTTTCTTGGCTTGCAGACCTCCAGTTCTCCCTTGTAGGGCTCGGTGGTGGGTGGAGTAGTTTGCAGACGAATCTTCCTTCTTTTTTCCATGGGTAGAAACAAAAAACAAAACTCCAAATTTAGGTCACCTGTGAATATGATAGTTAACAACGACTCTCCTTCGTCTTCTCAACCTACCAAGTCTCATACCCTTAAACGATCTTTAGACCATGACCTGGACCAAGAATGTGGAACCTCTTCTTCGGCAGCTGTACCAGTCGCTCCGAAGCGTCGTCTCCCCTCGATTGCTGTGAATACGCATGCTACACACTTAGTTGTAGAATCCGTCGATCCGAATGAGAGACTGTCCACCAGATCTCCATTTTTCATTTCTAAAGCTTTGGACGCTGCAGTTCGCCCCTTGAAGTCTGTGAGGAAGCTTCGCTCTGGGGACCTGCTTGTCCAAACTTGCAGTGTTTCTCAGAGTAACACTCTTATGCACCTCACTAGTCTTCAAGGCATTCCTGTTAAAGTGGCACCTCACCCGTTTCTTAACACCTCTCGGGGTGTTATTTCTGAGTTTGATCTCTTGCCATGCAGTGAAGAAGAATTGGTGACTGAACTTGCAGATCAAGGTGTTATTGCTGCACGTCGTATGATGTTCCGGCGCGATGGTTCTTTAATTAAGTCTAAAAATGTTATCTTGACTTTTAACTCCCCGAAGGTTCCGACCGAAATCAAGGCTGGCTACTTGGTCTGTGGAGTTCGCCCGTACATTCCCAGTCCTCTGCGCTGTTTCAGGTGCCAGAGGTACGGGCATTCACAACGTTTTTGTAAGAGTTCCGCTCGTTGCGCAAATTGTGGCTCCAGTGACCATGACGGGGAAGGTTGCACTTCTGCGGCCTGCTGTGTTAACTGCGGTGAGGCCCATGCAGCTTACTCCCGCAACTGTATGAAATGGAAGGACGAGATGGCGATCCAGCGCCTCAAGACCCTGGAAGGCCTCTCGTACCCTGCTGCCAAGGCCAAGTTGGGTATACCCAGCAACCGACAGCGTACTTTTGCCGCAGTAGTTCAGTCTCTGCCGCAACCCGTGCAGCCCTTTGTTCCGCCCCCTATAGCTCTCGCCGCACTTGCCAAGCGATCTACAGTTGAACAAGCGACACAGGTGGATTTCACCGAGCTCCAGCTTATTCGACCAGCTGAGTCTGCGCCTTCTCTTTTGAAGACGACCGACTCTTCCGGTTCCCAGCAAACAGCCTGCACGTGCGGAAGACCCGGCCCTCAATCCGCAAAGGTGTGCAGTGTCCATCCAACTGTCTCGGCCTCAGCGAGGTCCCCACCCTCAACCAACATTATAGAGGAACATGGGGGGAGGAGAGTGACAGTTCGTCCCCAGCCTCAACCAGCATTGCAGAGGAACATGGGGGAGGAGAGTGACAGTTCGTCCCCGCCCTCTGCCAGCATTGCAGAGGAGTGTGGGGGGAGGAGAGTGACGGTTCGTCCCTCTCAATTAGTAAATTTTTTTATAAACCTCATTAACTACCTTGTCTTCACAGCTTTCATCATGCTCTTTTTCAACTTTTACCAAGCCTGTCTGCTCTTACTCATTTTCCTCGCTTTTAAAAATCTGTGGCTGATAGTTCTTTGTCTGGCGCTCTTTGGCCAAACCTGGCCCTTGCGCCACTAAAATCCACTAACCAACCAACCAACCAAATGTTGTTACACCTTTCCACTGTTACGCATGTCTTGGTTTTGGCCACCATCAAGCAAAATGCTCGTCAGTTTTTGTGCCTCCGGTCACTGTTACTTCTACTGCAACGACATCGGAAGTGCCTGTGTCTCCTTCAGAGCCTGTACCATCCCATGCTCGGACTCCACCAGGAACTCCTGTGACCACTTTTCATGATGCTGCTTGCTCGACTCCTGTCTCCTCTGCTGTTGCAGTGTTGACTGCACCTTTGCCTGCTGGACTTCCTGCTGAATTGCCTTCAGCAGTACCGATATCTATTCCTCTACTTTCTCCACCGTGTACACCGCCGCCTTTGTCTACTGGCTTGTTCACACCAGTTATTGCTCATCTCCATGACTCCCTGGATGATTCACATGTGGAGCCTTTTGACATCCCAGAACTTGCGTCTTCTTCTAGTGATGATGCCACACCATCGATTCAGCATATTGACTCTTCGGTGTCTTCTGTTGGAGAGGCAAGTGCTACTTTGACTACTACTGCTCCAGTGCTCGATTCGTCGAGTTCCAGTGCCTTTTCAAGTGTTACTGTTTCGGCTAAGTCCTTGCCATTGGCTCCAGGTTTAGTGGCAAGCTTTCCCTGCCCTATAGGTGGGTCCCTGGTTCCTGCTGATGCTTCGTCTGTACCTCTTTCTGCAACACCATCTCTGGTTTCCACTAGAGTCGACGATTCGATGTTATCTGAGCAACACTTTCAAGGTGCTGTTCCCAAAAAGCGACGACTCCCTTCCCGTAAGAAAAATCGTAAGAAGCTCTTAGCTTCCTGTGAAATATCCGACTCGACTGCTCTGGATTTTCCGGATCAATTTGTGGTTAATCCTGATTATAAACTTGATCTTAAACGTGCTGCTCTTCTTCCTCTTCCAGAGGTTTTCCTGGAACACATTTATATGCTCGCAAATGCTGATCCTCGTTATTGTGCTTTTGTGACCCCCTACATGGGCTATGATTTGTTTTTTGCACGTGATCTGAGAGCGGCTTTTGCCCGTTTCTGCTCATTTTATGATACTATTTACTGTGAGACTGTTTGTGCTTCTTTACGAGCTCTTCAAAGTGCTTTTAGCACTGCAGTGTCTTCGTATCCAGCTCTCGGACCGTGGCTTGTTTTTATAGACTATTATTGCACCCAATTTGAAAAGTTTTCCGGATGTTCTCCCACATCATTGTGAATTGTTTTCTCAATACGTGACTTTTTTCCTAACTTGTTCTCCGCTAATGTAAAATGTTCATTGCTTTCCTCCTGCGATAGTGTCCTTGACGTTTGTGTACTTCATTCCCAGCTGTATACTTTATGTCATTTCCTGTTATACTCTCTGTTACTCTATGTTACTGCAATGTATTTCTCTGTACCTTTCCAGTTTAATAAAGCGATTTTGAACTACAGCCAGTCACGTTTCTTCGTTGCTCCCGAGTTTTCGTCTAGTTTTGTGATTTCTGAGCCCTTTTACCAGCTGGAAGTTCTCCGCTACGTGTATGAAGTTCATCTTAATGTTTTGCATTTGCCAATTTAGTTGATTTCACCCAGCACTTGGTTGGAAAATTTCTGATTAAGTTGATAGTTCAAAATCTGGTCGACTGTCCGAAAAATTTAGTTGATTTCTAGTTGTTTTCTTTTTTTTTTTTTTTTTTTTTTTTGGAGGTTTAACGACCACCGTGAGCAACTCAATGGGCTATAAGCAGTCGCCCGTCCCTAATTTAGGGTCACTGGTTCCAGGGAAGGGAGAGAACCAGTGCCGTAAGACAAACACAACATCCATGCCTCACCGGGATTCGAACCCGGACCCCTTCCGGACGAATGATCAGAAGCCATCGCTTAGACCACTGCGCCACCGGAGCGGCCTAGTTGTTTTCATTATTCTTGTTTATTACTTTCATTTTTCATTGTTTTCTATTTTTAAGTTGGAATCAACCGTAACTACATTGCCAGAAATATCAAGTTTTTTCCTACATTGAATTACCGTCGCCACAAGTGGTGATACCATTTACTTCCTAGAAATTTCGTATGGGGAAGTGGCATGTAGGACTTTTGTTATGTGAGGTATATAAAAAAAGAAATATACATGACTCTGCTTATGATTAGTAAGCAGTTTTGCTGTTTTAGTTTACTATTAGAGAAAATATAGAAAGTCAATTCAGTAATTGACTGCTGAACCTTTTTGTTAATCGACAATAAACAGTAGTTGATTACTTCCTTTATAATGAAAGTGTGTATCCGGTGTAAATTCTTTTTAGTGCATAAAGGCAAGCACACAAAAGACACATAACTTTAAATCCAATATGTTTTGTAATTTATATTATCATCGACGGAAATTCCCAGAAGTAAACTTTATCATCGACAGATATTTCCAGAATTAAATTTTATTATCGTCCTGAAATTAAATGTTTTTAGATAATATTGTAAATTCAATTTTAAATAATCGGAGTTTACGTTCTTCTATAACATGATGATTGTAAACTACAGAAGTGAATACATATGTCAATTTTGAGCCATCAAAATGGATATAGAATTACAGCTGTGAAGATTTGAATTGTACAAATTCCCTACTTTGTGTAATTGTTAATTATGAATGCAAACTACAGCAGTTCTTAAAAGTTTTAAGCATGTCTCTGAGTGCATAGAGCGTCAGTTTACTACTCAATAGAAAGATTACAGTACTAGCATAAAAAAAGAGTGCAGGGCTATCATCTTCATTTTGGGATTTACTTTTATTTCTTACCTGGAGCATTTAAACTCGATGGCTATATTTACAGAAAACCAGAAAACGATCAAAAACACCTCAGCGGCGGAGTGGTAAAATATACTGCTTTTTTAAAAAAGGCTTAACGACCACTGTGAGCAACTCAATGGGCTATAAGCAGTCACCCGTCCCTAATTTAGGGCCACTGGTTCCAGTGAAGGGAGAGAGACAGAGCCATAAGACATACACAATATCCATGCCTCACTGGGATTCGAACCCGGACCCATCTCGGACGAATAATCAGAAGAAACCGCCTAGATCACTGCACCACCAAGGCGGCCGCTGGTTTCTGGCCAGCCGCTGAATAAGGCATGAGTGATACGCCAGCTCTACGATACCAGCCTTTCGCCACAGCGGACGATCAAAGCCACCTCGTCAACCAAGTGGTCAAAGATGCTGGGTTCTGGCTAATACCATAATAAAGCAAGCATAGTGCGTCCGTTCTACGTGGCCCGTTCTCCGCCCAGGACGCCCAACTGCTTATGGCCGAATGAGCAGCTTATGGTGGACATGATATATCCCCTAACCCCCCCCAATATCTCCCAACCCCCAACCCCCTCCAAATATCTAATAGTCATTAAAAATAGAATGCAGGGAGAAAAGAATAAGAATTTTTTTTTTAACATATTGCTTTCGAAAAAAAGGGAAATACATTCCGTAAGCTGGTTAGAAATATGGGCACAAGTCTTTCTAAAATAGTACACAGTTCTCGTGTGGTGGCGCAGTGGTCTAAGGCGTTGGCCTCTGATCATTCGTCCGTAAGGGGTCCGGGTTCGAATCCCGGTGAGGCATGGCTGTTGTGTTTGTCTTACGGCACTGGCTCTCTCCCTTCCCTGGAACCAGTGACCCTAAATTAGGGACGGGCGACTGCATATAGCCCATTGAGTTGCTCACGGTGGTCGTTAAACCTCCAATCAAAAAAAAAAAAAAAAAACAGTTCTCGTGTTTTTCTTAACACATCAAATCCTAAAATGTATAAAGTACTTAATTCAATAGTCTGTCTAAGAACTTTGGGTTAATGGTCTGCAACGAAAACAATTAAATATGTGCAATATCCTGTGGTACTATAATTGCAAAGATATGTACACTTTGTTTAACTTATTTTTATTTTTATTTATATCAAAAAGGAGTTTGAATTATTACCTTGCTTTTAGTTGTTTTTTTAAGTTGATTTTATTTATGAGTTAGCGGATTTTTAGTAGATTTTTCTGTTTGAGTTAGTTGATTTTTGGTTATGGGGGTTGGCAACCCTGCACGTTACCTTTACCAAGTAATAAAAGATAAATATGTGTGAAGATGAAAATATCTGGTAAGCTGTTGCCTCCGGAGAAGTTACTGATTTAAGGGTAATTTTGGTTTTTTAACTTCGGTGTACAAAATTGTTTTTTAAACAGTTTATGGAAAAATCGAAGAAATGCTCTTAATGATATTAAGTAATGTTGATCTACAAGAGTCTGTATGCGTATTTTATTTTTGTGCAAAAATAAGCACATTACAGGGATAAACTGGTTCTGTTATGTTTGTTTTGATCAGGTAAACGCCTTAAAATTAACACCTGAGATTTGTTTTGTTTCCTGTATTTTAAAATCTTTAGCCCCCGGTGGCGCAGTGGTCTAAGCGATAGCCTCTGATCATTCGTCCGAACAAGGTCCGCGTTCGAATCCCGGTGAGGCATGGATGTTGTGTTTGTCTTATGGCACTGGCTCTCTCCCTTCCCTGGAATCAGTGACCCTAAATAAGGGACGGGCGACTGCTTGTAGCCCATAGAGTTGCTCACGGTGGTCGTTAAACCTTCAATCAAAAAAAAAAAAATCTTTAGCTCAACCATTTCAAAAATTATGCTTTCAAAATTTTAATGGTATCTTTTGTTTTCTTCGTGCTACATATTTCACTACTGCAGTGTTTTAAAAGCATTCTTGATCCTTGTTATGTCACACAGCACATTTGCTTGTTTCTTGTAGGCGCAGACTATACAAGTTAAATGAAAGACTTATAAATTATTATATTGCAACTATTGCAAGTTTATCAGCATGGAGTCAGTGCTGGAAGATCCTTTCAGGAAACTCTCTCAAGAAATGGTTATCAAGGAAGTGAAAAAGGAAGCTGACACCTCAAAACACGATCTTCAGGAATGCGAAATATGCTTCCAGAAATTCACCAAACAATCTAATTTTGACAAACACATGCAACTTCATACAAGTGTTAAATCTTTCCAGTGTGATGTATGTTTTAAGAAGTTCAAGTGCAAAAGAAGTCTTTTAAAGCATGTTAAGACCCATGGAGAGGAACAATCTTATCAGTGCAATATATGCTCCAAACAATTTGCTGAGAAAAGTAATCTTTTGAAGCATGTGCCCCTTCACACAATTGAAAAGCCTTACCATTGTGATGTATGCTCAAAAAATTTGCTTGGAAATGTCATCTTTCAGAGCATATGCTTGTCCACACAGGTGTTAAGCCTCACCAGTGTGATGTATGCTTCAAACGATTTGTTCAGAAAAGCCACCTTTCGCGGCATATACTCATTCACACAGGTGAAAAACTTCACCATTGTGATGTGTGCTCAAAAACATTTTCTCGAAAATGTCATCTTTTAGAGCATATGCACGTCCACACTGGTGAAAAGCCTCACCAGTGTGTTGTGTGCTCCAAACAATTTTCTCAGAAAACTCATCTTTCACGGCATATGCTCATTCACACAGGTGAAAAGCCTCACCAATGTGACGTATGTTACACACGATTTGCTGAGAAATCTCAACTTACAAAGCATTTGTTTCTTCATACAGGTGAGAAACCTTACCAATGTAATATTTGTTGTAGAGAGTTTATTCAGAAACGTTATCTTTCGCATCATATGGTTCTTCACACAGATGAGAAGCCTCACCGATGTGTTGTATGCTGCAAACAATTTGCTCTTCAAAGTGATCTTTCCAGACATATGCTTCTTCACAAAGATGCAAAGCCTTACCAATGTGATGTGTGTTCCAAAAAATTCGTACAAAAAGGTTATCTTTTAAGGCATATGCTTGTACACACAGGAGAAAAGCCTCATCAGTGTGATGTATGCTCCAAACAATATTCTAGGAAAAGTCATCTTTCAAGGCATATGGTTGTTCACACAGGTAAAAAGCCTTTCCAGTGTGGTGTATGCTGTAAAAATTTTGCATGGAAAAGTGATCTTTCGAAGCATTTGCTTGTTCACACAGGTGAAAAGCCTCACCAATGCACAGTATGTTCTAAACAGTTTACTCGGAAATGCTATCTCTCAGAGCATATGCTTGTTCACACAGGTGAAAAACCTCATCAATGTGTTGTTTGTTTCGAGCAATTTGCTCGGAAAAGTAGTCTTTCAAGGCATTTACTCCTTCACTCAGGTCCGAAACACAGAACATCGCGAAACCCACCTACAACAGAACAAGCTACGATTCCATAATATCAGAGAATTTTTTTATTCTATATTCCACAGATCGAACACCATATGCTAAAAGTACAACCAGGGAACTTACATTGTGTTCATTGGAAAACAGTTTTTACATCTTCCAGTCCAGAGTTTAAGCTGCCTCAAAAAATGCTGTAGCTAAAATAAGGTAATAAAGTTGTAGCAAAATGCTATTGAAACTCAGCTGTTTTTGTCACTCAGAAAATTGTAACATCAAGTGAATTGTTCACTCCAACAATGCCGTGGACATCAGTGAAAATCTAATTAGATTGGAAGAAACGGTAAATGTGTAGTTTAGCGTCCTAAATTACTTCGTCGGAAAAATTTCACTGTGTGGTAAAAGTGCTGCGTACAATTTTGTAAGCATGCAAAATAAGGGGGACAGGTGCAAAAATATAGTATTTTAACATAAAAAGAATTTTTTTTTCCCAAAGAACTTACCTTGGAGTACGAAGGTTCGAAAGAGTACGTGTGGTAGGCCTAAGATGATGGAGGGGCAATGGTGTGAAGGTAGTTTCCGGTGAATGGAATCGTTGTTGAGAACAGCACGTTACGCGCGGAAGAATACACAAGGAAACGGTTCAGCAGTACGTAGTTATCGAAGCGGGTTGTAGAATACGTTGAAGGAAAGAGGTCAGTTTAATGCTGCATTGTAATATCATTTTTTCAAGGGTAATTTTGCAAAATGGTAAGTAGAAAATTGCCAAGAATTGTTTTGTCTGTGAATAGTGTCCTGAACATAAATTTGGATTTGGTCAGGGCTTAAAATTTCATGATCCCCCACAATTCGACACAAATCTCTGGGCCTCCCAGTTATAATATGATTCCTGATTATAAGAAAATTGTTTATTTTCAAAAATAATTCGTTTCATTAGGGGGAAAAAAAAAACGAACGGTGGACGGAATAACAGCAAAAGTACAAATGAGGTTCTTGAAGAAATCACCGACCCCTAAACATCTCTGAAACCATAAACAAAATTTGGGGTTCGACCGGAACAAAAACATCTTACTCAAAACTTCTGCCGCACATTATATCATTTACATTCCTTCATTTATTTACATTCCCAGACATTTTTACAATAAAAACATTTAGCACATTTCTTTATTAATAATTAATGAAACATTTCTGAACTACTTCTTGCACACGATTACACGACACATCACACTCCTCAGAGACATACACCTCACTCTTGTATTCTTTCACGCATTCACTACCAACTGTTGCTCCCTTCCGGCGCATGGACCCTTCACATTGTGGCCGATAGCATATCTTTAGCCTCCTGCACCAACTGCTGCAAACCATCGTACTCGCAGGTAAGTTCTTCGGAAAAAAAAATTCCTTTCATTTAAAAATACTATATTTTTGCACCTTTCTTTCCCCATTATTTTGCATGCTTACAAAATTGTACGTAGCACTTTTCCCCCACAGTGAATTTTTTCTGACGAAATAATTTAGGACACTAAACTACACATTTACCGAAGAAACTAACATATGAAAAAAAAACTGTATTGGGTATTATAACTTAATATACAGTTAACAGGTAAAAAAAGGGTATGAATTTATTTCTAAAATCATGATTAAATAAGTGTAAAATACAAATCTTCTGAAATTTGATTTTGCAAGTTACAACATTGTTTTTGCATGAATAATTTGACTCATGACCAGAAGAAATTGAATCAGTAAGGGTAATTACAAAGCAATAAAAACATAATTTTTACAATTTATTGCCATTTAAAGTTTACAAATTTTTTAACCTTTCTATAATTTCTTGAATGGTTTGTCCCCAGAAATTCTTCTGCCTTTCTTATTGGTCCACCTCTCAAATGCCTGTTTGAAATTAAACTGTCCTCTTGCCGCCCCGGTGGCACAGTGGTCTAAGCAATGTCCTCTGATCATTTGTCTAAAAGGGGTCCGGGTTCGAATCCTGGTGAGGCATGGATGTTGTGTTTGTCTTACGGCATAGATCATACTCTGCAGCTCTGATTGCGGTAGTTGCAAAAATGACTACGTCATCAGCAAAATGAAGGTGAGTTAGATAATCTCCATTAGTCTTTATCAATTTGTTTTCTCAGTTCAGTGATTGAAAGACATTTTCCAATGTGGCATTAAAGAGTTTGGGAGATATAGTGTCCCCTTGTCTCACTCCCTTTCCAATTTTAATGGGTGCTGTATTCTCAAATAGCCGAATCTTTGCACTTGCATTTTCATAGATATTATTAATAATATTAATGTATGCATCTTCAATACCCCAGGATTTCAAAGCCATTGTAACTGCTAATGGTTTCACCGAATCAAAGGCCTTTTCATAATCGATAAAAGCCGTGCATAATGGAAGTTCATATTCCCTCGCTCTTTCAATCAGTTCTCTTAGTACGTGGATATGATCTATAGTGCTGTAGCCACTCCTGAATCCAGCTTGTTCTGTCGGTTTAGCCATATCCAGTGTCACCTTCAAGCAGTGTGAAATAACTTAGTGAAGATTGTATAAACCACTGATAGGTCTGTAGTTCCCGAGATCCTCGATATCACCTCTTTTATGTAGCAGGATCATTGTAGCATTGTTCCAATCATCAGGAATCTTCCCTTCATTAAGGCATCAAATGAAAACTTGGGCGAGTACTGTTTCAATATCTCCACTTGCTTCTTGTATAATGTCTATGGTAATTCCATCTTCTCCAGGAGCTTTTCCCCTTTTCATGTTCTTGATTGCATGTGGGACTTCTGCTGGGAGGACTGGAAGAACTCTGGTACTGGTACCTTTCATAATGACTGGAGTACATGTATCATCCTTTTCATATAGTTCTGAGTAGAAATCTTTCACTCTTGTCAAAATTTCGCCTCTATTTCTTGTCACAGAACCATCTTCTTTTCTCAAGGCTATAATCTGTTTTCTTTCCTTACTCAAATGTCCCTTTGCTCTCTATTATGGCTTTGGTTGTTTTCAATTGCTTTCCTCACTAGTTCACAGTTGAATTTCCTTACATCTTCAGTGATACTTTTTCGTATCATCTTGCATAGCTCTATATATTCCACTTTGGAAGTAACATCTTCTTTAGTTGTGCTCATCTCTCTTGTTTTTTGCATCAGAATTTTTGTTTTTTCTGATAATTTGTTCATATGCAACTTGTTCTTAGTACCAGCTATTTTTGTTGCTATTTCCATAAGAGCCTTGGTTACTTTTCTGTTAACTTCAGCGATGTCCACTTCTTCCAACGTTAGACCTTCTAGAGCAGAGAATCTGTTGCTCAGTTCCGATTTGAAGGTATTATGATTGTGGAATTAATTTTTTACGGTTGTTTTAGAGGTTATTATTCATGAAAGTTGGTTGTCAAATTTTTGAACTAAAGCCTAGTTTGTCATCAGGACTATGTCACTGGAGTAGTTGCTGCCACTCAGTTGGAAGAGCCCAACCGCAATTATTGTTAATTGTGGTACTTCTTCTTCTTGCTATTTCGATCCCTTCTTCTAGTTTTCTCTTTACTAAGTTTGACTGGTGGGCGATTATTCTTAGTGAGTCCCAATTTATGGAGTGTCCACTTGTTTGCATATGTCTGTCTAGCCCTGTTTTTTTACTAATGTTCCTAATAGCTGCTTGGTGTTCTTTCATTCGGACCTTAATACTTCTCCCTGTTTCTCCTATATAGCTGAGTCCGCAGTTACAGTCGATGCAATATATTACTCCTTCTTGCAATTAGAACTGTGGACTCAGCTATATAGGAGAAAAAGGGAGAAGTATTAAGGTCCGAATGAAAGAACACCAAGCAGCTATTAGGAACATTAGTAACAAAACAGGGCTAGACAAACAAGTGGACACTCCATAAATTGGGACTCAGTAAGAATAATCGCCCACCAGTCAAACTTAGTAAAGAGGAAACTAGGAGAAGGGATCGAAATAGCAAGAAGAAGAAGTACCACAATTAACGACAATTACGGTTGGACTCTTCCAACTGAGTGGCAGCAACTACTCCAGTGACGTAGTCTTAATGACGAACTAGGCTTCAGTTCGAAAATTTGACAACCAACTTTCATGAATAATAACCTCTATAAGACCCGTAAAAAATTAATTCCACAATACACTATGAATAGAGGTGCCATAAATTCATTTACAACTAGGTATTATGATGTTTTTTAAGGTTGTTCATGTCAATACACTTTGTTTTATGAGCTTGCCACGCTCGAGTTGTAGCATTGAGGTGCATCTTACCATTCTATGGTCACTGTGTAGAACTTGTTCAGCACACTGCAGTCTTCCATTACAAATTTCTTGTTACACATAATAAAATCAATTTCACTTGTCAATCCATTGGGATGTCTCCATGTCCATTTCCTATGTGGCTTTTTCTTGTAAAAGGAGTAATAAAATACTCTCGTAGAGTTTGCAGAGGCAGAAGAGCTGTAAAAACTCTTCTGCCTCTGCAAACTCTCCGAGAGTATTTTCACGCAGGTTTCTGTTGCTGTGACTGAATTTACTTACTGAAGTTTCATTCTGTTGCCGTTGCCTTATTTTTGCATTGAAATCTCCCATTTAAGAATCTTCAAGTGCTTCTTGGCTTTATTATTTAGATGACGAATTTCCTCATAAAATTCTTCAATTTCTTCTTCAGGATGACTTGTGGTGGGTGCATAAGCTTGAATAATCTGGGCCTGGTATCTTCTCGAGAGTTGGATAACGAGTCGCGCGGCTCTGTCAGAGGAACTTTCAACTTCTACAGCTTTATCCTTCAGTTTCATGTTTATTATAAATCCAACACCACTAGTTCTGCCAGTCTCTGTCCCATGATAGTAGAAGAGATTTCCACTTTTCATTTCAGTGAAATCTTCTCCTTACCTTACTTAGCCCGACGATGTTCCACTTGATCCTTTGTAGTTTCTCTTCCAATTCAAGGAGCCTTGAATCAGAAGATGGGGAGTGTCCATTTTAAGTAGCCAAGGTCAGCATTAGATGGCAGCCTAGTCCGGTCCTTAGGTGATTCTTAGCACCCTCTGCCTTCATGTCACACTGGCTGCTGCCTTGGTCAGGTACATTCCAGCTGCCGGAGACTGAGGGCCAAGAGTTAAGTTGTGGAGTAATTTTGGAGGGGTTTGGCCATAACTCACCACACTGGCCAAGCGTATTGGTGAGACACGTACGTTACAGAATATAGTTCGTTCAAGGTTTGTCATGGTTTTTAAAGCAGATGTTCAGAAATTTTATGTTCTTTTGCATATGATTCCGTGATTTGAAATAGAAAGTACAAGTATGCCTTTCTATGTTCTCCACAGAAAACTGGGGAAGTAAAACTTTTGGTTCTGCTTTGAACGGCTTCCATTCGTAGCTGATTTGCTGTGCCAGTGCATGTTTGGTTCCCCTGTTAATACCTTGTTTGCAGGTCAGTTTCTGTCTCACTGATATGTATCTTTTGCAAATCAAAGAGGTTTTATCAAGTTTTTTCTGCCAACAACATACAAGATACAACAAAAAAAAGGGGTAGATAATGTGGACCTATTTTCTGTAACGTATCACTACAACATTATCGCTCTCCTGCCGATAACTTAACTGCTTTCTATTGTACTCCTCTGCCCATCATTTCGGTACAGCAATAAACGAACCTTCCTTTTAACGGAGCACAGCTTCACATCGTCACAGGTGCAATGTGTTAGGCCTGCCACTGCGTCTCTTCACAGCATTGCACTTACACGTAAATATTACGATAAAAATCTTTAAAAGGCATTTAAAATAAGAAATTTCGGCACCATTTGCCATTAATTACCATACTCCAAAATTTGTACGCCTAACTTTTTCCAAGTACTAACATTTTTCTGACGAAATAATTTAGGACACTAATGTACACATTTGCCCAGTGAAAAACTAATTAGTTTGTAAGATAGTAACACATTTAAGAGAAAAACTGTGTTAAGCAGTTTAAGTTTAGTGTTCTCCGTAGATATTTTTTACAGCTGGGGGGAAATAAATTTTAGCTGGATGGTACTTTTAATGACCCCTTCCCCATTCAAGAAGAAAAAGGATGTTGTTTTGCTTGCTATACTTATTAAATATCTTTAATGGTGTGGTAGGCATTACTGTAATATAACATGATAAGACACAGAAATTAGTGCATTAATAATTACTTACTAATAAATCATATTCAATGCAGATTTCATCCAGTTTTCATCAATATTTTTGGAGTATGTGGAAATAAGTTTTCCACAAAGGAAATTTAGCTGGGCAGCAGAGAACATTAGCTGGGCGGGCTGCCCAGTAAAAAGGCTCTAGTGGAACACTAAAGCTTGGAAGATTTTGTAGGATCATATTTACACCTATAAAAGCTGGATTATTTCTAGAAGTCTTGCACCTATTTGTTTCTGGTCAACTCTAGTGTATCCACAGTATTTCATTCTATAAACAGTTTTATAATTTTAAATGGCTTAATGATATTGAAAATATTTAAATGGGGACATTTGATACATTTGCAATAGTAAGCAAATTCTAGCACCATCAGTTTTAAATTTTTATCTGGCAGTTGTAGCTTTATTTGATGAGCTGATCTCCGCTTTTGCACGATACCACTCCTCGTGTTCTCAAATTCACTTAGTTTTCCCCCAAATTATTATCTAAATTTGCCAAACTGTGAATTTACAGATTGGATTTCCATTGAAAAACTCTTATACAGTCATGCTGTGTTACAAATCTTGTTAAATGTAACAATGGGGATGTTTTACGTATGGGAAAAATTCATTACTCAAACACTTTTATATAATCATGGGAATGAACTGGTAAAGCAGATGCATGTAGAAACATTTTGGCATTCAACTGACAAAATACAATTCTACGGAGACATAGAATTGTATTTGCCCAGTTTGATTTAAACAAACTGGCCAAATATGATTTTAGAGGTGTGAAATGCCAAATAATTGCTGTATCCTAAAGTTGACATTGCCACTACCGTAGAAGTCATCACATGAAAGGATTCCTACTGCAATAAAATTGTAGCGGAAAGTAGCAAGAACATAACAAATGTATCATGTAGATCTTCCTTTGAGCTGCCCCGTGGTGCAGTGGTCCAAGTGCTGGCTTCTGACCACTTTGTCCAAGCTGGGCCTAGGTTCAAATCCTGGTGAGACACTGATGTTATGTTTTTCTTATAGCACTAGCTCTCCCCCTTTCCTGAAACCAGTGGCACTAAATTAGGTACGAGTGACAGCTTATAGACCAAGTTGTTCACAGTGGTTATTAAACCCCCAATAATAAAAAAAAAAAGTCTTTCTTTGACAGGGGAAGTTGAGAAGTTAACTGGTTAATTAAATGCAAAGGTAAAAGAAAAGAAATCCTTTTATGGATTTCATCTTCTTTATCATTCCCCAGAATTTCTGGTTGTGGTTTTTGAAAATCCAAAATCATCTTATGAATGACATAGTTAAAATTCTGAATGAAATATGACATTTTTTCCTTGTTTCATTTTTTTTTTAAGGTTTTTCAAGTTTTGCAACTAAATACTCATTTCTTTAGTTATCAAAATCTCAAATTGGCTCATTTTTAAAAACTGCCTCACCAAGTAGTGCAATAAATTTTATGGAAAATTTAACATTCAGACATCCCTTTCACTGTGCAATCAATTTTTAAGTTTAGTTTTCTGTATTGCAGACTTCTGAGAAAGCGCTTCTCAGCATCATTGAGAAAAGGTGGGAAGAATGCAGCATGTTTTTCATGCTGTTTGGCTTCCGCAATTGTGAAATGAAATTTCTGTGTTATATGTCCACGTTTTAAAAATCGTGGATGTAATTATTATTATTTTTTTTTCTTTGAAAGAGGTTGTAAATTTACTACAATATTGTACAGCATCACAAATTTGCATGCAAAACTGCAAAGTGTGGAGGATTTTAAGTTAAGGTGGACTTGAAAGATTATCCAGAAACTATTCAGGGACATCATGTAAAACTAAGTCAACATGCAGGCATTTATTCAAATTTCATGTTTTCAAATCTTTTATTACCACAATTTTTGTAGTATCTGCAGATTATTAGAAAAAATTATGAATTTAGGGTCTACAAATAAAATGACAATGTGGATAATGTTTTAAAAAACAATTTTTTTTTTTAAGTATGTGTGCTTTTAAAAAATCCATGTCCTAATTGTCAGAAAAGGTTGAATATTTGGAAAAATACCAAAAACTGTGTTAACATAAAAACATAACACAATACGATGTTAGAGGTCCACAAACACGTTTTTTTTTTTTTGTTGTTTTTTTCTAATTTACAAATAATTTGACAGAAAATACAATGCAGCAAAGGCTGTATTTGCTCTCGCGAACCATCTCGTGCTGTAGAAAGTTCAGTGTCGCACCCATTCATGGGTCCTGGAAATCCAACTATGGATATCCAAAAAAAAACCTCGTAAGTTTTGCCCTTATTTACTTGAAAGAAACACAAAAGCAATTAAAAAATGACATTTATTTATTTATTTATTTTATTAATAAGAATTTTTTTTTTTTTTCTATTTCTTCAGGATGCTGGATGATTCCTTGAATTGTGACTTTTCTGCAACAAATTATGGTTCAGGATCAACATCGCTAGTGCAGAGTATAGAGCCTTTGCACTGATGTCATTTTTGACGTCATGGTTACTTCCGGGTGGTTAAGAGAAAGTTCGGCTGCTAAAGTTCCTATAGGATTAACATGGGGAAGTGATTTCTGGACCCTCTGTCACTCGATTGTTCGAAGTTTTAGTAATGGTTAGATGTTGTGTGGTGTATGGGTGCTTCTCAAAGTACGAGTAAGGTAGTGGAATTTCCTTTTATCGCTTTACAACAGCAGAAAAACGCCCGATTATGTGGAAAATAGCTGTAAATCGGAAGGCATGATTGCCCAGGCTGCATGACAGGATCTGCAGTAAACACTTCATTTCAGGTATCATAAATCTGCATATTTTACTACGTTAATAGTCGAATTTATATCAGCACATTTTCTTATTCACTCTTATTATGTATTATTTTCAAGTTTTTACGTAAATCCTTGTTATTCTGTTTAAAATGCTCTACATGCACGACGGATTAATTTTGCTGTCGAATTGGAAATTGCTAAGCTTTTGTGAACTTTTAAGATTTTGTACTGTACTGATTTCTAAATGTTGAAACAGATGCCTTTTTTTCGGGACCGAAATTTAAAGATATACGTCCACATAGAATTAGAGGGTGCTGTCATACATTATTTTGTTGTCTGTTTTCCTGGATGTTTTTTTTTTTTCTTTTGGTGAAAAAATAGTGCGTTTTTCGGGATATGATAAGTTGGTATTTTCTTTTTTTTAATTGCAATACACACTGGAACCAGTCAGATATGTAGCAACTTACCTGAGACCGGATAAGAAATTTTTCATTTTCAGTCTTCAGAATTAATACATTTCACCCACCCATTGGTAAAATATTTATGTGCATCATGTCTTTGAGCTTTTCCGGTATAACACGAAAAACTACCTATTAAATAGTTTATAAGTATTGTGATAGTTCAGATCAGGGAGGTCTGTAGCAACACAAACTTCCAGACGATAAAAATATCTTCCAGGTATGTCATGTGGATCTTCTATGCCATTATTTCTAAGCTTTTCGTCGTAATGTTGCTTTTCCACCACATTAAGATGGCAAACTTTGCCAGAAAGAACAGATTTTTTTAACTCTATTTACAGCAGCAGCAGCCATTGAAAAGCATGGGAAGAGACCAGCTCTGGTACTTTCTAACCACCCAGAAGTCTAGCAGACAGTTTTGTGACGTCACGTGCAAAGGCTCTATATGCGATTTTCCCCCTTCTAAATTTCTCAGTCTGTGGATTAAGTGAAGAAAAGCTATGGCACTTTTTTTGCTTCAAATTAAAATAATAATATTCAAGTATTTCTGTTCTGACTAATGTATTACTGACATCCAAAAATTATTCTGATTAACATACATGATTCATGCCTCCTTTGTGTATTTCAATATTGGTATATTTGACTTATGTCCTTGTATCCACCGAGTAATTTTATTTTTATATTGCTTTCAAGAAGTGGTTACTTAATATGCATTTTAAAGAAAAGGTTGTGGTATTCGTGTTAAAATAGCTACCACTACAAATTTTGAAGATGACAATCCAATTTTTAGTGTAAATGTGATAAGGATGGTAAATCAGATAATATCTGAAAACTTGAAAATTTTCATCGTTCTGGAGCGGAACTCGAACCCGCATCTCCCAGAAAACGCCCGGGTATGTAGTGGTTACCATACCCGGGCGGATTGTCATCTTCAAAATTTGTATTATATGGCTTAATCCCGCATTTCTTTCATGATTTAGCTACCACTGTTGGAAAGTAGCTCTCTGTTAATGAGTGTTCATTTCATGAAATGGCCTATTGTAAATTCCTCATGTGTGAGGAACATTGAAAATCACATTTACTTTCTACAGAATCTATGTGTAAACAGCTCTACCTGTACCTTTCCCAACACTAAGTAGAATAGAAATAAGATATACTACAGTTTTAAGTATGCTTAGGGTTAAAGTATTATTTGTTAAAAATCTTCAGCACTTTTTAACTAGAAGTTTCTCCAGGGATAGCAGAACTCTTGAAGTTAGTAACATGATAGTGTGTAAAATTCAGTTGCAGGAGTTTCATTGTTTACTTGCCAACATATTCATACGTAAATGATTTTACCAAAAACAGGGCTTTTAAGAAACCAGAATCAAGAAAGTTGAAAGCTCAGTTGTGCAAATTATCAGAATCATCCCAAGTATTCTTTCATGTATTTCATGTACTCCTGTATTAAAGTTGCCGTTTTATTTTTTCACTGTTTTTGTTTCCTTATTGTGATAATTTCCCCTCCCAAAATGTAAAAGAAGCATTTTCATTTAACTTTCCAGAACAAAATAAGAAAATATAGCTATGAGTGTATATTCTAATTGTCCTTTCCTCCTAAATAATTCATTCTTGGATATACACAGTGTTTGTAACATGAATTTGATGTTTATACAAGAGCAAACTTCAAGTATGGTATATGTTACTCAATGCCTCAGCAATAGCTCTGTTCTAGTTATTATTGTTTAACAAAATGTGAAACACTTTTTTAAATTGTTGTATTGTAAGCTGGTTTTCTTCTTTGAAGTGCATTCAGCTTCATACTGTTGTTCGCACAACTCATAGGAGAATATCCAGCCACTGCGGTTCCGTCTTCCAATAAAATTGGATTATATCGTCACATTTCCAAAAGAAAGATTCCGATTCCATAACATTTTGGAGTTTTGTTAAATTTTCTTCCCACCCACTCAAGACACTCATACTAATCTAAATGTAATTATCTAATACACTGCTGGTTTATATTTGTGTTTTTAAGAAATATGACAGACATTTTTGTACAAAGTAATAACAGTTCTGGATCATTTACACTCTTAAATGGAAAGTGCAATGATATTTTTGCATACAATAATCTGAACTAAAACATAACAAGAGACAATGAATATTTCAATGTAAGCTGTACAAGTACGTACGAGGCTTGCGTTCTGAATTCGTAGTGGCGAGATGTGGCCACGAAGTGGTAAAAAACGCAGTTTTTATAGGGCTCCTTAAAAAAAATTGTGGCCAGTTTTGCGATGGGCACTTCTCCAGGTGGCCTAGTGGGCAACGTTTGTGACTGCCACGGAGAAGACCTCAAGTTTGATTCTGGGCAGATACTCGACATTTTTTTTTTTATATTACAAGCTCAAAGTGACATCATTCCGATCATTATGGTTTCCTTCCAGCTATTCCTGCTTTTGTTAAGGAAAATTTATTTCATACATGTGTTTCGATTACTGTCTGCCATTTGGTTACTGCTGGAAACATTTTTCAGTATTATTAGTACTCAACTAAAAGTATTGTTTTAAAAGAAACCAAAAAAAAAAAAAAAAAAAAAAAAAAATCAAGCCTACAGATTTTACCAGCAGTAGACATTTGTGTTGCAGTTAGTTACAAGAGACATGTAACATTGCCACCCCGGTGGTGCAGTGGTCTAAGCGATGGCCTCTGATCATTCACCCAAAAGGAGTCTGGGTTCGAACCCCAGTAAGGCATGGATGTTGTGTTTGTTTTACGGCACTGGCTCTATCCCTTCCCTGGAACCAGTGACCCTAAATTAGGGACGGATAACTGCTTATAGCACATTAAGTTGCTCACAGTGGTCATTAAATCTCCAATCAAAAAAACAAAAAAACATTCAACGTTTAAAAGAAGAAGAAAAAAGTCCATTGCTTTATGGCCACTCTGTGGTCTAAGTGCTTATGATAAATATTTTTCAATCAAAAAGGAAAACATGGTGCAGGATAGGCACTGAAAGATTGAAATGGTGATAACCAAATTATGTTTTTCTTTCTGCAGTTATGATTTAGTCAAATACTACTATCTTTTATAAAAAGTCAGCAGAATCAAAATGGTAAATAGGAAACTCGTTTCTCCTTCTTACAAATGTAGTTTAATAATAAGATAAAAATGTGTTTGCAGCTGTAGGATAGGTGATTGACAATAGCACATTATAAACTTCACTTTCACTGATGCAAAAATGCGCAAGTTTTATTCTTGCTGTTCCTTTGATGGTATTTTGTATTGTTATTTTCCATGGTGGCCTTTATTCTAAAATATTTGAGCACTGTCACTTTTAATAAATTTTCATAATGGCTTAATAATAAATTTTCATAATCTTGTTTGAAATTCAGAAATAATACTTAATAGAAGTTCTTCATATACTGTTTTAGGGAATTTTGTTTCTACATATATTCTTCCCTTGTGGCATACCACGTGTATGTTATTTATTACAAATATTCTCTGCTGTCTTGATTAGCAGTTATCACAAACATTGCCTTATGGGATGTTAAAAAATATCTTAATAAAAAAAAACCCCTGCTGTAATAGTCTTTTCTGCAATGTCAGTTTTAAAGCATGTTGAGGACAACCAGTGGATTTGAAACAGATTACATGTATGATCACTACAAGCTATGCTGTTTTAGATTTTGAATGACAAACATAACCTGCAATATAAACTAAACATTTTCCCTGAAGTATTGAATATTTAGAAATATCATAATTGTAACAGACAACAGTGCAGCAAATTACAGACCATCTTAATCAAGGATCCCCTCAAATGATCTCTGCACGCACTGTTCGCCATACATTGCATCAGATGGGATGTGGCAGCCGAAGGCCTGTTTGAACACCTTTGCTGTTTGCAGTTAACAAGAGAAAACATCTCCAGTTCGCACAGGAGCATAAGGATTGGACAGTCGATAATTGGAAACAAATTATGTGGTCCGATGAATCACGTTTTCAGTTGCACCATGCCGATGGCCGAGTGAGAATTTGGCAGAAACAGCACAAAAGCATGGACCCCAAATGCATTGCTTCAACCTTTCAAGCTGGTGGAGGCAATGTTATGGTTTGGGGAATGTTTTCCTGGCATGCTTTGGGCCCTTTAATTCGTGTTGATCAACGCCTGGCTGGCACATCATATCTAAACATCGTTGTGGACCAAGTGCATCCTGTCATGTAGATGTTTATCTCAATGGCGATGGCTACTTTCAACAAGATAATGCATCCTGCCATAGTGCTTGTATTGTACAGGATTGATTTCAGAAACATGCCGGTGAGTTTACTTTGCTTAGGTGGCCCCCACAATCTCCAGATCTCAACCCCACTGAGAATTTGTGGGATGAAGTTGAACGAGCCATCAGACAGCTGGATTTACAACCCTACAATCTCACTCCTGGAAAGTGCTATTCATCAAGCATAGTCTCAGATTCCACAAACCACCTATTAAGATCTCGTGGAGTCCATGCCAGGAAGAATAGACGTAGTATTAAAGGCAAAAGGTGGCCCAACGAAGTACTGAGGGGGTGGTCATAAAATAAAGTGGCCACTCAATGTATAAAATATGGCAGAACGTTATCTCCCCTCCACGAGAAAAAAAGAAGTGGATGCATAGTTGCTCAGAAGGGTGAAACCGTCACTTTCTACATGACTATTAGATGCTAAGTTGCTGTTAAGAAAATTCCATGCAGTTAATTGCTTGCAAAAAAGCAATGTTAAGGGGATGTTGGTGATAGCTAAATGTGCATCCCTTCATGTGTTGGGAAATAGTTCTAAAGGGAAATCCTTCTGCAGGAAAGAGCTTTAACTTCTTCCTATTCATTGCTTTCGGGTCAGGAGTGATTTTACAATGCATGCGTGTGGCAGAAAAGAGGTTCGTTAGCGTGAATCTAAGAGCTCTTAGTTTGTTTGGATGGGAAGGGGCTGTTTACCACAGTAAGAAGAGGCCATCTCCAACCACCAGTGAAAAAGAATGTGTGATAAGAGATGGAGGAAAAAGTGGAACCAAAGAAGGGGAGTAGAAAGAGCCAAAATAACTCCTCAGTGCTGTTACGCAAATCCACTGGAAGGAACCAGAATAGTAAACTAGAAAATTAAATGGTGTATATCCAACAATAAGGAACTTGCAACTTAAACCACAATCAAGGAAATTCAGAGAACATGATTTTATGTTTATATTTCAAGAAAGTTCAGTTTCCTTTCAGCCCCCATTTTTCCTATTATTGTTTTTATTTTTCTGCAAAGAGAAATTATTCACTAGTGAACTAAATTAACAAAAAGAAGCAAAAACATACAGAAAAATTTGCATCCGTATTTGCAGAAAATATTAGTTTGTAGTTCAACGCCAAGCCCCCACCCCAGTCTGGGACCTAGCTATGCCCATGAGTGTGGATACAGTAAAATAAACCCAGTATTTGAAAACACAGCAATTGGTACCTCATTATAGAACCTTATTGTGAAAGTTTTTTCCTTCTAAACTCTGACGGTCACCACACTTATACTTTGGGGAAACATTTTCTCTGATAAGGAAGACAGAATTATTAATAACTAGTTACTACACTTCTGAAAACCAACCATTAAGGATAACTACACATCAACAATTTAGAAATGACTCTTTGTTCTAATCTGAATACCTGTTTTAAGCAATAACTTACACAACTGAACATTTATTTTAAAATCATAGTTGCCTCCACAAAAGTGGACAACAAAACTCAATGCAGTATTCCAGTTTTATTCATATTATTGCATTCCAAATACGAACTTACAAGTAAAATGCACGTATGCTAACAAATAGATAATCCTCATGCAAATTAACACACAAATAGTTCTAGTGAGTATATATTAATTTATGCAAATTATTAAATTTCATAGAATTGAAAAACTCTACATAAAATTTTGAAAATATAGTACTCTTAATGAATTTCAATCATGCATAAGCACACAAACATCCAATCACATTGTTTTTAATTTCAAAGTGTATTTTCTTGAACATGCAAATGTAATGTAGCTTTATCAGAAAGCTTGGAAAAATGTGTCGAACCTTTGCTATTAAAATATAAGTATGTTGTGTATATTTTTTCAGACCATGTATATGTGTTGCTTATTTTGAGTATGGGATTGCTAGTTTGTGGTAACTTCAGCTAGCTTCAAAAGGTATCCTTTCTCTCTGTAGTACGTATTAACAGAAAAGTTTTACAATACTGATAGCACCTTGTTTATTTTTTGAAACACCGTTGCGCCTGGTGCTTTTTCTGGATACATGTATAATATACTCTATATTGACAAAAGTCACTGGACACCCCTTCAAAAGCAAATAAGCGGATCCGCTGCATTGTTAAGATGTGTGATACAGCCGCAAATGGTATAAAAACAAGCCTGCAGCTGACCGCGATCACATTGCACTGGGAGGTTGAGTGAAAATGTCGTGGCAGAAGAGAACTGACTTTGAGAAAGGAAAGATTGTTGGGTGTTATATTAGTGGGTTGTCCATAAAAACCACCGAGAGGCGTTTAAACATGTCCAAGTCAACTGTTTTGGATGTTATGAATAAGCGGAAGACACATGGCATGCCTGAAGCAGCAAAACGTACCGGCAGACCAGAGAAAATCAGTGTTAGAACATGTCGAAGCCTCAGGAGAGTCGTTACAGCTAATCGATGGAGTTCTGCACAAGACCTCAGTGCACAGGTGAGTAAAAATGCTGAAACCTATGTATGTACACATACCATTCGCAGAGAACTTCATTCCATGGGTTACCATTGTCGTGCGGCTGCTCATAAACCTTTAATCTCCACTCAGAATGCTACTCATCATTTAGAATGGTGTAAAGAACATTTATTGTGGACCGTAGATCAATGAAAATGGATCATATAGACTGATGAATCCAGATACCCAATCCATCAGTCTGATGGCCATGTGTGGGTATGGCAGCAGCCAGGGGAACACTTTTACCACAGTGTACGGTTCCTAGGGTCAAGTTTGGAGCTGGCAGTGTTTTTCGTGGTATGGTCCCGGCCCATTGGTTATCGTGGACAAACCAGTTAACCAGCATGTCTACCTCGATATTCTGGACAATTATGTCCTACCAACTGTGTGGCAATACTATAGAATGGAGCCTTGTTGGTACCAGCTGGATAATGCACCGAGCCATAAAGCAAGGACTGTTACAGTGTGGTTTGACGATAATTCCGTATCATGTGTGGACTGGCCAGCACAGAGTGATCTTAATCCCATAGAGCACCTATGGGATGAATTAGAGCACCACATAAGAAGTTTGGAACCAAGGCCTACTACTAAGCAACAGTTAGCAGCAGCATTATGCACTGAATGGAAGCGCATACCTATCGCTGTGTTCCAAAACCTTGTTGAAAGCATGTCTCGAAGGAGAAGTGCATGCATTAAGGCTAAAGGTGGACCGACACCGTACTAATGTATGTCAATAAATGCTATGTTGTGTTTCTCTTCTAGGTGTCCGGTGACTTTTGTTAATATAGTGTATGGTGTGATGTACATTAAGTTGGTACGAAATATATAATGAATAGTTCCTCTTTTTAAAAAAACTTTTGGCCCTGAAAGAGGCACTTTTCTGTATTTTCGCATTGTAGACAACCTACACCAAGGAAGGTTGAGGTTGCTCATCTTTGTACGATTGATAATTCTCTTTTGAAAAACTTGCTTAGGCCCTGAAAAGGACCCTTTTTTAATTTCTACATTCAGGACTGCCTGTTGAGGATAGGAGTCAGCTATTGTAAGACAGAAGTGGTGAAGCCATAATCCAGAGTCAGAGACACTTTACTTGATCATGTACTCTGCTAAGCACCCAGTGTAATGCTTTTTCACTCACTCAATTTTTGGCATATTACTTCTCACTTCCTGCCACTCTCGCTCTATGGGTTTGTATGAGAGATAGATCTGAGGTTAAAATGGAGGCTATGGTTGACTTTCAGGGGTCAAATCCATGCTGATCAAGAGTGTTATGCACTTTCCAGCTGTCACTGATAATGGGGTTTTTTGGCAAAACAGTTTTGGATGGCATGTATTTTAGGGTGCTTGCAGTCTGGTCTTTGACAGGAACTAGAAACTTCTTTCTGCTTAGCTACATTCAGTTCCACTACATACCCACTAGCCTTCAATGCATCGCCAGGCATTAAATATTCTCCTGCTGATCTTACATTTATCAACGTCTACAATCTTTCATATGCCACCCAACATGCGATTTATCTTCTTGATCCATGCCTCATGGCAATAGGAAGTCCAATCCACAATTATTCTGTTGGATATTTCCATTTGCTTCAGAATGAAATTTTGTCTTGGAAACCCAATGTGGAGTCAAAACAAGAAATTGCAAAAGCTGTGCCAGAGACACATGAGCTTTCTCAAAAAAGATGCCTTTTCTTGCAAAAATGTTTGAAATCACACTTAGTCTTGCATGCCTGTAGCTTATTCCTTGCCAGAATAACTCAAGATGCTTGCCACCTAAGCCAAGTGTTTAGTGTATTAAGAAGCAATATTTTCTGGCACTTTTTCATTGCATTTCCTTCTTGATTCGCTAAAAAGTTGATCAGATCTTCGTTGTGTCAAAGTTTTGGAATATCGAGGAGTTTCCACGAGCAACCTCGGCAAGTTGACATAATGAACAAGAATTTTGAACTGTCCAAAACAACCATTAAAATGTATATAACAGTTTTCTTGTACTGCCATTTACTGTTTCACACGTTAATTTATAGCATTAGCTACTCGGGAGCATTATTCATTACGTTTTGAGAACTATATATAATTATCGAACATATTTATAAATTGAACATAGTTTTTTGTTGTTGTTCTTACCTTTCTTCAGCATAGGCTGATATTCACACTCTCTATTGTTCAGTCAATGGTTGTGGCCATCCAGGTGTGCTCGAAGTATCACATTCGAAATTTGCCGTCATTGTCACTTCAAGTAATTAAAATATAATAAAGCTATTTAAATTAAGACCATGAACGATGAAAAGAACCATTAAAAGAATTTGGATGATAAAGTAAAAAAATGAGTCAATGACCATATTGGAAGGTATAGACATCAAGTGATTTCAATTAATGAAAAGGGTTAAAAGAGGAAATATCCTTGCTAAAAAACATAAAAAGAAGATCTCAAATGAACAATCACTCCCATGCAGCCGTACCTCATCTTTTTATGTTTTTTAGCAAGGATATTTCCTCTTTTAGTCCTTTTCATTAATTGATAGACTTAATGTCTATACCTTCAAATATGGTCGTTGACTCCTTCAAAGTCTCGAATATTTCGTTTACTATATCATCCAAATTCTTTTAATGGTTCTTTTCATTATTCATAGTCTTAATTCAAATAGTTTTATTATATTTTAATTACTTGAAGACAACGGCAGCAAATTTCCAATGTGATACTTCGAGCGCACTTGGATGGCTACAACCATTGACTCAACAATAGAGAGCGGGAATATTGACCAATGCTGAAGAAAGGTAAAAACAACAACAAAAAAAACTGTTCGATTTATAAATATGTTCAATAATTACATATAGTTCTCAAAATGCAATGAATAATGCTATAAATTAACGTGTGAAACAGTAAATGGCAGTATAACAAAACTGTTGTATAAACTTTAACAATTTATAGAGCCATGTAATATGGTTCAAAGTTTTTGAACAAAGAATAAATACTCACTGACATTCACATCATTTACGGCACCACCGACAGTACTCACACATAATTCTGATCCAACACTTTAATATCAAACTAACTGCAACTCAAATCTAAAAAGCTTATATACACTACTTACAATACATGCTGTCCTCAACTCTATTTATATCATCCAATATTTATGTCATAAGATTGGATGATATAAATAGAGTTGAGGACATCATGTATTCTAAATAGTGTATATAAGCTTTTTAGATTTGAGTTGCAATTAGGATATTCAAGTGTTGGATCAGAATTATGTGTGAGTACTGTTGGTGGTGCTGTAAGTGGTGCGAATGTCAGTGAGTATGTTTTTTAAGTTACCTTAGTTTAGTTTAAGTGTTAGCATATGAATTGAATTGAGTTGAGTTGAGATGTAAATACTTTAAAGGAGTATGTATGTATTGTATATTTTTTAAGGAAGGAAACGAGGAGAAAAAAAGAAGAGAAGAAAAAGGGGGAGGGGGCAAAATACAAAGGAATATAGCGGGGGCAGTTAAACTCAAGAGGTATAAACAAACTACGAGCCTGTGCGAAGATGCTTTGTGTACCGGACCTGCTCATATAAGTATGTAATATACAGAAAAGTAGAAAAAAACAGCAATTTACTCTGCTGGAAGCTACAAAAAAAAAATGATAACTACGCGTAAGAAATGTCAACGAGGCAAACCTCAAAACGTAAGCTACTTATATATCTGTGTAACTGACACATTAAAATTACCACCATTCATTTTGTGGTGCTGTGCAAATCGACCCTCCAAATTGTCAGTTTGAAACTTCCCCAAAAGAATGTACTTTGGATCAGGGTCGGTCATTTTGCCAGCAAAAAGGTATTTTTGCTGGGACAGTGACAAAAACTGGTAAAAACCAGGCAAAAATGGCAAAATGGAAAATACGTTAGACTAAACACAATAAGCACTTTCGTAGCAATGATTTATAGTCATACAGCAGTGAAATATTTTTTATATATCAATCAGTATCATTTATTAATTTTGTTAATGAAAAACATAATTTAAAATACAATCCATGTAGAATAATTTCAGTGTTGAAAAAAATTTAGTGTTCCAACTGATTACTGAAGTATGAAATTTGCCTTTGTATCCGTAAAATAAAATTTGAATTAAAAAAATAGAATCTGTTTCATTTATTTCAATTTTATATACTGTATATATATATATATTTTACTTATATTTCTTATTTGTGCATGGGCTGCAAGATTTGTTAGTTCATCTTCAGCAAATTGGGTGTGAATTTTTTTGGGTTTTGAAACATTGTTAATAATTTCTCAATATAAACATGAGCAGTTTGTTAATAGCTTTTGATTTTGATTATTGTTTTGAATGAGGAAATGAATTATTTTCATCCCTATGAATTGGGTAAACAAAATTATACCTTCATAAACACATAATTTGTATTTTGTACTCATATTTCCTTAGTCTCAAAGTGATAAAAATGTATTTTATGTCAAAAAATAATACTTAACCCTTAAATCAAGGTTTAAAAATTCAAAATTGTTTCTTTTCCCTTTAAAATAATTTGTAGAAAACAAATAATAATTTGATTATATGTCCTGTAAATAAACACAATAAATCCCTATTTTTTACCACTATCGCAAAAATCTATTTTTGCAGGGACAGTTTTTCCCGGTTTTTACTGTGTTTTTTTTTCCACCTTTGGCAAAAACTTGCCAACTCTGCTTTAGATTATGCACAGAAAATATATATTTGCATACAGAAATTAATGTTTTTGTTGCATGAAGAAGAGTTACATATGTGTCTCCAGTTAATTTGCCATGTTGATTCAAAGAAGAGCTACCAGGAACTTGAATATTATCCCACTTCTGAAGCCAACATATGAAATCAGCCAGGAACTTTGTTTGCATCATTTTCAGTTCAAACAGGATCACAAAATGGTACATGTAAGTTCCTACCCTTATAAGGATGTTTCACATACACAATTTTCCACCATTTTATAATGATGTCAAGGAATGCTGCAGTGCCTGATTAAAAGCAGTTACATTTGATCATGTAATTTTTCAAAGCAATAACATTCATTTCATGAAAGAGATCTATGGCAAGAGAAACATTCTGTCTTTCCAAGGAAGAGTTGGAAACATCACTTTCTTTGTTAGTTTTGGAGCCATCTTCACAATCGTGTCAATTTCTGAAGAATACAGTCTTTTCAAATGATTCACACTTGCTATCTCTTTACCACAGGAACTACCAAATTTGGAAAATGGAAAGTTTGAAGTGAGTCAGTCTGGACGAACCAGATATTACGAATCTCTTTAGCAAATGAACCAAATCAAATAATAAGAATATTTCTTGTTGAGAATTATGTGGATATGTAATGTGAAACTTTAAGAAACCACAGTCAAGCTGCTCAATCATATTTTGTTCATTCTATTGTTGAAAGAAACAGTGGCGGCTCGTGGTTGGAAAAATAGGTGAAGAGCTATAAGAGCAATATGAAAAGATATCTACTGTCTTCAGTGAAAATCACTGTATGAGGACTGACCTATTTTTTGTATATTAGGTCAATTCTTCTTTCTTTTAAAGCTGCAAATTTATTGATTATGTCGTCATAGAATGGTTGTTTTTTCGTTAGCATCAATAAAATATCTTTCTGAATAGAAATATTTGCCAAAGAAGCAAGTCTATCTTGAGAAATAGTGTTTCTTGAGTAAGTTTGTATTCTTTAAAGGCAAGAAAAACTTCTTTCCACTGACACATTTGTAGATAAAATTGTTAAAATGAGGGAAACCAATTTACAAGCTTCTGCAAAAATGTCTTTATCTCCATGAAGCACTCGAAGAAGTTCTTTACTCGATATATTCCTTAATTTTTCATTGGCATATACAAGACTCAGTTCATTTTTAAGGCGCTGGAGTTTAGTAAATATTTTTCCGTAAAAATGTTGTAGATTTTCAAAAGCGTCGGAGGGAAAACATGAATTAAATTGGTCGAACTTGGTTGTGTCAGCAAGACAGACAAATTGAAGTTTCTCACAGTCTTCAAATCTTATATCCATTTCCATAAGAATGTGGTCTAAAATTTCAAAATATAATTGTTTATAATATAAAAAAATTGTTTTTCTGCAAGAGCAGCATATTCCCGTATAGATCTGCTTATTTCTGTGATTTTGCTAGCTTTTCCAAACAGTGTTTCAAATACCTCATCGTTAAGGCCATTACTTTGTGCAAATAAAATTTAAGAGGATTTAGTATTTAATTTGAATAAGTAATATATATATATCATCATCATCATCATTGTCAACCATTATCAATCCACTGCTGGACGAAGGTCTCCCCAAGTTTCCTCCACAACGGTCTGTCTTGTGCCAGTCTCCTCCATGTCCAGCTGCCGGAGACTGAGGGCCAAGATTTAAGTTGTAGAGTCATTTTGGAGGTGTTTGGCCACAACTCACCACGCTGGCCAAGCGGGTTGGTGAGTGTGGGATAGCATTTCCTCTGATCCCGATGGTATAGTTATACCGCTATTGGCGGTCGTCAGAGCCCCTTTAGTGGGAACAGGATGCACCACGAGAAGGCGGGGTTGACATTTGTCAAGGAGAGGCTGTGATGTTACGCATCACCTGACCTTACATCCCATATATATATATATATACGTATATATTACTTATTCAAATTAAGTACTAAATCCCCTTAAATTTTATTTGCACAAAGTGGGTTGCCTTACTCATCGTTCCTTTTATGGCTCAAAACTTCACGAGTTTTTTTAATTTGAGTTACACATCAGTACTTTATGTCTAGTGATGTTTTTGCAAAATTTTGAATTATAGATCGGTGGAGCCAAAAATTTCATTAAATACTATTGCCAAAAATGTAAATTCAAAAATTCAAAAGTGTTCATACCATTTAAAAACCCCTCGGCAAGTTGAATTGATTTTTTGTCTGATTGTTCACTGTTTGTGAGAAATTCTAATGCTTCCTTCAATTTATGCCAGTCTTCAACAATTACTCTTACTAACTTCGAAGTGGAGGACTATCGAGTTTCTGTTATGGTTGGTATGCATCTTGCGGTTGTTGATGTGAGTGTATAAGATCGCTTCGCTGAGTGGTGAAAAAACGAAGGAATTCCACTGAGACTTGCATAAAATATTCGACACTTAGAAATTTTAGAAAAACTGCTGTAATACAAGGTTCAAAAGATGCGCTAAGCAATGAACAAAAACAGCTTGAGAAGCTTTATCCTTGACTTTTTTTTCTGTAGGCCATTTAAGTGTCCAGACATTACACTTGCCCCATCGTTACATTGTCCTATTAATTTGTGTTGATAATCAAACTGTTCCAAAATTTCGTGGAACCCCAAAAATCGCTCAGCCAATACCCCTTCCGAATCAACAAATCTTATTGTTAAAGAGCACTGAGAAGTCTAATTTATGTCTGTGGTGTCATCTACTTGAATAGAAAAGTATTGAACTTCATTCATTTCATTTTTAACGTGATCGTTTATATATTCAGAAATACATTCAATTAATTCATGTTGAATAGCTTTTGAGTCACCTGTGAAGACATTTTTTATCTTTTCGTATTGATTTTGAATTTCTAAAGGAATTCTTGATATCAATAATGAAAGTAATTCCTTGAAATTTCCACGATTTATGGAGTCTATGCTTTCGTCATGGTCACGGAATGCTAGTTCTTGTTTGCTCAAATACAGTACTGAATCAATTGCTGTCTGCAGGAATAGTCTATTTAAATGAACGTTTCCCTTGAAATGCCTTTTCAAAAGCCTAGCACTCTCCCTTATGTTCTGATTTTTTTCAAAATTCCTTAACTTTTATTCGCATTTCAGGTGTTTGATAGAATCACCATGTTTATGAAGTGACGGTGTTATATTTAATTAATCTGAGAAACCGTCTTTATTCCACGCCGAATGTTTTTTACTATAAAGTAACATGGCCAAGAAAATCATTTTTGTAACACAGAAGTGCTACAAAGCCATTTATATTCAGTAAACCAACAGCTTTTACAATTAAAATTGTAAGATTTACTGCTCTTCCTGATTTCTTTCTTGGCGACAATTGTCAGTGAATCTGTGAAGATAAAAGAGACATTTCTTTCTTAACGACAATTGTCAGTGAAAAGATGAAGATAAGAGACATTTTTCCTTGAAGTAAAATGTCTCTTTTATCTTCATCTTTCCATCGATAAAATGGAGTTTGCAATAAATTACAGACAATGCCGTTCACAGAATACATACTAAAAACTTAAACTATCAGTTAAACTGTACACGAAATTTAAGTATCAGGTGAAGTTTTTGATAAACAATCACAAAGCACGAAAAAACAAATCTCTTTCGGAAAGCATGTACCGCAACACTTCAAGGAGAAAGCCCTAGTGGATTGCAAGGTACCCTGGGAAATCTGTCCCGTTCCTCCGCGATCTCTTCCGAAGGTCACAACTCCAGGTGCAGAGCCTGGGTGTCTCAAGCCAAAACTCTTCACTTGCCTGGCAGATAGGAGAGGGTGACGTCACAGTTACCATGGCAACTCAGCCCAAAACTGCAGACTTCCAAGCATTCTCATTTTGGCTCTTCACTTGAACTGTTTTGCGTAGAGAGACTTGGTTTCCGTATTATACGCCCATTGTGAATTGATCTAATAAGAATTTTGAGCATTTTGGCACTCAATAAAGGCAAAGATGAATATATACACAAAATTACTGAATAAAATTTTATTTTAAATGAAATAGGTGAAGAGGCACTTCACCTACTTCACCTGAAAAGCCGCCACTGGTCAGAAACCATAGCTGTTGTGGTATACCCTATATCAGTAACAATTTTTAAGACTCAAATCATATGATACAGCTCAGTGCAAGTCATATTTTTCACTCGATGAAAAGACACAATATCCTTGTTTTTACCAATTAGTGAAGTTACCAAAAAGTTTGAATAGTTGTTGCCTCCCTGCTGGAGCTGAGTGATGCACCTTGGATTATGTCTTTCTTAAAAGTTTGTTTTGGGTTGACATATATCTCATCTAAAGGAATGCAAATGATTTGCTCATATTGCTCAAGAACATTAAAATTTTCTGATAGGTATTTTATAAGTGAAGCTTGTATAACAACTTCTGTTTCTCAGCCTACTGAAAGTTGTCTTACGAAACCAGGAAAAGGCAAACAATGAATGCTGAAACTGTGGAGCAAGCAGCACTCAGAAGCATTAGTAAAAAACAGGTAACATGACCATGTCAGTGTTTTTGAACTATATTTAGGGTGTCCCAAGGTTAAAATTTCCAATTGCTCAGAAAGGAACTTCAAAGCTAGCAATTTAGTATCACATTCCGGCAAATCCTCTGAACACTGCGTGATAACAAGAGAACACATCTTTAGTTTTTCAGTTACTGAATTTTTCTCCAAAGAGAAGGATGATAACTGACGGATCAGCATGTCAAATTTGGACCACCTGTCTAATTTTAAGTCTATACTTAGAACAGGCTGCATAGTAGGCACACACAGATCACCATGCCAGATCTCAACAGAAAGATCTAGGAGAACTTTAAACAAAACTGATATTTTGTGACAACCTGATAAGGGTAACTTGCAAAATACAACAGCATCATCTTTGAAGAAATGTTGAGAACCACAATTTTTTTTTTATTTATTTATTTTTTTTTTGGAACAACAAATTGAAAAGATGGAAAATCTTTAATTATATCATATTTCATCCACAGGGAAAATGGTGCTTCATCTCTTTCTAGTTGTTCTTTCAAGTGATCAGTAGCTTACTTGTATTTTGGCAAAGTTTTGAAGTGAAATGTGATGATTGGTTTGGAAATGTATGAGGTACACAACTAGGAGCTAATTTGGGTACCTTTTGAGGAACTTGCAACAACAAACCATCATCTCTTGAAACTATCAACTCTAATCACGAGTTCATCACTAAAATGATGAACACAAACTACACTGTTATGATTAGGTATGCTTTCTCTGTGGATAGCCTTAACCCACTTTTCTCACATGTCAGGATCCTTAGGAAATTTAAATGTTGTTATTGTATCCATTTTTTCTGACTTATAATTTGCATGACAGCCTGGAACACAGCACATCAGTGGCATCTGCGATAAATAAAACTTATTATTAAAAAACTGTTAATGCTATAATGGAAGTATATATATATAATGTAAAATACAGACTTAAAAATTTTTTTGAGGCAAACCAACTTTGAAATTCTAAAGTGCTTTCACAAAAGAAAATTCAAAACCAAATAAGGACAGACAAGGTGAAAACTAAAAATTAAATTAAAATTAAATAAAAATAAATAAATAAAGGAAACTATGAACTTGTATAACAAAAAATTCAGAACTGCAACCAAGAGGAAAGACAAGGATTGTAGTACATGTGGCAGTTGCCACCTATGGCTTCATCAGGAGCAAGTACAAATAACATCACTCACTGTTCTACATAGACCACAAAGTGTGGGTTTCTGCATTATTCAATTTGCAAGTAAAACTAAAAAATACCAACAAGACTAAAATTAAACCCCACACCACTGCTTAGAAACCCACCCACTAAGCAAGCTCCACACCCCCACCCCCCAATTAAAAAGTCATAAAACCTCCAAAAAATTAATACTTGAAAAGCTAGTTAAAATTAAAGAATATGAATAAAAACCCCCAGCAGCAAACTGAATAACTATTTGCCCGACACACAGCTCCTGGGATCTTGAGGCAAATACTACTGCAAAATTACAACCTGTAGAAACCATTACAAGAATTTTTTACAGAAACAGTTCAACAGTATATACACTGACGGAAAAAAAAAATCCCAACACCAAGAAGGGGTTGTGTTAGATAAACGACAGTTGGTAGGCTGTGAAAGTACATCTGTACGATGACGTCTATGCAAATTTCGCACTCGGCGCATACGTGTGGCGCTAGTAGCACCCCTCGGAACATGCAAAGCAGGTTTGCTATAAATACGCACTGTAACGTTCGTGAGCGTTAGTTATCGTTGAGATTCGACGTAGTGTGTTGATGTTAGTCAAGAATGCCTTTAAGAAGAGGAAGAAGCCATTGTCAACAGCTCACGGAGTTTGAACGAGGTCGTGTAATAGGGCTACGAGAAGGTGGATTTTCTTTCCGCAATTTTGCAGAACGACTTGGCAGGAATGTAGCCACTGTGCACGATTGTTGGAAGCGGTGGTCAAGGGAAGGTACTGCCTCAAGAAGACTGGGTTCCGGCCGGCCACGTGGCACTACTGAGAGGGAAGACCGCCGTGTACGGCGTATGGCCGTGGCGCATCGTACCGCATCTGCGGCAGCAATTCGAGCTGCAGTTGCCACCACAGTGACACAACGAAGTGTTACAAATCGGTTACTTGAAGGACAGCTCCGAGCCAGACGCCCTGTAGCGTGCATTCCACTTACTCCAAACCACTGCCGTTTGCGACGTCAGTGGTGTCAAGCTAGAGCTCATTGGAGGACGGAGTGGAGATCTGTTGTATTTTCTTCTGGGTGCCAGTGATGGCCGTGTGTTGGTTGGAAGGAGGCCAGGTGAGCGCCTGCAACCAACATTTCTGCGGCCGAGACACACTGGAGTTATGGTCTGGGGAGCAATTTCCTATGACAGCAGGAGCACTCTCGTGGTTATCCCACGCACCCTGACGGCACAGTTGTACGTCGGTCAGGTGATTCAACCTGTTGTGCTGCCATTCATGAACAGCATTCCAGGGGGTGTTTTCCAACAGGATAACGCTCGCCCGCATACTGCTGTTGTAACCCAACATGCTCTACAGAGTGTCGACATGTTGCCGTGGCCTGCTAGATCACCAGATCTTTCACCAATCAAGCACATATGGGACATCACTGGACGACAACTCCAGCGTCACCCCGAACCAGCATTAACCGTCCCTGTATTGACCGACCAAGTGCAACAGGCATGGAACTCCATCCCACAAACTGACATCCAGCACCTGTACGACACAATGTATGAACGTTTGCGTGCTTGCATTTAACATTCTGGTGGTTACACCAGTTATTAATGTAACAGCATTTCACATTTAAAATGGCTCTTCTCACGCTTACATTAAGCTGTTATCTTGAAACCTTAATCGATTACATATGTTACCTATACAAATGTATTGCCGTCATTTCATTCCTCTACAACTATTTTTTCGTGGTGTTGGGATTTTTTTCCATCAGTGCATATATATATATATAATCAGCATCATCATTGTCAACCATTATCAATCCACTGCTGGACGAAGGTCTCTCCAAGCCTCTTCCACAACGGTCTGTCTTGTGCTAGTCTCCTCCATGTTACTCCAGCATACGTTTGAATTTCATCCACCCATCTCCCATGTGGTCTTCTTCTGGGTCTTTTCCTATCCCTTGGAATCCAATCTAAAATTTTTACTGTCCATCGATGGTCTGTTCTTCTGGCAGTATGTCCAGCCCATTGCCATTTCAGGGATTTAACTCTGATCATGATGTCTTCCACTCTTGTCATTTTTCTGATCCAAGAGTTCCTCCTTTTATCTCTCCTAGTTATACCAAGCATGCATCTTTCAATTGTCTGCAGCCTTTGTATGTCTCTTTTAATTAAGGTCCACATCTCTGCACCATAAGTAAGCACTGAAAGGATGCATTGATCAAATACTTTTCTTTTATGACATAATGGCATATTGCTCTTGAAAATTATTATGTTTCTTCCAAAAGCTCTTCAGGCAAGTTTTATATGCCGATTAATTTCTTCATCAATGTGACCCTCAATTGATATCTGCTGTCCAAGATAAATGTAGGTATTGGTTATCTCCAGCTTTTCCCCATCAATCGATACATCTTCATTTCTTGTAAAAGCATTGTACATCACTTTTGTCTTCTGAAAGTTCATTTTTAATCCCACTTCTTTACTCTTATCAGCAAGTTCCTGGATCATACTCTGCAGTTCTGATGGGGTAGTTGCAAAAATGACATCATCAGCAAAACGAAGGTGAGTTAGAGAATCTCCATTAATCTTTATCCCTTTGTTTTCCCAGTTCAGTGATTGAAAGACATTTTCCAATGTGGCATTAAAAAGCTTGGGGGATATGATGTCACCTTGTCTCACTCCCTTTCCAATTTTTATATGTGTTATATTTTGAAACAGCCAAATCTTTGCACTTGCATTTTCATAGATGTTATTAATAATATTAATGTATGCATCTTCAATACCGCAGGATTTCAAAGCCATTGTAACTGCTGATGGTTTCACCAAATCAAAGGCCTTTTCATAATCGACAAAAGCCATGCACAATGGAAGTTCATATTCTCTTGCTCTTTCAGTTAGTTCTCTCAGTACGTGGATATGATCTATAGTGCTGTAGCCACTCCTGAATCCAGCTTGTTCTCTCGGTTGAGCCATGTCCAGTGTTACCTTCAAGCGGTGTGAAAGAACTTTAGTAAAGATTTTATAAACCACTGATAGGAGGCTGATAGGTCTGTAGTTTCTGAGATCCTTAATGTCACCTCTTTTATGTAAGAAGATCATTGTAGCATTGTTACAATCATCAGGAATCTTCACTTCATTAAGGCATTGAGTGAAAACTTGGGCAAGTACTGTTTCAATTTCTCCACTTGCTTCTTGTATGATGACTACAGTAATTCCATCTTCTCCTGGAGCTTTTCCCTGCTTTCTGTTCTTGATTGCATGTGCAACTTCTGCTGGGAGGACTGGAAGAACTCTCGTACTGGTACCTTTCATGATGTCTGGAGTACATGTATCATCACTTTCATATAGTTTGGAGTAGAAATCTTTCACTCTTGTCAAAATTTCACCTGTATTCCTTGTTACAGAACCATCTTCTTTTCTCAGTTTTCTCAGTTTTTTTCCCTTACTGAGATGCCCCTTTGCTATCTTTTGGCTTTGGTTGTTTTCAATTGCTTTCCTTACTAGTTCACAGTTGAATTTCTTTACGTCTTCAGTGATACTTTTTCGTACTGTCTTGCATAGCTCTATATATTCCACTTTGGAAGTCACATCTTCTTTAGTTGTCCTCATCTCTCTTCTTTTTTGCATTAACATTTTGGTTTTTCTTGATAATTTGTTCACATGCAACTTGTTCTTAGACCCAGCTAATTTTGTTGCCATTTCCATTAGAGCTTTGGTTACTTTTCTGTTAACTTCAGAAATATCCACTTCTTCCGATGTTAGGCCTTCTAAAGTAGAGAATCTGTTCTTCAGTTCCAACTTGAAGGTATTGTGGTGCTTTTTAAGGTTGGTTATGTCAATGCATTTTGTTTTTCTTATGAGCTTGCCACAATCGAATTTAGTGTTGAGGTGCATCTTACATCTCACCAATCTATGGTCACTACCTGTGTTGAACTTGTTCAGCACACTGCAGTCTTCGATGACGAATTTTTTGTTACACATAATAAAATCAATTTCACTTGTCGTCCCAATTGGATGTCTCTATGTCCATTTCCTGTGTGGCTTTTTCTTGAAAAAGGAGTTCATGATGAAAAACCCTTCTGCCTCTGCAAACTCTACGAGAGTATTTCCACGCTGGTTTCTGTTGCCGTGACCGAATTTACCTACTGAAGTTTCATTCTGTTGCTGTTGCCCTATTTTTGCTTTGAAATCTCCCATAATTATCTTCAAGTGCTGCTTGCCTTTATTATTTAGATGACGAATTTCCTCATAAAATTCTTCAATTTCTTCTTCAGAATGACTTGTGGTGGGTGCATAAGTTTGAATAATCTGAGCCTTGTATCTTCTCGAGAGTTGGATAACGAGTCGTGCAGCTCTGTCAGAGGAACTTTCAACTTCTACCACTTTATCCTTCAGTTTCTTGTTTATTATAAATCCAACACCACTAGTTCTGCCAGTATCTGTCCTACGACAGTAGAAGAGATGTCCACTTTTCAGTTCAATGAGATCTTCTCCTTTTCTCCTTACCTCACTTAGCCCGACGATGTCCCACTTGATTCTTTGTAGTTCATCTTCCAATTCAAGACGCCTTGAATGAGAAGATAAGGAGCGTCCATTGTACGTAGCCAAGGTCAGCATCAAATGGCAGCCTAGTTCGATCCTCCGGGGATTCTTAGCACCCTCTGTCTTCATGTCACTGCCTTGGCCAGGTACATTCCAGCTGCCGGAGACTGAGGGCCAAGATTTAAGTTGTGGAGTCATTTTGGAGGGGTTTGGCCATAACTCACCACGCGGGTTGGTGAGTGTGGGATAGCATTTCCTCTAATCCCGATGGTATAGTTATACCGCTATTGGCGGTCGTCAGAGCCACTTTAGTGGGAACATGTTCAATATACTTAGTGTTTAATATCCAGAGACTCAAGAAGCAAAAATTTTCGTATTAATTTGTGTCTGCTTAGAAATTGTTGCTCTTTGATCATGGGATTTGCCAATTTAGGTCTGGCTATTTGTCATACCTTGAAGGTTCTAGCTTCATGTCTTTTTCAGGTTTGTTGGCTTTGAGAACACCTTCGTAGGTTTTTGGTGTATCCAACCTTTGTGTAGTCCAGAAAAGCCAATCCAAACGTCGGTGTTCTTCCGAAGAAAGCGACATTTCTGTCTTTTTGTCATAGTTTAAGGCTTGTTGCGATTGGTGCTCCATCTCATTCCTTGGAGTTGTACGTCAGTGGTCTTCTGTTTTTTTGTTGTTCCTTTGCTTTTGCTTTCTGTCTTCCTGTTTATAGACTCTTTTATTATATTTATTGGCTTCTGCCATTATAGTTCATACTTGAGTCTTACTTATTTTGGAGTTCTTCTGGTTATATATATACTTTCTTTCCATTTAATGAGTTTAAAAAATATGATATTGCTGATTTTTTTTTGAAAATTTGAAAAAGTTACTGTTACATTAACCTGCAACTTTTAAATAGTGTGATATATAATTTTAATTTCTGGGGCAATCATGCTGTAACTGAGTAATGCTTCAATTACATCAACAAGTGAAACACTGGATTTCAGGCCTTTAATAATAATTAGTGATGAACGAACAATGACATCCTAAAAAAGTTTAGAGTTCACACACCATCAGTGCACTGCACCTTTTGGAGGAAGGAAAAATAAGAAATATAATTTATTCCCCTTCAGTCTTAGAGCTGTAGCAGAAGTGCCAGAGACATTCTCTTTGAAGTAGAGCAAAATAAACAAGTGGAAGTGGGGTTAGTACCTCGGGAAGAGAAGGGGGGGGGTGACGTTATGGAGGCCATGGGTCAGAGCAGCATGCAACAATCCAATGTTCTATGGAATGGAAGCAGCTCTATTTTACAAAGGCCTCACAACATTGTAATACAAAATCTCTCAGGAAGAGAATTTACCTTGCTTCTTGTTGTGCCGTGGAGAATTGAATATACTATTCCTTCTCTTCTGTTTGCTTTTCTGGTAAAAATATTCCAGTATGCCTACAAACTATTTGATTTTGATTTTTATTCTACATAAAGAATTTTACTCATTTGCAGGGCTCAATTTTGACCAGTAGTTAGTTGCAAAGTGCTAGCAAGCAAATGCATTTTGCTAGTGATAAAAAGTTGTTCTAGCAAAAGTTGCTAGTGGAAAATTTTTGAATGATTTAGTGTGAACTGTAAAGTGCCACTGCATTGTGTGTGTGGAATATTTTAGACACGTACAAAAGTCAACAACCACTTTCTGGAAACAGATGTTTCTTGAAAAGTACAAACATTATAAAAACACTTTGGCATCAGTAGAAATATCCAGTATATTTCCCTTATCTATTTCTGCATGTGAGGTTGGGTTCAGTTTCATGAAGAGAATCCAGGGTGATTGGTGGGGCAGTTTAAACTTCACAAACATTGAATGCTCTCATGAGTATTGAGGTTGAAGGTCCATCCAAAGACAAGTTTGACCCCAGGCCTTCTGTTTTAATGATTCTTGAAAAGTACAAACATTATAAAAACATTTTGGCACTAGTAGAAATATCCAGTATATTTCCCTTATCTACTTCTACATGTGAGGTTGGGTTCAGTTTCATGAAGAGAATCCAGGGTGATTGGAGGGGCAGTTTAAACTTCACAAACATTGAATGCTCTCATGAGTATTGAGGTTGAAGGTCCATCCAAAGACAAGTTTGACCCCAGGCCTGCTGTTTTAATGTTTCTTGAAAAGTACAAACATTATAAAAACATTTTGGCACTAGTAGAAATATCCAGTATATTTCCCTTATCTACTTCTGCATGTGAGGTTGGGTTCAGTTTCATGAAGAGAATCCAGGGTGATTGGAGGGGCAGTTTAAACTTCACAAACATTGAATGCTCTCATGAGTATTGAGGTTAAAGGTCCATCCGAAGACAAGTTTGACCCCAGGCCTGCTGTTTTAATGTTTCTTGAAAAGTACAAACATTATAAAAACATTTTGGCACTAGTAGAAATATCCAGTATATTTCCCTTATCTACTTCTGCATGTGAGGTTGGGTTCAGTTTCATGAAGAGAATCCAGGGTGATTGGTGGGGCAGTTTAAACTTCACAAACATTGAATGCTCTCATGAGTATTGAGGTTAAAGGTCCATCCGAAGACAAGTTTGACCCCAGGCCTGCTGTTTTAATGTTTCTTGAAAAGTACAAACATTATAAAAACATTTTGGCACTAGTAGAAATATCCAGTATATTTCCCTTATCTACTTCTGCATGTGAGGTTGGGTTCAGTTTCATGAAGAGAATCCAGGGTGATTGGTGGGGCAGTTTAAACTTCACAAACATTGAATGCTCTCATGAGTATTGAGGTTGAAGGTCCATCCGAAGACAAGTTTGACCCCAGGCCTGCTGTTTTAATGTTTCTTGAAAAGTACAAACATTATAAAAACATTTTGGCACTAGTAGAAATATCCAGTATATTTCCCTTATCTACTTCTGCATGTGAGGTTGGGTTCAGTTTCATGAAGAGAATCCAGGGTGATTGGTGGGGCAGTTTAAACTTCACAAACATTGAATGCTCTCGTGAGTATTGAGGTTGAAGGTCCATCCAAAGACAAGTTTGACCCCAGGCCTGCTGTTTTAATGTTTCTTGAAAAGTACAAACATTATAAAAACATTTTGGCACTAGTAGAAATATCCAGTATATTTCCCTTATCTACTTCTGCATGTGAGGTTGGGTTCAGTTTCATGAAGAGAATCCAGGGTGATTGGTGGGGCAGTTTAAACTTCACAAACATTGAATGCTCTCATGAGTATTGAGGTTGAAGGTCCATCCAAAGACAAGTTTGACCCCAGGCCTGCTGTTTTAATGTTTCTTGAAAAGTACAAACATTATAAAAACATTTTGGCACTAGTAGAAATATCCAGTATATTTCCCTTATCTACTTCTGCATGTGAGGTTGGGTTCAGTTTCATGAAGAGAATCCAGGGTGATTGGTGGGGCAGTTTAAACTTCACAAACATTGAATGCTCTCATGAGTATTGAGGTTGAAGGTCCATCCGAAGACAAGTTTGACCCCAGGCCTGCTGTTTTAATGTTTCTTGAAAAGTACAAACATTATAAAAACATTTTGGCACTAGTAGTAATATCCAGTATATTTCCCTTATCTACTTCTGAATGTGAGGTTGGGTTCAGTTTCATGAAGAGAATCCAGGGTGATTGGAGGGGCAGTTTAAACTTCACAAACATTGAATGCTCTCATGAGTATTGAGGTTGAAGGTCCGTCCAAAGACAAGTTTGACCCCAGGCCTGCTGTTTTAATGTTTCTTGAAAAGTACAAACATTATAAAAACATTTTGGCACTAGTAGAAATATCCAGTATATTTCCCTTATCTACTTCTGAATGTGAGGTTGGGTTCAGTTTCATGAAGAGAATCCAGGGTGATTGGAGGGGCAGTTTAAACTTACAAACATTGAATGCTCTCATGAGTATTGAGGTTGAAGGTCCATCCAAAGACAAGTTTGACCCCAGGCCTGCTGTTTTAATGTTTCTTGAAAAGTACAAACATTATAACAACATTTTGGCACTAGTAGAAATATCTAGTATATTTCCCTTATCTACTTCTGCATGTGAGGTTGGGTTCAGTTTCATGAAGAGAATCCAGGGTGATTGGTGGGGCAGTTTAAACTTCACAAACATTGAATGCTCTCATGAGTATTGAGGTTGAAGGTCCATCCAAAGACAAGTTTGACCCCAGGCCTGCTGTTTTAATGTTTCTTGAAAAGTACAAACATTATAACAACATTTTGGCACTAGTAGAAATATCTAGTATATTTCCCTTATCTACTTCTGCATGTGAGGTTGGGTTCAGTTTCATGAAGAGAATCCAGGGTGATTGGTGGGGCAGTTTAAACTTCACAAACATTGAATGCTCTCATGAGTATTGAGGTTGAAGGTCCATCCAAAGACAAGTTTGACCCCAGGCCTGCTGTTTTAATGTTTCTTGAAAAGTACAAACATTATAACAACATTTTGGCACTAGTAGAAATATCTAGTATATTTCCCTTTATCTACTTCTGCATGTGAGGTTGGGTTCAGTTTCATGAAGAGAATCCAGGGTGATTGGAGGGGCAGTTTAAACTTCACAAACATTGAATGCTCTCATGAGTATTGAGGTTGAAGGTCCATCCAAAGACAAGTTTGACCCCAGGCCTGCTGTTTTGATGTTTCTTGAAAAGTACAAACATTATAACAACATTTTGGCACTAGTAGAAATATCTAGTATATTTCCCTTATCTACTTCTGCATGTGAGGTTGGGTTCAGTTTCATGAAGAGAATCCAGGGTGATTGGTGGGGCAGTTTAAACTTCACAAACATTGAATGCTCTCATGAGTATTGAGGTTGAAGGTCCATCCAAAGACAAGTTTGACCCCAGGCCTGCTGTTTTAATGTTTCTTGAAAAGTACAAACATTATAACAACATTTTGGCACTAGTAGAAATATCTAGTATATTTCCCTTATCTACTTCTGCATGTGAGGTTGGGTTCAGTTTCATGAAGAGAATCCAGGGTGATTGGTGGGGCAGTTTAAACTTCACAAACATTGAATGCTCTCATGAGTATTGAGGTTGAAGGTCCATCCAAAGACAAGTTTGACCCCAGGCCTGCTGTTTTAATGTTTCTTGAAAAGTACAAACATTATAAAAACATTTTGGCACTAGTAGAAATATCTAGTATATTTCCCTTATCTACTTCTGCATGTGAGGTTGGGTTCAGTTTCATGAAGAGAATCCAGGGTGATTGGAGGGGCAGTTTAAACTTCACAAACATTGAATGCTCTCATGAGTATTGAGGTTGAAGGTCCATCCGAAGACAAGTTTGACCCCAGGCCTGCTGTTTTAATGTTTCTTGAAAAGTACAAACATTATAAAAACATTTTGGCACTAGTAGAAATATCCAGTATATTTCCCTTATCTACTTCTGAATGTGAGGTTGGGTTCAGTTTCATGAAGAGAATCCAGGGTGATTGGAGGGGCAGTTTAAACTTACAAACATTGAATGCTCTCATGAGTATTGAGGTTGAAGGTTCCATCCAAAGACAAGTTTGACCCCAGGCCTGCTGTTTTAATGTTTCTTGAAAAGTACAAACATTATAAAAACATTTTGGCACTAGTAGAAATATCCAGTATATTTCCCTTATCTACTTCTGCATGTGAGGTTGGGTTCAGTTTCATGAAGAGAATCCAGGGTGATTGGAGGGGCAGTTTAAACTTCACAAACATTGAATGCTCTCATGAGTATTGAGGTTGAAGGTCCATCCAAAGACAAGTTTGACCCCAGGCCTGCTGTTTTAATGTTTCTTGAAAAGTACAAACATTATAAAAACATTTTGGCACTAGTAGAAATATCCAGTATATTTCCCTTATCTACTTCTGCATGTGAGGTTGGGTTCAGTTTCATGAAGAGAATCCAGGGTGATTGGAGGGGCAGTTTAAACTTCACAAACATTGAATGCTCTCATGAGTATTGAGGTTGAAGGTCCGTCCAAAGACAAGTTTGACCCCAGGCCTGCTGTTTTAATGTTTCTTGAAAAGTACAAACATTATAAAAACATTTTGGCACTAGTAGAAATATCCAGTATATTTCCCTTATCTACTTCTGCATGTGAGGTTGGGTTCAGTTTCATGAAGAGAATCCAGGGTGATTGGAGGGGCAGTTTAAACTTCACAAACATTGAATGCTCTCATGAGTATTGAGGTTGAAGGTCCGTCCAAAGACAAGTTTGACCCCAGGCCTGCTGTTTTAATGTTTCTTGAAAAGTACAAACATTATAAAAACATTTTGGCACTAGTAGAAATATCCAGTATATTTCCCTTATCTACTTCTGCATGTGAGGTTGGGTTCAGTTTCATGAAGAGAATCCAGGGTGATTGGAGGGGCAGTTTAAACTTCACAAACATTGAATGCTCTCATGAGTATTGAGGTTGAAGGTCCGTCCAAAGACAAGTTTGACCCCAGGCCTGCTGTTTTAATGTTTCTTGAAAAGTACAAACATTATAAAAACATTTTGGCACTAGTAGAAATATCCAGTATATTTCCCTTATCTACTTCTGCATGTGAGGTTGGGTTCAGTTTCATGAAGAGAATCCAGGGTGATTGGAGGGGCAGTTTAAACTTCACAAACATTGAATGCTCTCATGAGTATTGAGGTTGAAGGTCCGTCCAAAGACAAGTTTGACCCCAGGCCTGCTGTTTTAATGTTTCTTGAAAAGTACAAACATTATAAAAACATTTTGGCACTAGTAGAAATATCCAGTATATTTCCCTTATCTACTTCTGCATGTGAGGTTGGGTTCAGTTTCATGAAGAGAATCCAGGGTGATTGGAGGGGCAGTTTAAACTTCACAAACATTGAATGCTCTCATGAGTATTGAGGTTGAAGGTCCGTCCAAAGACAAGTTTGACCCCAGGCCTGCTGTTTTAATGTTTCTTGAAAAGTACAAACATTATAAAAACATTTTGGCACTAGTAGAAATATCCAGTATATTTCCCTTATCTACTTCTGCATGTGAGGTTGGGTTCAGTTTCATGAAGAGAATCCAGGGTGATTGGAGGGGCAGTTTAAACTTCACAAACATTGAATGCTCTCATGAGTATTGAGGTTGAAGGTCCGTCCAAAGACAAGTTTGACCCCAGGCCTGCTGTTTTAATGTTTCTTGAAAAGTACAAACATTATAAAAACATTTTGGCACTAGTAGAAATATCCAGTATATTTCCCTTATCTACTTCTGCATGTGAGGTTGGGTTCAGTTTCATGAAGAGAATCCAGGGTGATTGGAGGGGCAGTTTAAACTTCACAAACATTGAATGCTCTCATGAGTATTGAGGTTGAAGGTCCGTCCAAAGACAAGTTTGACCCCAGGCCTGCTGTTTTAATGTTTCTTGAAAAGTACAAACATTATAAAAACATTTTGGCACTAGTAGAAATATCCAGTATATTTCCCTTATCTACTTCTGCATGTGAGGTTGGGTTCAGTTTCATGAAGAGAATCCAGGGTGATTGGAGGGGCAGTTTAAACTTCACAAACATTGAATGCTCTCATGAGTATTGAGGTTGAAGGTCCGTCCAAAGACAAGTTTGACCCCAGGCCTGCTGTTTTAATGTTTCTTGAAAAGTACAAACATTATAAAAACATTTTGGCACTAGTAGAAATATCCAGTATATTTCCCTTATCTACTTCTGCATGTGAGGTTGGGTTCAGTTTCATGAAGAGAATCCAGGGTGATTGGAGGGGCAGTTTAAACTTCACAAACATTGAATGCTCTCATGAGTATTGAGGTTGAAGGTCCGTCCAAAGACAAGTTTGACCCCAGGCCTGCTGTTTTAATGTTTCTTGAAAAGTACAAACATTATAAAAACATTTTGGCACTAGTAGAAATATCCAGTATATTTCCCTTATCTACTTCTGCATGTGAGGTTGGGTTCAGTTTCATGAAGAGAATCCAGGGTGATTGGTGGGGCAGTTTAAACTTCACAAACATTGAATGCTCTCATGAGTATTGAGGTTGAAGGTCCGTCCAAAGACAAGTTTGACCCCAGGCCTGCTGTTTTAATGTTTCTTGAAAAGTACAAACATTATAACAACATTTTGGCACTAGTAGAAATATCCAGTATATTTCCCTTATCTACTTCTGCATGTGAGGTTGGGTTCAGTTTCATGAAGAGAATCCAGGGTGATTGGAGGGGCAGTTTAAACTTCACAAACATTGAATGCTCTCATGAGTATTGAGGTTGAAGGTCCATCCGAAGACAAGTTTGACCCCAGGCCTGCTGTTTTAATGTTTCTTGAAAAGTACAAACATTATAAAAACATTTTGGCACTAGTAGAAATATCCAGTATATTTCCCTTATCTACTTCTGCATGTGAGGTTGGGTTCAGTTTCATGAAGAGAATCCAGGGTGATTGGAGGGGCAGTTTAAACTTCACAAACATTGAATGCTCTCATGAGTATTGAGGTTGAAGGTCCATCCGAAGACAAGTTTGACCCCAGGCCTGCTGTTTTAATGTTTCTTGAAAAGTACAAACATTATAAAAACATTTTGGCACTAGTAGAAATATCCAGTATATTTCCCTTATCTACTTCTGCATGTGAGGTTGGGTTCAGTTTCATGAAGAGAATCCAGGGTGATTGGAGGGGCAGTTTAAACTTCACAAACATTGAATGCTCTCATGAGTATTGAGGTTGAAGGTCCATCCAAAGACAAGTTTGACCCCAGGCCTGCTGTTTTAATGTTTCTTGAAAAGTACAAACATTATAAAAACATTTTGGCACTAGTAGAAATATCCAGTATATTTCCCTTATCTACTTCTGCATGTGAGGTTGGGTTCAGTTTCATGAAGAGAATCCAGGGTGATTGGTGGGGCAGTTTAAACTTCACAAACATTGAATGCTCTCATGAGTATTGAGGTTGAAGGTCCATCCGAAGACAAGTTTGACCCCAGGCCTGCTGTTTTAATGTTTCTTGAAAAGTACAAACATTTTAAAAACATTTTGGCACTAGTAGAAATATCCAGTATATTTCCCTTATCTACTTCTGCATGTGAGGTTGGGTTCAGTTTCATGAAGAGAATCCAGGGTGATTGGTGGGGCAGTTTAAACTTCAGAAACATTGAATGCTCTCCTGAGTATTGAGGTTGAAGGTCCATCCAAAGACAAGTTTGACCCCAGACCTGCTGTTTTAAAGTGGTATGATGAAAATACCCGAAACCCACATCGTAAACCATACGGAAAATAACTTAAGATTTTGAATAGTGTTCGTGAATTTTGTGAATAAAGTAAAATATTTTTTTTTTTTTTAAATATTTGCATTCGAATTAAATTGTTAGAATTAATCTGTTAGGTCATGAAAAGGTGAGTTATATCTAAATATTTGTGATATTTTCAGCATTACAATGTGACAGTTACAGGGGTGACAGTTACAACCTGACCATTTCATATTTCAATGAAACCTTCAGGGATCATTCTCCCTAATGATATAAATGAGAATGTATTTTTAAATTTATTTTTTTATCTCATTGGGTTTTCATGTAATTAATTTTTAAAATTTTGAAAAATCGTCATTTTTTGGCTTGCACAAACTTTTTCAATCTTGAATTTCTCAATTTCTATAAGGCCTAGAGAGTTGTTTGACCCCTCATTTTAAAGATAATTTCATAAGTTTTAATTTGATATGCAACTTGACTATGCTTGGTAAAAAAAAAATTAGAAAAAAATGTAAGATAGTATTTCTCAAAAATTAAAAAAATATATATATATGTTTCTTGTAATATTAAAGCTTTGAATCCTGAAACTTTTAGAGTGTGATCTCAATGGGATCAGGAGCTATGGCAAAAAACTTAAAGTTACTGTACAAGTAATAATGGATTATAATTCTCGTTTTAGTGTGTTTACATGATAACAAACACTGAGTTTTAAAATCTACATAATACATCATACTAATACAGAGTCAAACAGAAAACGAGGGAAGGATAGTCCCAACAGGCTAAAAGTTTTATCAGGTAAAATTAATAAAAGTTTTTTTTAGTTAGCACTCAGAGTTGTGGTTAAGCCAAAATAGCAACCTCTTAGTTCTTCTTTAATTTAACAAATAATTTCTTGTTTGCCTTTTTGGTTTCTGAGTCCGTAAGTCGATAAACTCTTCCTGTAGCTGTTGTAGGATCAACTTTTGTTAAAACCTCACTTTTATGCACAACTAGTATGTCAGTAAATTGTGGGTACTTGAAAGATGGAGAAGGGCCATGTGGTTCCAAAAACCTTATTTTTACGTCTTCTCCTTCTATTCCTAACACACAACCTAACCACCACTTGTCGGAGTATTGGCATGTAACAAAGCCAACAATGTCATTAATATCCAGATCATCATCAGTGTCATCAGCTGAAACTATTTCTACACTTGATTCCTCTGAAAATGAGTAGCTTATCACTAAAACTCTAGTCTCATTCACAGGACTGTAACTGTGAAATTGTTGAGCACCCTTTATTGTTGTTGCTGCTTCAAACCTACTCTTCAAGGTATTTTCCTCTGCCTCGTACTCATCTGTAGTGGAATACAAAAAACTGATGTTGACAATATTGTCTTTAGCCCAATCATAAAGTTGGCGAGGGGTCATAATTTGATCATTGTAGACCATTCGTAGACTGGCCAATGCCGCTAATCGTTTAACAGTTCCTCCGACACCATCACATGCATTTTTTCCATGTGACGATACAAAGAAGTTCCATTATGCCTTGATGCCAAAATCTTTCTCATGATGGCAGAGATTGAGAAACTTTGATTTGTTTTTGTACTGTGATGATGCTCCATCTGAAAAGTAATTCAGCTTTTCGGGTTTATGGGGCAGATTCTGTTTAAGAAAGTCAATCATGAGGTGTTGAAACAAATGAACAGCAACTGTATCATGCACCATACAATCAGAAGGAATAACTAAGCTCAGGTGCACCAACTTTTTGGTTTCCTCTTCAATGTAGTATATACTAAACAAATGTGTTGTTGCTTGAGCATTGTTCCAATGAAAGCCTTGTGCAGAATCTTGAAGCACAAATGCATAATTTTCAGGAAAATCACAAAGTACAATGCATTGGTTTTGAGGTAGATTTTCTTTCAAGTGTTGCAAATAGGAAGACTGTTGAGTAGCAATGAAAGATTATTTGTTTCAGAGTTTGCCAAACTCTGAAACAAATAATCCAAAAACTCTTCTGTCTGTTTTATAATAGTTTCCAGGACACACTTGTTATCAATCTGCATCCATTGTTTGAAACTCACATTTTCAATGCTGTTAAGCTCAAAAGCTTCTTCAAACCAAGCCTTCAAATCATCACTTCCTGGGCAATTAACACAATTTGTGAAAAAACATTGAGATGTTGGCGTTTTGCAAACTATATTGCCTGTTACATCTTTGTATGTTTTAATCGGGAGTTCACCATTTGTCAATTCAGGTATTTTACACTGAGCCATCATTAATTTGGCATTCTGATGTATTGTGCAAAAGCACACAGAATGTGTCCCACTGGACTCAGGAAGAACACAATTCTTGGGACGAAGCTCACAAAATTTAGAAATTCCAATTCTCTGATCAGGGTAACACTCCTTAAATAGTACATATGATTATTTTAATGAACTTAGAATTTTACCAGGCATTTGACGACAAACCTCATAATTTTGATAGAATTCTTTGACTAGGGCTAGCGTTGCAGGGTTTAGTAAATCATTATCTGTAATAGATCCTAATGTAAATTGGTTACTTTATAGCCAATGTATATGTATATATATATATTTTTTTTTTACCTTACAAAAGTTAAAGGTAGCAATGTAGCCCTAACTGGTATTTAAAACTATACCATTGGTACCATAACTCCTGATCCCTTTGAGATCCCACTCTAATAGCTTCAAGATTTAAAGCTTATAATATTACAAATTTTGTTTTTTTCAAAATTTTTAAAAAGCACTATCTTAATTTTTTTTTAAATTAAAAAAAGCTGTTTTTACCAAGCATAATCAAATTGCATATCAAATTAAAACTTATGAAATTCTCTTTAAAATGAGGGGTCAAACAACTCTCTAGGACTTATAGAACTTGAGAAATTCAAGATTGAAAAAGTTTACACAAGCCAAAAAACGACGATTTTTCAAAATTTTAAAAATTAATTACATGAAAACCCAATGAGATAAAAAAAATTTAAAAATATATTCTCATTTATATCATTAGGGAGAATGATCCCTGAAGGTTTCATTGAAATCTGAAATGGTCAGGTTGAGTGACTGGTTGATTTGGCATGGAGGACCTTTAAAAATTTATTTTGTATAATGTAGATAATGCAATTTGCTAGTAAACAATAAGGCCACTAGCAAGTGTTGTTACTGCTAAAAAAAATGGAATCAAGGCATGCTCATTTGCCTATTTGTTACAACATCCGTAAAGTCTAAAAATTATTGAAAAATTTTACGAAACCTAAACAAAAAATTTTGATTTCAGAGGTGCCCTGTATTTTTTTTTTTTTTTTTTTTTTTTTTTGCGCAGACAGAAAAACAAAAGCCCCAGCTAGCAGGTCATAATTCCTGTTCCATTTTGCACACTTGTGAATTGATGTCCATGCAGGCTCAATTGACTCGGTAGAGATGGACTCAGTCAGTGGAAGTCCCCCTCCAGGCACGCACATGGGCAATACTACTGGCCAGATCTGTTAGACTAGAAGGGCTGGGTCATATTCTTTGGACTCAGGGATCCCTACGAACATGAGCGTGTGACTTCAGCATGTTGGAACAGAGCTGACCGCTGAATGGCTGCAGTGAAGGAATGAAAACTAACGAGCATTTCAGTGCTTTTTGCAAAGAATTGTAACAAATGATTCATTCTTGGTATTTAACAGACTTAAACAAAATTTAAGAGAAAAAGCTGGAGTATAATTACTGACAAACGAAAATTTTCATTATATACACACAATACGTTTAAATTTTCAGGTCACAAGTTTTCCTGCCAACATCTTGCTCCAGCAGATGTGCACATTAAAATATATTTGATCTGCAAGATTACACAAATAGATCACCTAAAGTGAAAAGGTTTTTCTTTTTTTCACTTTTCTTTTTCTGTTTAATTTCTTAAATTTCGAACAGCAATATTAAAATTTCAAATTTTTTTCATATACTTATTTTTCGTTTTTCCTTAAACTTCATTTGCAGTGTTTTCGTAGTGAGTCTTTGACATCTTTCTAAATCAGTATTGTTTTTTTTTCATTGTTTTTTTTTTCATGTAAAGCATCAATGTACTACTTTTAAATAACAAACTTTTAATGCACGAAATTTTAAAAGAACCAGAAAGGTAACACAATATCCGTATTTATTTGTATACCCTTGTTAAAAATCTATGAATTAATGAATATATATTTTTGTATAGTGTACTTTGGTTGAACATCAATTGCCCTTGCATTCTGAATTACTGCTATATCATCATCAGCAGCATCAACCATTATCAATCCACTGCTGGATGAAGATCTCCCCAAGTTACTTCCACAATTGTCTGTCTTGAACCTGTCTCCTCCATGTCACTGCAGCATACTTTCGAATTCCATCCATCCATCTCCCATTGGTCTTCTTCTGGGTCTTTTCCTGTCCCTGGAAATCCAGTCTAAAATTTTGGTTGTCCATCGGTGGTCCGCTCTTCTGGCAACATGTCCACCATTGCCATTTCAGTGGTTTCACTCTGGTCATGATGCCATCCATTCTTGTCATTTCCCTTATCCACAAGTTCCTCTTCTTATCTTTCCTGGTTACACCAAGCATGCATCTCTACATGCCTCTTTGAGTTGTCTGCAGTCTTTGTATGTCTTTTTTAGTTAAAGTCCATGTCTCTGCTCCATACGTAAGCACTGGAAGCATGCACTGATTAAACACTTTTCTTTTAAGACATAATGGCATACTGCTCTTAAAAATTATACTGTTAGTTCCAAAAGCTCTCCATCCAAGTTTTATACACCAATTAATTTCTTCATCAATGTGACCCTCACTTGACATCTGCTGCCCAAGAAAAATGTAGGTATCGGTTGCCTCAAGCTTTTCTCCATCAATCGATAAATCTTCGTTTCTTGTAAAAGCATTGTACTTAACTTTTGTCTTCTGAAAGCTCATTTTGAATCCTTTTTTTTACTACAATATATGCACTTATATATTAAATACATAATTTTTTGTATATGGTGCATGGAATTTATTATGAATTTAACGCATATGTTTTTTAACATCTCATTAACTACATCCGCACATTAAAGTTTCTCCTTATGCACTGAAGTAACTGACATTGAATGCCAAGTAAACAAGTAAAATTTGTGCATGTAGTCAGTTATTTGTCCTACAGTTTTTTTGTTTCTCTTCACTCCCCGAGAAAAAAGAAGTAGTATTTTTCGCTAAAGAAAAAAAAAAAAACACTGAGATCCCAAACTCAGCTGCAAATTTTCCTTCCACAAAATGCGATATCTATTTCACTATAGGGGAACAGTGATAATTTAATAATTTAATAGCAAAAAGATTCTCAGAATTTCAATTAAAAAGCTTCTAAGGAAATTTAAATGAAGGAGAGGCATTCCTTTCGTATCAGTAGTTCTCTCAAAAGAAACACGTAACAATATTGCGTTTCCATAATTTCATTTTGGTAATTTACCATCATATATTTAGAACACTGAACATGGCTCAATTGCAAGAACAAGCTGGATTCAGGAGTGGCTGCAGCACTATAGATCATATCCACGTATTGAGAGAACTAATTGAAAGAGCGAGAGAATATGAACTTCCATTATGCATGACTTTAATTGATTATGAAAAGGCCTTTGATTTGGTGAAACCATCAGCAGTTACAAATGGCTTTGAAATCCTGCAGGAGTGAAAATGCTGTTATTATTAATATTACTAATAACATCTATGAAAATGCAAGTGCAAAGATTTGGATGTTTGAGAATACAGCACCCATAAAAATTGGAAAGAGAATGAGACAAGGCAACACTATATCTCCCAAACTCTTTAATGTCACATTGCAAAATTTCTTTCAATCACTAAACTGGGAAAACAAAGGCATAAAGATTAATAGAAATTATTTATCTAACTCACCTTCGTTTTGCTGTGATGTAGTCATTTTTGCAACTACCCCATCAGAGATGCAGAGTATGATCCAGGAACTTGCTGACAAGAGTAAAGAAGTGGGATTAAAAATGAACTTTCAGAAGATAAAAGTGATGTACAATGCTTTTACAAGAAATGAAGATTTATTGATTGATACGGAAAAGCTTGAGATAACTGATATCTACATTTATCTTGGACAGCAGATATCAAGAGAGGGTCACAGTCATGAAGAAATTAATTGCCGTATAAAATTTGCCTGGAGAGCTTTTCGAAGAAACAGTATAACTTTCAAGAGCAATATGCCATTATGCCTTAAAAGAAAAGTGTTTGATCAATGCATCTTTCTAGTGCTTATGTATGGTGCAAAGACGTGGACCTTAACTAAAAGAGACATACAAAGACTGCAGACAACTCAAAGAAGCATGGAGAGGTGCAAGCTTGGTGTAACCAGGAGAGATAAGAAGAGGAAATCGTGGATCAGAAAAATGACAAGAATGGATGACATCATGATCAAAGTAAAACCCCTGAAATGGTAGTGGGCTGGACATATTGCTAGAAGGACAGATTACCAATGGACAGCTGAAATTTTAGGACTGGATTCAAAGGGACAGGAAAAGACTCAGAAAAAGCAACATGGGAGATGGGTGGATGAAATTTGAAAGTATGTGGGAGTAACATGGAGGAGACTGTCACAAGACAGACTGTTGTGGAAGAAACTTGGGGAGACCTTCATCCAGCAGTGGATTGATAATGGTTGACAATGATGATGATTTAGAAACATGTGAAATATGAAATCTGTTTTCAAAATCACACACAGTTGAAAAGTTAACTTACCAAACGAACGAAAACAAAAATTCCTGTTGTGTTCAGGCATCTGACCACACTTTAATTCCAAGAGCTTCAGATGCAACCACTTTTTCATCATCATCTCAGATTTTCGTTTCTGAAGTGATGCTTTTCAATTGAGATGTTGTAGCCTGATGAATGTCCTTACATGAGAATAAATGCTGATTGCCTCTTTAGAAACTTGTGGGTATCTTTTTTCCAATATTCTTTTTAACTCTTGGGTAACATGTTTTCCTTTGTGAGCCCCTTCTTTTCCGTGAATCGCAATAAATATGTGAAAAAACCATTAGAAAGAACCACTCACTCACCATAAAGATCATGGTAACCTCCAATGACAACACACTTCCAACACGTCATTCATCGTGATGTAACTGGGCTTCCAAGGTTTACAGACTTCTTGCTTACGCTTCTTATTTTCGGGTGTGAAACATCGTATTTTTTTTTTTTTTTTTTCCTTTTCCTTAGCCTTATAAGATGTTACTATAATGCTTGTCAATTCGATAAAAAATCACACATACAACTCATTCATACAATTCAAGTAAAAACTATGTACATAACCTTACATTCACAGGTGATTAAACCTTGGTCAACTCTAATTATCAAACTCCTCCTTCTGTTTCACAACCTCTGCTACTCCCACTGCAAGTGTCACACCCATTCAGCCCCTCACATCCAATCCTCTAGTACTTTCGACAGGCCCCTGTCATCTTCAGGAGGCAGGTGTGTCTCACCCGCCCACCACAGCTCAAGTGAGCAGAGCCATCGAGGCCTGGGCTCCAGTCGCTATCTCTGAATCGTTGTGTCTCTGGCGCCATCTATTGTCCCTGCTGCTCTTTTTTCCCTCTTTCTTTTTACGCTGCTGTTCAATTTTTATTAGGGCTTTACATTGTTCGTTTAGGTTACTTGGCTCATTAATGTTGCATAATCTTGATCTGTTTTTTTCAATTAACACTGATTCTGCAATTCTTAACTGCTTTTCGTTTTTACAGCTCTTAATAATTTTAATATCTTCAAACCTTGGACATTTTTGATTTTCCATACAGTATTGGGTCAATGCTGTCTTAGCTTCTTTTTTATTCCAATTATTAATATGCTGGTTCAAACTATACTTTAATTTATTCTTGGTGCTGCCTATATATGACACAGGTGGTTGCTGGTTTATTGGGATTTCATAAATTCCTGCTCTATCTAATTGGCTAATTTTTTCATTTTTAATCGCTAAATTTTTTACAGTAAGTACCTGATTTCCTACCTGTATGCCATACTTGCCACAAACTTTATTAATTTCTGCTGAAACATTTTCTATATATGGTATTGCTCCTACATATTTTACAAGTTTTTTATCAGTCTTGACCTTATTGTAACCTTGAGTTACTTCATAAATCCATTTTTTTAATACCTGTTTAGGGTATCCAAAATCATATGCAATTTTTTCAATATATTCAATTTCTTCATTTCTATACTGTTCAATTGATGAATGTGTTAAACTTCTTTTAATTAGTGTTTTAACACTATTTCTTTTATGTGTTAATGGATGTGATGACTGAAATGGTATAAGTACTGGGATATATGAAGATTTTCTATGCACTCTGAATTGTATATTCTCCTCTGTTTTAACAATCAAAACGTCCAAAAATGCCAAAGTATTGTCATGTTCTTGTTCTACTGTCAGTTCAATAGATGGATAAATTTCACTATACTTTTTTGTCAAGTCCTCAAGTTCATCATTTTTTAGCCTGGATAACAGAAAAATGTCATCAACATATCTGCAGTATATCAGTGGTGGATCCTCGAGTTTACTTATTATTTTTTCCTCAATGTCACTCATTATAATTTCAGCAAATAAAGTTGACAGTGGTGACCCCATAGGTCCACCATGATTTTGTTTGTACATCTTGTTGTTAAACTTAAAAATGTTATTTTCATATATGTACAATAAAATTTCTCTTAACTCCTCTATTTGTATTGCATTCATTGTCTGTAGCACATATAATTTTTCAATAATTATTTCTATTGCCTGAGGTACTGGTGTGCTAGGAAAAAGAGCTCTCACATCCATACTAGCCATATGATATTCACTTAAATCTTGTTTAATTACTTTAATTTTCTCAATAAATTCGTATGTATTCTTCACAGTGAACCTTGTCTTCATGAACAAAGGTGCCAAAAATTTGTAGATATTCTTTTCCAGTTTTATTAGTGGGGAATTCCTTTTTGATACAATCACTCTCATAGGTGTATCAGGCTTATGAGTTTTTATTTTTGCAAACATTTTTGGTATTCCAGTACCCATTGGTGGGTATGCTTTCTTTATTTCATCAGGCAAGGTACGTGTTGTCATTGGAGGTTACCATAATCTTTATGGTGAGTGAGTGGTTCTTTCTAACGGTTTTTTCATTTATGAATTGCACGTAAACTATGCGCACTTTGCAAGAGGTTAATACCTTAAAAGTGCAAATATAATAAGCAATAAATATGGTTTCAAATTCTTCAGTTGTTTTAAGCCAACATGCTGTTGGTATAGTTAGCCCTTCCTGTGAAATTAAATTGATCCAGACGGAGGAATCGAAATCATCACCTACTTTATGTGAAACAGTGCCCAGAGAAGTATCTTTTCTCGAACTCGATAGACAACGTATCTGGCCACATATTTAAGGGCTTCGTGTTCTGTGAAAGACATAAGGTAACAACTTGGGTTGTTTTCATCAGCTTTCCACAACATTGGCATAGGTTCATCACATAAATTTGTACACATCTGATCATAGGTCACATCATTGCAAGACAATTTAACAATTTCTTGTATATCTTTCTCTACGAAAGCGCTCTTAAGTAAATCTGCAGTCAGATAGCAATCAACAGAAGTAGATGTTGACTTTGCCTGAAAGACCTGATAATTTATTTGCCAAAAGCAACTCTTTCAAACGATTGATCACTTCAACTGGAGAAGGATGGTCATAAAAATTTCGGATTCCTGTTATTTTGACTAAATAAACTTTCAAGGGCATCTCGAGTCAGACCGGATGTCATAATGTAGGTTACCCCAATGGATTTCAAATCTGTGTGCAGTCCTAGAAGTGATTATATTGAAACCACTCAAACCAGTATACTCTTTTGAAATGACAATATGTTCTTCTTTCCAAACACTATCATTCCAGATATAGCACTACTCATAAGTGATATTTCTTTTTGTCTCGTAACGTGTGGTTCGATCCCAAAGGCTGCTTGCAGTGGCTTATTACTGGGTGGGTGTGGACAACTACTGTTCGTGACATCAAAAAAAGAGTCCACCAGTTCAAAAAATTGGAGGCTTTTTGCAGGTGCAACCTTTCACCTTTTGTTGCCTGTCACATTTAAAAAACTAGGGTTTTAATTTTTGGCAAATTCTGAGTTCACCGCAATCCTTTTTGAAAAGGTATTTTATAACCTTTGATGTAAGATGGATACCATATTCTAATACTACTCCATTTTCCAAAAAAATATTTCTAATTTCTAAGGAGTTTTAAGTAATGTGGAAGATCAGCAAAAACCCAAATACGTTTTTTTTTCTTGATATGAATGAGGAAATGAAGATAATTCTCAGAAAATCTGAAGTTCTTTCCATAAAGTAGAACATCCACCTAAATCAGAAACAATGGCTTTCAATTTTATGCCACTGTTTTCTACTGCCTTTATAACTGAAAAAAAAAAAGTAATTCCTTAGTCATAGTCTTCTGGAAATTAAAAACCAGTGGTTGTTTCCATGGAGACAAGATTCCTCTTGCCAACACAAACTGAACTCTAGAAAATGGACCTAAAATTTGATCTTTAATGGCATAGAGCACAATTTGCTATCTATGTGCATTTCATCGAAACTCAAAATGCAAGCTTTTTCGGCTCAGGTCACCGTTTCAGAGCCCTTTTTCATCAGCAGTAGTACATTGCGTAAAATTCCTAGTCTGCAAGATAATTTTGAGCACCAACCTTTTCAGAGTGCTCACATTTGGTGGTGGAATGCCTATTTTATTTTTCCAAAAATTGCAACACTTTCTAGAAAGTTTCAATTTACTTCCGATATTGGAGGTTATATTATTTAACGTGCATTAATGCATTTGCATTTTTGAACTTCACTTTTAGTTGGTAAAGTTCGATGAACACTTACCGCACGTGGGGCTTGGCTTTCAATTCATATTTCCGTTATGTGGATGCGGCACGGGGGTTTTTCATTTGGCCACGGGTCCGCTTTTTTTTTTTTTTTCCGTTGGAATTTATTTTGTCTCGTCACCAAATGAGTTTTTCCTTTGCTGCATCCTCATTTACTTCAATATTTATTCATACCCGAGTACTTTCAGTAAAACTCCTTTACCGTCTTCGAGGGGACGTTTTTCTCCGACTAGCACGGACCGTGTCAGCTGGGCATTTCGGTGGTTCTCGCGGGCTGCTTCTGTCATCGGCTATCGCTTCTTCTTGGGCGTTGTGGCGCCATCTCTTGTTGGTAAGTGATCTCACTTTTCGAACTTTTTCATTTTTTGCTCAATTTTAATTAAATTTTTCCAGCTGTTTCTCAAATTATTAGGGTCATTATGGTTGCAAACTTTTGTTCTATTTTTTCAATCATTACCGACTCTGCTATTCTGAGGTGTTTTTCGGATTTACAGCTTTTAATGATTTTTATATTTTCGAATTTAGGATATTTTTGGTTATCCAGACAGTATTGGATAAGTGCTGTTTTTTTCTTCTTTTTTCTGCCAGTTTTTTACGTGTTGTTTTAATCTGTGTTTAAGCTTATTTTTGGTACTTCCTATATAAGCCATTGGAGGATTTTCAGTAATAGGAATTGAGTAAATACCTGCTTTTTCTAACATTTTTATTTTTTCATTTTTTATTACTATATTTTTGATGGTATTTACTTTTCCTCCAATTTGAATGTTATGCTTTTTACAAATATTATTAATTTCATTGGTAGTACCTTTTATGTAAGGAAAACCATTTAAATATTTGACTTCTTTTTTATTTACTACAGCATTATTTTTTATTTTCTTTATTACTTCAGTGTCCCATTTTTTTATTAAATGGTTAGGATAACCAAAGCTGCCAGCAATTTTTTTTATGAATTTGATTTCTTCATTGATGAACTGACTATTTTCAGAATGCGTATATGCTCTTTTAATTAAGGTTTTTATACTATTGCATTTTTGAGGATAAGGATGTGCTGAATTGTATGGGATTAGGACCGGAACGAATGAACTTTTCCGATAAACCCTGTATAGTAACTTATCTGTGGATTTGATAACCTGTACATCCAAAAAGGCTAATGCATTATTTTTTTCTATTTCAACAGTGAGTTCTATAGTTGGATATAAAGCGCTGTAACATTTTGTTAATTTTTTTAATTCTTCTTCGTTCAGTTTTGATAGAATGAAAATATCATCCACGTATCGACAGTACACTTCTGGTTTTTCTTCCATACGATGCAGGACATTTTCTTCAATTTCGTTCATCACAACCTCAGCATATAGAGTTGATAATGGTGAGCCCATTGGGCCTCCTGAATTTTGCTTGAATATTTTGTTCTTGTATGTAAAAATATTATTTTCATATAAATAGACTAAAACTTTTTTGAATTCATGAATTTGTGTGTTATTTAAAATTTTAAGATTTTGCAACTTCTTAATGATAATTTCAATAGCATCTGGAACAGGAGTGCTTGGATATAATGCTTTAACGTCCATGCTTGCCATATTTAAGTCCTTTAGGTCAGTTTTTACATTTTTAATTTTCTCTATAAATTCATATGTGTTCTTGATGGTGAACTTGTTGTTCATGAAAAAGGGTGCTAGGAAAAACATTTACAAATTCCTAGCACCCTTTTTCATGAACAACAAGTTCACCATCAAGAACACATATGAATTTATAGAGAAAATTAAAAATGTAAAAACTGACCTAAAGGACTTAAATATGGCAAGCATGGACGTTAAAGCATTATATCCAAGCACTCCTGTTCCAGATGCTATTGAAATTATCATTAAGAAGTTGCAAAATCTTAAAATTTTAAATAACACACAAATTCATGAATTCAAAAAAGTTTTAGTCTATTTATATGAAAATAATATTTTTACATACAAGAACAAAATATTCAAGCAAAATTCAGGAGGCCCAATGGGCTCACCATTATCAACTCTATATGCTGAGGTTGTGATGAACGAAATTGAAGAAAATGTCCTGCATCGTATGGAAGAAAAACCAGAAGTGTACTGTCGATACGTGGATGATATTTTCATTCTATCAAAACTGAACGAAGAAGAATTAAAAAAATTAACAAAATGTTACAGCGCTTTATATCCAACTATAGAACTCACTGTTGAAATAGAAAAAATAATGCATTAGCCTTTTTGGATGTATAGGTTATCAAATCCACAGATAAGTTACTATACAGGGTTTATCGGAAAAGTTCATTCGTTCCGGTCCTAATCCCGTACAATTCAGCACATCCTTATCCTCAAAAATGCAATAGTATAAAAACCTTAATTAAAAGAGCATATACACATTCTGAAAATAGTCAGTTCATCAATGAAGAAATCAAATTCATAAAAAAAATTGCAGGCAGCTTTGGTTATCCTAACCATTTAATAAAAAAATGGGACACTGAAGTAATAAAGAAAATAAAAAATAATGCTGTAGTAAATAAAAAAGAAGTCAAATATTTAAATGGTTTTCCTTACATAAAAGGTACTACCAATGAAATTAATAATATTTGTAAAAAGCATAACATTCAAATTGGAGGAAAAGTAAATACCATCAAAAATATAGTAATAAAAAATGAAAAAATAAATATGTTAGAAAAAGCAGGTATTTACTCAATTCCTATTACTGAAAATCCTCCAATGGCTTATATAGGAAGTACCAAAAATAAGCTTAAACACAGATTAAAACAACACGTAAAAAACTGGCAGAAAAAAGAAGAAAAACAGCACTTATCCAATACTGTCTGGATAACCAAAAATATCCTAAATTCGAAAATATAAAAATCATTAAAAGCTGTAAATCCGAAAAACACCTCAGAATAGCAGAGTCGGTAATGATTGAAAAATAGAACAAAAGTTTGCAACCATAATGACCCTAATAATTTGAGAAACAGCTGGAAAAATTTAATTAAAATTGAGCAAAAAAATGAAAAAGTTCGAAAAGTGAGATCACTGACCAACAAGAGATGGCGCCACAAAGCCCAAGAAGAAGCGATAGCCGATGACAGAAGCAGCCCGCGAGAACCACCGAAATGCCCAGCTGACACGGTCCGTGCTAGTCGGAGAAAACGTCCCCTCGAAGACGGTAAAGGAGTTTTACTGAAAGTACTCGGGTATGAATAAATATTGAAGTAAATGAGGATGCAGCAAAGGAAAAAACTCATTTGGTGATGAGACAAAATAAATTCCAACGGAAAAAAAAAAAAAGCGGACCCGTGGCCAAATGAAAAATCCCCGTGCCGCATCCACATAACGGAAATATGAATTGAAAGCCAAGCCCCACGTGCGGTAAGTGTTCATCAAACTTTACCAACTAAAAGTGAAGTTCAAAAATGCAAACTTTCTAGAAAGTGCTGTAGTTACAGTCCCCCTGAAAATGTCTTCAGCCTTCCAAATAACTTTTCTTTTTCCTTCAACTATTACGTTGTTATGTTGCAGTAATAAACACTTTTAATATGTGCTTCCATTTTTAACAGTTTTTTTTTCTTTAAATCAATAATTTTCAGCTTTGTTTTCACACAATAGTTAGTTGCTGCATTTCTAATTTTCTCTGTCATCTTCCGCTAGCTTTCATTTTTAATGTTTTGGTTCTCTCCAATTTTAAAAGTTCAATTTCTTTTTTTAAAGGATGCAACATTTTCAAGTAGCAATCTATTTTCCTCCGTCATTTTGATACAGGAAGAACAACTGATATCACCTGATGCTTCATCAACTTCATAACAGAGATCCTGCGTTTCTTGCACACAAACCTTTTTTGGACTTAAATTATCCATTCGATCGAAAGCACTTTTTTAAATATCTCGTTTGCACGTGAATTTTCCATTGAAAGTTTTGGCTGCTTTGGGAGGTTTTCACAGGAATGACAGATTCTCAAAAGAGTCCTGAATGGCTGTGTATGAAAGTGTAATTGTTCCTACTCTGATGTATGGCAGTGAAACCTGGGTACTGCAGAAGAGACATAGGAGTCACTTGTGTGCTGGAGAGATGCTTTACTTACTGGGGGTTTGTAGCAAGACACATTCTAAGATCACTTTGGGACTGAAGATGTGTTGCATTGAAGCCTGGGTACTGCAGAAGAGACATAGGGTCACTTGTGTGCTGGAGAGACGTATTACTTACTGGGGGTTTGTAGCAAGACACATTCTAAGATCACATTAGGATTGAAAATGTGCTGCAGTGAAACCTGGTTACTGCAGAAGAGATGTAGGAGTCATTTGTATGCTGGAGAGATGCATTACTTATAGGGGGTTTGTATCTAGACACAATCTAAGATCCCATTAGGATTGAAGATGTGTTGCAGTGAAACCTGGGTACTGCAGAAAAGACATAAGAGTCACTTGTGTGCTGCAGAGATGCATTACTTACTGGGGGTTTGTAGCAAGACACATTCTAAAGTCACATTAGGATTGATGTGTTGCAGTGAAACCTGGGTACTGCAGAAGAGACATAGGAGTCACTTGTGTGCGGGACAGATGCTTGACTTACTGGGGGTTTGTAGCAAGACACATTCTAAGATCACATTAGGATTGAAGATGTGTTGCAGTGAAACCTGGGTACTGCAGAAGATACACAGGAGTCACTTGTGTGCTGGAGAGATACATTACTTACTGGGGGTTTGTAGCAAGACACATTCTAAGATCACATTAGGATTGAAGATGTGTTGCAGTGAAACCTGGGTACTGCAGAAGAGACATAGGAGTCACTTGTGTGCTGGAGAGATGCATTACTTACTGGGGGTTTGTAGCAACACACATTCTAAGATCACATTAGTATTGAAGATGTGTTGCAGTGAAACCTGGGTACTGCAGAAGAGACATAGGAGTCACTTGTGTGCTGGACAGATGCATTACTTATAGGGGGTTTGTATCAAGACACATTCTAAGATCACTTTAGGATTGAAGATGTATTGCAGTGAAACCTGGGTACTGCAGAAGAGACATAGGAGTCACTTGTGTGCTGGAGAGATGCATTACTTACTGGGGGTTTTTAGCAAGACACATTCTAAGATCAGATTAGGATTGAAGATGTGTTGCAGTGAAACCTGGGTACTGCAGAAGAGACATAGGAGTCACTTGTGTGCGGGACAGATGCTTGACTTACTGGGGGTTTGTAGCAAGACACATTCTAAGATCACATTAGGATTGAAGATGTGTTGCAGTGAAACCTGGGTACTGCAGAAGATACACAGGAGTCACTTGTGTGCTGGAGAGATACATTACTTACTGGGGGTTTGTAGCAAGACCCATTCTAAGATCCCATTAGGATTGAAGATGTGTTGCAGTGAAACCTGGGTACTGCAGAAAAGACATAAGAGTCACTTGTGTGCTGCAGAGATGCATTACTTACTGGGGGTTTGTAGCAAGACACATTCTAAAGTCACATTAGGATTGATGTGTTGCAGTGAAACCTGGGTACTGCAGAAGAGACATAGGAGTCACTTGTGTGCGGGACAGATGCTTGACTTACTGGGGGTTTGTAGCAAGACACATTCTAAGATCACATTAGGATTGAAGATGTGTTGCAGTGAAACCTGGGTACTGCAGAAGATACACAGGAGTCACTTGTGTGCTGGTGAGATACATTACTTACTGGGGGTTTGTAGCAAGACACATTCTAAGATCACATTAGGATTGAAGATGTGTTGCAGTGAAACCTGGGTACTGCAGAAGAGACATAGGAGTCACTTGTGTGCTGGAGAGATGCATTACTTACTGGGGGTTTGTAGCAACACACATTCTAAGATCACATTAGTATTGAAGATGTGTTGCAGTGAAACCTGGGTACTGCAGAAGAGACATAGGAGTCACTTGTGTGCTGGACAGATGCATTACTTATAGGGGGTTTGTATCAAGACACATTCTAAGATCACTTTAGGATTGAAGATGTATTGCAGTGAAACCTGGGTACTGCAGAAGAGACATAGGAGTCACTTGTGTGCTGGAGAGATGCATTACTTACTGGGGGTTTTTAGCAAGACACATTCTAAGATCAGATTAGGATTGAAGATGTGTTGCAGTGAAACCTGGGTACTGCAGAAGAGACATAGGAGTCACTTGTGTGTGGGACAGATGCTTGACTTACTGGGGGTTTGTAGCAAGACACATTCTAAGATCACATTAGGATTGAAGATGTGTTGCAGTGAAACCTGGGTACTGCAGAAGATACACAGGAGTCACTTGTGTGCTGGAGAGATACATTACTTACTGGGGGTTTGTAGCAAGACACATTCTAAGATCACATTAGGATTGAAGATGTGTTGCAGTGAAACCTGGGTACTGCAGAAGAGACATAGGAGTCACTTGTGTGCTGGAGAGATGCATTACTTACTGGGGGTTTGTAGCAACACACATTCTAAGATCAGATTAGGATTGAAGATGTGTTGCAGTGAAAGCTGGGTACTGCAGAAGAGACATAGGAGTCACTTGTGTGCTAGACAGATGCATTACTTACTGGGAGTTTGTAGCAAGACACATTCTAAGATCACATTAGGATTGAAGATTTGTTGCAGTGAAACCTGGATACTGCAGAAGAGACATAGAAGTCACTTGTGTGCCGGAGAAATGCATTACTTACGGGGGTGGGGAAGACACGTTCAGATCACGTGGGGGATGAAGATGTGTTACAGTTGCGTAATGTGAAGCAAAATATTGTTAGCAAGGTGGAGACTAATATTCTTAGGTGGTTTGGCCATGTTGATAGAATGAGTGATAAGATGCTTACTAAAAAAAAAAAAAAATTCGGCCCAAGTGGCAGGAAGGAAAGGCAGAGGAAGAAGGCCAAGGAAGTCATGGGAGGATCAGATTCAGGAGTGCCTGAATGAGAAAAACATTATGAGTATGAAGTATAGGTCTTGTGTACATCATGTGATGGATGTCACTGAAGCTTGTTTTGTGTGTCAAGATCGCTGTAAATGGAGAAGTTTGATACAGGAACATTATTTGGTGGTTTGTATTATCTGTTAAATGTTTATTTGTCAGATGGTCTTTCTTTGAGGAGCTAACCTCTGAATATCAGAGAACAGCTTAATGATATGTATATATGTAAAACAAAAAACCTTACCAATTTGCTAGTCACCAGTCACCATATATATGAAAAAATTTATTCGAATCCTTCAAATTCTGAATCATTAGAATTGGAACGAAACATCTGCAACATTTCTTCATTCAACATTGCGGAACTGTTACTGCAAGGATCACAGTCATAATCATCATCACTTTGGACAGTTTCCATCTCACAAATACCAGATTTTCTAAATGCATTTTTTTATGGTTGCCTCAGTGACATCCTCCCTCGCCTCTTTAACCCATGTGGTAACTTCTGACAGAACCTTGGCAAAATAGCCCTAATGGCCGAGTACTATGCAGAGCTCCAAGTGGATCAAAACCTAACCACCGCCCAAAAAAGGTATAATATTGGACAAGACAGTGTAAATGGTGACTTTTAACTCAATCTTTTAAATTTTATCTGGAAAGCCTTTCCCTGTTCCATACAAAGTCAACACAACCTAGTGTGCCAGAACAAAGTCAGCCCTGATGATTGGACACCACATTCAACTATATAGAAGACATGACACAACTTTCGACCAAAAAGGCTCTCAACAAAGAAGCACAATAAGGCCACATTATAACTAGTACATACTATGGCGTTATCTGCATGCAGACAGTGAACTACTACAAATGATATCGAACATATGCTCATCAAGAACAAACTACCAATATGGGAATGAAGGGACATTTTGGTAGTAAAATTTTTTAGGATCTTTTAACAGAACTATACCTGAAAATTATTGAATAGCTTAATAAAACACCATAGACTGTACCCCACTTACACCGTATATAACAGAAAACTTAGGGACATTAAAACGTCTTTGTGAAGATCTTCTGACAGTGCTGCGTGACATATTTTGCCAGTCTTATAAGCATGCAGGCTACCTGCCATCCAAGTGTCCCAAATTGTCCTTACTTTGCTTTTAAAGGATTTTTTTATCCCTATGTCCAGCGGTTGCAGTTTCTTTGTAAGACCACTAGGGATTATACTCAGTTGTGTTGAAACGTCTTTGCAACATTTTTTTACAGAATCTCTCAAGTGAGCCTTCATGGAATCCATACGCACACATTTGGGTCTGAAAAAAGCACCTTTGCATTTTCTCCACACTGTGCTGAGCCCGGGCCTTGATTTCATTTTTTTTTTTTTTTTTTTTTTAGCAGTAGCAACGCCTGCTAGTGACCTTATTTTTTACTAGCAAACTGCATTACCTACTAGCAAAAGTTTATTAACATTATATAAAAGAAACTTTAACATGTCCCCCTCCATTAGTCAACCATGACAAATTTTGATTTCACCCCTGTAACTGTCACATTGTAATGCTGAAAACATTACAAATATTTAGACACAACTCTCCTTTTCATGACTTGACAGATTAATTCTAACAATTTAATTTCATTGCAAATATTTAAAAAACACGATCTGGGTTTTGGGTCTTTTTATCATACCACTTTAAATCAGCAGGCCTGGGGTCACACTTGTTTTCCGACAGACCTTCAACCTCAATACTCATGAGAGCATTTAATGTAAGTTTAAACTGCTCCTCCAATCACCCTGGATTCTCCTCATGAAAGTGAACCCAACGTCACATGCAGAAGTAGATAAGGGAAATATACTGGATATTTCTACTAGTGCCAAAATGTTTTTATAATGTTTGTACTTTTCAAGAAACATTAAAACAGCAGGCCTGGGGTCAAACTTGTCTTTGAATGGACCTTCAACCTCAATACTCATGAGAGCATTCAATGTTTGTGAAGTTTAAACTGCCCCTCCAATCACCCTGGATTCTCTTCATGAAACTGAACCCAACCTCACATGCAGAAGTAGATAAGGGAAATATACTGGATATTTCTACTAGTGCCAAAATGTTTTTATAATGTTTGTACTTTTCAAGAAACATTAAAACAGCAGGCCTGGGATCAAACTTGTCTTTGGATGGACCTTCAACCTCAATACTCATGAGAGCATTCAATGTTTGTGAAGTTTAAACTGCCCCTCCAATCACCCTGGATTCTCTTCATGAAACTGAACCCAACCTCACATGCAGAAGTAGATAAGGGAAATATACTGGATATTTCTACTAGTGCCAAAATGTGTTTAGAATGTTTGTACTTTTCAAGAAACATTAAATCAGCAGGCCTGGGGTCACACTTGTTTTCCGACAGACCTACAACCTCAATACCATGGGAGCATTCTATGTTTGTAAGTTTAAATTGCCTTTCCAATCACCCTGGATTCTCTTCATGAAACTGAACCCAACCTCACATGCAGAAGTAGATAAGGGAAATATACTGGATATTTCTACTAGTGCCAAAATGTGTTTAGAATGTTTGTACTTTTCAAGAAACATTCGTTTCTAGAAAGCAGTTGATACTTTTGGTATGTGTCTAAAATATTCCACAGATGTAATCTAGTGGCACTTTATAGTTCACACTAAAACATTCAAAATTTTTCTACTAGCAACTTTTGCTGGAACCCCTTTTTATCACTAGCAAAATGCATTTGCTTGCTAGCAAGTTGCTACTAACTACTGGTCGAAATTGAGCCCTGGCTGAGCCATGTTTTCATTATGTGCTCATTCATCCAGCCTTTTTTATTCACTTGGATAAGGATGCCATTGGAAAACACTTCTTTTCGAATGGTTTTCCACTTAAAAATTACTAAAGGAGCCAATTTTTCCCTGTTTGCTGCAAATGATAAAACCACTGTAAATGGAGATTTCTCATGTCCTGTTGTTGCTACGGATATGGTTTTTATTTTATGGACATCCACAGTGCGGTTCAATGGGCAGTCAAAAGAAAGGGCGACTTCATCCATATTAATAATTTGATTTGGGGAAAAATTCCCCTCCGAGATTAATTTTTTTGTGAACTGTAAAAAGTCTTCTGCTTTTTTCCCCCAATCATCTGGAAGTCTCCGACCAATGGTGATTCTATTCCATATTCTTATTTTTTTATGTTGCATAAACCTATAACACCACGTTGCCCCACCTTTAAAATCATGAAGACCCATTTCTTCTGCCATTACACGAGCCTTGATATTGGCAATCCAGCTCCTCGTTGTGCAATTAGCCATTGCACTAAGTTTTCTACCAATATTGGCCAGCATAGGATACCACGATGTTCATGCAGCATTTGTCATCTTCACTAAGATGCTCTTTATTTTTCTCTGCAGTCTTAACATTGCTCTCATCTACGTCAAAAAACCTTCCTGCTTCACGATTCCCCAGTTCCTCAGCTTTCAAGACAACTTTCAACTTGAATTTTGCTGGGTAACTTATGTGTTTTATTTTAGAAGACATAACAATTCAGAGAAACACAAATCAACAAAAAAAGCAAAGAACTAAATGACACAAAAGTACGAATGGGGTCTGAGTCATCGGTAGTTCAGGAGATAGGAATTGCAGGCATTTCATTCCCAATGGCAGTCCCCTATTCAAGGACAACGCGCTTTGCCACAAGCAATGTTTTCTCCCCTAACTTTTACAAAGCAGCAATCTCTTCCCAGAGAGAAAATGTCTACACACCCATACACAGACGTTTTTGTCAAAACAAGGGGGATATGTTGATGCAGAGACACTGCGTAGTGGGCATTGTCATCAAATATGTGGCATTCTTAAAGCTCTGATGTGATACAGATTTACCTCATTATACAGCACGGTATGAACAGCAAAACTGCTTCATTTCTGAAGCTTACAAAGGGGGACGGCTACATATTATATGCACCATCCTATAATCCACAGTGGTTAGAATTTCATCTTTTAGGACCAGATAATTCGTGGTTTGTGTGCTGGAAAATAGGGTAGTTCCAATATCTGGCCCTAGAGTGTAATATAATAGGGGTACGCAAAAGTTTCTTTTTCTCGAACTCGATAGGCAATGTATCCAGTAGGAAATTCTATTCCAAACTTTTTTATTTTAAAATTTAGTTGCCCAGACTGGGCGACTCATTTTTTTTTTTCTAAGGAGTAAAATGAAATAATCTGTCACATTTTCAGGTAGCACCTTCCTCAGGACAACAGCTGTAGTAGGTGTTGCCATTCATCAGATAAATTTCAACCTTTCAAATCATTTAATGTTGTACCTCTTCTTCTCTCTGTTTCCAATAAAACATTAAAACATTTTAAAAGTTGATAATTTATCTAATGCATAGCAAGACCTACTAGTCCTGAGAAAGGGAAAGGATGCTACTCAATGCGGCTATTCTTCCGCAGACGGGTGCACGCGCATTTCTCACAGCTGAGACAGCGGAACGCTAGCACAGCTCTGTGAGCATGTACCGGAAGCATCAATCTACTGTTTTAGATGTGGCAACGGATTTGTTGTTGTTTACATTCAAATGCAAACAGCGTGATTTTGGAGACATTTAAAAAGTAGCATAATGAAACAAGGTAAAGACAATCCGGGTGATCGATTGATGGAATTCACATTCCGAAGGGAGTGCAGTGTCAGAAGCACAGACATCTTCGAAGAAATGCTTTAAATAATAAGAAATCACGAATGGGAATGAACGTCAGTGCTTTTGTTTCAGATACGAAAGTAAAATTTTTTATCAGTATCTGAATGTATATAGTGCGGTAAGCTCATTTTTTTTTTTTTTTTTAGTTATTTTTCATATAGTCCACGAAATATTCCATAATGTTTGTATTTGAATGTAAACAACAGCAGATCCATTGCCACATCTAAAAGAGTAGATTGATGCTTCCGGTACATACTTACAGAGCTGTGCTCGCATTTCGCTGTCTTAGCTGTGAGAAATGAGCCGTGCACCCATCTGCGGAAGAATAGCCCTCAATTAATTTGACAGCTTATTTCCTTTTATTCCTCAGAAAAAAACTTAATAATTTGGAGATATTTATAATGCTGAAAATCAAGGTTTTTAGCTAGTTGCAGGGAGTGAAAGAAAAGGAGAGCTCTGCCATATACATTGTACACTTCCTCAGCTAGTGAAGACATGGAAATATTATGGAATCCCACAAGTTACCTTTTTGTGTCATTTCTGTTTGCATGCAAAACTGCAATTATTCATTTAATAAGCATACATTTGTTTTCTTACAATTAATAATTTTTGTCCTTTTTTTACATGTTGGACAACTTCCAAAATCTTTAAAAATAAATAAAAAAATACTCTACCTTTTGTTTCTTATCTGGGATAGTGTAATAAGGGGGGGGGCTCAAAGTAACATCCAGCATTCTCCACTGGCTCAAAAAGTGTAAAGCAATTTGCTAGAAAGAATACCACAGAGGCAGTTCAAAACAGAACCATTTTCCAAAGCCTGCAGAATTTATTTTACAAAATCATCAATCTAGGAAGTACTAAAATGAACAGCATGAAAAAGAGGGTGGGATGGAATTCAACACAAGGGATCCAGGATTTCCGTGAGGTGGAGCGCAAGTGTCGGAAATAACCGGAGACCTTTACGTTATTTTTTCTTGAAATGAAAAAGTGCATGTCTATAAATTCTTCCAATTTATTTAGGAAAGTAATATACTTTTATGAAATACTTCTTTCACACAAAAAAAAAAAAAAAAAAAAAAAAAAAACATTTGAATTTGTCATTAAAACCTAACAAATCAAAGCTTTTCCTTGGTCCTGAGGAGGGCAAGCAGCCCCCTTTGGATTTGCCACTGATTCAACAAGATTTTTTTTTAATTTAGAGCAATCAAACTCAAAAAGACTAAATCACTTTGTTTTCTTACTGCCATTAGCCAACTGAAGAAGAAAAAAGATTAATAGTATCGAAACTGGCAAATCTGATAATGGTATAACAGTTGTAAAAAATAAATTACTCCTAAGAAGCACATTTCTCAATATTGAAAAGTGTGATCTGAGACTGTACCCCCTCCTCCCCTCCCCTGGTATTTCAAAGATGACTTTTCTTCATTTTTCAAGTAGTTTTCATATACTGCAATCAGGTGTGAATTTTGCTCTGGCACATATGTATAACATTACTGCAGTTATTCATCTGCATAACAGAGCATAAGCTTTCAAAGATAACATGTCTCAGGAAATTGTTTGTAGCACACATCACATTGGTGAGGCCTTTCTCCAATGAGGAACATATGCAATGAAAGATTACATTTGCAAGCAAATTATTTAAAGCATACACAGTGATGAGGCTTTTAACTAGAGTGAACCCGCAAATGCATTGAGAGATGACTTTTGCGAGCAAATTTTTTACAGCACACATCACATCGGTGAGGCTTTTCTCCAGTGTGAAGGATCATATGCTTTGAAAGATCACTTTTATGAGCAAATTGTTTGTTGCATGTAACACATTGGTGAGGCTTTTCACCTGTGTGAACAAACATGTGCTTTGACAGATCATTTTTTCGAGCAAACTGTTTGGAGCACGTACCACACTGGTGAGGCTTTTCACCTGTGTGAAGGAGCATATGCATTACAAGATGACTTTTGCGCGAAAATTGTTTGGAACATTCATCACATTTGTGAGGCTTTATACCTGTGTGAACAAGCATATGCTTTACAAGATCACTTTTTTGAACAAATTGTTTCGAGCACACATCACAATGGTGAGGCTTTTCGCCTGTGTGAAGGAGCATATGTTTTGAAAGATCACTTTTCCTAGCAAATTGTCTGGAACATACAACACATTTGTGGGGTTTCTCACCTGTGTGAATACGTAAATGCTCTAAAAGATGAGCTTTGTGTGCAAACTGTTTCCAGCATACATCACATTGATAACACTTCTCACCTGTGTGAAGCAGCATATGCCTTGAAAGATTACTTTTTGAGAGTACTGTTTGCAGCACACATTACATTTGTGAGGCTTTTCACCTGTGTGAAGGAGCATGTGTTTTGAAAGATCATTTCTCCTAGCAAATTTTCTGGAGCATATATTACATTGGTGAGGTTTCTCACCTGTGTGAATACGCATATGCTCTAAAAGATGACGCTTGTGTGAATATCGTTTGTAGCATGCATCACATTGATGCAGCTTTTCACCTGGGTGTAGAAGCATATGCTGTGAAAGATGACTTTTTAGAGCAAATTGTTTTAAGCATACAACACAATGGTGAGGGTTTTCACCTGCATGAATCAGCATATGTTTTGAAAGATGATCTTTTGCTTCAAAGTGCTCGAAACATTTAACACATTGGTAATGTTTTTTACCTGAGTGCAAGAGCTTAGGCTTTGAGTGGTTCTGTTCTTCACTGAACTGCTTAGAAGATATATCCGAATCATAAGGTTGTTCCCCTGCATAGGCATTTGCATGCCTTAAAAGACTACTTCCCTGTGTGAATTTATTAAAACACACTTCACACTGGAATGATTTATTGTTAGTGTGAATTTGCACATGTCTTGCAACGCTAGATTCTATTGTGAATTTCTGAAAGCATATTTCACATTCCCAAGCACCTTCATTTGTATCTCCAACAATATTTGTTGAAGTACTCACTTCTTTTACAATCAATTCTTGTGTAACTTCTCCTAAAGAATGTTCCTGTTCTGACCCCATGCTGATAATCTTGCAATTCTGACTTATTCAAAAGTTAACAAGTCCAATATTTTCTCTTCTTGGATTATGCATTCCTAAAGTGAACAAACCTTGGCTCTTCTATTTAAATTGCACTGCCTGCACATCAAAAGAAAAACTGAACAGTGTTGTATCTATCTTAGGGGATATTAGGAATGCCTTAAAATATATCACTAATTTAAACAAATATCTAGCAGGAACACCATTCGTGACTTATAAGAATATTTTCCGAAATCGCCGAGCAAATCTTTAGATTTTAGAGTTAAAAAAATCTTTATGATTCTGTCACCTATTCAATGGTTTAAAATCTGATATTTTCTCATCAAAGCAAGTATACGACCTTTTTGTCCTTTTAAGATGTTGAATGATAGAGATTGTATGCAGAAATATAAACCAGGCATGCAAACTGCCACAAATATACATTACTCAATTTATTTAGAAACGTTCCGTCATCTTCTTGGAGTATAGGATAAAGAAAAATATCAGGGAACTCCATCTGTGGGACGAATCTTAAAAGCCAGGTTACTCTCAGAAGGTGTTGTGGGGAAAACTTCAGTTATATTTTTTTCCCTTTTCCAACTAGTTTTGGTAGCGAAAGAGTTTGCCTTCCCAATAGGATAACCAAAGCTAAGGTTGGGGTTACTCTCTTTACATTGCGACGTCTGTTTCCATATTATGACAGAAAATTTTCATGGCAAACTTACGGTAGGAAGCCTTACATACAGGACTTATTCCAGATTATTTTTTACAGAAATCCGCAAAAGATATTCGGCCATTCCAATTCACTAAGCTAATGAAACATAAACAGCAGAAAAACATTATCCCAAGCCTTATTAATACAGATTGTCCATATTAGGCAAATAATGTTAAATCCCTTTAAATATTTGAAACGTGGTATCAATTCTAGCATAGTAAAGAGTATTCTTGTCTTCGTAAATCTCTTTGCTGCGTTCCCTTTAAATTCCCCTGAGCTTGTACAATATCATATTGAATACATCGTTGCACGTCCACCTCAAAATACAATTCCAGAAACACCTCCATGGAGAAACACCATTAATTACGGATTCGATTACGATTATTTCATAATATCGATGAGTCGATAACAATCAAGGAGGTTATATTACTGGAAGCACCACTGGCTCTGCCGCCATATGTCACAGCTAATCTCTGGTATGACGTCACAAGCAGGCAAAAACGAACTAAATTATACCGTTGATAAAACAGTATGTTTGTGTATCATTGATAAAGATTACTGAATTACTCAGTTTATCTGTTTATACGCTTAGAAGCTTTTGTTCCATTGGTTTCACTTCTTTTCTGCGGCTGCGTCGTGCCTGCCCATGACATCATTTGCAGCACGGACGGTGACTTATGACGGCCAATGCTGCGTGTATAGGAGTGGTGTCTCCAGTAATATAACCTCCTTGATAACAATCATACAATCCGATTAAAGTATTTAAAGTTTCAAAGTTACGGAAGTCAAAAATTACAAGAGATACTCTAACTTGTTTACGAAACCGCATATTTTCTCTTTCGCCGTCAGTTCCAGTTGAAAGCAGAGCTTTTATGAAAAAAGAATATTAGATAGCGGTTGGAAATTCCCCTGCGCCGCCCCGGTGGTGCATTGGTCTAAGCGATGACCTCTGATCATTCGTCCGAAAGGGGTCCGGGTTCGAATACCGGTGAGGCATGGATGTTGTGTTTGTCTGTGACCCTAAATTGGGGACGGGCGACTGCTTACAGCCCATTGAGTTGCTCACGGTGGTCATTAAAAACAAAAAAATCCCCGGCAGCTAATGAAATTTAACCTGGCAAAAGTAAAGTTAAATATACACGGAAAGTATTGAATATAAATAGGTTTACTTTACGGAACATCGGTTGCCTGTTTTGTCCTGGTCAAAATTAAAAACAAATTCACTATATGGTTAACCATTATTAATACAGGTTGTCCATATCAGGTAAATGTTTTTTCATTTGGTGTTTCAACGACCACCGTGCGCAACTGAGTGTGCTATAGAGCCTTTGCGCATGACGTCACAAAAATGTATGGTAGACTTCCGGGTGGTTAGAAAGCAGTGGCGAAGCCAGAAATTTCTTGGGGGGGGGTCCATGGATTTGGTTCATTTGTGAAAGCCTCGTATACACGTATATGTCGCTTTAAATTCGTGCTCAGTCTCCCCTCATGGGAGGGGCTACGCCACTGTTAGAAAGTACCCGAACTGGTCTCTCTCCATGCTTTTCAATGGCTGCTGCTGCTGCTGTGAATAGAGTTTAAAAACTGTTCTTTCTGGCAAAGTTTGCCATCTTAATGCAGTGGAAAAGCAACGTTACGAAGAAAAGCTTAGAAATAATGGCAGAGAAGATCCATATGACGTACCTGAAATATATTTTTATCGTCTGGAAGTTTGAGTTGCTATTGACCTCCCTGTTCTGAACTATCACGGTATTTAGAAGTATTTAATAGGCAGTTTTTCGTGTTATACTGGAAAAGCTCTAAACTCTTATAAAAGCCTTGATGCATATGATAATTTTACCAATGGGTGGGTTAGAAATGTATTTATTCTGAAGACTGAAAACGAAAAATTTCTTATCCTGTCTAAAATAAGTTGTTACATTTCTGACTGGTTCCTGTGTGTATGGGTGGTTCCAGTGTGTATTGCAATTTAAAAAACGAAAATACCGACTTATCATATCCAAAAAAACCAAAAAAAAAACCAGACTAATTTTTCACCAAAACAACAACAACAACAAAAAAAAACATAGATCCGGGAAAACTGAACACACAATAATGTATGACAGCACCCTCTAATTCTATGTGGACGTATATCCTTAAATTTCGGTTCGGGAAAAAGGCATCTGTTTCAGCATTTAGAAATCAGTAACAGTACAGAATCTTTAAAGATCACGAAAGCTTATCAATTTCTGATTTGGCAGCAAAGTTAATCTGTCATGCATTCAGAGCATTTTAAACAGAATGATAAGGATTTACGTAAAAACTTGAAAATAATACATAAAAGTGAGCAAAAAAACTGTACCGACTACTAACGTAGTAAAATATGCAGATTTACGATACCTCAAATGAAGTGTTTATTGCAGATCTTGTCATATCTCCTGGATAACCATGCCTTCCGATTTACGGCTATTTTCCACAAAATAAGGCGTTTTTCTGCCGTTGGAAAGCGATAAAAGGAAATTCCACTACCTTACTCGTACTTTCAGAAGCACCCATACGCCATACGACTTTTATACCTGACAAACAAACCAACAAAACAGTTATGGTTGTTATTTGGCGACTACACCATTTATCATGAGTGGAATACGAGATTACACCATACAATACAAATTTTGAAGAAGAGAATCCGTTTTTTTGGTGTAAATATAGATCAGATCAGATCTTATGTAGAGGATTTTAGGAAGGAAGTGTCTGACCGCAGGTCTTAAAAAACAAACCAACAAAACAGTTATGGTTGTTACTTGGCGACTACAACATTTATCATGAGTGGAATACGGGATTACACCATACAATACAAATTTTGAAGAAGAGAATCCGTTTTTTTTGGTGTAAATATAGATCAGATCAGATCTTATGTAGAGGATTTTAGGAAGGAAGTGTCTGACCGCAGGTCTTTAGAAATAGGAAGCTAGGAGGTTTGGGCTAGAGTGACAGATAGGAAAATGACACTGAAGAGAGGTAGAAAGGGGGAGGAAGACGCCCTTATTTATTACCGGGGGCCAGTACCTGAGGCCCGACGTTTAACGTGCCCATCCGACGCACGGCGGATATTTAGTGCTTAACGAGCGTTCGTACCTGCTTGGGATTGAACCCGAGGTCTTCTCCATGGCAATCACGAACGTTGACCACTAGGACACCCGCGGCCTAGCTGTAAATATAAGGATGGAAGTCAGATAATATCCGAAAACTTGAAAATTTTGTCTTGGAGCGGGAAACAAACCTGCGTCTCCCGGATGGCGCCCGACATGCTAACCACTACACCACCCAGAACGAAAACTTGAGACTTGGTCGTTCTGGGTGGTGCAGTGGTTAGCATGCTCGGGCCCTATTCGGGATTCTTTTTTTTTTTTTTTTTATTGGAGGTTTAACGACCACCGTGAGCAACTCAATGGGCTATAAGCAGTCGCCCGTCCCTAATTTAGGGTCACTGGTTCCAGGGAAGGGAGAGAGCCAGTGCCGTAAGACAAACACAACATCCATGCCTGACCGGGATTCGAACCCGGACCCCTTTCGGACGAATGATCAGAGGCCAACGCCTTAGACCACTGCGCCACCGGGGCGACCTACTCGGGATTCGTTTCTCGCTCCAGGACGACGAAATTTTCAAGTTTTCGGATATTTTCTGACTTACCATCCATGTCATATTTACACCAAAAAAAAAACAGATTCTCTTCTTCCAAATTTACGTTACGTAGTGCATAGTATGCAGTTATGCCAATTTTGCAATCTGGCATCTGACCATTTGTCCGAAATGGATTCGAACTCGAATCCCTGTAAGGCATGGATGTTGTATTTGTGACTCTCTCTCTCCCCTGGGACCAGTGGCCTTAAATTAGGGACTGACTACTGGTTATAACCTGTCGAGTTTCTCACGGTGGTCGTCAGTAGCAACATAGAAAACTAGATTGCTTCATAACACGTTGCGACATTTGATAAAATTCATTTAAGAAACAGGGGGGCTTAATCATCAAGATCACCACGCACATTAAAATATTCACGTCACGGGATTCCACTCTTATTGTACAAGTCGCATGCTATCACTCTGCCAAGTTTTGAAAATTAGACTGCACCTTAAGGCTGCAACTGTTTTTCTGGATGTCACTGCAGAAACCAATTGTGGAAGATTTAAGTTCTCTTCATTGAGTGGGCGCCAATGCACAGCAAAGCTTTCTTCATGGCTGTAATACAGCTAATTCTGATAAATTTTTGAAAGTAGTAAATATTTTAAGTGCAATGTCAGCATAATCAGGACTAGGACAAACCGCCAACGGTACCCGATAACTCGGGTACAGTTGGCAAATTTTGAGCGAAGCTATTGCAAAATCTAAACTCATTAAGGAGTTTATTATGACAAATTCTTAAAGACGAACATGTAAAATTTATGATTTCCAGAACAAAAGTACGAAACATTCTAAAAACGAAATGCCTAAAATTTATCATGAACTACTTTCCTTCACGCCTTCAGTTTGGTTGTGATCAGGTTGCATGTAAACACAGCGGAAAGACACACTCGGATCCGGAACCACGTTTTCCGTTTTGTATCGCAAAAGACAGACACACACAAACTTCCTTTTATTATTAGAGATTAAATAAGTGTTGAACTAACAGACGCAGTCTTTCCATTTCTTCGTTTTTCAATTCAAAAGATTTTTTAAAATTAATGTTAGAGAACCGACTTTCGTGAAACGGTTCAAGTAAAAGGCCTTTTAGTTTTAATTGAAATTCCTCAATGACACGGAATTACGGGAATCAGAAGGCGTGAAAACCTGACTATGGGATGTCCAATTGCATGCCGAAAACCATGGTGATCGGATGTGTCATATCGTAGCTATGCCCGAACAACTAATTGTTCCGAGTCTCGTATAGAGAGCGGATTTTTTGAATAATTGAAATTGGTAAATTTTTAATGGTCATTTTTTATAGACGTCCAATCGCCATGATACCAACCCCATATCCTTCCCTTTCGCTGTGTCAAGTGTCACCGCGATCGGCTGAAGATCTTTGGAGGAGATAGGTAACAAACGACCCCTTCTCAAAACCCAAAAAACACCTAAAAATGCAAGTTTTTGGACGCTTATTCCTCAATGACGCAAAATTTCAGGAATCGGAAGGCGTCAAAACCTGATAATGAACGATGTCCAATCGCATGCGAAACATCACGGTGATCGGATGTGTCATCTCGAACCTATGCCGGAACAACTAATTGTCCCGAGTCTCGTAAAGAGAGCTCCGCTCAACTATAAGACAAGCCGCCAACGATAACCAGTAACTCGGGTACAGTTGGCAAATTTTGAGCGAAGCTATTGAAAATTTAAAACTCATTAAGGCGTCTATTATGACAAATTCTGAAAGACGAACACGTAAAATTTATGACTTCAAGAAGAAAAGTACTGAACATTCTAAAAAAGAAATACCCAAAATTCATCATGAACTACTTTCCTTCACGCTGGTTGTGATCAGGTTGCATGTAAACAAAGCGGAAAGACACACTCAGATCGGAAACCACGATTTTCATTTTTGTATCGCGAAAGACAGACAGACACACTCAAACTTCCTTTTATTATTATCGATTAAGCAAGTGTTGAGCTAACAGACGGAGTTTTTCCATTTCTCCGTTTTTCAGTTCAAACTATTTTTTTAAATTAATGTTAGTGACCTGACTTTCATGAAACAGTTCAAATAAAAGGCCAGCTAGTTTTAATTGAAATTTCTCAATGACACGGAATTTCGGGAATCGGAAGGTGTCAAAACCTGACCATGGACGCTGTCCAATCGCATGCCAAAAATCACGGTGATCGGATGTGTCATGTCGTAGCTATGCCCGAACAACTAATTGTCCCGAGTCTCGTACAGAGAGCGGATTTTTTCAATTATTATTAAAATTGGTCAGTTTTTAATGGTCATTATTTTCATACAACACGTCCAATCACCATGTCCTTCCCTTTATCTGTGTCAAGTGTCACTGCGATTGGCTGAAGTTCTTTGGAGAAGATAGGTAACAAACGACCCGTTTTCAAAACTCGGAAAACCCCTAAAAATGCAAGTTTTTTGGACGCTTGTTCCTTAATGACACGGAATTTCGGGAATAGGAAGGCGTCGAAACCTGACCATGGGCGATATCCAATCGCATGCAAAAAAAAAAATCACGGTAATCGGATGTGTCATCTCGTACCTATGCCGGAACAACTAATTGTCTCGAGTCTCGTAAAGAGCTCAATTATCCAGAGTTCTATACCGGGTTTTTTTTTAAGGATACATCAGCCTGGGTCAGTTCTGAAATTAGACTCTGAAGCGCTAGTGGCCAACTGGTGCGGTCTGGGATTTAAGAAGAAAAGTTTATGATCTATTTGAATTTACAACAGTGGCGTACCAGGCAATCTTGCTCCACCTCCTCCCACAAAAATGGCCCCTTTTGCGAAAAACTATAAAGTTTGAATTCCTGAAAATTTCAACTACCATATGATTAACTAGGGCTTTACGGGTGTTTTAATAAATCAAATTCTTCGAAACCTACGAGTATTTTTCGTAAAACCAAAATGATTCCACTTTATTGCGTGAAACATAAATGTGTACATTCTACCTGGTTTTATATCGATACAAATTACTACAAAATACTTGTGTCAAAGTTAATCATATCATGCAAATTTTATTGTTTTAAAGAACTAAGGCCAGTTTCTTTCAAATGCCTCACAAGAGAACACACACACACAAAACACGCAACTACCGTGTTACAGTATCTAATGGCTTTTCCGATTTATACGAAATGACACGATTAAGAACTGTAGCGTAAAACTACTTAAATTACTATTTAATGGATTTTTTTTTTTTGATTGGAGGTTTAACGACCACCGTGAGCAACTCAATGGGTTATAAGCAGTCGCCCGTCCCTAATTTAGGGTCACTGGTTCCAGGGAAGGGAGAGAGCCAGTGCCGTAAGACAAACACAACATCCATGCCTCACCGGGGTTCGAACCCGGACCCCTTTCGGACGAATGATCAGAGGCCATCGCCTTAGACCACTGCGCCACCGGGGCGGCTTACTGGAATTAAAAAGTTCACTTGAAATAAGGCCACAATGTTTTCCACATAATAAAAACATTTGTTTTGACTATATTATAAAAAAATGACACAGGTGTCTGATTTTCTTCGCTCCAGTGAGAATACCTCACATTCTCTAGTTAACATACATGTATAGAAAATACTGCAAGGGATATGAAAAGTGCCCTCAAGTTCTCTTGTGTAGCTGCTTTATCGTCATCCGGCCTCAAGTTCTCTTGTGCAGCTGCTGTATCGTCATCCGGCCTCAAGTTCTCTTGTGTAGCTGCTGTATCGTCATCCGGCCTCAAGTTCTCTTGTGTAGCTGCTTTAGCGTCATCCGGCCTCAAGTTCTCCTGTGTAGCTGCTCTATCGTCATCCGGCCTCAAGTTCTCTTGTGTAGCTGCTTTATCGTCATCCGGCCTCAAGTTCTCTTGTGTAGCTGCTTTATCGTCATCCGGCCTCATGTTCTCTTGTGTAGCTGCTTTATCGTCATCCGGTCTCAAGTTCTCTTGTGTAGCTGCTTTATCGTCATTCAGTTTATACACGATTGTCAGATTATTGTGACTACCGCTAATATCCAGGGTACCCGCAGTGTGCAGGGCGGACAGCAGCTAGACGGGCTCGGAGTGGCTCAATAAGGTGCTGGAAGGTATTCACAGGTATGTGGAGCTATGCTGACTGCAGTGCATCTGACAGCTGCTGCAGGGTGTGTGGTGGAGGATCCATAGAGTGAACAACAAGATCGAGGTGGTTCCACAGATACTCAATTGGGTTTGAGTCTGGGGAATCGGGGAGCCACGGAAGTACTTTGAAGCACTTCCAACCACTCTCGGACATTTCTAGCTGTGTGACACGTTGCATTGTCGTTCTGGAAGATCCCATCAGGCCCAGGGAAGACAATCAGTACGTGGTCTGGAAGGATGGATTCATAACGAATTCGGTCCATAGTGCCTTCCCACAGGTATGAGTGGACCCAGAGAATGCCACGAAAACATTCTCCATCAGATCATAACGCTGCACCCACCAGCTTGTGTTCTGCCAGCAGTGGTTGAAGAGTGTATATTCTACAATGTTTCTCGCCTTATACGCCAACGTTCATCCGTTCGATGAAGCAGAAAACGTGACTCGTAGGAGAAGGAAATCCTTTGCCAATCAGCGAAGGTCCAATTCTGATACTGCCGTGCAAATGTAAGCGTTCTCTAGCGATGCACCTCCGTTAGCTTAGATGCAGTGACCATCTGTCTGCATCGGAGTCCCATACGCAGCAGGTTCGCTGAACTATCATTTTAGACACACTTCCGGTTGCCTCCTGGTTCATTCGACCAGTGAGTTGCTCCACTGTAGTGTGTCGACCGGTTCTCACGAACCTTCGAAGCCGACGTTCACCTCTCACATCAATGACACGTGGTGCTCCGCAGTTTCCACGTCGTTTATTCGCAACGGTGCCATTTCTACAATCACGATACACTTTGATCACAGCAGCACGCCTACAGTTCACAAACTGCGCGGTTTTAGAAATACTGCGACCCTGGTTCCGAAAGCCGATAATCATCGCTTTTTGCAAATCTGATAAATCTCTCCTTTTATCCATGACCGCAACGAGTGATATGTTTTTAGAATGCCTACAGCGCACCTTATATACCCTCCAAGCAAGCCAGCACCCGACACGTGCCTTCTTGCATCAGCTACGCGCTGTTGACGTCAAAAGTAGGAGGTGGTCACAATAATGTGACTCGACTGTGTATATTAATTATAGCAAATAAAGCAAAAGGACGAGAACAATAGTGAAAATCCTCTAAATTCGTGGCATCAGTGAATAACCAAAGACAACGTTTTTTTCAAGTTTATCAAAACTGTGACCAAGGGTGCACACGTGGAACATCTGTGACTGTCTCTAAAAAACTTGAAATATTTCCCTACAATTATGTTACAGGTAACATAAAATATCTTACATTGTTCTTGTTTTATAATGCGTTGAAACTGTATACTTCTTTATGAATCTCCCTGTATATGTAGTAGCTGTGTGAACCAAAGCCCAGTAAGGAATCAAAAACAGGATAATTTATGAGGATTTGGATTTCATATTCTTAGTCCAAGATATCTAAAGTTAGAGAGTTGCTGATACCTAATCTATCACCTATCATTATTTTGTGTTTTTCATCAGAAAAAAGTAACTATTTTGAATGTAAGCACCGTCATTGTACTATCTGTCTCAGTGTGCCAGGTAAAGAGTTCAGAAAAGTTATTATTGTTAAGGCTCAGCTGGGTTATGTTAGCGAAATACGGCATGTACAGTGATTTGATGCTTGGTAAGATGCAAACCAAATTTTTACATTGCATATCATTGAAAAGTATTTATCTGTTATGGATTATTACTGCATATTTAGATTTTGAAAAGCCTTGCATAGAATTAAAACTCAGCATAAACAAGAGAAAACCCAAAGCCATGGCTTTTGACAGAATAACTGGTAGTACAGAATGTAATATACACTGACGGAAACAAAAATCCCAACACCAAGAAGGGGTTGTGTCAGATAAACGACAGTTGGTAGGCGGTGAGAGTACATCTGTAAGATGACGTCTATACAAATTTCGCGCTCGGCGCATACGTGTGGCGCTAGTAGCGCCCCTCGGAACATGCACAGCAGGTTTGCTGTAAATACGCGCTGTAACGTTCGTGAGCGTTAGTTAGCGTTGAGATTCGACGTAGGGTGTTGATGTTAGTCAAGAATGCCTTTAAGAAGACGAAGAAGCCATTATCAACAGCTCACGGAGTTTGAACGAGGTCGTGTAATAGTGCTACGAGAAGGTGGATTTTTGTTCCGCAATATTGCAGAACGACTTGGCAGGAATGTAGCCACTGTGCATGATTGTTGGCAGCGGTGGTCAAGGAAAGGTACTGCCTCAAGAAGACCGGGTTCCGGCCGGCCACGTGGCACTACTGAAAGGGAAGACCGCCGTGTACGGCCTATGGCCGTGGCGCATCGTACCGCGTCTGCGGCAGCAATTCGAGCTGCAGTTGCCACCACAGTGACACAACGAACTGTTACAAATCGGTTACTTGAAGGACAGCTCCGAGCCAGACGCCCTGTAGCGTGCATTCCACTTACTCCAAACCACTGCCGTTTGCGACGTCGGTGGTGTCAAGCTAGAGCTCATTGGAGGACGGAGTGGAGATCTGTTGTGTTTTCTGATGAAAGCCGGTTCTGCCTGGGTGCCAGTGATGGCCGTGTGTTGGTTAGGAGGAGGCCAGGTGAGCGCCTGCAACCAACCTGTCTGCGGCCGAGACACACTGGACCTACACCTGGAGTTATGGTCTGGGGAGCAATTTCCTATGACAGCAGGAGCACTCTCGTGGTTATCCCACGCACCCTGACGGCACAGTTGTACGTCGGTCTGGTGATTCAACCTGTTGTGCTGCCATTAATGAACAGCATTCCAGGGGGTGTTTCCAACAGCATAACGCTCGCCTGCATACCGCTGTTGTAACCCAACATGCTCTACAGAGTGTCGACATGTTGCCGTGGCCTGCTAGATCACCAGATCTTTCCCCAATCGAGCACGTTTGGGACATCATTGGACGACAACTCCAGCGTCACCCCCAACCAGCATTAACCGTCCCTGTATTGACTGACCAAGTGCAACAGGCATGGAACTCCATCCCATAAACTGACATCCAGCACCTGTACGACACAATGCATGAACGTTTGCGTGCTTGCATTCAACATTCTGGCGGTTACACCGGTCATTAATGTACCAGCATTTCACATTTAAAATGGCTCTTCTCGCGCTTACATTAAGCTGTGATCTTGAAACCTTAATCGATTACATATGTTACCTATACAAATGTATTGCCGCCATTTCATTCCTCTACAACTATTGGTTCGTGGTGTTGGGATTTTTTTCCGTCAGTGTATGTCTAAATGGCACAGTAACTGACCAGGTGAATGAGTTTGTGTATTTGTGAAGCATGTTTGACAGAGAGGAAAAATTGGATGGTGAAATTAGTAGGGGAGTGAATTCTTTATTGAAAGTAATAGCTGCTTTGGGACGTTTCCACAGGAATGATGGGTTCTCAAGAAAATCCCACATAGCTGTGTATGAAAGGGCATTTGTTCCTACTCTGATGTATGGCAGTAAAACCTGGGTACTACAGAAAAAAACATAGGAGTCGCTTGTTTGCTGGAGAAATGCATTACTTATGGAGTGTTTGTGGCAAGACACGTTCTCATCATGTGAGGAATGAAGATGTGTTGCAGTTGTGTAATGTCAAGCAAAACACAATACGAAGGTGGAGACTAATATTATTCGGTGGTTAAGCCATGTTGAAAGAATGAGTGATGAGATGCTTACTAAGAATTTTTTTTTAGTACAAGTGGCAGGAAGGAAAAGCAAGTCATGGGAGGATCACATTCAGAAGTTTCTGCATGAGAAAAAGATTATGAGTATAAAGTATAGAAGGTCAAGTGTACGTCATGTAATGGATGTCAGTGACGCTCGAGTTGTGTGACAAGATCGCTGTAAATGGAGAAGTCTGGTACGGCAACAGTAAGTAAATAATCAGTTAAAATTTATCTGATAGTTTGTATTTCTTTGAGAAGTTAACTTCTGAATCTCAGAAAACAGCTTAGTGATATGTATGTATGTAATGTCAATTATGACTAAGAAACTGCTACCATGAAAGGCCCAAAACATTTTCAAAATATTTTTTCTAATTATAGCACTTTGGGTACATGAAATCTATGTATCCTGGCAATAGAGTCTGCGTATTATACATGCAAATAACGACTTATCGAGCTATTTCTCCATTGGAAAAAGGGGTCTGATAAATTTGAATATTGCTATACAAGTATATGCGTGTATACAGGGTGCATAAGAAAGTCCCTTTAGCCTCGAATAACTTGCGAACGGAGAGAGGTACAGTTATGCAAGTGAGATAACGGTCTAGTAAAGCGACTACGACCGATCGAATGCAACCGATAGCAGCGCCCCTAGTGGCAAAATGCGGACGTTAGCCATTGCAAATCGAAAACGAAAAGAGACAGAGCAAAATTTCCAATTACAAAGTTGTAGAGCATCAATTAACTAGTACAAAACGACATTTGTTTTACACGGAAAAGATAAATTGTCGGCTAAATACCCTACAATATCCGAAATCGATGTGCGACGATTCGAATCTGCATATTCGCATTTCGCAAATGTAGCCGTATGCAAATGCAGATTGTGACGTTGTACCGTACCTACGATATAAAACCCAGTAGCAGGATGTACCCTGATCAGAAGTTCAGGTCTACGTACGCTGTGTGAGAATGGCTAGCTTGGATTTCTGGGGTTACGTAAAAAATCAGGTGTATGCAACAGCGCCTACAAGTCTGCTGGATCTACGTCGTCGTGTTACAGATGCTTGCAATAGTGCGACAGCTTCCATGTTGAGGAATGTGCATGCAGAGTTACTTACACGAATACAAATGTGTATCGTGGGCAATGGCGAACTCTTCGAACATACTCGACATTAACTTTTCATCACTGTGCGGCAGTTTGCCTTTTTTGTTTTGTCGAATGACGTCATCAAACTTTATTGACATAAGTACACATTTATGCAATAAATTGTGTGTATTTGCTCATACATATGCCTGTTCCCTTCAAACGTTCACACAAAAGGTCGCGCATCGACTTCCAGCAATTTAGGGTATTCAGGCGACAATTTGTCTTATCCGTGTGAAACAAATGTCGTTGTGTACTAACTAATTGATGCTCTACAACTTTGTAATTGGAAATTTTGCTCTATCTCTTTTCGTTTTCCAATGGCTAACTTTCACATTTCGCCACTAGAGGCGCTGCTATCGGTTGCATTCGATCGGGCGTAGTCGCTTTACTATACCGTTATCTCACTTGCGTAACTGTATCTCTATCCGTTCGCAAGTTATTCCAGGCTAAAGGGACTTTCCTATGCACCCTGTATATATGTTACATGCATATATGTGTATACACCGAGTGGTCACTTTACTATGACCACCCCCTCAGCACTTCGTTGGGCCACCTTTTGCCTTTAATACTGCGTCGATTCTTCGTGGCATGAACTCCACGAGATGTGGATAGGTGGTTTGTGGAATCTGATACCGTTGCTTGATGAATAGCACTTTCCAGAAGTGTGAGATTGCAGGGTTGTGGATCCAGCTGTCTGATGGCTCGTTCAACTTCATCCCACAAATTCTCAATGGAGTTGAGATCTGGAGATTGTGAGGGCCACCTAAGCAAAGTAAACTTACCGGCATGTTCCTGAAACCAGTCCTGTACAATACGAGCACTATGACAGGATGCATTATCTTGTTGAAAGTAGCCATCGCCATTGGGATAAATCACCCACATGACATGATGCACTTGGTCCGCAACGATGTTTAGATATGATGTGCCAGTCAGACGTTGATCAACACGAATTAAAGGGCCCAAAGCATGCGAGGAAAACATTCCCCAAACCATAAAGTTGCTTCCATCAGCTTGAAAGGTTGTTGCAATGCATTTGGGGTTCATGCTTTCGTGCTGTTTCCGCCAAATTCTCACTCGGCCATCGACATGGTGCAGCTGAAAACGTGATTCATAGGACCACATAATTTGTTTCCAATTATCGACTGTTCAATCCTTGTGCTCCTGTGCGAACTGGAGACGTTTTCTCTTGTTAACTGCAGACAGCAAAGGTGTTCGAACAGGCCTTCGGCTGCCATATCCCGTGCAGTGCACGGCGAACAGTGCGCGCAGAGATCATTTGAGGGGATCCTTGATTAAGATGGTATGTAATTTGCTGCACTGTTGTCTGTTACCAGTCTGGACACGATCCGTTCCACCCGAGCAGTCACTACTCGATGACGACCACACGTTGCACGTAGAGACCCAGTTTTTTTTGGCTGACAGTCCAGTCTTTAAACACTTTAAGAACAGCTGCTCTGGAACATTTCACGAATGCGGCGGTTTCGGTGATACTCGCTCCATGGCTTCGAGCTCCTACAATCATCCCACGTTGAAAGTCCGTCAAATCGCATTTTTTAATCATCTCGTCACCCAAAAATCACTGCTACTACTGTCGCAAGCACTAAGCTTTCCCCTTTTATATTAGCCTCGCCCTTTGGCGGCGATAGCGTGCAGCCATAGCTCATTTGCTTAAAACTGTCAGGTGGTCATAATAAAGTGGCCACTCAGTGTATATAACCGTTCAACAATTTACACCAGCAGATTGAGAGGAAGGTGACATACTCCTCTCACAAAACTTTTTTGAAATTTAAACAGTTTACCAAATCTTTGAGTTAAAAATATCTCAATATTTTCAATTCTTAATTAATCTGTTAGAAGAAATTTTTCATTCTTGTTTACATACTGACTAAAAACCTTTAGTGGTATTTAGCTTACCAATGGAAATCTGGACAAAATTATTAGATCCAAACCTCCCCCCCCGTACACACACAGTTTTTTTTGTTTCTTTTTACTCACGAGAAAGAGACAAACACAGTTATCTATAAGAAAATCCGAGTTACATCATAAAGAAATACTGATCTCTTTTGCTCCAAACAATGCATTCATGGGATGGAAACATTTATTTGTAAATGTTTTATTCCACGCAAGTATTTATGGAATAAATTAATATTTAATAATTTAACCACAATACATGACAGAGGGAACATCACAAAGATTTTTATTATTTTTTATTTTTTTATGTAGGACTACGTCTAACTCCGTGGATAGCATGGGGCGACTACGGCCAACTGCCTGTGACAAAAATAGGTTTCAACTAAAATCCCTATAGCGTTAAAAAATACGTGCCGTACACTAATCGTGTCACCATATTCGTAAACTGCATAGAGTCCAATTTGTGTACTTTGCAATACATTGTTCGGTTGCCACAGCGTTTGACTCGGTCTATCTTGGCAACCGTGAGCGCAACACGATTGTGTGTGATATCGCTTTAAAGCTCTCGACGAGATCTATTCAAATATATAAAGAACATATAACAGTGATTGAAATTAAAATTTTAAAAAATTGTTTACGTTTGAACGGGTTAACATTTTTGACAATGCCGTGGAATTCGCAGAATGAACGCAAGCAAAAGTGAAGAAAATCAAAACGACACTGTACACTGAGGTTTTGCGCAGTACTCCGTCGATTAGGCGTAACAGGCTTCGACGTCCTCTATCACTGATTTTCTTTGGTCCGCCGGTACGTTTTGCTGCTTCAGGCACGGTTGGTTGGTTGGTTGGTTGGTGGATTTTAGTGGCGCAAGGGCCAGGTTTGGCCAAAGAGCGCCAGACAAAGAACTATCAGCCACAGATTTTTAAAAGCGTGGAAAATGATTAAGAGCAGACAGGCTTGGTAAAAGTTGAAAAAGAGTATGATGAAAGCTGTGAAGACAAGGTAGTTAATTAGGTTTATATAAAAATTTATTAATTTACTATTATAATGATAATGTTTTTTTTTTTAAGCACAACTACACAAAGGATGAGTCACTCTCCTCCCCCCCCACACTCCTCTGCAATGCTGGCAGAGGGCGGGGACGAACTGTCACTCTCCTCCCCCCATGTTCCTCTGCAATGTTGTTTGAGGCTGGGGACGAACTGTCACTCTCCTCCACCCTATGTTCCTCTATAATGTTGGTTGAGGGTGGGGACCTCGCTGAGGCCGAGACAGTTGGATGGACACTGCACACCTTTGCGGATTGAGGGCCGGGTCTTCCGCACGTGCAGGCTTTCGGCTGGAAACTGGAAGAGATGGTCGGCTGCAAAAGAGAAGGCCCAGAATCAGGTATTCGAAAAATCTCGAGCTCGGGGAAAAACACCTGTGTCGCTTGATCAGCTGTAGATCGCTTGGCAAGGGCGGCGAGAGCTACAGGGCGCGGAACAAAGGGCTGCACGGGTTGTGGCAGAGACTGAACTACTGCGGCAAAAGTACGCTGTCGGGTGGTGGGTATACCCAACTTGGCCTTGGCAGCAGGGTACGAGAGGCCCTCCAGGGTCTTGAGGCGCTGGATCGCCATCTCGTCCTTCCATTTCATACAGTTGCTGGAGTAAGCTGCATGGGCCTCACCACAGTTAACACAGCAGGCCGCAGAAATGCAACCATCCCCGTCATGTTCACTGGAGCCACAATTTGCACAACGAGCGGAACTCTTACAGAAACGTTGGGAATGCCCGTACCTCTGGCACCTGAAACAGCGCAGAGGACTGGGAATGTACGGGCGAACTGCACAGACCAAGTAGCCAGCCTTGATTTCGGTCGGAACTTTCGGGGAGTTAAAAGTCAAGATTACATTTTTAGATTTAATCAAAGAGCCATCACGCCGGAACATCATACGACGTGCAGCAAGAACACCCTGATCCGCAAGTTCAGTCACCAATTCGTCCTCACTGCATGGCAAGAGATCAAACTCCGAAATAACACCCCGAGAGGTGTTAAGAAACGGGTGAGGTGTCACTTTTACAGGAATGCCTTGAAGACTAGTGAGGTGCAGAAAAGTGTTACTCTGAGAAACACTGCAAGTTTGGACAAGCAGGTCCCCAGAGCGAAGCTTCCTCACAGACTTCAAGGGGCCAACTGCAGCGTCCAAAGCTTTAGAAATGAAAAAGGGAGATCTGGTGGACAGTCTCTCATTCGGATCGATGGATTCTACAAGTAAGTGTGTAGCATGCGTAGTCACAGCAATCGAGGGGAGACGACGCTTCGGAGCGACTGGTACAGCTGCCGAAGAAGAAGTTCCACATTCTTGGTCCAGGTCAAGGTCTAAAGATCGTTTAAGGTTATGAGACTTGGTAGGTTGAGAAGACGAAGGAGAGTCATTGTCAACTATCATTTTCTCAGGCGACTTAAATTTGGAGTTTTGTTTTTTGTGTTTACCCATGGAAAAAAGGAGGAAGATTCGTCTGCAGACTACTCCACCCACCACCGAGCCCTACAAGGGAGAACTGGAGGTCTGCAAGCCAAGAAAAGGACGCTGGACACAGTTCTGGAGCTTATACGTCGCAGATATAGTCCGTTGGCTGTGATCACACGCACTCGGCGGACACTTCGGCCTCCGGGTACCGTCATGCCAACGCCTTTGGCATAATCCCACAGCCCCCGGGCTCACCTTGCCGTGCTATACGACAAAAAAGCCGCTAAAGCCCTGCACACAACTTGGTACAAGACTTCTGACTAGAGGTGGGTTAGTCTCTAGCCTCCCGTTTACAGCGAAGCCGGGGTCGAAGAGGAGTGTTGGTACACAGGAGGCACTTATCCGGTCTCCTGCGACCTCAGCCGCCAGACATCCCATTTCCGCCTCACGGGTCTCCGCACGCGGCAAACATGCAGGTAGGTCTAGCACCCAAACCAGCTAAAAGGAAATCCAAAGAAGACAAATCCTGGCAGGGAACCTAAACGGAATCTCAGCAACCTACGAACTGAGCGGTTAATATAAATCAGTTAGTGGTGGAGGGTAACAAAACCACAAGACCGGGGTGTTAGTACATAACGTGGTAGCGATTAGGTAGAGAATACAACACGGGCAACTAGCCAGTGGAAAAAAATAAATAAAAACGAAAAAGCGAGACACAAGACCAGCTCGGGATCGTGGGGCCGCGACTCCCCAACAGCTGGATGAACAGCCGTCCCTGCAAACACTAACAGCACCGAAATAAAAAACAAGCGGTGGCATGACATCAGATGTTGACCAGTCACAAGGTCAGCTCGGGCCGTGGGGGCGCCGCTCCCCAAATAACTGGAAAACCAGTTATCCCCGTGCGGGTACTTCAGGCACGCCATGTGTCTTCCACTTATTCAGTACATCCAAAACAGTTGACTTGGGTATGTTTAAATGGCTCTCGGTTTCTCTTATGAACAACACACTAATATAACAACCAACAATCTTTCCTTTCTCAAAGTCAGTTCTCTCCCGTTACATTTTCACCCAACCTCACAATGCGATATGATCGCGGTCAGCTGCAGGCTTGTTTTTATACCGTTTGCAGCTGTACCGCACATCTTTGCTATTTGTATAAACACGTGGTGAACAGTATTTTTGCTACTATAATTAGTAGCTACACCTTTATAACTTGGTGTTATTGAAAGCTGCAACAACCAAGAAAATTTTTAAAAAATTTTGAATCTCTCTCATTACATTGATGTGTTCAACAGAAAACTTTAACAAAAATATCATAATATTTACACCAGATTTTGCAAACACATCCATTTATCCTTAAAATTACTAATATTCTTGAAAAGAAAAGTATATTTCTATTTAGGAAGCCCTATTTTTAAAAAAATTCATGCTCAGTATCCACCTTAAGGGGTCATTATTTGCTTTTAGCAAATGATGACCATAGTAAGATGATGCACACAGTTCATTACTTGGCATCATTCTTAAGTAGAGTGTTTGCCAAGTATAAAATGCTTATTAACGGCAATAATTTATCATAACATGTTAAATTTGGATATAATTCATCATAAATATGTAAAAAACTGCAAGTGAAAAAACTGCAAGTGATCAGTTTTGGAAGCTTCCTTACTTATTAATAGTAACAGTATTTTCCTAAAACCTACTATTATTCTCATTACAATTTAATAAAATATTACCACTCGACGTTTCTAAATAACTATTTTTTAATACCAAACAAAGACGAAGTGCACGTGGTTCATATCGCGAATCGGCAAAAATAAAAATAAATTAAAAAACTTGCTATAAAAAATTGTGTTAGTACTACAATGTTAGTAGTGTACTAGCTTGTAAACTTTGAAAATCTCCCGATCGAGCTCCACATTTTTTATATTTTATACTTTTCGTATCCCCCTCCCGACAGGTATACTGGGTTTACACATGCCCGCAGAGAATTTGTTGAGTTGTAATTTGTAAACGCTTAAAATCTGGTCTCAGTTGGGCTACAAATTATTTATATTTTTGGAATTAACCCTGGCGTCCCCCTCCCCCGCGCCCGTTCACAGACAGGTTTCCTGGGTTTGCACATGCCCACAAAGCTGTAGTTTATAAACCCTGAAATTCCTCTGTTGAATTGTAGATTATAAACATTTTTTATAGAGAATTACAATGGAAACTTTATGTGACTCAGATAACCAACCTCTAAAGACGTGGCCACGGAGCAGTCAAGAACGCAATTTTTATACGGCCCCTTAAAATTTTTGTTGCTAGTTCTCCGCATGGTCTTTGGCCCAAATTATGGAAATGTCTAAATTTCGTATTAACAATAAAATATATTAAAAAAAAATGTTTTGCGAACAAGAGTTGCTCAAATAGTGAGAAATATAGCCACACGATATGTGTTTATTCAGAACAATGTTATGGCACTGAAATTGCAATGTGGCCACTTCTCCGTATCCGGTTTAAAACATATTGAAGTACAAAAACACAGATTCACGTGCACGCGAACAACAAACGTTCAACAGCAATGTCACATGGACGCGAAACTGATATTGGCACTCGCTTTCCGTTTGCCCTCCTGGAACGAAGGATTACGAAGTAAGTATATACACAGTCCCGTCACATTATTGAGACCACCACCTACTTTTGACTTCGCCACCGCTAGTCAATGAAAGAAGGCACGTGTCATGAGCTGTTTTTTTTTTTTTTTGGAGTTTTAACGACCACCCACCATGAGCAACTCAATGGGCTATAATTAGTCGCCCGTCCCTAATTTAGAGTCACTGGTTCCAGGGAAGGGAGAGAACCAGTGCCGTAAGACAAACACAACATCCATGCCTCACCGGGATTCGAACCCGGATCCCTTTCGGACGAATGATCAGAGGCAATCGCTTAGACCACTGCACCACCAGGGTGGCTGAGCTGGCTTGGAGGGTATGGTGGGCTGTAGGCATTCTGAAAACTAATCACTTCTTGCTTTTATGGATAAAAGCAGTGATTTATCAGATCTGCAAGAAGGGATGATTATCGGCTTTTGGGCCAAGGGTGGCAATATTTCTGAAACAGCGAAGTTTGTGAACTGTTCGCGTGCTGCTGTGGTTAAAGTGTATCGTGATTGGAGAAATGGCACCATTGTGAAAAAGCGATTGGAAACTGCGGAGCATCATGTGCCATTCATGTGGGAGGTGAACGTTGGCTTTGAAAGTGGGTGAGGGCTGATCAACATGCTATAGTGGAGCAACTCGCTGATGGAATGAACCAGTGGGATACTGGAAGTGTGTCTAAAATGACAGTTCAGCAAACCCTGCTGTGTATGAGGCTAGAAATGTCCGAGAGTGGTTGGAAGAGTACGATGAAAACTTTAAAGTACTTCCCTGGCCCCCGATTCCCCAGACTTAAACCCAAATGAGCATCTGTGGGACTACCTTGATCGTGTTGTTCGCTCTATGGATCCACCATCACGCACCCTCCAGCATCTGTCAGATGCACTGCAGTCAGCATGGCTCCACATACCTGTGAACACCTTCCAGCACCTTAGTGAGTCACTCCCAGCAAGTCTAGCTGCTGTCCACACTGCACATGGCCGTTACTCTGGATATTAGCTAGTTGTCACAATAATATGACTGTACCATGATGTTTTACATATTAATTTACTTGCAAATGTGAATTTTCCTTTCAGCACATTATAATTGTCTGAAAAACTGTTTTTAGGCGTCTGACTACGTATCAACGAGCCAAGGACAACAGTAATAAACTTCCTTACTTTATATTTTTATGTAACTTAAGCTTGTTTAAAAGTTTAAATACTGTATTTCATTATTAGGACTGTCAAATCTAAAAAAAATAAAACAAGATAATGTAAATCACATTTCTTCCATTCTTCTTCCTGCAAAAGATATAAAACACCACTAGTGTTATCCCTTGACTGGATAGGCCATTGGCTGTTTTCTCCTGTGGCACAGCTGCTACATCACATAAGCAATTTCTATTCAGTAATCTGGCATATCAGCTCTGTTTTTCTTAGATTTTTTTTTTCACTTTTCACAGCTGTTTTAAGTTTCAGTAATCTGCAACATTACAATTTGGTGTTTTCCCTAGAGCCTTTTTACTGGGTGGCCTGCCCAGTTAATTTTGTCTGCCGCTCAGCTATATATCCTTTAATGAATGTTTTCACAATGAACAAAATACTAAGAATGGAAAATTTATTCCCCCATACACCGTCAGTGTTGATGAAAACTGGCTTAAATCTGTGTCACTGACCTGGTGGCGCAGTGGTCTAAGTGCTGGCTTATGACCACTGGTCCGAGAAGGGTCCGGGTTCAAATCCCAGTCTGGCATGGATGTTGTGTTCGTCTTACGACACTGGCTCTCTCTCCCCTTCCCTGGAACCAATGACCCTAAATTAGGGACAAGCCACTGCTTATAACCCATTGAGTTGCTCACAGTTGTTGTCAAACCTCTAATCAATAGATGTTGTGTTTGTCTTACGACACTGGCTCTCTCTCCCTTCCCTGGAACCAGTTACCCTAAATTAGGGGCAGGCGACTGCTTATAGCCCATTGAGTTGCTCACGGTGGTCGTTAATCCTCCAATCAATCAATGGATGTTGTGTTTGTCTTACGGCACTGGCTCTCTCTCCCTTCCCTGGAACCAGTGGCCCTAAATTAAGGACGGGCGACTGCTTATAGCCCATTGAGTTGCTCACGGTGGTCATTAAACCTCCAATCAATCAATGGATGTTGTGCTTGTCTTACGGCACTGGCTCTCTCTCTCTGTCCCTTCCCTGGAACCAGTGGACCTAAATTAGGGACGGGCGACTGCTTATAGCCCATTGAGTTGCTCACGGTGGACGTTAAACCTCCAATCAATTAATGAATGTTGTGTTTGTCTTACAGCACTGGCTCTCTCTGTCCCTTCCCTGGAACCAGTGGACCTAAATTAGGGATGGGCGACTGCTTATAGCCCATTGAGTTTCTCACGGTGGTCGTTAAACCTCCAATCAATCAATGGATGTTGTGCTTGTCTTACGGCACTGGATCTCTCCTTCCCTGGAACCAGTGACCCTAAATCAGGGACGGGTGGCTGCTTATAGCCCATTGAGTTGCTCATGTTTGTCATTAAACCTCCAATCAATCAATACATGTTGTGTTTGTCTTAACGGCACTGGCTCTCTCCGTCCCTGGAACCAGTGACCCTAAATTAGGAACGGGCGACTGCTTATAATCCATTGAGTTGCTCACGGTGGTCATTAAACCTTCAATCTATATATATAAAAAAATAAATCTGTGTCGAATACGAGTTGTTAGTAAATACTCATTTTTTAAATAATTATTGTATTAACTTTGTTTATCATGCTATTTACATTAATGCCTACCACACCACTAAAGATGTTTAATAAGTATAATAATGTTAAGAAAAACCTTTTTTTTTTTTTCTTTTTGATTGGGAAAGGGGTTGTTTAAGGTACCACCCAGCTAAAATTTCTTGCCGCCGGCTGTAAAAAACATCTAGGGAGAACATTAAAGTTGGATTTCAAAAAATACATTAATCGAGGATAAATTTGCACTTAGATTAATTTCTAAGTACCTTTGGTTCACCTAAAAAGTAGCTTCAGTGGCAAAGAAAATTAAGAGTTTTAATTAGTAGAGCTACTCCGGAGGGAGAAAAAGAGAGTGAGATGTCTGTCCTACACACACTTCCTTAGCCAGAAAAAACATTAAAATATTATGGAATCCCACAAGAAACTTTTTAGTGTCATTTCTGTTTATGTGAATAGCTATTCATTTAAGAAGCACATGCATTTGTTTCCATATAATTCATAAGTTTTTTTGTTTTTAATATACAATGTAGTTTCCTACTATCAATTATGTGATAATAATAGTCTAAACAAGGTATGAATTATTAAGTAGTTCAAATACTGATCTTCACATTCACAGTTAAACACAATCTGACCTTTAGCTATTAAGTATCACATGGATGGTAACTCAGATAATATCCGAAAACTTGAAAATATCGTCGTCCTGAAGCAGGAATCAAACCCGCGTCTCCTGGATAGTGCCTGAGTATGCTAACCACTACACCACAAAGAACAACCAAGTTTCCGATTAATTTGAATACAGTCAACTCTCGTTATAAGAAAGTTCAAGGCGATTGAAAATCAGTTTCTTATATCCGAATTTGGATGAAAATGGTTTAAACTTCGAAATTAAAGCAGATACATAACGTACAGTACATGTATTTTATGAATAAACAAGTATACATCAATACATACTTTTTATTTTTAAAAATGTGTTATGGAAGCCTGCTTTTTTGCATTTACCATTACAATTGTCTCACATTTTTGGAATCCAATCAAACATCGCTCTTTTAGAATTCTACTCACATAGTCCTTCACCTTCTGAAACATATCCATGACCTCCACCTATTGGTAGCTGTGGCTCAGAAAAGTTGCCATCCTCTTCTTCACTGCAGCTTTCAGTTTCTTCAACATATTTGCTTGGGCCAAAATTTCGGCATCTGTCAGCTCAGGCGATGTTTGCACACTGTTATATGCGGTGACAAAATTCTCAAAATAAACACCTTCCACATCCAATTGAACCCACTCATCAAGAGGAACGTCATCCTCAAAGTCTTGTTTCAGTTCAGAATTTTCATTAAAAAATCTAGTGCACTTTCAATGTCAGGATATGTGGGAGCTCGAATCCTTTTCTGGTCTTGCTTTATGGTGCCAGACAGGATTATTTTCCCGCGAGCTTAGACTGTTGGAAAGTGTGCAGGCTACAATTACAAATTCTGCAGCATTATCCATCTTCTTCCATCCACTATCAACAGCTTTGATGACCTTTATCTTTTGCTTGATTGATAGAACTTTATGTTTTGGTGCCATTGTACACAAGCAACTGAAAAAATCTAGATAACAACTCAGAACTGTAGCAACTCTAACGCTTCGTGTGATGTCTGATCAGGCTGGACAACATGATGATCCGGAGCCCGCTTAACTGCACATCGATTTCTCCCTGCCCACCGACCCTGCAACTGCACACCGGTAAATGTCCCAAACACTCTCCGCTTACATTTGCGCTAGCTACGTCATTCAAACATGGCTTCCAAGGTCGTTCCAATCTTTGGCGTGCAATTTTAGGTGCATCCTTTCATATCAAACAGTCAGATCGGTAGTTTGTTTGCTAATGCAAATAGGAAGAAATAGAACTCAAAAACAGTGAAAAATGAAAAGATGAGAACAAAGAATACATATGTACTGTATGTAGCAATCAGTGCTTGCAAAACTGCTGAAATTTTTAATTGGCAATGTGGCTAGTGGAATAAAAATTTTACTAGCCAAATAACAAAATCTACTGGCCATGCTAAAATAAAAAATAATAATTCAGTAACTTCTCTGCTTTCGTTTCTATGAAATTAAATGGGTGAAAGTTTTTTTTTGTTTTTTTGTTTTTTTTTGTTTCTAATGAGAGACCCCTGCCCCATTAACTTCGTAAAAACATATGCAGAGCAGTTACTACATAGGAAAATTAGACTGACTGCAAATATTGCATATGCTTTTGTTTCAAAATGATTGATTTTTCGACAATTTATTTTCAGTGATGTAACATCATTATTCTTACTATCTTAATTTACACATGCCTAATTTATTTACGAGAGGTCAATGAAGTTAGATGTCTAATTTATTTAATAATATTTAAAACAAAGGGTCAAAGGCTAGGATATATATGCATAAAGTGGCACTAATAATGTTGATACAGTTTACCACTTATATGTACAGTGTCTGATCTTCCCATCAGAGGTATCTGCCCACCACAACTAAATAGTATTTTGAGGATCAGAATCTTTAATTGAAGGGCCATTGCATCTAATCATCATTTTCATTATGTCATTAAAGTGTCACTATTCAGACATGCCCGATTACTCATTTTTATGAGATTCATTTCTGAAAAGCCATGCTCACAAGGACCAGTACTACATGGCATTAGATATAGCAGCTGTATCATCTTAAAAACATTGCCATAATACCTTGTTTGAAAAGTCACAGTATCACTATAACTATTCAAAAGTTTACGTGTCTACAATTACTTTAATGAGAGCAATGAGAGAGACTTACCCCTACTAGAAGGTCTGTTCTCTCTGAAAAAATACACTTCTTTGCACGTTTATTTCCATTTTAATATCTACGGTTGGTTTGGGCTGCTGGTGCGGCAATTTTATGTTGTCCTCAACTTGTTCATTTATTTGACTGAGTGAGTAATTTATCAATCCATACTGCTGCAATGATACTTGATCCAAGAAACCTCTTTTTTACTTAAAAACCTATATTTACACTGACTTTGAGTAACCCTAACCGGTAGTCTAATTGGCTTATAAAACTTATTATTCAGTGAACTTAATTGCGTGAACATTCACAAATCATAAACTAACTTCTTATTTACAAACACCAAAACATCTAACAAAAAAATTTAAAACCTAAAATACAATTATTCACAACAAACTTATCGCATTGCCTTCTATTTACAAACTCATCTCGCTCTCTCATTCATGCACCACACCTCTGCCGTTCCCAACGTAGATTGCCCTGAGCAGCCTTCTACCCGTCCAGGGTCATCATCAGGAGGCTAGATGGTATCAGTCCTGCTATCACCGAGTGAGTGACAGAAGCGATTTCTTGCGTCAGCCCATCTCCCACGTCATATTGAACACTTGGCCGCCGTGGCTCCATCTGTTAGGAACTCTAGTTAATATTTTCTTTTCTTCTGCAGTATTTTTAAAATAAATAAATGGATATATGAAGTACAAGTTAAGATTCAAGATACCTCAACCTCTAAAAGAAAAAAGGAATTACAATATGTTGGTACTTTACCTTACCTTCCAAGAATATCAATAGAGATAAATAAGTTATGCCACAGATATGGAATTCAGATGGGAAACAAAGTACTGACGGTCAAAGATATGATGATTAATAATACAGAAAAAAGCAGTATCTTGGAAAAAGCTGGTGTTTATGAAATACCTATAACAGGCATCCCACCAATATCGTACATAGGGAGTACCAAAAACCAGTTAAAACATCGCCTGCAACAACGCATAAAAAATTGGCAAAAAAAAGAAGCAAAAACAGCACTGATACAGTATTGCTTAGATAATCAAAGATACCCAAAATTTGAAGACATCAAAATAATTAAATCATGTAACAATAAGAGACATTTGCGCATTGCAGAATCTGTGCTGATCGAAAAAAATAGGGATTGAGTATGTAATCATAATGACCCAAATATACTTAACGAAAAATGGAAAGAACTAATAAAAATAGAACAAAAAAGAAAAAAATACTGCAGAAGAAAATAAAATATTAACTACAGTTCCTAACAGATGGAGCCACGGTTGCCAAAAACATTAATTAAAAGAGCAATTGAGATAATATATGACGTAGGGGATGGGGCTGACACAAGAAATCGCTTCTCTCACTCACTCGCACTTGTGATAGCAGGGCTGATACCATCTAGCCTCCTGATGATGACCCTGGACGGGTGGAAAGCTGCTCGGGGCAATCTACGTTGGGAACGGCAGAGGTGTGGTGCATGAATGAGAGAGCGAGATGAGTTTGTAAATAGAGGGCAATGAGATAAGTTTGTTGTGAATAATTGCATTTTAGGTTTTAAATTTTTTTGTTGGATGTTTTGGTGTTTGTAAATAAGAAGTTAGTTTATGGTTTGTGAATGTTCACGCAATTAAGTTCACTGAATAATAAGTTTTATGAGCCAATTAGACTACCGGTTAGGGTTATTCAAAGTCAGTGTAAATATAGGTTTTTAAGTAAAAAAGAGGTTTCTTGGATCAAGTATCATTGCAGCAGTATGGATTGATAAATTACTCACTCAGTCAAATAAAAGAACAAGTTGAAGACAACATAAAACTGCCGCACCAGCAGCCCAAATCAACCGTAGATATTAAAATGGAAATAAATGTGCAAAGAAGTGTATTTTTTCAGAGAGAACAGATCTTCTAGTAGGGGTAAGTCTCTCTCATTACTCTCATTAAAGAAATTGCCATAATAGTTTGTTTATTTTTGTTCAGAGATTCCAAGCATATATGCGGCTAAACAGAGATTCAAAGATAATTCTTTTGCTTGTAGATTACATTATACTTTGTGCAAAAAATACCAGGGCGAAGATCAAATATACCATGGCTTTTATTGCTTTAGTAACCTTGACCCTTTGGTCATTCCAGGCTAGATCCATCAGCCTATTAAGTTTCTCTCGAATCCCACCTGCACTTCCATTCACTTTTGAAGCAGCTGCAGGAACACGGATGAGAAAACTGATTTTGATATTCATTCACAAGGGCCCACAGCGTGTGTGTGTTGGGGGGGGACAAAATAGTTGCTCACTTGGGCAAAAAAATCTACCGGCCATATACAAAATACCTGGTCGCCATTTGGCCACTGATATTCGCAAGGGATGGTAGCAATGTACTGCTCTTCATCTACAAACACGTAGGTGATGACCTAGAATTCTTGGAAGGGGCATGTCAGAACGGGATTTACCCCTTCCAAGAAAGTACTCATCATACATTGTGGGGAGTGGCAAAGAGGGAAAAAATTATGTGCATTATCTGGTGGAAGTGGCTCCAAAAATGGTCTTTGAATTTTTTTTTTTTTTTATTAGAGGTTTAACAACCATTGTTAGCAACTCAATGGGCTATAAAGCAGTCGCCCGGCCCTAATTTAAAGTCACTGGTTCCACAGAAGGGAGAGAGCCAGTGCCGTAAGACAAACACAACATCCATGCCTCACCTGGATTCAAACCCGGACCCCTTTCGGACGAATGATCAGAAGCCATCGCCTTAGACCACTGCGCCACCAGGGCGGCAGGGTCTTTGAAATTCCATAGGAGATGAAGAAAAGAAACATTGCAATATAGGTCAAAAAAAAAAAAAAAATTCATTTTGGAACTTTCCTATAACCAAAACTTGACTTTTCTTGCTTTCTCGTAAACATAAAACGCTCCTATACTTTACCATTGGGGCCAACCAAAGTTATAAATTTCTTTCTTATAACAAAGTTTCTTATAATAGGAGTGTACTGTACAACCAGCATTCATGTTGGAGGTTTAAAATTCTATCCCTTGATTGCCTGGAGGAGCAAATATATCATGAATGGAATACGGGATTGCACCATACACATCTTAAAATTTGTATGAATTTTTCGGTAAATGTGTAAATTAGCGTCCTAGATTATTTCGTCGGAAAAATGTCAGTACTTAGAAAAAGTGTGACGTGCAGATTTTAGAGTATGGAAATTAATGGCAAATGGTGCAGAAATTTTATATTTTAAATGTCTTTTAAAGATCTTTATCGTAATATTGACCTGTGAGTTTGATGCTGTGCAGAGACACTGCAGTAGGCATAACGCATCAATATGGCGACAATATGAAGCTCTGTTTCGTTGAAAGGAAGATTCACGTGCGGGTGACTACAAGTTCAAGCGCGTACCTTCTTACCAGGAGAGTGAACCATGTTATACTCATACGCTACACAATATACTTCGTTCAAGTTTTGTCATTGCTTTTTAAGCAAATGTTGCAAAATTTTTTGTTCTTTCGTATATGATTCCCTGATTTGAAAGAGAAAGTACTAATATGCTTTTCTATGTTTTACAGAAAACTGGGGAACTATAACTTTTGGTTCTGGTTTGAAGGGCTTCCATTCATAGCTGATTTGCTGTGTCACTGCATTTTTGGTTCTTCTGTTAATAGCTTGTTTTCAGGTCAGTTTTTATCTTACTCATACATATCTTTTCAAATTGAAGAGGTTTTATTCATTCCTTCCTACCAACAACATACAGGATACAACAAAATAAAGGGTGGATAATGTGGACCTATTTTCTGTAGCATATGACAACATTTATTGCTCTCCTGCCAACAACATAACCCCTTTCTCTTGTACTCTTCTGCCCGTCATTTCGGCACAGCAACGAACCTTCCTTTTAATGGACCAAAGCTTCACATCTTCCCCGGAGCGAGATACGTTAGGCCTACTGCAGCTTCTCTTCACATTGTCGAACAGGCAGGTCAATATTACGATTAAAATCTTTAAAACACATATACAATATGAAATTTCTGCACCATTTGCCATTACTTTCCATACTCTAAAATCTGCACGTCGCACTTTTCCCAGGTACTGACATTTTTCCGACGAAATAATTTAGGACACTAATTTGCCAATTTTTCTCATTGTTTAATCAGTTTTCACATATTACAATTAGAAGTGATTTTTTTCAAGCACGTGTTACATTCTTGCAGTCATTTACATCCATAAAGGAACACAAGCTTAGAAAGATAATTTTGCTTAGGATATTATTTCAAAAATACATTACATTGGTGAAGCTTTTACTGTGTGTGGAGGAGCATATGCTTCAAAAGATCACTTTTCTGGGTAAACTGTTTCGGGCATACATCACACTGGTGAGGTTTTTCACCTGTATGAACAAGCATATGCCTTGACAGATGACCTTTCCAAGCAAACTGTTTGGAGCATACATCACAACGGTGAGGCTTTTCACCGGTGTGAACATGCATATGCTTTAAAAGATGAATTTTCTGAGTAAACTGTTTCAGGCATACATCGCAACGGTGAGGCTTTTCACCTGTGTGAACACACATATGCTTTAAAAGAGCACTTTTACGAACAAATTGCTTGGAGCACACATCACACTGATGAGAAGTTTGACCTGTATGAACAAGCATATGCTTTGAAAGATAACTTTTCTGAGTAAATTGCTTAGAGCATACATCACATTGGTGAGGCTTTTCACCTGAGTGAATAAGCACATGCTTTGAAAGATGACTTCTGTGAGCAAATCGCTTGGAGCATACATTACATTGGTGAGGCTTTTCACCTGTGTGAACAAGGGCATGATACAAAAGCTGATTCTTACGAGCAAATTCTTTGGAGCATACATCACACTGGTAAAGCTTTTCACCTGTATGAACAAGCATATGACTTGAAAGTTGCCTTTTGCGAGCAAATTGCTTGAAGCATACATCGCATTGGTGAGGCTTTTCACCTGTGTGAAGGAGCATATGCTCTGAAAGATGACCTTTCAGGGTAAACTGTTTCAAACATACAACACACTGGTGAGGCAGTTCACCTGTGTGAAAACGATTATGCTTTAAAAGATCAGATTTCCGAGCAAATTGTTTGGAACACGTGTTACACTGGTGATGCTTTTCGCCTGTGTGAACAAACATGTGACTTGAAAGATAACGTTGGCGAGAAAATTGCTTCAAGCACACATCACATTGATGAGGCTTTCCACCTATGTGAGCAAGCATATGCTCTGAAAGATTAATTTTGCGAGCATATTGTTTGAAGCATACATCACATTTGTGTGGTTTCTCACCTGTGTGAACACGCATATGCACTAGAAGATTACCTTTCTGTGCAAACTGTCTGCAGCATACATCACATTGGTGTGGTTTCTCACCAGTGTGAACAAGCATATGCTCTAAAAGACTGCCTTTTTGTGCAAAATGTTTACAGCAAACATCACATTGGTGCAGTTTTACATCCGTGTGAAGAAGCATATGCTTTGAAAGATCATTTTTCAGAGCAAATTGTTTTGAGCAAACAACACATTGGTGACACTTCTGATCTGCATGAACTAGCGTATGTTTCGAAAGCTGAATTTTTTCTTCGAACTGCTCGAAGCATTCAACACACTGGTAATGTTTTTCGCCTGAATGCAGGAGTCTAGGTTTCGAGAGGTTCTGTTCTTCATTGAACTGTTTGGAACACATATCAGAATCAAAAGATTGTTCACCTGTATGGACCTGTGCATGCCTTAACAGGCTATTTCCCTGTGTGATTTTATTAAAACACATATCACATTGGAATGCTTTATTGATAGCATTAATTTGCACATGTTTTGCAATGCTCGATTCTATTGTGAATTTCTGGCAGCATATTTCACATTCCCAAGTGCCTTCATTTGTACCTACATTTGTAGAAGTATTCAGTTCTTTTTCCACTTTCTTTATAATAATTTCTTGAGCAACTTCTGAAGAATGTTTCAACACTGATTCCATGCTGGTAAATTTACAATTTTAATATATTTAGAAGTGAATGAGTACAATACTTTTGCTTTTTGGTAACTTTGATATTATGCAGTAGTGAAATGAAAAAAAGCTTGCCTCTTTGACTTAAATTGTGTTGCCTGCACATAAACAGAAAAATGTTTCATATCCCAGGGAACATTAGGAATGCCTTAAAATACCTTATTAATTCAAACAAACATGTAACTGGAACACCATATATTATTTGAAAGCAAATTTTTAAAATCACTGAGCAAATTTTCTGATTTTAAAATACAAAGAAAAAATCATGAATGACATTTTCTCGTTGAAGCAAATATATAATCTTTTTGTCCTTATAAGATGGTGAATCTTTTTTTTTTTTTTCCTTGATTGGAGGTTTAACGACCACCGTGAGCAACTCAATGGGCTATAAGTAGTCGCCCGTCCCTAATTTAGGGTCACTGGTTCCAGGGAAGAGAGAGAGAGCCAGTGCCGTAAGACAAACACAACATCCATGCCTCACCGGGATTCAAACCCGGACCCCGTTCGGACGAATGATCAGAGGCCATCGCTTAGACCACTGCGCCACCGGGGCGGCAAGATGGTGAATCCAGGCTTATAGTCAGGTGGTCACATCTGACAAAGCCTGATTGCATTTCTTTTTGCTAGTCCCATCACTTTGCATTACAGTCCAGTGCTCGACCTGTTTAATATCTTTTGCACAACCTCAAATAATTGTTATATTACTTTGTGGATAATACTATTTGGTAGTTTTCTCCTGCTAAAAAATAAGCTTAGGTTACTCTCTCTTTACATCTATGCCTGTTGCTATTAATATTATGATCAAAAGAAAATAAATACTTCATGGCGAATTTGCTTTAGATACATTCTCGCTTGTTCTCTCATAACTCTGCAAACCACATTTTTCCACTCCATTCGACTAAAACAATGGAACAAGTACATCAGAAAAACCTGATTCCAAGCTATTAGGGCAAAATTGTCTAAGTGACTTTAAATATGTTGAAATGCGATGTTAGTTCTAGCATAGTAAAGTATACTCTTAACTTCATAATTCTCCTTGCTGCACTCCCTATTAATCTCTAGCGCTATAATAAATCATGCTGAATGCATCTTTATATGTCAGTCTCAATAAACAATATTTTAAACATACCAAAGCCGATCATGAAACATTCAAACACACCATGGATTACGGATTCGATTAATGCGTAACATCGATACGATTGTATTCTAGCATAGTGAAGGGTATTCTTATCTTCGAAAATGTCGCTGCTGCAGTCCCCTAAAACTCTTTGTAGTCCTAGCACTGACTTCCGAGCATTCGACCAAGATATCTTTGCATTTGAATTCTTTTTTTTTTTTCTTTTTTTTTCGATTGGAGGTTTAACGACCACCGTGAGCAACTCAATGGGCTATAAGCAGTCGACCGTCCCTAATTTAGGGTCACTGGTTCCAGGGAAGGGAGAGAGCCAGTGCCGTAAGACAAACACAACATCCATGCCTGATCGGGATTCGAACCCGGACCCCTTACGGACGAATGATCAGAGGCCAGCGCCTTAGACCACTGCGCCACAGGGGCGGCCCATTCGAATTCCCGAATTCAGAACAGATGAGATCATATGTAGAGGATTGTTTTAGGAAGGGAGTATCTGACCCCAGGTCTCAAACAACCCTTAGAAACATGAAGCTAGGAGATCTGGGCTAGAGTGCACGATAGGAAAGTGACACGGAAGCGAGGTAGAAAGGGGGCGCTGAACGCCCTTATTTTTACCGGGGGGGTACCCAGGGTCCTTCGGCTTAACGTGCCATCCGACGCAGGGCGGATATTTAGTGGTTCGAGAGTTCGTGCCTGCCTGGGATCAAACCGGAGGTTCCTCCGTGTCAGTCACGAACGTTGACCACTAGGCCATCTGCGACCCCATCCCTGAATTTTGGTGATTCGTGTATGTTGTGTTTGTCCTACGGCATTATCTTTCTCCCTGACCTGGAATAAGTGGCCCAAAATCAAGGACAGGCGACTGCTTAGCCCCGGTGGTCGCTAAATCTCCAAATAAACAGAAAAAATCTTTAGCCCATTAATGAATCATGTTGAATACATCATCAAATATCAACCTTGCCCACTTGTGGTTGGTGATACGTAAACCACACTGGAAACAGATTATTTGCGTCACACACACGGTGTATGATAGTCAGGTGATACGACCCCAACCTTGTTCCCCACAAAGTTAAGGTGGTTCCACCGAAAATCTCTGCCTTATGTTTCCAACTTCTTCACATATTTTCTTCGCAATTCATTAATTTCCAAGGGTGAAAATTTGCACATTAATAAAACTAACTTTAAGTTATAGCATGGAATACTTAATACTTGCTAAAAACATATCCATAACTATATTAAAAATCAATAATTTTTCTTTGAGTAATGTTCAGACTGTAAATAGATGGCGCGACCTGTACATTGATGACATCAGTAAACAAACAAATATTAGATTGCTTAATTATGGTTATGTTTTAGCAAGTGTTAAGTGTCCTATGCTATAACTTAAAGTTAGTTTTATCGATGTGTAAATTTCCATCCTTGGGAATGCATTCATGGCAAAGAAAATCCGTAAAGAAGTTCTACCGTTGGAAACACGAGGCAGAGATTTTTTTTTTTGATTGAAGGTTTAACGACCACCGTGAGCTACTCAATGGGCTATAAGCAGTCGCCCGTCCCTAATTTAGGGTCACTGGTTCCAGGGAAGGGAGAGAACCAGTGCCGTAAGACAAACACAACATCCATGCCTCGCTGGGATTCGAACCCGGACCCCTTTCGGACGAAAAATCAGAGGCCATCGCTTAGACCACTGCGCCACCGAGGAGGTGCAGAGATTTTAGGTGGAACCACCTTAGCAGTTAGAAAACTCGATCGTTAATGTGATAGTTCGCTAGGTTCGCCAGTCCCTAATTTAGAACCACTGGTTCCAGGGAAGAGAGAGTTCCAAAGCCATAAGACAAACACAACATCCATGCCTCACCGGAATTCGAACCCGGACCCCTTTCGGACGAATGATCAGAAGTACAGGAGTTGTGGGTTGATGGTTTACCCTAATCATCATAGGAACACATAGCATTTATGATTTCGTCAGTGCTAAACCTGTGTTTAACAAAAGTATTTTTTATTAATTACATTGTGTACTTGTGTGCTATAGAAATTCCCGAAATGTTGAAGTTTCTCTACAGAAGTTAAAACATGTCAACTTTTTTTAATTTACAAGGAGACTAAAATTTACAGTGCAGTTGTGTGTCGAACTGGGATCAGTTAAATTTTTACGTTTCCGAAATGGAACGAAAGTGTTTTGTATTGAACATCGGACAGATAATTCGACATTAAAAGAACGTGCATCAACTTTTAAAGCCCCAACACATGAAAGACGAAGGAGTTTCAATAATTTACTGTACAGTAATTTCACACTGAAGAGCAATTGAATTAGAGATACCTGTCTAGTAACGTGTAGCACCACCTTTCTCCTGATGACGGCAGTGATTCGTCTCGGCATGGATTCGACAAGACACCGAAAGCGTTGGGAAGCCATATGGATCCACGACAACTGAACAAACTCCCACAGTTCACGAAGATTTGATGGAGGAGGGTCAGAGCTTCGAACATCTCTCTCGATGGCATCCCAGATGTGCTCGATGGGATTGAGGTTAGGTGACCCAGCTGGCCAAGGAAGCGAGGTTACGTGGGTGGAGTGTTCATCCAACCAATCGGATACAATTCGGGAGCGATGGCACGGTGCATTGTCTTGTTGCAGGATGAGGTCCCCAGTGGGACGTTGAAGACGCACAAACGGGAACAAATGGTCGTCCACGATATCCCGGTAACGTTGACCCGTGAGGGACGATGTCAAACGTACTAAGGGTCCCATTTCAGTCCACGTAAACAGTCCCCAGACGAGAAATCCACCCCCACGAGCTTGAAGAGTACCCTGCTGGCAAGAAGGATCCATCGCTTCATATGGTTTGCGCGGTACTCGTATCCTGCCATCCGCATGTACCAACGTGAATCTCGACTCATCAATCCAGACAACATTTTCCCATATGTCTAAGGTCCAGTGGCGATGTTCCCGCGCCCATGCTAATCTTTGGACCCTGTGATGTGCGGTCAGCAGCGGTACCCTCGTGGGACGACGGCTTCTGTACTCCATAGCGAGGAGATGGTTCTGGATGGTGCGGCCGCTTACATGTTTTCGTGCACCAGCGATAAATTGCCGGGTGATTTCTTGCACTGTGGCCCGTCCATCCGCTGTTACAATGCGAGCTAACCGACGATGACCCCGCTCATCCACACGCTGTTATCCACGGCAGTTGGCCTTTGCAAGGATGATTCTATGTATTCACGGTGCACCCGTGACACAGTGGCTCATGAAAATCCCAGTGCCTGCACGACTTCCCAGATGGAGTGACCCATTCGTTAGGCCCCGACAATTCGCCCACGATCAAATGCACTTAGATCCTTTGTCTTGCCCACACTGCGTCTGACTCTTACCGATTCCCGTCACATCACTCCTTATATTGTCGGATCGCTGCATACGTCATGTCGTTTCCGTTTACAGGGCCACCCACAGCGCCACATTTGTATAACGCCAGCTGTCTCTAATTCAATTGCTCTTCAGGGTACATGAAATGCACTGCACACTAATTTCAAAAATTCCACCGTTTTTTGCTTTTTATTACTAGACGCTGTACTTTTGCTTGTAACTTCACTTCTGTTACTTGTAATAACATTCTGTAAAAATATTTGAATTCAGCATAACATTTCCTTTAAAATGATGTATATAATAAGTATTCTTCACTTTATCATTACGCTGTATAAGTTGACTTCAAACATCAAAAAATGACTTTCGGTCTACTGGTACAGGACTTTTGGCCACAACTGTATATACATAGTACCACGTTCACATGGAATTTGATAAATTCCCCACGAGTTTTTGCCTTCAACATAGTCCTTTGATACTAAAAAGTTTATTTTGTTTATGGGTTTAAAAACACTTTAAAATTAAAAGTTTTGAGAATTTTTGGAATTTTGAAGGCAATGTCACCGGAAAAGGGAAAGATGGCAAAATTTTCTCGCAATGGGCGCATCACAGGAGTTAACGTGGTGCAGTGTCGTATATTCGAGGCTAGCTATAGCCTAGTTGCGAAGCCCAGCGAATGCACATGTAAAAATCAATTACATATACACAAATAAAAGTCAATTATCAACGGTATTAGGATATATTGGTGCTTTCGGTGCGAAAAAAACACGAGCGGATTCGCTTCTTTCGATTATGAGAAACCGGTTGGCGAGCGATGACCAACGGCATAACGCAAACAGATCTCCGGGAGTCTTCGATGTCCTGATTCGAAGAACTTCGATACGATCGCCTGCTAGCGTTTCCATGACAACATGAATGGGCGTATGGAGGGGAATAGACCCTTTCTTTGCGCAACGGTTCGCTCAGAAAAAAGAAGACTTTGAACTACCTCAGTCCCGCCTTTAACAGCGTGTGTTTCGCGAGAGTGGATTCAGTTTGCGTGAAGTGTCAATGAATTAAAATCAGTGATATTATATCTTAAATTTGTGGCTTTGTTGGATTCGAATTGTTTTGATAAATTTTGTGAAAGCTTCCCTGAACATCTACTATCAGAGCTTAAAGATCTCTATGCTTCAAATTTTGATACAGCTCGATTAAAAAATGAACTGAAGGTGTTTTATTTCCTTGATGAATACAAATCAAATCAGTAAGAGACATTACTTGTTACATAAGGTTGAATAATTGGACATAGTGTTTATTGAGGTTTACAAATTAGCAGATCTAATATTAAACTGTTCATCTACAACTTCAACTGCCGAAAGAAGTTTTTCCGTATTAAAAAGAATCAAGATATACCTTAGAGCCACACAAGGACATATGCACTCGAGCAGGGCTGGCACTCCTAAGGGGGCGGCATATTTTTGTCATAAATAATGAAAGGAGAGAGAAGGAAAAGAAAGATGATGTAAAGAAAAGATGATATAAAATACTAAAAAATAAAAATAAATGAGTAAAAATAATAATTCAAATTTAATTTCGCAAACAGTTATATAATATTGTTTCAGTTCGCCTGGGTTCAGAAAAAAAGCGCTGGCAACAAAGATCTGGCGTGAGAGAAGCTTTAGTGGATCACGTGAGTGCAGGGCGTAAGTCTTCTCCAGCTGTCTCCCTCTTGGAGTAGTCGATATTTGGGAACTCAGTGGGGAAGTTGTTTATCCTCTATCATATTTGTTCCTTATAACGAAGTAAATTTCTCCGTCATTTTTGGTCCACGCCGGGAATCGAACCCGAGTCCACTTATTCCGGAACAAGTCGCCCTACCAACTGAGCTACGCAGACGTTCGTTCTTGCTGCTATCTGCCATTATGTCGTGTGCGTCCTACGGGGCAGGTACGTCACATCCCCCCCGAAAGAGGGCCGGGCGCATGGCCCACAGGGCAGCCGTGACCATGATTCGTTGCAGGCAGCCATCCGCTGTAGAACGTGCATTTGAGAACTCCCAGTCAATCTGGTGTGTGGAATGCAACATCACACATATTTATTTTTCGAAACACTGAAGAAGGGATTCTCTTATTTTTCTTATATCGCAGTGTGGAAAGAATTTCTCACAATTGCGAGATCTTGAATGGACAAGTCATCCGGGAAGTTCGGGCGCCATTATAAAAATTTGTTCGTCATTTTTGGTCCACGCAGGGAATCGAACCCTGCGTCGACCAAAAAGGAATCCAAAGGATACAAAGGCATTTTATTGAAAAGGTAGCTTCGAGTACAACTGGACAGAAGACAAAAACGTCCATGTGACAGGCGACTGCCAAGAATAATCCAGTCTTTAGTAGGGGATATGATCACCTCTGACTGCGTTGCAGGATTTACAACGTCTGTCCATGCTGAGGACGAAGTCGTTAAGGAGCTGTTGAGGCATCGCGGCCCATTCCTCTTGTAGCGCCAATCGCAGCTGGGAAATCGTTGCTGGCGGCTGGTGACGTGCTTCCAAGCGTCTCCCGAGAAGGTCCCACACGAGTTCGATTGGATTTAGGTCCGGGGACCTTGCGGGCGAATCCATCCGTTGAATATCTTCACTCTCCAACAGCTCTGTGACAGCCACTGTACGATGAGGTGTAGCATTGTCGTCCATGAAGAGGAATTCAGGACCCACAGCACCTCTAAACAGACGCACGCGGGGCAGGAGAACCTCGGTACAATAGCGGACACCAGTGACTGAACCTCCTTGGAAGATGTGGAGGTCAGTACGGCTACCAAGCATGATACCGCCCCAAACGAGAACTCCGCCACCTCCAAGCCGGTCCCTTTCGATGATGTTGATATGTATACGTCCAGAATTTTCGTCAGACTAAGTCGGCTCTCATCCGTAAAGAGAACTCGACCCCATTGCTGATGTGTCCAGTTCTTGTGTTCCTGCCACCACAGAAACCGCCGTCTCCGATGAGCAGGCGTTAATGGCACACACCGTACTGGTCGTCGTGCAAATAGACCACCTTTGTGCAGCCTCCTGGCCACGGTAACACGCGATAACGGACGTCCAGTTGTCTGTTGCATGTGCCTTGCGATTTCTCCCGCTGTCTGCCGTCTGTCTCCTCTCGCCTGTAGGACAATATACCGGTCATCCGCCGCCGTGGTTGCTCGTGGAGAACCACTGCTAAACTCTCGGACAGCTGTTCCTGTCGTTTGAAACGCTCTCCAAGCTCGTGAAACGATTTTGTGAGCGATCCCGAAATCCTTGGCCACACTAGTCACACTTCAACCTTCTTCCAACTTCCCAAAGACGCGACCTCGGGTAAAGTCATCCAGATGTCTTCTACTGGATTGCCTGTCGGCCATATCACACGGTGGCAGTAACTCGACGTGGTTCAAACCGATGTACACCGTGCAATAGCTTTCACCGGATTGCTGAGCGTACACCGCCCGTGTGCTTTATACCCTTCCGACACTCCCCCCCCAACGTCATGCCGCATACGCGCGCAAGCCCTACCATACCGGACCCTAGTCTATCTCCTGAGTGGTCTTTCGGTCCGTTCTGTCGGCTCGTTCCGCTGTTATGCTAATTTCTCCTCTTCGTCCTTAATTTTTGCACACCAGTGTTATAGATGACAGTGGGATGCACATGGCTATAGACCTTCCGTTTTTTCATAAAACATTCCACGGAAAGTAAAACTGTTCTTTTTTATGCAAATGTCCACTAATCTTGTTATTTCTTCTACTTCAGGTTAGCTGTAATGATGCTGTATTAAGACTTGCTTTTAGGGATTCCAGAGCTCCTTTTATCGGAACATTGGTGGACATAGATACCACATTAAAGTATAGCATAATTTGATCTACGCAGTGGTGCAGTTTGAGTCGATTGCAGTGGCGTAACTACCACCCCGCAGCTGCGGAGGGAAGTTAGGGGCGCAGGTAAAGAAGGGGCGTAGGCCTACTACAGCTGACAGTTATAGCTTTATGAAAAATTCTGAACACGCACAAAAACGAGCAAACAAACAAACAAATAACTAATTTACCCAAAGATTAATATTTTCCTTTAAGATATATTTAGCTTTGCAGGTAAATAAATGTTATTGGTAAGTAAATGTCAAGTTTCACTTTTAAAACACTGGATACCCTACAGATTGAAGTTATTCCGTCCTTCGGCTCCGGCATGTAATACGATCGCTCTGCAGTGGGTTAAAAATAATATGATTTCTCTCTAATTGCCCTCCCTCTGTGCTGTTGAGGAAAAGTGTGAAGCCATATGAGAATCCCCCGTGAAGGATGTGCGAAAACAGTCAGTCACTTAGGATTACGAACACGACAGGCGTATTGACTCACAGCATCCACAGATCTGCGATGTATAAGAGGGTGATTTCTTCAAATGATTTGTTTTATTTTGAACAAGACATTTAAACGTTGTTATTGCTTTTAGTGCTCTCTTATAGTAAGCATCTATCTTATTCACTGTGTAAAAGCTTTAATGCACAAGTGAACGGCATCCATTTGCAAAATGTCACAAAAATGTCCAAATGGAGCACAGTATCGGAGAAAAAGAAAAGAAAGAGAGAGCGCGAAGAAACACAAGCAGTTCTTTTTACGCTGAGCTTGTTAAGCTCAAGTGACGTTTCTGATGAAAAGAGTGATGATCTGTTAAGCTCGCCAATTGTTCAAAGTTTAGAAGCAGTGACTTGACAAAAACTGAACACTTCAGAAACAAGTAAAAGTAAAACGGATTATTATGAAGGTTTATAGTTATTAATCTTAACCACTTAAATATATTTTGCTGAATTCGTTCCTTGCGATAAAATGTATATTCATGTTGCGCACCGTGTTAATCCAGATTGGCTGATTAATAACCTTACACAGTATTTCTGTTCCAAAAATTATTCTAAAGGTAAAACCTACAGGGCTCTAGATTCTCCTTTACTTTTCCAGACACCCTCCTATCTTCCTGACACCCCGCCCCCTCCAAACCACACACACACACTGCGAAAAACACATTCTCCCTCGTGTTCTAAGTCCTGAGAAAATTTTTGTGCTTAGGGGAGCTAAGTAAATCTTGCGGGGAGGGTGGGGCGCACGTCGTGCTAGTTACGCTAATGGTCGATTGATAAACTCAACGGAATTTTTCACAGATATTTCGTTTGGAGTGGCCGAGGTAGATAATTTTGAAGATAAGAGCTTAATTGGATAACTTATATGCTGCTGTGCCGATATTACTTACTATAGGCCGGAAAGGAATGCCAGATTTATGTATCTTAGGGAGAGCATAGATTCTCGCACCACGGACGTACAAAGGTTTAAATTTGTTTTTTATGTTTTGTCTCAAAGTTTTTGAGTTTTTGATTAATTTCTGTATTTCTTTGAATTGTTTATCTGAAGGTTCATTCTTTATTTCTTTGTAAGGTCCATCCAAAATAAGATTTTTGACTTTGTCATCATAATGCTTTTTGTCTAAAACAACACCCTGACCTCCTTTGTGAGCTCTAGTGACGACTAATTTTTTTTTTAATTTTAGGTTTAACGACCACCGTGAGCAACTCAATGGGCTATAAGCAGTCGCCTGTCCCTAATTTTGGGTCACTGGTTGCAGGGAAGAGAGAGAGCCAGTGCCGTAAGACAAACACAACATCCATGCCTCACCGGGATTCGAACCCGGACCCCTTTCGGATGAATGATCAGAGGCCATTGCTTAGACCACTGCGCCGCCGGAGCGGCCGATTAAATTGGAGTTTCAGCGCAATTTTTTAAGCGCATTGATTTCTTTGGTGGTTAAATTTGGTCTAGTAATGATGCGTGATTTGCGATTATCACTTGGCTGATGCAATGTCTAACTATTTCTTTTGTGTTTGAAGACATGAAGAGATGCAATGAATTATAATTTTTAATATTTTTTACTAAAGAAATACCATCATTGAATCAAGTATAGACAACAAAAATTAGAAATGAATGCACAAAAACGAAAGTTCACACATAGTTCAGGAGTTTAAGTTTGTCTTTAAAATGCCTTTTTTTTTGGTTTCAGATTCGCGAAGGAGTGCACAACATCATCGAACAATAACTACTTAGAAATATCTCTAATGACATGATAGTAAGTCCATTAAGTATTTGTTGAAGCATCATCAATCGCAAGTTTTTTTTTACCAAGGCCATTTTCGAAAAAAGACGCTCTGCTTGATAGTTAGTTATTGGTATTACCAAATATAATTTTAATATGGTGGCATCCTTCGGTGGGGTATTACCAAATATAGTTTTAATATGGTCGGATATTTCGGTGGGGTATTACCAAATATAGTCTTTATCCGACTCTGTGTTTATGTGAAATGTTTGATGCTACGAAAACCACTTCAGTGATGTTGAGTGACAGTCTTTAAGTAATGCATTTTATAAATGGGAGGATTTGAAACAAAATTTTAATTACTTAAAAGTTCAATATACAGGATGTCCGAAAATTACTGGACACATTACAAAAATATATAAAACAAAACATTAAGCAGATAGAAAGAAACTGACTGTACTAACTTACAATGTAACTACAAAAGTCAATAAATTTCGATGTGAGATCCCTTTGTTGTTCGTAGTACGTCCAAGCGATACTCGATTTCATGCCATGTATTAGCAAGCTTCTGAGGAGTTATGGAATTAATAGTAGCTGTGATACGCTGCTTCACCTCCTGCAAATCAGTACAAGGCGTCTGATAGACACGATCCTTCACATAACCCCACATGAAATTATCCAATGGAGTTAGATCTAGAGAGCGAGGAGGCCACGAAATAGGACCACCACGCCCAATCCATCTGTTGGGGAAATACTCATTTAGGCACTTACGTACACACGTTCACCAATGCGGAGGCGCGCCGACTTGTTGGAAAACGAAGTTGTCATATCTTTTGATCTGGGGTATAGCGAAATTTTCTAGCATATCCAAGTAAATGTCACCATTTATGGTTTTTTCGCAGAAGAAGAAAGGACCAATCACTCCTCTTTTTGATAGGACGCACCACACATTAACTTTTGGAGAATCACGTTCCGGTTCCATTGCAGCATGAGGCGGTTCACTGCCCCATATCCTACAGTTGTGACGATTCACGATACCTGATACATGAAATGTGGATTCATCACAAAAAATTACAGTACTGAGAAATTTTTCGTCGTTTTCCACTCGATTCAGCATATCCACAGCGAAATCGTATCGCTGAGTGTGATCATTTACATTCATCTTTTGCACTATTTGAATTTTATAAGCATGAAACTTTAATTTCTCGTGCAAGATATCGTGGACTGTCGATTTCGGAATGTACAGTTCTTTGCTTGCTTTACGAACGGATTTCCAGGGGCTTCGTCGAAAACTTTCATTAATTTGGTCAACCGTCTCACCGCTGACGCTAGGCCTACCGGCAACGTGGAACATCCTCCACGATGTTTCACATTGCCAGTTTCTTCAAACTGTTTCATGCACCGCTTAATTGAATTCGTTCACGGAGGATTACAACCATACTCTAAACGGTACCATTTTTAACTTTAATGACAGACTTTAATTCCGCAAGCCAAAACACACACATCGCCTTCTGCTGTACGGATGACACGACTACTGATTGCGCATTTCTCATACATTCCTTATCAGGCCACACTTCCTATCGGATTCTGGGAATAACAGTTCTGCAAAACAAAAATATAGAAACCGTGTTAGTAATACGTGACATAGAAAAACAGACAATGCTAATAGTTTTTTTTTTTTGGTGTGCATAATTTTTTAATGTGTCCAATAATTCTCAGACACCCTGTATTTTGCCAATGTACCTATCCTATTACGAATTTTTTTAAACTGTATATAATTTGTTTACATACTGTTATTCATTTGTAAGATAGCAATGCTTTGGTTATTGATTGAACTCTCAAGCTTTACCTATTTCTTCATCAGATGGTACTGAGATTAATATGTCATGTCTGTTTATAACTAGACCGTGTTTGGTGCTAAAATGATAGTCAAAGAAATAATGTATATATTAGCCATGTTCTTTTTTTTTATGTGCTCTATACAGTATATGTGCAACGTATTTAGACTCCGTTTTGTAGACATATTATGTTCTTTCTCCTTATTGACTTGTGCATAAATTCCTTTTTTCTGTAAATCAAACTCATCTTTGTTATGCGGCTTCCTATATTATTATTTTCAGACTAGTTAACTTTTTTATGTGATTTATCTAGGTAAATTCTTAAAATTTCTGCAAATTTTCGGAGAGAACACCTCTCCTTCGTCAGGCGGTCTTTCGTACAATCTCCGTCACGGTCTTCGGTTACGGTTAACCTTGACAGTTACGGTGATTTTGCAAAATGTCTTGCTAGATGTTAGGCAGTGAAAAGTGAAGACCCCTTACAGTCATTTTTTTTTTTTCTTGATTGGAGGTTTTCTTTTTTTTTTTTTTTTTTTTTTTTTTGATTGAAGTTTTAACGACCACCGTGAGCAACTCAATGGGCTATAAGCAGTCGCCCGTCCCTAATTTAGAGTCACTGGTTCCAGGGAAGGGAGAGAGCCAGTGCCGTAGGACAAACACAACATCCATGCCTGACGGGATTCGAACCCGGACCCCTTACGGACGAATGATCAGAGGCCAGCGCCTTAGACCACTGCGCCACCGGGGCGGCACAGTCATTAATGATGAAGTTCTGGTATTTTTTCCAATTTCAACTCCCTCTTTCAATTTTCGCTTTAGGAAGTTGGATTGATGTCCAATGACAGTTAAAGAGTCCCAGTCCATACTGTGTCCGGTTTTTCTTACGTGTCTGTCTAATCCTGTCTTGTTTGAACATTTTTTTATTGCTGCATTGTGTTCCGCGATACGAGTTTCCAGCCTACGACCTGTTTCTCCTATGTAGAGTTTTCCACAGCTGCAGGTTACTTTATAAATGACTCCTTGCATTTTTAACAAGTTTTCTTCTTTTTGAACCAAGCTAGGATAAATATTTTTAAGCTTGTTGTCTAAACTGGGAGCTAATCTAATATCATATTTACTGCTTATTCTCTTTAAAGATTCAAACAAACCTTTTTTATACGTAATTTTTCTTGTGAACCTGAACAGTGGAATGGATCCCGCTCCTATGTCCTGAACTTTGACCCCATTTCGTTCACTTTCAATAGGGTTCCATCCCAGGTGTTCCCCTACCACATACTAAAATTTCATCCAAATCGAAAGATTTTTACGCGTCATCGTGCGGTCGAACATACGCACACAACGCGTGACGTAATGAGGCAGATAGGAATCGCGACCATCTGCTCGCAAGAGTGTGACGTCATAAAACTTTAATAGGATCTAGACACAACGCGTGACGCATTTTGCTTGTATTTTTTTGTTTATTTTGTTTGAGTAATTTATCCATTTCCTTTTTTGGGTAGTTATTTTCTGTTAGCATTACTTCGAGATTATCCATGTGGGCATCTTTTGTTCCGATTTACTAATAGATTTCAAATATATTTATGAAGAGCATATTTCTGTTGAAATTGTGTATATATCTAACGTTTGAAATGAACTTCTTCGGGAAATAAATTGCGTAATCTAGACAAAATGGAAGTTGTTCTAATTTTAAGCAACTACAGGAGACTTGAAAGAAGTAAGAACCTGTTATTTATTTTTAGCTGCGTAGTGTAAATCTGTATGTAGTAAAAGCGAACGTGCAAACTGTGTTTATTAACATTACAATAAGTTTGAAAATTTATAACATTGAAGCTTCCAAAAGTATTCATGAAGACACCCTCCTCCTTATTTGATTAGCGGCACAACGTGTCGCGAGTAAGCACAGTTTTCTGTGAATGTTTTGCTGTTAAATCGTTGCACCCAAACAGTACTGAGTAATAATTTTTCTCATATTTTTTTAACTATTCAAAATAATTTATTCATAACTGAAAATGATTATTTCTACAGTAAATGAAATTGGTTTTTAAGCACATAACTTTGGAATAAAATTTTCTTTTTTATCAGTTGCATGGCTGCTGTATTTCTCAGTGATGGAAATGCCGTGGAAATGGATCATCGCTTCCTGACTCGTTGGCAATGGTGTCATGCTTTTTTTTTGATTGGGGTTTAACGACCACCGTGAGCAACTCAATGGGCTATAAGCAGTCGCCCGTCCCTAATTTAGGGTCACTGGTTCATGCTTTACACGCGTCAGCGGCGCCTCGTCCAGTCTAGTATCTTATATGATATCTGTGATCTATTCTAACCTCTTTGGCCCATCACCAAAAGTCTATTCTCCCCAATGTTTTTCATCCAGTTCGCCGCCCCAGTGGCACAGTAGTCCAAGCAATGGCTTCTGATCATTCGTCCGGAAGGGGTCAGGGTTCGAATCCCGTTGAGGCATGGATGTTGCGTCTGTCTTACGGCACTGGCTCTCTCCCTTCCCTGGAACCAGTGACCCTAAATTAGGGACGGACGACTGCTTATAGCATGGCCCTCATTGAGTTGCTCACGGTGGTCGTTAAACCTGCAATCGAATCAAACAAAACCATCCAGTTCAGCCTTGGTTTTAGTTACGGTCACTACTGCCACTTAGCGGTCAAAATGTTCAACAACGCTGACCCTTTTTCTTGGATAGGTTAGATCATCTGGTGTGTCTCGCTCTGCAATTAAAGTCCATTCAAGCTTGCAAATGGCGTCGTGTGCGAAAAAATGAGATGTACGCACAGGTAAACAATTCTTCTTCTGCTGTAGAAAAACTATTGACCCCCGCTTTAAATTTCCTGCTGTACATATTAATTATGAAAGTACCCACATACAGGACTGGAATGAAGAAATGAAACGCTTGCCCGCCAATTCATGTAAATGCCTTTTTGAAAGTAAGGATGTTTCTATTGAAAATTTAAATATTTTCATGTTTGTGGTATTTTTCTCCAAAATTTGTTTCCACGGTGCATGTGCCAGTTATGAGTTGCTTTCCTTTATTATTATTATTATTATATTTTTTTTTTTTTTTTTTTTTTGCCGTTGATGCCTTGTGCCATTCCGTTCTTCAAAATGATTAAATCAGCAATGATTTTTTTTGCTCTGAATCCTTAAAGCTCTTAACAGGAGGTTAAGAAATTTGAATTTTTGAACATCTTGATGTACAAGGTTTCAATTTTAGAAAGTTTTTAAAATCATGGAAGGTGCTGTCTTAAATTATTAGTGTTGCATGAAGCGAATTAATAAAATCTGGAAGTTTACCAGTATGGAATCCAGAACGAAACGTTCTTCCGGAGAAGCATCAAAACCTGATTTTAAATAAAGTCAAAAGTGAAGATAATGTATTGTCCCCTATTGATGCAACAGAAGATCTTCAAGAGTGTGAAGCATGCTTCCACAATTTCACACAAAAATTTATAATATTCAAAAAATACGCAGTTGCACAGAAATAAAAATTCTATCCAGAGTGATGTGTCGGGCAAGAAATTTAAACAGGAAGCCAATCTTCTAGGACATCTCCAGATGAATACCAGTAAAAAATCTCATCAATGTCATGTATGTTCCAAGCAATTCACGCGGAAAAGTTACCTTTTAATGCATATGCTTCGTCATACAGGTGAAAAACCTCATCAGTGTGATGTATGTTCCAAGCAGTTCACTCAGAAAAGTCAACTTTCGGTGCATATGCTTGTTCATACTGGTAAAAAATCGCATCGATGTGATGTATGTTCCAAGGAATTCACACAGAGATCTAGTCTTTTGAATCATATGCTCATTCATAAAGGTGAAAAACCTCATCGGTGTGATGTATGTTTCAAGCAATTCACGTTGAAAGGTACCCTTTCCAAGCATATACTTACTCATACAGGTGAAAAACCTCATCAATGTGATATATGTTTCAAGCAATTCATACAGAAAGGTCAAATTGCAGTGCATATGCTTGTGCATACTGGTGAAAAACCTCATGAATGTGATGTATGCTCCAAGAAATTCACTTTGAAAAGTAGCCTTTCCAGACATGTGCTTCTTCACACGGGTCAAAAACCTCATCAATGTGATGTATGTTCCAAGCAATTCATGCACAAAGGTAACCTTTCTAATCATATGCTTGTTCACACTGGTGAAAAATCTCATCATTGTGATGTATGTTCCAAGCAATTCAAACGAAGAGAGACCCTTTCTAACCACATGCTTCAGCATACTGGTGAAAAACCGCATGAATGTGATTTATGCTCCAAGAATTTCACTGGAAGAAGTAGTCTTTCCCTACATATGCTTCTTCATTCAGGTCAAATACCTCATCAATGTGATGTATGTTCTGAGCAATTCACACAGAAAAGTCAACTTTCAGTGCATAGGCTCATTCATACTGGTGAAAAACCTCATGAATGTAATGTATGCTTCAAGAAATTCATTAAGAAAGGCAGCCTTTCCAAACATATGCTCCTTCATACAAAATAAATAAACATTCTGATATGTGCTTGAAAATGAACAATTCTATGAAGCATATGTCCAGTGATAAATTTCTTAAACAATGAGGAATCTGTATCTTAAATGTTCCAAATGGAAATATATTGTTACATAGTACATATGTTTTAGTAATTGACATGTAGCTGTAGAATCTGAGGGATATCTGTTGCATGTTAAGTTTGTTTGTGGATGCTGTAACAAAGTTAGACATTCCTTTGCAACAATGATTCTCATCTGCTTTTAGGTCATAGTCCCCAAACACCCACACTGTTTATCTGCTGCCTCCATAAGGAGAAATAAAATTTTTAGAATTGATTTTTATGTTTAGTATATTGTGCTTATATTACAGATTACTCAGCAAAAAAGAAGTGTACATTTATCAATAGTTGGGTCATCTACAATTGTGATTTATTAGTAGTTTTGTGTGCTTGTTTGTTTAGAGTTTTATGGTAATCCAACTGGAAAGGTTAGCAGTTCCATGGTTAATGCTTAACAGCATGCTTCTGAACCTCTGACTTCAAAGGCGATATTTTAAGTTATGTCGGTTCTCAAAATATCACATTTCCCCTCACTTCTTTTTAATTATATGTTCTTAATCAGAAATTGGATTATTAATACTCATATTCATTTCATGCCATTTAAAATTTCTTCTGGTAAAATGAAATATTGTTTTCTACTTTAATTATTAACCATTTAGAACTCTGAATTCATGGAATATTAGACATGGGTTAAACTCTCCTCGTTATCCCAGAATGCGAATGAATAAGGTTCACGAGGTACTGGTCTTATTAAAAAACAGTTATCCTGAAAATTATTATGTTTTTATAAAAAGAGCAGGAGCATTTCTTATTTCATTTAAGTATTATAAAACCAGTCTTTCTTTAAGAAAAAAATGAAAGGAAGGGGAAGAGGTAGAAAGGAATAAGATATATTTTTATTCTCATGGTTGTTGTAAAAGATTAGAGCTACAGCTCTTGCCGAACTCACACCAATAGGGAGATGTTCGAATCAATGCATTTTAACATCCTTTATGGTATCTTATGGCAAAATATGATCGATTCAGATTCATATTAATTTAGATTTTATTGATGTAATCTCTTTATTTGTAGTATGTTCAAATGATGTATGTCATCAAGTCCTGTTTCACAAAACTGCAATATGTTTTATGATTTGACCCAAAAGTGCATATCCTGATATTTTGGTAAATGTGTAGATTAGTGTCCTAAATTATTTCGTCGGAAAATTGTTAGTACCTGGAAAAAGTGTGACGTACAGATTTTAGAGTATGGAAATTAATGGCAAATGGTGCACAAATTTCATATTTCAAATGTCTTTTTAAATGTTTTATCGTAATATTGACCTGTAAGTGCGATTCCGTTAAGAGACGCAGTGGTAGGCCTAACGCTTTGGTACGGTGACGATGTGAAGCTTTGCTCCGTTGAAAAGAAGATTTGCTCCGGCATGTAATTCACACGTGGATGACTACAAGTGTAACCACATATGTTCTTGCCAGGAGAGTGAACCATGTATTGATATGCTGAGAATATAGTTCATGTTTTGTCATTATTTTTAAAGCAGATGTTGAGAAGTTTTTCGTTCTTTTGCATATGATTCTTTGATTCGATATAGAAAGTAGTAATGTGCTTTTCTATGTTGTACAGAAAACTGGGGAAGTATAACTTTCAGTTCTGCTTTGAATGGCTTCCATTCATAGCTGATTTGTTGTTCCAGTGCACTTTTGGTTCTCCTGTTAATGCTTTCTTCGCAGGTCTGTATCTATCTCATTCATACATATCTTTTCCAAATCAAAGAGGTTTTATCTGGTTTTTCCTGCCAATAACATACAGGATACAACAAAATAAAGGGTGGATAATGTGGATTGATTTTATGTAGTGTATCGCTACAAGATCTATCACTCTCCTGCCTACAACATAACTGCTTTCTCTTGTACTCTTCCACCCGCCATTTTGGTACAATAGCAAACCTTCTTTTTAACAGAGCAAAACTTCACATCATCGCCAGAGCAATGTGTTAGGCCTACCTCAGCGTCTCTTCACAGCATTGTACTTACACGTAAATATTGCAATAAAAATCTTTAAAATACATTTGAAATATGAAATTTCTGCACCATTTGCCATTAATTTTTATACTCTAAAATCTGTACATCACACTTTTTCCAGGTACTAACATTTTTCTGACGAAATAATTTAGGATGCTAATCTACATTTTAGCAATATTTTGCCCCTGTTGTTAAAAAGTAGTACCTATGCCTATACCTATGGTCAAAAGCTAAAAGTGTAGATTTACACTGGTATGTGGGGGCATAAGGTATCAAGCATTTTGTTGTTTTTCCAGAAACATCATAATGCAAATTGCACCAAAAGTCTGACAATGCCATTGGAAAAAACCAAAGTCTTCAAACAGGAATTGCTAGACAACCCAAAGAGCCAAGTTGTTTCATTGGGTGGTAATGCAGTTTCCCGGAGACAGTTTTTTGTCCAAACTTTCATTTCCTTGGAAGATGGGAAATAGTTTCTTAAGTAAGCCCCCCATCCCCCCGAGTGACATCATGTATCCTGTCCTGCATTCAACAATAATACAAAACTTTCTGCTGGGGAAGTCATTAAGAAAGAAGATATCATTTGTTATTGAGAGTGTGCCAAATCCAGGTCTTTAATTTTCTAATTGTCTCCTCCCTCTCTGTGCAGAAAGTATATTTGCACTGGAGCCTTGACTTGAGTGCATTTAAGGTAAAAATATCTACTAAATTAGAGAAGACTTAGTCATGAGAAGTCACTCAAACAAGCTTTTAACTCAAATTGAAACAAACAGCCCGATCTCATCATATAGCTCAAAGAGATAAGTCAGATTTCGTCATCTAAACAACCACTAGACTCAGGGTAAGAGTAAGATTTTGTAATTGGTGCCCAGTGTGTGAAGATAATGTAGTTTCAGGGAGAACGGGGCTTAAAAACATTCATGATATTTACTGATTTGTTACAGACAGATTTAAATCACACTGTGTACCATTTATACACAATAAAAAAAGTTATAATGCTAAAAACTAATGACCTGCTAAAATTTTATTTACACACGTCACAGTTGAAAGGAATCACTAGTAAAAGAACACACACCCTTTGGGATCACTAGGCCCATCCTCAGATATAATGACAATAGAAACACTATCAGGGTTACGATGTATAATATTGGGGAGTTACATGTGACATCATAATTGTTCAGTGTACATGTTTGGCGGGATTACTTCCGGTAAATGTATAGTTTAGCATCCTAAATTATTTCTTTGAAAATGTTGAAGGATTTCCAAAAAGCTAGATGTTCAGATTTTAAAGTGTGCAATTTCATGGCAAATGGTGAAAAAATGTTGTATAGTTTAGCGTCTTAAATTATTTCAATACTTCATGTATATCTTCCATATAAGGAAGTCACAAGTTATACGTGGTTAAAATAGATAATATATAGAGATTCAGTACCTCTTTTAGAATTGCTCCACCTCCTCACATCCACCAGCGTCCCCGGACGCGTTTCGCCAAACACGTCCGGGGACACTTGTGGATGTGAGGAGGTGGTGCACACATTATGTAAATAGTTCATTCATCGTTTCTTCTGGCCATTCATATTTTATTTTGTTCTTTTAAATTCGCTCTCTATCAGCCTTTTAGATTCGTTCACTATAGTTTCTGGATTGTTCATTGTTAGCCTTTTAACCTGCCTGTGGCATAGGTCATTACAGGGTTTTTATTTTCAGTTGTATTATTCTTTTTAACTTACGATACAATATATAGCAAGGTTATTTGGATTGACTAGTACTTTGACGTTGCTGAACACTATATTATAGTCACCATCGGACTTTTCGCAATGCATAGCCGTTGAACACCTGAGACCAAACAACTTGCGAAACTATGGTGGTATGCGAACGAAAACTACCTCTGGACAAATATATGTGAGTAATTGCTCTTGCTTTCTTTTAGTCTTTATTTTTTTAAAATAATAAACGTCATGATTAACTGCACCACCATAATCACATGTCCGTATTTTAGCGTGTGTAATAGCAGTTCTAATAGAGGTAGGTACTGAATCTCTATATATTATTTAAATTATTTCCTTGAACATGTTGAAGGATTTCCAAAAAGCTAGACATTCAGATAATTTCATGGCAAATGGTGAAAATATGTTGTATAGTTTAGCGTCCTAAATTATTTCGTTGAACATGTTGAAGGATTTCGAAAAAATGAGACGTGCAGATTTTGAAGTATGCAATTTCATGGCAAATGGTGAAAAAATGTTGTATAGTTTAGCATCCTAAATTATTTTGTTGAACATGTTGAAGGATTTCATAAAATGAGAAAGCCGCCCCGGTGGTGCAGTGGTCTAAGCGATGGCTTCTGATCATTCGTCTGAAAGGGGTCTGGGTTCGAATCCCGGTGAGGCATGGATGTTGTTCACAGCTTCAACGCCGTATGCCGTATAATAATACTGTTACTCATGTTGATTCATAACTGTGCCGATAATGACCAGCTGACAAAGTATCATATTGTTTCACTATTTATTCCCGATACTCCAGTGTATATTCGCATTTAAATCAATTCTATTTGTTATATAATGAAAATGTTGTATTAAAGATCCCTGTAAGCCATTTCAACGGTTCTGTATTGCTATGCAAATTGTCCGCAGTAAACTAAGTGTATAACACAACACTAAGACTCAATATCCTTAAAGTCTATCACACTATTATATAAAAGTCTGACTACAGCAATGTTTCAAAATTATTATTATGCACATATAGTCATTAATTGGTCCTAATCCACTGAATTAAAAAAAAAAATACTTAAGCAACTGTAGTTTGCATTCACTATTTCATCTCCCGACAATAAGTTGAGATGTAGACACAGTGCAAGCAGTACTTCACTAAAACCGATTCCACACAATAAACAGTTGAAAGGTCAAATAGAAATATGTACACTTTAAAAGTCTTACAACAAAATATTGATTTCTTTAATCAAACCTTGTCAACCAGTCACCATCCACCACAGTCTTCTGTACATGTTTCGGAGCACTTATCTATGTCCATTTTCAATGGATCATTCACTCCTCAGTTGTGAAGTTCCTGACTGTAACTGAAGTAATCACTAGATGTTCTTCTTGAAGGTCCTCATTATGATGGTTCTTGTCCTGTCCCCACTATTGCAGTGCCATCTTGTGGATAGAAGTCGTATTCAAGGCTCGAATTATTACTGTAATTTCCGGTTAATTTCTTCATTCTTTTTGAATTTCAGTATCTTTTTCTTTATCTATTCAGAAATGCCACGCATAGGGTAATTCCAAAGGTGCTTGTTCATTACAGTTATAGCTTTTTGTTTTCTCAATCATCACACTCTCTGACAGAATCTTCTTATGTGAACTGTGTGAAGTAAACACCTTATCTTCCTCCCATATGGGTGTAAAATTCTGATTTAAACAGTATCTAATGAGTGATGTCTTCTGATTAGTTTGCCTCTAGTTTCTTTGATGTTCTTCAATTCTGGTTTGCAATCGCCTCTTAGTACTTCCAATATATACGCTAGTTTTATTTTTAGTGGTAATATTCACTGTTGGTATCCCGTAAGTTCCTGCTCTTTGCCTATATGGCATTTTATCATAACCAGAAGTAAGAAGACTGCTATTGTCTGTCACTATATCTGCATATCTTTTATTAATTTTATTGCATTCTTTTCGTAAAATGCTAGTCAATGGTGGTATGTAAGGAAAATTTCCACAATATTGCATATCTCTTTTTATTGTATTATTATTTCTGGGTTCATTAATGCTGACTTTACAATTTTTATACATCTTCCATATCTCATTTCTTTTATATCCAATGTCAGTGGCAAAGTTCATTATCCATTCTATCTCAGCTTGTTCCACGGTTTCATTGGAGGTGTGAGATACTGCTCTTCGAATAAAATATCTGAAGGTGGCATATTTATAATGTTTAGGATGATTTGAATGAAACGGAATAATAGCCGGGTTATATGTTTGCTTCCTGTAAACTGTGTAATCTAGAGAATCGTGCTTTCTTATCAATAGAATATCAAGGTAACTCAGTTGTCTCTCAACTTCCCGCTTACAAGTAACTTGTATTGTAGGATAATATCTGTTATATTTTGTTATGCATTGTTGTAAACTATTCTCAGAGTGCTGCCAAATAAGTAAAACGTCTTCAACATATCTGAAAAAACCCTAGGTTGTTTCTGTGAATATATTGCAAGCAACTGATTCTCAATGTCTTGCAATACTGCCTTTGACAACAATCCTGACAAGGGAGATCCCAATCGGTGAGCCAAATGTTTGCCTATAGATTATTTGATGATATCTGAAGTAATTGTTATTTGCGATGAAATGCAGAGCTGTTGTTACTCTCAATTTCAGAGTCAGGTATCTTCTCTTCAATGAGCTTGTTTTTTATTAATTCAATAGCTGTCTCAACAGGAGTGTTCGGATACAAAGCAATAACATCTAAGCTCACCATAATATTGTTTCTCATATCAGTACATTTAATCTTCTCAATAACTTCACTAGGAATACCCACAGAGTTCCCATAAGATTCATACAGGGGTTTAAGGTATCTATAAAGATGGCATTCTAAATTTATAGTAGGTGCAGTATTTTTATTTACGATTAGTCGAATCGGACATCCTGCTTTATGAGTCTTCAGTTTACTGAATATAGTAGGCACGCAGGCCCCTATTGGGGGGTATGCTTTATTTCATATTTGTTGCGGGAGGTTACCATGATTTTTAATGTTAGCCAATTTTCTCAAAATTCTGTCTCTTGGATCTTTATTTACTACTTCAGTATATAAAAACCAAAAAACATGCAACATTCTGATCACAACTAACGTGCTGGAAATGTGGAATTGGGAGCAAGGCCATGAAATGGTAAGTTGCCCTGAATGTTTTAATTACATTGTTGCACGTTTAATTTAAACCTTATGATATTGGACATGTTTCCAATATATAGGGTATTTACAACATCTAAATTTATTTTTAATGTTTTATAAAATATTAGGTATGTTGCAGTTCGCAGGTTATGAACCACTGGTTAAGAAGACCTTCACATTCTTTTTCTACAAATTCTAAGTAACCTAGTGCATCCATTTTTGTATTTTTTTTATTGTTAATGAAATAAACATATCTGACAGTGAAAATATAATTTCACATGTTATTTCATAAAATATATGTCATGCTTAGGCATCAACTTCTAGACATCCAGTGAGGGCTTTAGTTTTGCACATGAAGTCCAATTAGTGTTCAAGCTCTGAAGGGAATTACTAATTAAAAACTACTATTATGGGAATTCTTACAAGCAAATTTGTACTTAAATTAAAAATTCCTAGTAAGAATTCCCATAATAGAAGTTTTTGATTAGTAATTGAATTAAGAAACTAGTAAACCAATTCTGAACATAAGCTTTATTCAAAGAATCTGAAGGGAAGTTCAGTGGCTCCTTAAGTTGTGAAAGATGTCCCACAAGTGCGTAACTTATTTTCTGTACAGACACCCACCATGCATATATAAAATGACCATATGATAGTGATCATATGCCAGTTTGTCACAATTTAATCGGTGATGAGTTTTGAAATTGCATTGCATATATGTAATTATATGTGTTACGCTAAAGTGCAGAAATCAGTTATTCTACAGATTATCTAGGTAATGTGCAGATTAACTAAGGTGATCCGTTAAAGTGCCGAAAATTGTTTCATTACTCAAATTACCTAGGTAATCTGCACATTACCTACTAGGCACTCGTTAAAGTGAAAATAAGATCTTTGCTGGAACAACAGCAACGTTTCTGTATGCTTAAATTAACATAATGTTATTTATTTATTTTTCGATATATAAAGAATCAAGTTAATACAATCAACAAATTAGTTGATAGAATCAAACATCAATCAATTAAAAAACTATAATAGAAAGAATCAAACGGTTAAAAATATTATTTTAATTAAGGAAATGAATTTGCAAAACATACGATAAAATTATGCTTACTTCTTAGTGCAATCTAAAGATTGGTGACACTTTGAATTACATAGGAATTGGTTTTTGCAACAAGCACACCTATTTGTGGTACATTTAGATTTGCAGTCACATTTTCTGAAACCCTGCCCAGTACGAAGGGATTGTTTTATTGCTGTTAGACGTAAAGATATTTCTACAGCAGGGACATCTTCTTTCGTTAAAAATCTCTCTTTGCAAACACTGAATTCAGATTTTGCATACAATTGTTTTAAAATACCCGTTTTAGTACCAAGTTTATAAAAGCCATCCTCTGATTTACTAAGAACCACAGCTAAAATCGAGCGGGCATCAGTTTTTGCTCTGTCTACTTCGGGTACTTTAATTCTCACAGTGACACCTTCATCGACATTTGGGTGCTTTGCATTAGAAACTGCTAACATTTTCTTTGCTTGCTTTTCTAAACCTTTCTTGGCTTCATCACGTTGTATTTTCTGATCCATATTCTTTTTACAGATGTTGCACAATACATTCTTACCATACCCTGACAGGCAGAAACGAATTTGAAAACAGAATTAGCTATGCTACGCACTGGCAGCCGACGCCAATTATGAGAAATAAAAACAACCGGCGAGGGAAGGTGTAGGGAAAGGAAATGAGAGAAACAAACTTTTGAACTTTAACGATACGGAAGCCGTTAATGTGCACATTACGTAGGTAAAATGCGGAAAACTCTTGATTCCGCACGTTAACGGAGCAAATCAGTTAATCTGCAGATTAGCTAGGTAATGTGCACATTAACGACTTTCGAGCTTTAGCGGTAACATATGCACATTTTACATTTATACACTTTTGCTGTTATGTATTTTTAAGGGAAGGGGAAGAAACTTTTATTGTTATCAGTGATGTAATGGGTGCCTGAGCTCCAGAGCACCGATGTAGTTAGTGCCTATGCAAAACAGGCCTGCAGCACTTTTTCATAATGGATGGGGTGCTTCCACTAAAAGTCTCATACTGGGAGATTTCTTATCAATGACTTAATAGGTGCCTGAGCCCCAGAGCACCCACATACACTGAAGAGCAATTGAATTAGAGATACCTGTCTAGTAACGTGTAGCACCACCTTTCGCCCTGATGACGGCGGCGATTCGTCTCGGCATGGACTCGACAAGACACCGGAAGCGTTGGGAAGCCATACGGATCCACGACTCCTGAACATGCTCCCACAATTAACGAATATTTGATAATGGGGGTCAGAGCCTCGAACATCTCTCGATGGCATCCCAGATGTGCTCGATGGATTGAGGTCAGGTGACCTAGCTTGCCAAGGAAGCGAGGTCACGTCGGTGGAGTGTTCATCCAACCATTAGGATACAATTCGGGACCGATGGCACGGTGCATTGTCTTGTTGCAGGATGAGGTCCTCAGTGGGATGTTCAAGACGCACAAACGGAAGCAAATGGTCGTCCAGGATATCCCGGTAACGTTGACCTGTGAGGGACGATGTCACACGTGCCAGGGGTCCCATTTCAGTCCACGTAAACATCCCCAGACGAGAATGCCACCCCCACCAGCTTGAAGAGTACCCTGCTGGCAAGAAGGATCCATCGCTTCATGTGGTTTGCGCGGTACTCGTATCCTGCCATCAGCATGTCCCAACGTGAATCTCGACTCATCAGTCCAGGCAACATTTTCCCACATGTCTAGGGTCCAGTGGTGATGTTCCCGCGCCTAGGCTAATCTTTGCACCCTGTGATGTGCGGTCAGCAACGGTACCCTCGTGTGACGATGGCTTCTGTACCCCATAGTGAGGAGATGGTTCTGGATGGTGTAGCTGCTTACACGTTTTTGTGCACCAGCGTTAAATTGCTGAGTGATTTCTTGCACTGTGACCCGTCTATCCGCTGTTGCAATGCGAGTTAGTCGACGATGACCCCGCTCATCCACACGCTGTTGTCCACGGCAGTTGGCTCTTGCAGGGATTGTTTTACCGGATTCGATGTACTCACAGTGCACCAGTTACACAGTGGCTCGTGAAAATCACAGTGCCTGCACGACTTCCGAGATGGAGTGACCCATTCGTCGGGCCCGACAATTTGCCCACGATCAAGTGCGCTTAGATCTTTCGTCTTACCCATACTGCGTCTGACTCTTACTGATTCCCGTCGCATCACTCCTTATATTGTCAGATCGCTTCATACGTCGGCGCCCCGGTGGCGCAGTGGTCTAAGGCGCTGGCCTCTGATCATTCGTCCGTAAGGGGTCCGGGTTCGAATCCCGGTCAGGCATGGATGTTGTGTTTGTCTTACGGCACTGGCTCTCTCCCTTCCCTGGAACCAGTGACCCTAAATTAGGGACGGGCGACTGCTTATAGCCCATTGAGTTGCTCACGGTGGTCGTTAAACCTCAACAACAACACAACAACAACAACGCTTCATACGTCATGTTTACGTTTACAGGGCCGCCCACAGCGCCACATTTGCATAACATCAGCTGTCTCTAATTCAATTACTCTTAAGTGTAGTTAGTACAGTACCTACGCAAGATAGGTCTGCAGCACTTTTTATTATGGATGGGGTGCTTCCACTAAAAGTATCATACTGGGAGATTTCTTATCAATGACTTAATGGGTGCCTGAGCCCCAGAGCACCCACGTAGTTCCTATGCAAAACAGGTCTGCAGCACCTTCTCACAATGGATGGGGTGCTCCCACTAAAGTCTGATACTGGGAGATTTCTTTTCAATGATTTAATGTGTGCCTGAGCCGCAGGGCACCCACGTAGTGCCTATGCAAGACAGGTCTGCAGCCCCTTTTCATAAGGGATGGGGTGTTTCTACTAAAAGTCTCGTACTGGGAGATTTCTTATCTGTCACTTAATGGGTCATGCAGTAGTAAACGCGTCGTCGTTTACACGATCATGAAGTTTAAAAACTTTTTTATTAGGTAAAAAGGTTAAAAACCACGCATTAGATCTTTCGATCCCACAATGGGATCATCATCAGATGTTAAAAGAACAATAAACCCTGGTGAGGGGTATATATAGAGAACAAAGACGTAAAACATGATGCCAGATACATTAAGTACAGTAATAGAATGTATGGCAGTGAACGGAATACAGCCGCCCCGGTGGCGCAGTAGTCTAAGGCGTTGGCCTCTGATCATTCGTCCGTAAGGGGTCCGGGTTCGAATCCCGGTGAGGCATGGATGTTGTGTTTGTCTTACGGCACTGGCTCTCTCCCTTCCCTGGAACCAGTGACCCTAAATTAGGGACGGGCGACTGCATATAGCCCATTGAGTTGCTCACGGTGGTCGTTAAACCTCCAATCAAAAAAAAATCATTCGTACGAACGGGGTCCGGGTTCGAATCCCGGTGAGGCATGGATGTTGTGTATGTCTTACGGCACTGGCTCTCTCCCTTCCCTGGAACCAGTGACCCTAAATTAGGGACGGGCGACTGCTTATCGCCCATTGAGTTGCTCACGGTGGTCGTTCAACCTCCAATAAAAAAACGTAATAAAAATCACATTTGCCTAGGTTTTATTCATGACGAATGGCATGCACATTGCCATGACTGCCGTTTTCATTCCGAATAAATATTTTCCATTTGTGGGGGATATGTTTCGGTAAAACGTCTTTACAACATGAAATACCATAGGTAAAAATATGCAAAGTTTCAGCAAAAAGTAAAACAAATTTGTTGGAGGTAGTTAGTATAATACGTGCTTCATTCCAATTAGGGTAATAAGTACCTTCAGAAACCAGGCGAACAAGTGGTGTAGAAGTAGATCCTGTTCGTATGTCATATTTTTGCTCCGTGACACGAATTTTTAAGGAACGCTGTGTGGAGCCTATGTATGAAATGGTAGATTCGTTGTCGTCCACGGAGGTTAGTGGGATGCAGTATATCCCACATCGATCAGTAGGAGGAACAGGATTGCGATCAGATTTGATACTTGAGAAGATATTCACAGGTTTTCGCCGAAGTCGAGTTAATGACGTTTACAGATGTTTTTCAGAATCGGGGTAACATTTAAGATATATGATATGGATCCCACGTATGTTGGCCATAGGCGTAGCCAACGGGGAGGTTGGGGGTTCGGACCCCCCCCCCTTGAGGGGAGATTTAGTATGAATTTAAAGCGATATATATGGGGCTTTCACCAATGAACTAAACCCATGGACACCCCCCCTCCTTAAGAAATTTCGGGCTACGCCACTGATCTTGGCTGCACAAATTCTTGGGAAAGAATGGTGAAAGAATGTCGCTGATAATTTGCTAAAATGCGATTCATGTAATGCTCAGGGTAGCTGAATGATCATGCTAGTTCCCTAATTTTACGCAGTTCCAAAGTACGGTCTTGTGCATTGGATGAATGCGTAAAAGCACGTTTAACCAAAAAATGAAGGGATAATAACTTGTGAGATAGGGGTGGGCTGAATCAATGAGTGAACAGAAGTGAGTTTCCGATATGTTGAATGTCTATTGTATCAGGATTACGTTGTAATAGGAAATCCAAAAATGGTAGAGAGTGGTATTGTTCTATTTCGGCAGTAAACTTAATTGAAGGAAATTATGTGGACATGGTTTCGGCAAAGTCGTCGACGTATCGTATATAAAAAAAAGTGGACTCAATGGGCATTGGTTAAAAATAGTTCCTCCAAATGTTGGAGTAGAACTTCGGCGAGAATGGCAGATAATGGTGATCCCATAGGCGCACCGCCCTGTTGACAATAGATTATATTGTTGAAACGATAAAGAGATCGACGGTGGACAAGTCTTAATGCAGACAAGACAGCTGTAATTTCAGATGGTGAAGCCAGGCCTTGTGAGGTTAATTTTGAAGAAATTACGTCGTGTACCTGCTCTTGAGGCACATTGGGAAATAAAGATATGACATCTAAGGACGCCATGAAAAAGTCAGTGCCATTGGGTTGAAAAGAATATCCCTTCAAGAGACTGTACAGAACCTGAAACTGAGTGGGGTGACTGTAAAATCAGAGGCTTCGGGTATTTAGATAGGGCTTTTTCTAGCGGTCGAGTTAGGTTTGCTTAAGCGGAAATAAGGGGGCGCAAGGGATATCTAGGTTTATGTAATTTCAGTTTCCCGAAAAGTTCCGGCACCCGGAGATATAGCTTCTGGAAGAGCAGAGTGATTTTTCAAATTGCTAATTACAGTGACGGTTAAAGGTGTAGGATTTTTGGTGACTACAGATTGAGGAACATTAGATAAAGCTCCATTCATTTTTAATAAACAATCAGACTTGTCAAGTAGAATAATTTGAGGGTTCTTGTCCGCCCCAACAATAGTGAGGTCTGGGTTACTACTTCGTAGTAACCCAGACCTCACTATTTTAAGTACCCTTGTTCTTCCGCTAAGATCTTGGCATTGGGATAATTTGCACCAGTTCTCTTTTGACGTATGAGAGTTTTAGTAATGGTATGACGAAAATACGCCTATCCAGCATCAAAACCCCAATCGTTTCAAGATTATCTCCGAGGCTGAATCTATGATAACTGCTCTTCCTCCTTCTGAACAGGACTTTGCTCGTCATGCCATTACTAAAACTCTCGTACGTCAAAAGAGAGCTGGTGCAAACTTTCCGAGTGCCAAGATCTTACCGGAAGAACAAAGGCAATTAAAACTATTTCGTAGTAACCCAGACCTCTCATTGTTCTCCAAGACAACGTTGAAGAAGAATGAGAGGTCTGGGTTACTACGAAGTAGTCTTAATTGCCTTTGTTCTTCCGCTCCTAGTACTCCTCGTTGTTCTCCAAGACAACGGATTCGGCCACCACTTCTCTATATGTCGTAGTGCTCCTCGTTGTTCTAAGAGACAATGTAAAAACTGTCAGGGATTGTGCCACCTCTTCTCCACATGCAGTACTCCTCTTGTCCTCCAAGGCAACGTAAAAATTGTCAGAGATTCGGCCACCACCTGTCCACATGTCGTAGTACACCTCGTTGTTCTAAGAGACAATGTAAAAACTCTGAGATTCGGCCACCACCTGTCCACATGTCGTAGTACTCCTCATTGTTCTAAGAGACAATGTAAAAATTGTCGGAGATTCTGCCAATTCCTCTCCACATATCGTAGTGCTCCTCGCTGTTCTAAGTGCGGATGGGCCCACAATTCTACAGACTGCCTTGCTACGAGTTTCAAAGCCTTGTGTTCCGTCCCGCGTGCCCCTTCCGGTAAATGTTGCTCATATTCCTAGAGGAAAAGAGAACACTGTACATCATGGCAACTTCACATATAAGTTACACCGAGGCTCGTGCTTCACTGAGACAAAGTGGCCTGGATTCCTAGGCAGCGGCGGCGCAGGCAAATCCTCCTTGCACCTGCTATTCAGTCTGGCCTCTGCTATTCGACAATACCAAGGACACTATTACCAAGACACTATTACCCTATTATTGGACACTATTACCCTATTATTGGACACTATTACCAAGTTGAACAGCTGCTTGGACTTCTTGACAAATCTTCTCTCGGGTGGTCCCTTGCCTGCCGCAGAGGGTCCTGCCTCGAAACCCCGACTGGGGACCTATCGTGGAAAAAACAGTTGCCCAGTCTCCTCAGGTTGTGGACGGCAGAGAGCTTTCCAGGGTGGATAACATTCCTCCAGTTCGGGTAACGCACTCGAAAGACCCGATGATTTTTGAAGATGCTGTAGCCACATTCTCGGAATCGGCGGCCGAATTGGTTAAACGTACTCATGCCCAAACCTGTACTTGCCTTCCATACGCACAAAAGTTTTCTACCTGCTTGGCATTTACAACTCACCTAAAAGGCCATCGCGAAGATGGCGAATTGCTCTGTAGTCTGTGCTCCAAGAAATTCATGACGGCCTCCAACCTTGCGGACCACTTCCCACTCCATGAATAGCTGGTTGTTAGTACAGTGGAACCCTCAGTCACTTCGCGCAAAGAAATATTTCATGGACGGCTCTATCCTCGCAAGATCAATGATTTTAACCACACAGGAAACCTTGCTCTCTCCTAACATCCGTTTTCCACTTCCCGGCTGGAAGGTTTACCGCAGCGATCGACCGGGCGAGCAGGCTGGGGGACTACTTACGGCAGTCTCATCGGACCTCCCGTCGCGACTGGTGGAAACCTTATACTCGGAATCGAATGAACAGTTTCTGGTGACGGATATCTGCTTTGCTGACAAAATCCTCCGTGTCATTAACGTCTATGTTTCATCACCTCCTCTTTCGGTAGGCTTGCTCGACAAGATTGAACACCTTTTTACGGACTGCTGTTTTGTGGTTGGCGTTTTAAGCGTCCATCACCCCAGCTGGGGATCAGCCGCTCCGAGCAGAGAGGCGATTTGTTTGTCGATTGGCTTCTTCCACAGAATCTTTGCCTTCTGAATGACGGGATAAGTACTTTTCGTAGGGTTCATGTCATTCGGCTTTTGATCTTTCCCTGTGTTCGCCTCATCTGGTGTCGTCTTGGTCGGTGGTCCCGGACCTCTATGGCAGTACCCACTATCCGGTTTGTACGTGGATCGCTCTGGGTGCGTTCGGGAGTTCTCTTTTACTTCCGCAAGGTCCTCAGATAGTCCAGTGGTCGACGGCTTGGCCGTTTATTCAGAAGCTTCTCTGCGCAGACTTCCTTTCTTCCCCGGACGGGGCTTCCCGGATATTAGAACAGATCTCCAGGGTTCTACTCGAGTCTCGACGCCCAGCAGGAGCCTTCTTAATGGGGCTCTGAGTGAGCTGGGCTCCTTCGAAAGAAGAGAAGACTACTTCGGTTGGCGAAATCGTCCGGTAGTCTCGAAACTTGGTCGTCCTATCGGCAAGCTGAGAAACAACTTTGCCAACTTCTCACACTTAAGCGCAGAGCCTACTGGACAGCTCAATGCTCCCGTACTACGGGGAAGGGATCAGTGTTCTCAATTTTGCGCCGTGTCAAATCGTTTCATGGGCTCGCTACCGACCACTGTCTCATCCGGATTCACGACTCCCTGACTGCAGATCCACACGAACAGGCAACAGCTTTTGGCGAGTGTTTTACTTCGGCTTCGCGATGGTCGCTGCACTCCTCATTGGATAGCGTCGATGACTCCCCGAGGATGGACGTTGATACTGTACTTCTCCTCGGTAAGTAGCGCAAGTCATTGCTCTCCTGGCCCGGGCGGCGTCATCCATGAGCTGGTGAGTAGAATTTGGAAGCAGGATCCCTGTGGTTGGTCGGTCTTTTCAATCTCTTCTGGTCATCTGGCACTCTTTTCCCCGGTTGGAGGGAATCCTGGGTAATTCCGATTAAGAAGCCACACAAATCTGCGGTGCCGCCCCGGTGGCGCAGTGGTCTAAGGCGTTGGCCTCTGATCATTCGTCCGTAAGGGGTCCGGGTTCGAATCCCGGTCAGGCATGGATGTTGTGTTTGTCTTACGGCACTGGCTCCCTCCCTTCCCTGGAACCAGTGACCCTAAATTAGGGACGGGCGACTGCTTATAGCCCATTGAGTTGCTCACGGTGGTCGTTAAACCTCCAATCAAAAAAAAAAAAAAAAAACAAATCTGCGGTGGAACTCTCTTCGTATCGCGCTATTACACTCTCTTCCGTATTTTAGAAAATCATGAAGGAAGTTTTGGGTTTCCCGAATAACGGAATTTATCCTCTCCCGGCCTCAGCTCTTCAAACATCGATTTGCGTTTTAACCGGGACGGTCAACCACGGCGTGTCTGCTGGCGATCCAACACCACCTTTTGGGGGCTCGTGCTCGTCGGAATGTTGTGTATTTTGTGTCTCTGGATCTGAAATCTGCTTATGACTCGATTTGCCATCCTGCTTTGTTGTCCAAACTGGCGACACTTCTCTTTATCTCCTATCCTGTTCAACTTGTACATCGACGATGTGATGACCTGCTACCACCCGAACGTCCACTTGTTTCTTCATGCTGATGATAGCTTCATAACATCTTATCGTCCCAATCGGGAGGCATCCCTCACATACATGCAATCTACGTTGGATTCTGCTTCTCGGTAGATCGCTGCCTGGGATTTGTCCTTGTCACCGACGAAAAGTGTTTCGATTGACTTCTGCCGGGAACGTCGGCTCTCCGTTGAGGTTGGGAGTGGCCTGGGAATCTTCTACAGTGGCCTGGGAATCTTCCGTCAAGATTCTTGGTGTCTGGATCAATTATTCCCTGACATTATCTACTCATCTTTACCATGTGATGCAGTCGGTCTTCCGCTGCTAATGAACCTTGAAAGCCATTTGCCATCGGCGGTGGGGTCTTCACCACCCGACTTCTTTCGCTTTTGAGATCTCATTGATTCGTCCGGTTTTTTTATTTTTTATTTTTTTTGGATTGGAGGTTTAACGACCACCGTGTCCCTAATTTAAGGTCACTGGTTCCAGGGAAGGGAGGGAGGCAGTGCCGTAAGACAAACACAACGCACCCTTTCGGACGAATGATCAGAGGTCATCGCTTAGACCACTGCGCCGCCACCGGGACGGCCATCCGCTTTTGGACCACGCGACTCCGGTTTTGTATGCTTCGTCAAACTACCTATTTGATTCTCTTGACCAGAGCCCATTTAAGGCCACAGGGGGCCCGGGGGCTGGCCAATATTTAGGGGTCCTCAGGAGCAGGGTTGGAATTTTTTTTTTTTTGATTGGAGGTTTAACGACTACCGTGAGCAACTCAATGGGCTATAAGCAGTCGCCCGTCCCTAATTAAGGGTCACTGGTTCCAGGGAAGGGAGAGATCCAGTGCCGTAAGACAAACACAACATCCATGCCTCACCGGGATTCGAACCTGGACCCCGTTCGGACGAATGATCAGAGGCCATCGCTTAGACCACTGCGCCACCGGGGCGGCGCAGGGTTGGAATTACAAAATGTGCTCTCCGCAATGCTTCATCTATGGGAATTAAGCCTTGCTTTTTATTAAAATTCCAAAGTAACGCTATTTTTTACGAATAAATTCTAATGCTGATGTGCCTAAAAAAACCACTGAGTATCACTAAGGAAGGAGTCATTATTAATGGGAACAAAAAATCAGTATTGTGGAAAATTGAAACGTTTTAATTTCAGCTATACAAATGACAAGGGTAAAAAATATTTTTGCAAGTTATATTGTACTGAGAATGACTTTTTAAGGAAATCATAGCAATATTTCTTGACTACTAAAAAGTCTTGCCTTAGAAACACTTTTTGCTTGTCTTCATTGCAGCAAATTTCGCGATTGTGTCAGTGAAATTCAGTGCGGAAGTTATGTCATTTTCGGACGACAGTATAGCAAGATAATTAAGTTTATCTTCTCTCAGTGCTGTTCTTCGAACGTTTTTCACAAGAGCTAACTTTGAAAATGACTTTTCAGCTTCACAGTTTGAGTGTTTGGCACAGGCAAAGTCAAATATATCCTCATGGCAATAAACATATTTGGAAGGATATCAAATAATTTCTGAACATGCATGTATTTGTAAATCTCAAAGGGTCTTTTTTCTTGTAGATTGCATTCCTTGATAAAATAAGAAAAGTGCACTGCTTCACTTTTTATGCTATCTTCTAAGTCAGCAGGATATTTGTCAAGTAGCATTTGTACACTGTTTTCTTCTAACACTTCCTTACCTAGTTCTGATACAAAGCCAAATATTGTCATATGCAGCAATTCTTTTTTCAGTTCTACATCCAGACTGTCGATAATCACATTTAAAGTTTCAATTTCAAATTTTCTTTCACCAGTTAAAATGAAATCATCACTACCATCAAGGAATTTCTTCGTTTTGACTCTCTTTTCAAATGCGAATTCCATAATTTTAACTGACAGACTTTGCATTTCTTGTTTTATGTCTGTGCATTTCTCTCTTAATGTGGACACAAATGCATTCAACGATTTCAATAAATTAACAGCAGTAAATAAATCAAGCCCAGGTTCTTGGAGGTATGCACTAACGTGGGCGAATCTAGCCAGTACTTTGTTCCAAAGTACAGCCATAAATCCTGTCTCAAACTTAACCATTTTCTTCTTGAGGGATTTAGCTTCTGTTCTGCTTTCTGCATGTTCATTTTCATTGTCGGCTATTTCCTCAAGGCTGTCGATAATACGTTGGTAATTAACGTTAAGTGTTTTACATGCTTCAGCATGGCATGTCCACCTTGTATGACATAAGGATTTTAAGACTAGTAATCGGCTGCTCTCAGAATCTTTTTAATTCCTGCAGAGGATATCCCACCTATGCGATGACGCAACGAAAAATGAATACAACTTTTGTAAAAAACCGAAGCAACACTGCACAGCATGAACACCACAAAGATTTAAAGAATGACCGCTGCATGGTGAAAACAGTGCGACATCGCTGATCCTCTTAATGTGAGCTTGCAAGCCTTCATATTCACCTGACATGTTCTTGGCATTGTCGTAACTCTGCCCTCTGCAGAGTGTCATGTCAAGGCCCTTGTCAACAAGATACTTTGTTACATAGTCACATAGCCAGGGCCCGATTTACTACATGCGAGGCCCAGGGCACAAAACATTTCCGTGGTCCCCCTCCTTATTCTCTATCGACCAAATAATAGTCACTGTGTCCAGAGTAGCAGAATGTAGACGTACATGCGTACGCTGATAGTTTCGAAATCATTAGCAGGTTTGCAGATAGTTTTTGCATGTAGATTAAAAAAAATGTTAGGCCTATATACAGCAAGGATGTAAGGTCAGGTGATGCGTAACATCACAGCCTCTCCTTGACAAATGTCAACCCCGCCTTCTCGTGGTGCATCCTGTTCCCACTAAAGGGGCTCTGACGACCGCCCATAGCGGTATAACTATACCATCGGGATTAGAGGAAATTCTATCCCACACTCACCAACCCGCTTGGCCAGCGTGGTGAGTTATGGCCAAACCCCCCAAAAATGACTCCACAACTTAAATCTTGGCCCTCAGTCTCCGGCAGCTGGAATGTACCTGGCCAAGGCAGCGGCCAGTGCGACATGAAGGCAGAGGGTGCTAAGAATCCCCGGAGGACCGGACTAGGCTGCCATCTGATGCTGACCTTGGCTACGTACAACGGACGCTCCCTATCTTCTGATTCAAGGCTTCTTGAATTGGAAGAGGAACTACAAAGGATCAAGTGGGACATCGTGGGGCTAAGTGAGGTAAGGAGAAAAGGAGAAGATCTCATCGAACTGAAAAGTGGACATCTCTTCTACTATCGTGGGACAGATACTGGCAGAACTAGTGGTGTTGGATTTATAATAAACAAGAAACTGAAGGATAAAGTGGTAGAAGTTGAAAGTTCCTCTGACAGAGCTGCACGACTCGTTATCCAACTATCGAGAAGATACCAGGCTCAGATTATTCAAACTTATGCACCCACCACAAGTCATCCTGAAGAAGAAATTGAAGAATTTTATGAGGAAATTTGTCATCTAAATAATAAAGGTAAGCAGCACTTGAAAATAATTATGGGAGATTTCAATGCAAAAATAGGGCAACGGCAACAGAATGAAACTTCAGTAGGTAAATTCGGTCACGGCAACAGAAACCAGCGTGGAAATACTCTCGTTGAGTTTGCAGAGGCAGAAGGGTTTTACATCTTGAACTCCTTCTTCAAGAAAAAGCCACACAGGAAATGGACATGGAGACATCCAAATGGGACGACAAGTGAAATTGATTTTATTATGTGTAACAAAAAATTCGTCATAGAAGACTGCAGTGTGCTAAACAAGTTCAACACAGGTAGTGACCATAGATTGGTGAGATGTAAGATGCACCTCAACACTAAACTTGAACGTGGCAAGCTCACAAGACAAACAAAATCTATTGACATAACCAACCTTAAAAAACACCATAATACCTTCAAGTTGGAACTGAAGAACAGGTTCTCTGCTTTAGAAGGCCTAACATCGGAAGAAGTGGACATCTCTGAAGTTAACAGAAAAGTAACCAAAGCTCTTATGGAAACAGCAACAAAATTAACTGGGTCTAAGAACAAGTTGCATGTAAATAAATTATCAGGAAAAACGAAAATGTTGATGCAAAAAAGAAGAGAGATGAGGACAACTAAAGAAGATGTGACTTCCAAAGTTGAATATATGGAGCTATGCAAGACAGTACGAAAAAGTATCACTGAAGACGTAAAAAAATTCAACTGTGAACTAGTGAGGAAAGCAATTGAAAACAACCAAAGCCTAAAGATAGCAAAGGGACATCTCAGTAAGGGAAGAAAACAGATTATGGCACTGAGAAAAGAAGATGGTTCTGTAACAAGAAATAGAGGCGAAATTTTGACAAGAGTGAAAGATTTCTACTCCAAATTATATGAAAGGGATGATACATGCACTCCAGACATCGTGAAAGATACCAGTACCAGAGTTCCTCCAGTTTTTCCAGCAGAAGTTGCACATGCAATCAAGAACATGAAGCGGGGAAAAGCTCCAGGAGAAGATGGAATTACTGTAGACATCATACAAGAAGCAAGTGGAGAAATCGAAGCAGTACTCGCCCAAATTTTCACTCGATGCCTTAATGAAGGAAAGATTCCTGAGGATTGGAACACCGCTACAATGATCCTGCTACATAAGAAAGGTGACACTGAGGATCTCGGAAACTACAGACCTATCAGCCTCCTATCAGTAGTTTATAAAATCTTCACTAAAGTTCTTTCACACCGCTTGAAGGTAACACTGGACATGGCTCAACCGAGAGAACAAGCTGGATTCAGGAGTGGCTACAGCACAATAGATCATATCCATATGCTGAGAGAACTAATTGAAAGAGCGAGGGAATATGAACTTCCATTGTGCATGGCTTTTATCGATTATGAAAAAGCCTTTGATTCGGTGAAACCATCAGCAGTTACAATGGCTCTGAAAACCTGCGGTGTTGAAGATGCATACATTAATATTATTAATAACATCTATGAAAATGCAAGTGCAAAGATTCGGCTGTTTGAAAATACAACACACATAAAAATTGGAAAGGGAGTGAGACAAGGTGACACCATATCTCCGAAGCTCTTTAATGCCACATTGGAGGGTGTTTTTCAGTCACTGAGCTGGGAAAACAAGGGGATAAAGATTAATGGAGATTATCTAACCCACCTTCGTTTTGCTGATGACGTAGTCATTTTTGCAACTAGCCCATCAGAGCTGCAGAGTATGATCCAGGAACTTGCTGACAAGAGTAAAGAAGTGGGATTAAAAATGAACTTTCAGAAGACAAAAGTGATGTTCAATGCTTTTACAAGAAATGAAGATTTATCGATTGATGGAGAAAAGCTGGAAATAACAGACACGTACGTTTATCTTGGACAGCAGATATCAAGTGAGGGTCACATTGATGAAGAAATTAATCGGCGTACAAAACTTGCCTGGAGAGCTTTTGGAAGAAACAGCATAATTTTCAAGAGCAATATGCCATTATGTCTTAAAAGAAAAGTGTTTGATCAATGCATCCTTCCAGTGCTTACGTATGGTGCAAAGACGTGGACCTTAACTAAAAGAGACATACAAAGGCTGCAGAAAACTCAAAGCAGCATGGAGAGGTGCATGCTTGGTGTAACCAGGAGAGATAACAAGAGGAACTCGTGGATCCGAAAAATGACAAGAGTGGAAGACATCATGATCAAAGTTAAATCCCTGAAATGGCAATGGGCTGGACATACTGCCAAAAGGACAGACCATCGATGGACAGCCGAAATTTTAGATTGGATTCCAAGGGACAGGAAAAGACCCAGAAGAAGACCACATGGGAGATGGGTGGATGAAATTCGAAAGTATGTGGGGGTGACATGGAGGACACTGGCACAAGACAGACCGTTGTGGAGGAAACTTGGGGAGACCTTCGTCCAGCAGTGGATTGATAATGGTTGACAATGATGATGATGATGATGATATACAGCAATTAAAACACTTACTCAACGCTTCACTCAGATTAATATACTTAATTCTATTTTAACTGAAGAACTTAATTATTTTTCACATCTTCTGAGTTCTTTTGTTTTTACAGACATTTCTGGCCTCTAGATTTTATCAAGGCCTGTTCTCAATTTATACAAACTGTACTAAAAGTTTTGTTTACACAGAATTTAAATTTTATTGCCAGGTTCCTCTTTCAGTTGCCAATTAAATACAAATATTTCCTTATGCATTTTGTAAGTCCAGTATTTTTGAATTAACTTGTTGAAAATCACATTTATAATTTTTGAAGGTTCATTGATAAGACTGTTTTTCTGGATATAAAAACTTTCTTTAATTAATCTCTTGTTTTTATGAGGTTCGTAGTCCAATATTTTAATATTTTGCCATAAAAGTCCATTTTACACACATGCTGCACATTCAATTAGAATGTACTATTTTGTCCTTATTGGAATCTGTAATGTTCTAATAATTATTTGTTGTATTAATTTTCCTTTAAATTATCTTATTCTATTGTTATCATGGTTTGCCGGTTGGCAGCGAGTTTTCTGTTTCAATAGCTGTGTACGCAGATACATTTTATTTTTATACAACTCTGGCTGTGCTTGGGACAACTGGTTGATCAGTAGTTTGTGGTGTTAATGACCCCCATAGACTCTAATTATAACAATATATCTATGACAAAATTAATGGACATCTTAATTTTAGTGAATATTGTGGTCTTGCAATGTACTGATTCTTGCGTCTAGAACATGAGAACAATGCATCCAACAAAAAATGTGAACTAAAACAAGAAAAAAAAATCCATGGTGACCTCCACTGGACTTCCTCATAAATAGAGATGTGAAACTGCATAAACAATTGAAAAAGTGCTATGGGAACTCCTACTTCCAGCTTCCCGGTTTCTACCAAGATCAAATCAGCGCATCATGATCAACATATCAGAAAACTGCAAAACATAAAATTTTGTGTTGATGAGGAAGAGTCTGAGTTACACAAAAAAATAATAAAAATAATAACAAAACAAAAAACATAATAATAATAATCTGAAAAGCTGAGGGGAACACCTAGTCCGGTTCAATTTTTGGTAAATGTGTTGTACTTTGGCGTCCTAAATTATTTGGTCAGAAAAGTTGTAAAATAAAAAAAAAGCATATTAAAGATTTTTACCGAAAAACTTACCTCCGAGTAGTCCAAGTAGGATGAGTAAACACACGCTGCGGCGACGACCTGAAGCGTTGCTCCGTTGAAAGGAAGGTTTGCTGCGGCTGGGAATTCATGGGCAGAAGAGTACAACAGGAATCAGGTACGCTCTTGTCAGAAAAGAGTAACAGAATATACTGCTACGCTAAAGAATGTAGTTTGTAATTTCTGTCTCACTTTTTAAAAAAACATGCAGAGACTGTCTTCGTTCTTTGGCATGTAATTCCGTGATACAAAATAGTAAGTATGCACTTGCCTTTCTTGTTTCTAGAAAAGCGTTAGAGTAGGTGTCGCATTCTCTTTAACGGAAGTTAGATGGCAAGTCTCAAAGTGAAAGTTTAATTACTAAATAAAAAAAAAGCTTCCATGGAGAAATGAATTCATACATTCAGCATCAAAGAATCCCATGTGAAAAAAACAAGAAACTGTCCGATTGCGATGTCAAGAACTGACACCGAAATTAACTATTTTCTGTAGCGTAGCACTACACTCTTTCCTGACAACAGCGTACCGGTTCCTGTTGTACTATTCCGCCTGTGAATGTCCTGGCTGCAGCGATACTTCCTTTCAACGGAGCACAGCTTCATGTCAACGCCTCAGCGTTGTTTAAGGCCTCCTGCAGTGTCTGCTGACTCGTCATACTTGGAGTTCAAGTTTTTTCGGTAAACATCTTTAATATTCATTCTAACGATGAAATGTTTTCACCATTTCCCCTTAAATTGCATATTTTAGAATCTGTACGTCACACTTTTTAGAAATTTTACAACTTTTCCGACCAAATAATTTACTACGCTAAACTACACATATACCCAATTTTTACCAAAATCTAATGAGCACATAATGACATGAATGTATAAATTGTCCAATGTCAAACAAAACCGACAATACGATGACAAAGTGCTGTGTTTGGACACCAGATTTTTTATTTGTAATAACTCGGTTACTATTCTTTATTTTTAGGAATGAATAAAAACAATTAAAAATTTACCTCCTATATCAGGACGAAACAGTTGGGTTGAATATTTTTCTTCTCAATTTCCTAGATGCAAAGTCATGTATAAGAGAATCATACATTAAAGACTGTGTCACATCACTCTCCAAAGACAGCAGAGCTAATGATGCCAGTTTCGTTTGTCGCATGGTTGATGGTAAGGGATTTTTAAGTCTTTTCAGCAAAGAAAATGATCTCTCACTTGTACAATTTGAAATCGGTAATGTCATGAACATTCTAAGTGCAGTCTCAGTGTTCGGAAATGTGGCTTCTAAATTGTTTACCTTCAAAGTTTGCAGCATCTGGGGAATGGTTGCATGCTCCCCCATCATTGAGGAGAATTGCAAAAACTCATCTGCAAACTGGTCATCAAGGTCATTGTTATAGTATTCCTGCAATGCTTTTGCCTCTTCAAAAATTTCAGAACTTGATTTTTTTTGTAAAAAATTCAAATTTTTTCATTATATTTTCATAAGCACTTTTTCTGCTTGAAAGCTGAGTGACTAAAGCATCACAAAGCACACAATAAACTTGAGTTCTACATATATCCCTTGCACTGAGTTCTATATGTCCAATGTTACATTCATCTAGGTGTTTATTCTTGTGCACCTTCTTTCTTCGGAAATCATGACCATGGTATTGCACATTTTCAGACACTAATGTTTTAGCTTCCTCTTCATAGACTTCAAAATATTCCCTCACGAACTGAATGAATTCAATTAACGACAGGAAAATTTTAGGTACTTCAGAAATATTTTCTTTTGGATTCTGGCAAGTTTGATTTGCACAGTTTAATCTCTGAAGTATTGTGTCCCAAACTACTGTGCTGATCGATATTTCCATTGTTCTCATTTTCTTCAGCAGTGATTTTGCTTCATCTCTTGTCTGTGGAGAATCATCTACATTTTTTGACAGAAATACTAAAACTTTCTCTATTTTACGATAATTTTCCTCGCTGATCGTATATCTGCAGCATCTGCACACCATCTGGTAACTGAGCGACTCTTCAGTGTGAGTGATGAATTTCCATGTGCTTCCTGGACTTTCTCCAGAAGCATCTTCCAACGGTGAGTTGATGCAGAAAAAAAGTATAGAGTTTTTGCAAAAATGTGAAAAAAGAGAGAACTTTATCACAACTATCTATGCTATTCACACCAACTAAATTTAAAGTGTGAGCAGAACATGGCACATATTCCGCTAGTGGATTGATTTCCCTAATGCGTGTTTGAACACCAGAATACTTACCAGACATGTTGCTGGCATTGTCATAGCTTTGGCCTCTGACATTCATAATATCCAAGCCAGCCTCCTGTAGAAAAGATATCATGGTATTTGTAATGTTTTCTGCAGTATGTCCATGGAATGGAATAAATGTCAAAAACCGTTCTTTTGCTTCACAATCTTTGTTGACATACCTTATGATAAAAGCCAGTTGATCTATGTGTGTAATGTCTGGAGTGGAGTCAACTATAACAGAAAAATATTTTGACATTTTTATTTCATCAGTGATGGCATTAAAAACACGTACAGCCATTAATTCAACAAATTCATCTACACATGTTGAAGATAAGTAACTGGTGTTACCACTTCCTGGATTCCCACAGTTTTCCAAGTGTTGAGCAAAGAATGGATCAAATTCTGCAATTAATTCTAAGCAGCTCAGGAAATTTCAATTCTGAACTGATCCAATTGTTTCATCATCACCATACATTGGCAACCCACGAACTGAGAGATACTTAACTGTTGCAACAACTCTATGCAAAACATCTTGCCAGTACTTGGATTCATTCCGATACTGCATAACTATCTGACAGTCAATGCGTGCAGAAGCAGTCATGCGTGATGAATAGTCACATACTGTTTGCCTGTGTATGTGTGAATTTTCATGCTCTGTAAGACGTTCACTTGCATGCTTCCAGTCAGAAAAACCTGTGGATCCTAATGCTGTAGTGCTCCTAGCATACAATTTGCATATCCAGCAGAATAGTAAACAAGTTGATGGGGATAAAAGAGTCCAGTCGCATTTTACCTTCTCATTATTTTTTTATTCTGAAAAAATTACCTTCTGTTAGAAAACGTTTTTTTACCACATATATCCTTCCCTGTGAATTCCAGCAACTTCAAATCTTATACTGGTGGATTGCTCAAAAAGCATTCGCGCATTTCTTCTGTAATTTCTCCCCATAAGACAGGATCCACTGCATTCATTGTGGAACTTGTGCTCTCTTCATTAGATGAATTCAAAAGATTTCCCAAATTAGGAGCATCTGTGATGTTAGATGATTCTGAAGTCAGATTACTGGCTTCCAAAGACAAATTACGCTCAAGAGACTCACCAGTAGTAAAATTAGATGAATTTGTAGAACGTTTGGGACCAAGTGAAGTATCCAATTTTTAATGGCAAAACGTTCAATGCTACCATGCTGCAGGTCATTATCCTTCAGTTTCAATTGTTTGGCTTTCCGTTTAGCACTGCCTGATAAGTATGTACGTTTTGACATAATTTAACTGTTAAATAATTCAACTTAAATATATTGTTACAACTAACTAAATTTGGTTATATATAAAATTAACAAATATTCAACATTCCATCAGACTACAAGAAACGCAACGCAAAATACAACCAAGCCTTCGTGGTTACAGTTACGACAACGACAAGCCATGTGCAGGAAGTTGAATGATCAGTTGAGTTTAGGTGCGTTCGGAAAAGCAAGAAAAGGCACGTGAATCAATGGAAGCGATCCTCCTTCTCAATGGCCATCTGAAGGTTATTAAACCACTGAAAGTCATTAATGGCCACGTGTTTACGTAAATACTCATGAGCATGCAAAAGTAAAAATAATAAATTTTGAATATACACACACAAAATTCCCATTAACTAAGTACACGTTTAATTCAAATTTGGGGGCCCCCAAAATCGGGGGCCCTGGGCACGTGCCCCGTGTGCCCTCCCGTAAATTAGGGCCTGCACATAGCCTTTACCCACATAGCTTTGAATGGGTATAAATGTCAAGAATCGTTCATAAACATGTCCTTCAAAACAATACCGGCCGCCCCGGTGGCGCAGTGGTCTAAGGCGCTGGCCTATGATCATTCGTCCGTAAGAGGTCCGGGTTCGAATCCCGGTCAGGCATGGATGTTGTGTTTGTCTTACGGCACTGGCTCTCTCCCTTCCCTGGAACCAGTGACCCTAAATTAGGGACGGGCGACTGCTTATAGTCCATTGAGTTGCTCACGGTGGTCGTTAAACCTCCAATAAAAAAAAACAAAAAAAGCAATACCGTATAACAACGGAGAGCTGATCAATATGTGAGGCATCAGGAGTTGAATCTAATAACAGTGCCCGTTCAAAGGCTTGTTGCTGCTCAGCGATAGTCGGTCAGTTCTTCAGGCTCTTGCATCCTTATAACACAAATCGCCGGATATTATAGTTCAGCTCCCCTACGATGAGATAGTGATAACCTGGTGTCCTGCTCACTTGGGACTTTTGGCAAACGAAGCTGCGGGCTTTGCTGCTCGTCTTGGTCAAATTGCTTGTGCCTCGTTGGTCTCTACTGTTACAGCCTCCGATGCTCTGCTTGCTGTAGAGGATCCTTGCATCACGACGAATCGGCGTTAGCACGCACTCGTTCTGGTTAGGTGGACCTGTTCCTCTACATCAGCTTTCAGCACCTGTGGTCCAGTGAACATGGTTTGAAGGCGTCATGGGCGATTATAATTCAGCAACTGCGGTCGAATACGGCACCACTAAAAGACTTTCTGTTCCTGATTCGGCGCTGGAGTACCGAAACATGCTTTTGTGGTTCCCTTCCAGAGAGTCTCACATTTTTTTTTTTTTTTATTGGAGGTTTAACGACCACCGTGAGCAACTCAATGGGCTAGAAGCAGTCGCCCGTCCCTAATTTAGGGTCACTGGTTCCAGGGAAGGGAGAGAGCCAGTGCCGTAAGACAAACACAACATCCATGCCTCACCGGGATTCGAACCCGGACCCCTTTTGGACGAATGATCAGAGGCCATCGCTTAGACCACTGCGCCACCGGGGCGGCAGTCTCACATTACCTCTCTTCATGTTTAGCATCTCCCCCCCCCACACCGATGGCGCAGTGGTGTAAGCGATGTCTTCTGATCATTCGTCCGAGATGGGTCTGTGTTCGAATCCCGTGAGGCGTGTTTGTCTTACGGCAGTGGCTCTCTCCCTTTCCTGGAACCAGTGACCTTAAATTAGGGACGGGCGATAGCTTATATCCCATTGAGTTGCTAACGGAGGTCCTTAAACCTCCAATCAAAAATAAAATGTTCTGCATTCAGCGCTTATCGAAGGATCTGCTTTGTGCGGCACATCATTCCCGTGAGAATCCTCGACTTATCACGGGTTCACGAATTATTGGACTTCCAGGACGTCTCAGTGGCGAAACGTAAAGTGCGGGTATTAGAAAAGTTTATTGTGCTCACCAAACGTTTCATTTCTGAGATGCAATATCCTGCACGTGCTGCTGTGAGGCACCAACCTCGTCTATAGGCCTCACATCCCCATCTAAAAAAAATGATAAAAAAAAATTATGATTGCAAATGGCGCCGCGCATCAAGCATTGACAGATACGCGAAGGTATATAATTGATCTTTTTGTGCTGTAAAAAAAAAATTGACCCCGTTTTAAACGTCCTGCTTTACATCTCAATTATGCAAGTACCCAAATACAAGACAGTCAAGACTGGAAGTGGGAAATAAAACGCATGCCCGCTTATTTATAGAAATGTCTGTGGGGGAATTAAATTCTAAAACTGTTCCTATAAAAATTTTGAATATCCTGATGTCGTTTCCTATTTTCGGTATTTTTCTCCAAAATTTGTTTTCACGGTGTGTGTCAGTTATAAGTTGCTTTTTTTTTCATTGATAGTTTGTGCCATTTTGTACTTAACAAAATACTTAAATCCGCAATGCTTAACAGGAGGTTAAGAAATTCAAGTTTTTTAACACCTTGATGTACAAGGTTTCAATTTCAGAAAGTCTTTTTTTAATATCATGGAAGGTGCCCTGTTTTTGCTGTCTTAAATTATTAGTGTGGCTATGTTGCAAATTTATAAAATCCAGAAGTTTGCCATTATGGAGTCCAGAATTAAATTTGTTATGGAGAATCAACTCAAAACTCAATTGTAAAGAAAGTGAATAATGAAGATAATGTATTGCACCTTATTGACATAACAGAAGGTCCTCATGACTGTGATGCTTTCAAGACATCAGCAAAATTACACAGAAATAAAATTCCATCCAATGTGATGTGTGTGGCAAGAAATTAAAACTGAATATCAATCCTCCAGGGCACATCCAGATGGATACAAGGGAGAATGCCCACCAGAGTGATGTATGCTTCAATAAATTTACTATTAAAAGTAGTCATTTGCAGCATACGCTCATTCATTCTGCTGAAACATCTTATAGATGTGATATATGTTCCAAGCAATTCACACGGAAAAGTCACCTTTTACAGCATATGCATATTCATACTGGTGAAAAACCTCATCAGTGTGCTGCATGTTCCAAAGAATTCATCCAGAGAGGTGCCCTTTCTAGGCATATGCTTATTCATACTGGTGAAAAACCTCATCAGTGTGATATATGTTCCAAACAATTCTCACAGAAAACTCACCTTTCTAAGCATATGCTTCTTCATACAGGTGAAAAACCTCATCAGTGTGGCATATGTTCTAAGCAATTTGCACGGAGTGGTAGCTTTTCTGAGCATATGCTGCTTCATACTGGTGAGAAACCTCATCAGTGTGGTGTATGTTCCAAGCAATTCACACGGAAAACTCACCTTTCTAAGCATATGCATGTTCATACAGTTGCAAAATCTCATAACTGTGCTGTGTGTTTCAAGCAGTTTGCACGGAAAAGTCAACTTTCTAATCATATGCTTCTTCATACTGGTGAAAAACCTCATCAGTGTGATGTATGCTTCAAGCAGTTCAGACACAGACGTAGCCTTTCTAACCATATGCTTCTTCATACTGGTGAAAAACCTCATCAATGTGATGTCTGCTCCACGAAATTCACTCAGAAAGATAGCCTTTCCAAACATATGCTACTTCATACAGGTGAAAAATCTCATCAATGTGGTGTATGTTTCAAGAAATTTAGACACAGATGTAGCCTTACTAAACATATTCTTCTTCATACTGGTGAGAAACCTCATCAGTGTGATGTATGCTTCAAGCAGTTCAGACACAGGTGTAGCCTTTCTAAGCATATGCTTCTTCACACTGGTGAAAAACCTCATCAATGTGATGTATGCTCCAAGAAATTCAGTCAGAAATATAGCCTTTCCAAACATATGATGCTTCATACAGGTGAAAAACCTCATCAATGTGATGTGTGTTCCAAGAAATTCTTACAGAAAGGTCAACTTGTAGTACATATGCTTCTGCATACTGGTGAAAAACCTCATGCATGTGATGTGTGCTGTAAGAAATTCACTGAGAAAGGTAACCTTTCCAAACATATGCTGCTTCATACAGGTGAAAAACCTCATCAATGTGATGTGTGTTCCAAGAAATTCATACAGAAAGGTCAACTTGCAGTACATATGCTTCTGCATACTGGTGAAAAACCTCATGAATGTGATGTGTGCTGTAAGAAATTCACTGAGAAAGGTGGCCTTTCTAAACATATGCGTCTTCATACAAAATAAATAGAAATACTGATATGTGCTTGAAGATATTTTCAAAATGAAAAATTTTATGAAGCATATGTGCACTGATAAATTTCTCTAACACTGAGGAATCTGCATCGTAAAGGTTCCAAATGAAAATATATATATTTTTTTACATAGCATGTTTTAGCAATTGAAATCTAGCTTTAAAATCTCAGATATTTCTGCTATAAAGTTTGTTCATGAATGTTGTAACAAAGTGAAACATTCTGTTGCAACAATTATTTTCATCATTTTTTATGCCATGGCCCCCAAACACCTACACTGTTTTTCTGCTGCATCCATAAGGAGAAATAAAATTTTTAGAATTGGGTTTTACACTGGCTATATTGTACCTGTTTTACAGATTACACAGCAAAACAAAGTGTACATTTATTAAAAGTTAGGTCATTTAAAATTGTGGCTTATTAGTTTTATGTGGTTACTTATTTAGAGTTTTATGGTAATGGAACTGGAAAGGTTACTAGTTTAAAGGTAAATGTTGAACAGCATGCTTCTGAACATCTGGGTTAAAAGGCAAGATTTTAGGTTGCAGCTCTGGCTCAATGTTATGTTTGCTCTTGTATTTATTATTTCTATGCTCAAAAACCTGAAAGTGTAGATTCACACAGTTATGAGGGGGCATTAAGGTATCAAGTATTTTGTGGCTTTTGCAGAAACTCAATGCAAATTGCAGCAAAAGTCTGGCTAACTACTGAAGAAAGTATTATCTTCAAACAGGAACTGCAATTATAGACATCTCCAAATTATGGTTTTTCTTTTTCTGTGGAATAAGAGGAATTAATATGTAGATTTTCAGGTAGCACCCCTACCTTTCCTCAGGACTACAACTATAGTCTGAGGATTCACAAGATAATTCGAGGAGCTGAGCTACTTCATTGCATGGAAGTTGAGTTTCTCAGAGACAGTTTTTCATCCAAATTTTCATTTCATCGGAAGATAGGAAATAGTCTCTTAATTGAACCAGCAGTGACTTCATGTGTTCCTTCATGCAGTCAAGAATATTACAGAACTTTTTGCCAGGGAAGTCATTATGGAAAGAGAAGATATCATGTATTTGTTGTTGACAAAGTGCTGAGTCCAGGTATTTGACTTTTTAATTGGCTGCTTTTACTTGTGTGCATAAAATATAGTTGCACTGGAGTCTTGAATTAAGTGCATTTAAGAAGGTGAAAATATCTGCTAGAATCATGAAAGAAATACAGGATTACACCATATAATACAAATTTTGAAGATGACAATCTGATTTTTGGTGTAAATGCGACAAGGATGGTAAGTCAGATAATATCTGAAAACTTCAAAATTTCATCATCCTGGAGCGGGACTCGAACCCGCGTCTCCCAGATAGTGCCCGGGTATGCTACCCACTACACTACCCAGAACGACCAAGTCTCAAGTTTCCGATTAATTTGAATATAACCATCACGGAAACTTGAGACTTGGTCGTTCTGGGTGGTGTGCCGATTAGCATACCCGGGCGCTATCTGGGAGACACGGGTTTGAGTCCCTTTCCAGGACGATGAAATTTTCAAGTTTTCGGATATTATCCGACTTACCATCCTTGTCACATTTACACCAAAAGCCAGATCTTCAAAATTTGTATCTGCTAGAAGTCGCTCAATCTTTTAACAAATCTGAAAGAGCAGCACTTCTTCATCGTGTAGCTCAAACAGAGAAGTCAGAAATCTACCTCTAGACAACCACTAGATTCAGAGGGACAGCAAGTTTTTATTATCGTTCCCCAGCATGTGAAGATGATGTTGCAAGACTGAGACTTAAAAAAAATTTACGATTTTTACTGATTTATCTTAGATTTATGCCATTCTGTGTACAGCCAGTACACTAGAGTGTATTATGCAATGTGTCCATTGAGCAGAAGGTGCTACTGATAGAATTCATGAAACAAACCCCATGTACATCTGCTTAGTACCATCTGTACAGACACCAGCATATTTGGCCCATTTGCTTTTATTTTGGAGAACAAAACTTCAAGTTTCTGCATGTGTGTGCAAGTGCAAGTTTATACAAAACAATAAATCATGTAGTATCTAAGAAGTGCTACTAAAGTTGCATTGACTACAATATCAATACTGCGCCCCAATTGAAATATAGAGTGCAGCCCTGATGGCGCAGTGGTCTAGCGATGGCTTATGACCTTTCGTCCGAGAAGGGTCCGGGTTCCAATCCCGGTCGGGTATGGATGTTGTGTTTGTCTTACGGCACTGGCTATCTCCCTTCCATGGAACCAGTGGCCCTAAATTAGGGATGGGCGACTGCTTATAGCCCATTGAGTTGCTCACGCTGGTCGTTAAACCTCTAATCAATCAATGGATGTTGTGTTTGTCTTATGGCACTGGCTCTCTCTCCCTTCCCTGGAACCAGTGGACCTAAATTAGGGACGGGCGACTGCTTATAGCCCATTGAGTTGCTCACGGTGGTCGTTAAACCTCCAATCAATTAATGGATGTTGTGTTTGTCTTATGGCACTGGCTCTCTCTGTTCCTTCCCTGGAACCAGTGGACCTAAATTAGGGACGGGCGACTGCTTATAGCCCATTGAGTTGCTCACGGTGGTCGTTAAACCTCCAATCAATTAATGGATGTTGTGTTTGTCTTATGGCACTGGCTCTCTCTGTTCCTTCCCTGGGACCAGTGGACCTAAATTAGGGACGGGCGACTGCTTATAGCCCATTGAGTTGCTCACGGTAGTCGTTAAACCTCCAATCAATTAATGGATATTGTGTTTGTCTTATGGCACTGGCTCTCTCTGTTCCTTCCCTGGAACCAGTGGACCTAAATTAGGGACGGGCGACTGCTTATAGCCCATTGAGTTGCTCTCGGTTGTCATTAAACCTCTAATCAATCAGTGGATGTTGTGTTTGTCTTATGGCACTGGCTCTCTCCCTTCCCTGGAACCAGTGGCCCTAAATTAGGGACAGGCGACTGCTTATAGCCCATTGAGTTGCTCACGGTGGTTGTTAAACCACCAATCAAAAAAAAAAAAAAATGAAAATGTAGAGCGGTCACTGTGATTCGACTGCCCTATCCAAATTTATTCCTCATTTCCCATCATCTCAACAATTCTTGATCAGTTTTGTCAGAAATGATACTGCACACAGGTTGTTTCAAATATTTGTCACTCATTATCATTGTTATCAACATATATTCATACAGCATTGCAAATGTCACTTAGCTGCTTTATTAACGTGCTATTTAGACGTAATCTGCATTTTTGAGGTTACTCACCTTTATACCAAAAATCTTTTAGGAGGTTTTCATCTCTACACATTTCCAACACGTATTTTTCTTAGTTACGTCGTGGTTCAAGCCCCCCCCTCTTTTTCAAGTCACACAGACTTCGTTTCTTCCCCCATTTTCTCTCTCTTTCCCCAATGACCAAATGCAGATTCATTTAGGGAGTTGAATTATGTATACCTGTGGTTGATTATTTTGAATCTGCATTTGGTCATTGGGGAAAAAAGAGAAAAAGGGAGAAGAAACAAAGTTTGCGTGAGTTGAAAAAGACGAGGTTTTTTTGGGGGGGCTTGAACATGACGTAACTAAGAAAAATACGTGTTGGAAGTGTGTAGAGACGAAAACCTCCTAAAAGATTTTTGGAGTAAAGGTGAGTAACTTCAAAAATGTAGATTATGTTATCAACATGTTAGCCACAGGAATATTAAACCTTAACCACTCGTGTGAGGATCACCGCCTTTTTACCCACAATGAAGTTACCAGCTATGAAGCCGAAATGTTTCATTGTGAGAACCAAAACAGTGTTCTTAACCATTTTTCATAATTCTGGGGCATCAGAATTTGTTTAAAAAATTCTACTAGCTTGTTTACTGCATATCATAGATTTAATTTCAACATGTGTTTTCAATTAGTTTTAATTTCAACATGTTTAATTTTTAAAAAAATATCATTAGATGAAAACACATGTTGAAATTAAACCGTTTAATTTCAAAATGTGTTTTCAATTTGGAAGGCTTCATGGATTCCATTCATAGAACTTCAGCACAGAGAACACACTGGTTTTCCTCACCATGTTTGTCTATAATAATAGACATAGACTTTAAATGTTTAAGACCTCTATTCATTGGTAAGGTGTGTTTTAATGAACACCATTTCAGCCACAGATCGGTTTTACAGAGGCACACAGAATTAAAACATAGTATAGTATAATTTTAACTTATGTCTGAATTATTCAGGGGAATACATAAAGACCCACAACTGATGCCCGTTTCCATTATATGAAGGCTGTCAGTATGGCTTCTAGTATCAAGGTTTTGAAAAATGTTCTGTAAATACACCAAGAATGTTTACAACACGAGCATGTCGATTTCCGTTTAGTTGGCATAAGAGTACAAACTACAAAAACTAGCTTTCACCACCGAAGACGGGAGGCTTCATCAGGATAATGTTTACAAGGTTGAGTAAAATCTTTACTTAACCTTGTAAACATTAGCCTTAGTGAAACCTTTACTCGACCTTGTAAACATTAGCCTTAGTGAAACCTTTACTCGACCTTGTAAACATTAGTCTTAGTGAAACCTTTACTCGACCTTGTAAACATTAGCTTGATGAAGCCTCCCGTCTTCGGCGGTGAAAGCTAGTTTTTTAGTTTGTACATTTATGCTAATTAAACGGAAATCGACAGGCTCCTGTTGTAAATGGCTTCTAGTGTTTGTTATTTCCATACAATTGAATGAGGTAAGGAGGAGAAAAGATCAAACGACACTAGTAGAGCTTCAGCATTTCATTCTTGACAATTCCACCTGCACTCTCCTGCTCAACAGTGGAAACAGTCTGCTTCTACAGAGTGTATACTAAGCTAGAAATTGTACCTCTGCCTAATCTCAATGCTTTCAATCATTAAAACAAGAGTAAAGGCCTGAGTTTTGACAGCATTAGTTCATGGAATTACTTTATTTTTATAATCGCCCAACGTTTAAAAAAATGTCAAATTTCTGTTTACTATTTTTTAAAATATCTGGTACATTGCAGACTACAAATTGCAACCTACTGCTTTGAAAGATTGTCACACTCCTTTTTACAAATTCTATGTACTGCAGTGCATTCGTTTTTGCATTTTACTTTGTGTTCCTAAAGAAATAAACATATTTCACATTGAGAATATCATTTCACATGTTATTTCATAAAATATATGTCGTGCTTATGGGTCAACTTTTAGAAACCCATGGAGTGCTGGAGTTTTGCACATGAACCCTGATGAGTGTTCAAGCTGTGAAGAGAAGTCCAGTGTGTCTTTAAGTTGTGAAAGAAATCCCATAGGTGCCTGAGCTATTTACTGTACAGACACCCACCATGCATATATAAAATGACTGTAAGATGCTAATCGTATACTATTTAATCATATAATTTAATCAGTGATGAGTTTTGAAAATTGAAATGCAGATATGTAATTATGTGCACTCCTAATTTTTCTTCTGCACATTTTACATTTATGCACTTCTGCTGTTATGTAATTTTTGAGAGGAGAGGGGGACCTTTTATTGTTATCAGTGACTTAATGTGTGCCTGAGCCCCGAGCACCCACATAGTTAGTGCCTATAGAAGACACGTGTGCAGCACTTTTTCATAATGAATGGGGTGCTTCCACTAAAAGTCTCCTACTGGGAGATTTCTTATCAATGACTAAATGGGTTCCTGAGCCCTAGAGCACCCACGTAGTTAGTGCCTATGCAAGACAGGTCTGCAGCACTTTTTCATAATGGATGGGTTGCTTCCACTAAAAGTCCCATACTGGGAGATTTCTTATCAATGATTTATTGGGTGCCGAACCCCAGAGCACTGACATAATTCGTACCTATGGAAGATAAGTCTGCAGCATTTTTCACAATGGATGGGTGCTTCTACTAAAAGTCAGATACCGAGATATTTCTTGTTAGATTTCAAAGATTTATGGAATTTCTGAAGGGATTTTTTTTTTCAGCCTTTACTTTATTTTTTCGGTAAATGCATGTGACCCTTTGGAAAATTTCAATTTGCCTGTAGAGTTCCTGATAGCTGGCATCCATGATGTCCAGCTTTGATCTGCAGGTCAGCCGGGAGCTATTTGTTTACATCTGACAATCGTAGGAGGCAGTTATTGTCCAAAGGTCAAGAATTGTTTACTCTATTTTTAGAAAGCATTATTGTGCTGTGATTGATGCAATAGTAAGAAATAAATTTAGTCCAAATCTGTTTAAAAAATGTAAACTAAAGAACAGTTTAGTGACTCCTTTTGGTAGTTGTACTACAACCCTACCACATGCAGCTCGTGACTGTGAAGTGGTGATATTAAAGATAATAACTGTCACGACAGTTTGATATAAATAAATTAGATGTTTGATTTCCTGTAGGGCATGCTCAGCAAATTTCTGATAAATCTGTATAAATACAAAAGCATGTTAAAAGCTGGTTTTGGCATAACAATGTTTATTTAAGTACGATGCCAACAAAATTTCTAAAATGAATGTAATAGGTTACTTAGAATTTGTAGAAACTGGTGTGTGTATCTTCTAAAATATGTCCCAATATTCTTCTAAACTGAAATTAAAATAGAAGCATCTTTTAAACAATTTTCCCTTAATCTGAGACACATATCCAGAATTTCTGTTGTGTGTGTGTGGATGGGTGGGTGAGGTGAGTCTGGACCCTAATCAAGTTCCAAAGAAATTGCACATGGGTGTGTCCATACATGAGTGTGTGTCCATACACGCATGTATGTACATGTATATGTGTGTGCAATAAATTGTTTTTCTGGTTCTATGAATCCACAGAGAAAAAAACAGGTATTTCTTCACACCTTTCAAGAGTTGTTCTCTGCTTTCTGCTTACTAGTAATTCAATTAATGTTAATAATTTTGTTCAAGACTATTTTATATGAAAAGGAGATCAATGAAGTTAAAAGAAAATTACTTTGCTTATCATATAAATTTAGAGTGGTAGATAGTTACACCAATTTGATAATTTGAAAACGCTCATGTTTTAATGCATTGGTTTTGCAATTATTCAATAGTAATTCTTGTGCTACTACAAAAAAACTGCTGTATTTATCCATGTACAATACGCATAGGCACATAACACTCATCCTAATTTTAAGAAGGAAGTTTGAGTAAAAAAAAAACTTAAATTTAAAATTATAAATGACTTGGAAGCTCTGAACTTTTTTAGATAACTCAGCACATATTTATTAATATTTACAGCACTTATAAGGCAAATAATACGAAAGAAAAAGCATCTTTTGAAGATGACAATATGTTTTTGGTGTAAACATAACAAAGATGGCAAGTCAGATAATATCCGAAAACTTGAAAATCCCGTCGTTCTGGAGCGGAAATCGAACCCGCGTCTCCCGAATAGCGCCGAGTATGCTAACCACTACGCCACCCAAAACGACCAAGACTCAAATTTCCGATAAATTTGAATATAACCAACTCAGGATTCACTAGTTGTCATCCTTGTCATATTCACACTAAAAACAGATTGTCATCTTCAAAATTTGTATTGTATGGTGTAATCCCATGTCCCATTCATGATTTATCTGCCCCTCCGGGCAATCACAGGATATGATTCTTAACCACCAGATTCTTTTTTTTTATTATTGGAGGGTTTAACGACCACTGTGAACAACTCAGTGGGCTATAAGCAGTCGCCCGTCCTTAATTTAGGGTCACTGGTCCCAGGGAAGGGAGAGAACCAGTGCCGTAAGACAAACACAACATCCATGCCTCACCGGGATTCGAACACGGACGAATGGTCATAAGCCAGCGCTTAGACCACGGCGGCACATCCAGATCGCTAAACATGAATGCCGGTTGCTTCGACTAGCAAATCCTGTGTTGGTTGTACTGAAATTAATCGGAAACTTGAGGCTTGGTCGTTCTGGGAGGCGTAGTGGCTTGCATACTCGGGCGCTATCCGGAAGATGTGGGTTCGATTCCTGCTCCAGGAGGATGAAATTTTCAAGTTTTCGGATATGATATGACTTGCTATCCTTGTCATATTTACACCAAAAATGGATTGTCATCTTCAAAATTTGTATTGTATGGTGTAATCCCGTATTCCATTCATGAAAAAGCATCTGTTGGAACGAAAAACTTAGATATTAGACCTGTTACAAAATTTTTAATCAGAATCACTGCTATCTTGGAAATGATGGAACTCTTCGTCTTCAAATCTATCTTCAAAATCAAGCTCAACTCTGCTGCTTTCACTGCTACTGTCTTCATAAATCAATTTGTCCTCTTTAGCATCTGAAGCGTTGCTTATGTCACATTTCTTAAAAGATTTGATAACAGGGCTGGAAAAATAAGCTCCAAATTTAGGAGCCAAGTGAAACGAAAGCAAATTTCAAAATATCATGCTCAAACGCAATGCGTGATGATGATGTCGGAACAAAGAGTGATAATATAAGTATATTAAGCACTGCCTGTTACCCAAATTACTTATTACTAAATGAATTTCCAATTTGGTCTATAAATCTCAGGGTTCTATAGTTTTGATGAAAATCTAAGCATAAAAAAGAATGTGATATTCGAGGGTAACTAATACAGGTTTCTGTTATTGTACAACACAAATTAGAAAATCATAAAAATGGCAGTTTAAGGAAGTTACCTTTTAAAATTTCCTGATTTTTAAATACACTGACGGAAAAAAAAAATCCCAATACCAAGAAGGGGTTGTGTTAGATAAACGACAGTTGGTAGGTGGTGAGAGTACATCTGTAAGATGACGTCTATGCAAATTTCGCGCTCGGCGCATACGCGTGGCGCTAGTAGTGCCCCTCGGAACATGCAAAGCAGGTTTGCTGTAAATACGCGCTGTAACGTTCGTGAGCGTTAGTTATCGTTGAGATTCGACGTAGTGTGTTGATGTTAGTCAAGAATGCCTTTAAGAAGACGAAGAAGCCATTATCAACAGCTCACGGAGTTTGAACGAGGTCGTGTAATAGGGCTACGAGAAGGTGGATTTTCGTTCCACAGTATTGCAGAACGACTTGGCAGGAATGTAGCCACTGTGCATGATTGTTGGCAGCGGTGGTCAAGGGAAGGTACTGCCTCAAGAAGACCGGGTTCCGGCCGGCCACGTGGCACTACTGAGAGGGAAGACCGCCGTGTACGGCGTATAGCCGTGGCGCATCGTACTGCGTCTGCGGCAGCAATTCGAGCTGCAGTTGCCACCACAGTGACACAACGAACTGTTACAAATCGGTTACTTGAAGGACAGCTCCGAGCCAGATTCCCTGTAGCGTGCAGTCCACTTACTCCAAACCACTGCCGTTTGCGACGTCAGTGGTGTCAAGCTACAGCTCATTGGAGGACGGAGTGGAGATCTGTTGTGTTTTCTGATGAAAGCCGGTTCTGCCTGGGTGCCAGTGATGGCCGTGTGTTGGTTAGAAGGAGGCCAGGTGAGCACCTGCAACCAACCTGTCTGCGGCCGAGACACACTGGACCTACACCTGGAGTTATGGTCTGGGGAACAATTTCCTATGACAGCAGGAGCACTCTCGTGGTTATCCCATGCACCCTGACGGCACAGTTGTACATCGGTCGGGTGATTCCTGTTGTGCTGCCACTCATGAACAGCATTCCAAGCGGTGTTTTCCAACAGTATAACGCTCGCCCGCATACCGCTGTTGTAACCCAACATGCTGTACAGAGTGTCGACATGTTGCCGTGGCCTGCTAGATCACCAGATCTTTCACCAATCGAGCACGTATGGGACATCATTGGACGACAACTCCAGCGTGACCCCCAACCACCATTAACCGTCCCTGTATTGACCGACCAAGTGCAACAGGCATGGAACTCCATCCCACAAACTGACATCCAGCACCTGTACGACACAATGCATGAACGTTTGCGTGCTTGCATTCAACATTCTGGCGGTTACACCGGTTATTAATGTACCAGCATTTCACATTTAAAATGGCTCTTCTCGCGCTTACATTAAGCTGTGATCTTGAAACCTTAATCGATTAAATATGTTACCTATGCAAATGTATTGCCGCCATTTCATTCCTCTACAACTATTTTTTCGTGGTGTTGGGATTTTTTTCCGTCAGTGTATATGGAACCTCAAGTTTAGTTGAATTTTTCTTTTATCTGAAAACAAAAAGTTGTTTTACAGAACCAAAATACTAATAAAAAATATGGAACAAACAATCTGCCATACAGTTTCATAACTGATGACTTTGAAATAAATACCTTCCTCAAAGAGTAAATCCTTATTTTTTTCTTCTGTTTTTTTTTCGTTTTCAGAGTGTGGAACACATGGTAAAACCTTTACAGATTCAATGAAATTGGAAAGATCTTCCACTTCTTTCTTCTGCTCACAATTGACATGAGTTCTTCGAAATATTAATTATTCAAAATTCAATAAAATAGGCCTTCCTACTCTTTTTATAATTATGTCAACACATTGGGAGTTATGTCAGTTATTTTGAGTGGAGCGCAGTTTTTTTTTAACTCTTCGCTCAGTCCAATTTCCGTTTTCAGAAATTTTTCCTCGATTTTGAAGCTGAAACCCAATGATTTATTGAACAAAATCATATTTTGCAATAATACTCAACAGAGGAAATCGCGAGAAAAAAAATCATTACGGGAGAAATGGCCACTCCGTCTAGCTTCCGTTTTCGAATGTTTTGAAAGACGGTATTTCGTTTCCACACCCTCTCCCATTCTCATCGCTCTCGAGAAGAACGCAAATGATGACAACAAAGGCGAAATTCCCCGAATCCGCGGGAGAAACTCGTGGCTAAAGATCACAGGGAAATTTTCAATCCGTCGAATTTACGTTTTCGGAAATTGTTGCCTACAGTTTCAAATTGAAATACAAACATGTATGCAATATACTGATATTTAACAACAATACTGGGCAGAGGTAACTGCGGAAGCGGAAGAAATAACGATTACGGGAATTTTTTTAAGTTTTGAAAAACAGAATGACCTCCTCCACACACATTAATTACCTCTCTTAAATTCTTCTCAGTTTTGCATCGATCCCAATTAATGAAAAACGCGGAACTCCGCAAAACAATCTCGTGCCTGATTTGTAACAGTCGGCGATATGCACAATGAGTTGCCCAGGCCGCTACGTATGGAATCCGATTCACGTGTCCATAAATTGATTACATTTCCGACATGAACGATGTATTCGACTGCAATTTTCGGAGCTCTGTGAACGATTAGTTTTTAACGCATGTAATTTAATGACGGATACGTTTTTAAATCTCTAATTTTGTGAGTGGTCAAAATACGGACCCAGATTATATTTTCCTAAAACAATTTCTTAGACGGGAGACTCCTTCCTAGCAACTTTACTTCGGCGGGAGTTTAAAACTTTGGGCGAGAATTCCGTCATCCCGCGTGTACTGCTGTTGTTGACTTGAGGTGATTTTTTCCAAGATGAACAAAAATATATCTTTTGTAAAAATACGTACTTTAGAAACGGACTGTTCAGAGTTTCAAAATTGCAATCAAATACATCGTTCATGTCGGGAACATAATCAGTTTATGGACTCGTGAATCGGCTTCCATATGTAGTCTCATGACCAGTTCATTTTGCATATCGCGGCCTGTTACGAATCAGGCATGAGATTCGTCTGCGAATTCGCGGATTTCCGCTTTTTTCGCCACATTTCGGTTATACTTGAGATCAATGGAAAAAAAAAACCTGAAGATAATGTTTTATTTTCAGAGGATTAGTGTGTGTGTGTGTGTATGGGGGAGGGGGCTCGTTTTCCATCTAAGGAACGGTATACCGTTTTTCAGAACCCGAAAACGATAGGTAAACGGAGTTAAAAAATTTCCCGCAAATCGCAATTTCTCTTTCTCGCGAAGTTTCCTCTGTCCAATATTGTTATTTAATATCAATTTATTGCATTGATGTTTGTTTTTCAGCTTGAAAGTGTAGACAACAATTTCCGATAACGGAAGTTCGACGGAGCAGAAATTTCCTTCTAAACTTTAGGCACGAGTTTCTTCCGCGGATTTGAGGAACTCGAACTTTGTTGCCATCATTTTGCGTCGTTCTCCTGGACGAAAAAAAAAACCTGAAGAAATTTTTTGGGGGGTGGAGTGTGTGTGGTGGTGGAGGAATGAGAGGGGGGGGGCGTTTTCCGGCAGGGGACCGAATTTCGTCTTTCAAAACTTTGGAAATTGGCAGTTTGACAAACTACAGACTTAATCTGTAATCATTATTTTTTCTCGTGATATATACACTGCCGGACAATTGCTAAGGACGGATGACAATAGCAACGACGGCAACCATAAAATGGAAGGCAGGAAAATGTGGAAATTAGCATAAGTGCGGGATACAGTAAGACGTGTTGTGCGTATGCAAATTTTGGATTGCCGAACTTGTTCCTGACGTCATAGCGCTGATAAGAGATATAAAGGATTTGACGCGTATTGACCGTTGTTGTTCAAACGCAAAGTTGAAAGGGAAAGAATCAATTGACGAACTTGCAATTTTCAGTATGTCTTCCCGACATCACCTAGATGATTTTACGCGTGGCCGTATTATTGGCAAGATTGAAGAAGGGCGAAAAATAACAGATGTTGCCAGGGAGTTTGACGTCAGCCACAGTGTTGTTTCAAGGCTTTGGAAATCATTTCAAACAAATGCAGAGTGTAGCAAACGTCACGGGGGAGGTCGTGTTCGCAGTACGACACCTGCAGAAGATCGGTACATAGTGCTATCAACAAAAAGACACCGGCGCAGCACAGCTAGTGAAGTAGCAAATCAGTTTATGGCTGCTACTGGCAAGTGGATCTCCCGAAAAACTGTCGCCAGACGTTTGCATGAAGAAGGACTATACACCTGCCGTCCTGTTGTATGCATCCCATTGTCCAAACGTCACCGTACCGCCCGTTTGCAATGCTGCCATCAACATCGCAATTGGACTGATAACGACTGGTCTGCTGTCCTCTTCTCAGATGAGAGTACATACAGTCTATCGTCTGATTGTCGACGACAACTGATCTGGCGTGATAGTGGTACTGCATATTGTCCAGCAAACATACAGGAAAGGGACCGATATCCGACATGTAGTGTCATGGTATGGGCTGGCATCATGATCAATGGCCGCACGTCCCTCTATGTGCTTCCAACTGGGACTATGACTGGCCAACGATACATTAATGATGTTCTGCTACCTCATGTTCGCATGTTCCGTGGTGCTGTCGGTGATAGATTAATTTTCATGGACGACAACGCAACGTGTTATCGAACAGTCGCTGTCCAGGAGTGTCTTGAGAGCGAGGATATTCAACGCCTCGTATGGCCAGTACGTTCTCCAGATCTGAATCCCATTGAAAATGTGTGGAATGCTTTGAGGAGGAGTTTTGCTGGTCGCCAATGCCCTCCACTAAACAAGGACACCCTCATCCGTGCACTGACAGAGGAATGGGATAAATTAACCCAACAGCTGCTTGATAATGTTGTGCAAAGCATGGCACGACGTGTGGAATCTTGCATCGCCCTCCATGGTGGCCATATCCCTATTGACATCTTACGCCGGAACGCCTGCGGACGGTAATTGCATTTTTTTCACGTTTACGTATTCTGCACAAAATGGCCTGTTTGTTCCTTGAACACGTTCCAAAGCCTTCTGGATTTCAGAGCACAATAAATTGTCTTTCTTGTAATGTCCTGGCATTCTGACATTATTTTATTTCACTTGGCATCCAACCACACTTACTTTTTATGCGCTATATAGCCGTTTATGATCCGTCCTTAGCAATTGTCCAGCAGTGTATTATTGTAAAATATAAGTTTGTTTGACAGCTGATTGTATTTCAGCTTGAAAACGGAGGGAAAATTCCCGAAAACGGAAGTCGGACGGAGCAAATTATTAATAATAATTTTTTCGCAATGTTTCCATTATCCTGAATTATTGTTAAATGTTATTTTCCCCTCTATAACTAGACATTCCTCATATCAGAATCATCATCATCATTGTCAGCCATTATCAATCCACTGCTGGACGAAGGTCTCCCCAAGTTTCCTCCACAATGGTCTATCTTGTGCCAGTCTCCTCCATGTCACTCCCGCATACTTTCGAATTTCATCCACCCATCTCCCATGTGGTCTTCTTCTGGGTCTTTTCCTGTCCCTTGGAATCCAATCTAAAATTTCGGCTGTCCATCGATGGTCTGTTCTTCTGGCAGTATGTCCATCCCATTACCATTTCAGGGATTTAACTCTGATCATGATGTCTTCCACTCTTGTCATTTTTCGGATCCACGAGTTCCTCTTCTTATCTCTCCTGGTTACAACAAGCATGCACCTCTGCATGCTGCTTTGAGTTGTCTGCAGCCTTTGTATGTCTCTTTTAGTTAAGGTCCACGTCTCTGCACCATACGTAAGCACTGGAAGGATGCACTGATCAAACACTTTTCTTTTAAGACATAATGGCATATTGCTCTTGAAAATTATGCTGTTTCTTCCAAAAGCTCTCCAGGCAAGTTTTGTACGTCGATTAATTTCTTCATCAATGTGACCCTCACTTGATATCTGCTGTCCAAGATAAACGTACGTGTCTGTTATCTCCAGCTTTTCTCCATCAATCGATAAATCTTCATTTCTTGTAAAAGCATTGAACATCACTTTTGTCTTCTGAAAGTTCATTTTTAATCCCACTTCTTTACTCTTGTCAGCAAGTTCCTGGATCATACTCTGCAGCTCTGATGGGGTAGTTGCAAAAATGACAATGTCATCAGCAAAACGAAGGTGGGTTAGATAATCTCCATTAATATTTATCCCTTTGTTTTCCCAGTTCAATGATTGAAAGACATTTTCCAATGTGGCGTTAAAGAGCTTGCGAGATATGGTGTCACCTTGTCTCACTCCCTTTCCAATTTTTATGTGTGTTGTATTTTCAAACAGCCTAATCTTTGCACTTGCATTTTCATAGATGTTATTAATAATATTAATGTATGCATCTTCAATACCGCAGGATTTCAGAGCCATTGTAACTGCTGATGGTTTCACCGAATCAAAGGCTTTTTCATAATCGATAAAATCCATGCACAATGGAAGTTCATATTCCCTTGCTCTTTCAATTAGTTCTCTCAGTACATGGATATGATCTATAGTGTTGTAGCCACTCCTGAATCCAGCTTGTTCTCTCGGTTGAGCCATGTACAGTGTTACCTTCAAACGGTGTGAAAGAACTTTAGTGAAGATTTTATAAACCACTGATAGGAGCCTGATAGGTCTGTAGTTCCTGATATCCTCAATGTCACCTTTTTTATGTAGCAGGATCATTATAGCGTTGTTCCAATCCTCAGGAATATTCCCTTCATTAAGGCATCGACTGAAAATTTGGGCGAGTACTGTTTCGATTTCTCCACTTGCTTCTTGTATGAGTCTACAGGAATTCCATCTTCTCCTGGAGCTTTTAGCCGCTTCATGTTCTTGATCGCATGTGCAACTTCTGCTGGGAGGACTGGAATAACTCTGGTACTGGTACCTTCCATGATGTCGGGAGTACATGCATCATCCCTTTCATATAACTTGGAGTAGAAATCTTTCACTCTTGTCAAGATTTCGCCTCTATTTCTTGTTACAGAACCATCTTCTTTTCTCAGTGCCATAATCTGTTTTCTTCCCTTACTGAAATGTCCCTTTGCTATCTTTAGGCTTTGGTTGTTTTCAATTGCTTTTCTCAATAGTTCACAGTTGAATTTCCTTAAGTCTTGAGTGAAACTTTTTCGTACTGTCTTACATAGTTCTTTGTATTCCACTTTGGAAGTAACATCTTCTTTAGTTGTCCTCATCTCTCTTCTTTTTTGCATCAACATTTTGGTTTTTCCTGATAATTTGTTCACATGCAATTTGTTCTTAGACCCCTAATTTTGTTGCTGTTTCCATAAGAGCTTTGGTTACTTTTCTGTTATCTTCAGAAACATCCACTTCTTCCGATGTTAGGCCTTCTAAAGCAGAGAATCTGTTCTTCAGTTCCAACTTGAAGGTATTATGGTGTTTTTTAAGGTTAGTTATGTCAATACATTTTGTTTGTCTTATGAGCTTGCCACGTTCAAGTTTAGTGTTGAGGTGCATCTTACATCTCACCAATCTATGGTCACTACCTGTGTTGAACTTGTTTAGCACACTGCAGTCTTCTATGACGAATTTTTTGTTACACATAATAAAATCAATTTCACTTGTCATTCCATTTGGATGTCTCCATGTCCATTTCCTGTGTGGCATTTTCTTAAAAAAGGAATTAAAGGTGAAAAACCCTTCTGCCTCTGCAAACTCAACGAGAGTATTTCCACGCTGGTTTCTGTTGCCGTGACCGAATTTCCCTACTGAAGTTTCATTATGTTGCGGTTGCCCTATTTTTGCATTGAAATCTCCCATAATTATCTTCAAATGCTGCTTACCTTTATTATTTAGATGACGAATTTCCTCATAAAATTCTTCAATTTCTTCTTCAGGATGACTTGTGGTGGGTGCATAAGCTTGAATAATCTGGGCCTGGTATCTTCTCGAGAGTTGGATAACGAGTCGTGCAGCTCTGTCAGAGGAACTTTCAACTTCTACAACTTTATCTTTCAGTTCCTTGTTTATTATAAATCCTACACCACTAGTTCTTCCAGTATCTGTCCCACGATAGTAGAAGAGATGTCCACTTTTCAGTTCAATGAGATCTTCTCCTTTTCTCCTTACCTCACTTAGCCCGACGATGTCCCACTTGATCTTTGTAGTTCCTGTTCCAATTCAAGAAGCCTTGAATCAGAAGATAGGGAGCGTCCATTATACGTAGCCAAGGTCAGCACCTAATGGCAGCCTAGTCCGGTCCTCCGGGGATTCTTAGCACCCTCTGCCTTCATGTCGCACTGGCCGCTGCCTTGGCCAGGTACATTCCAGCTGCCGGAGACTGAGGGCCAAGATTTAAGTTGTGGAGTCATTTTGGAGGGGTTTGGCCATAACTCACCACGCTGGCCAAGCGGGTTGGTGAGTGTGGGATAGCATTTCCTCTAATCCCGATAGTATTGTTATACCGCTATTGGCGGTCGTCAGAGCCCCTTTGGTGGGAACAGGATGCACCACGAGAAGGCGGGGTTGACATTTGTCAAGGAGAGGCTGTGATGTTACGCATCACCTGACCTTACATATCAGAATATGGTTGAATAAATCAAAAACTAGACATTCCTCATATCAGAAGAATGGTTGATTAAATTAAATCTGAATTATGTGAACTTTAAACGTCTTATACATAGTTCTTTTTTTGTTGTTGTTTAACGACCACTGTGAGCAACTCAATGGGCTATAAGTAGTCCCCCGGTCCCTAATTTAGGGTCACTGGTTCCAGGGAGGGGAGAGAGCCAGTGCCGTAAGACAAACACAACATCCATGCCTCACGGGATTCGAACCCGGACCCCGTTCGGACGAATGATCAGAGGTCATCGCTTAGACCACTGCGCCACCGGGGCGGCCATACATAGTTCAAGAAGATATTTTTTTTTCAGAGCTCAAGAGGAACATGTTCAAAAATAATAAATTACTTGATCTTTGTAATACTAAATTTGTACATCACAATGTTCAGTGAAGGTTTATTTTATCTTTTGTAATTGAGATAGACTGTATTTTATCTTTTTGTAATTGAGATAGACTGTATTTTATCTTTTGTCCTTGAGATAGACTTCCTCCACGGTGGAACTCTTTTTGAAGTTTGAGTGTGTAGAATCTGAATCTGTGAAGCAACACACACACACACACACACACACACACACACACACACACACACACACACACACACACACACACACACACACGTTTTGGTACGGTTTTCTTTTCCAAAAGCTTGGTAGATTTATTTATTTTTTTTTTTTTGCAAATTAATGAAGTTGCAGTTATGGAATATTCACTATTCAAACGTCGCTGTAAAAAATGAAGAGTATATGTGCCAATGTCCAAAATTTTCTAAGAGTTTTATAAGCAACCATCTGCATATATTTCCATTAGCGTCAAAAGATTCTTCTGCAAGTAAGTCTCGTGTTACGTTTAACAAATGTACCATGTGAATGAACGTTGCTTTAGCACACACAAAACAAAATTCAGTCAAAATTTAGATATTCACTGAGCAACAAAAAACTTAATGAATATTTCTGAAATTGGACCAGATAAACCCTCTGGAATAAAACAACAGTTGATTAAAGCTTGCTAACTGTGGCAAGGAATAAAAGACAGAAATATATACTTCAGGAGCAATTTTATGATATCAACGTACTGCTAAACGAACAACTCTAGCTTTGTAAAATGAATCATGGTAATTTGTATTGGATTGAATGTAGTAAATTTTCTGATCTAATTCACCTGTCTGTTTTAAGAACCAAGTATAGCTTACATATTGTTTAAAATAATTACTACTGTTTTCTCAGTCTTTTAATATTATGAAGTCACATATTCAAAACTCCCCACCTAAAATTTTCAATCCCCTCCATTTACAAACACAAGTGGATGAATTTAACAAATATGAATTTTAACCCCTGCAAAAGCATTACTTAATTATATAAAACATACGAATTTATTGAGCACTCTTCAAAACTGGCCTGCCGCCCCGGTGGCGCAGTGGTCTAAGGCGCTGGCCTCTGATTATTCGTCCGTAAGGGTCCGGGTTCGAATCCCAGTGAGGCATGGATATTGTGTTTGTCTTACGGCACTGGCTCTCTCCCTTCCCTGGAACCAGTGACCCTAAATTAGGGACGGGCGACTGCTTATAGCCCATTGAGTTGCTCACGGTGTTCGTTAAACCTCCAATAAAAAAAAACAAAAAAAAACTGGCCTTCAAACCAATGTGTTGACAATCGCAGATTAGCATGGTTTCGATCATCAGCTCCATCTGGATTTAGCGGCAAGCAATGAGAAAAACTTGATTGCCAATCGTGTTGCAAATACGTTGCCAATGGTAATCGCAAATATGGTCCATTATGTGACTTCGACCAATGAGAAGCGTTGTTAGAAAAGGTATCTCCTTCCACTGTGATTTCTTGCACGCTTTACTCCTGAAGTTATGTTTTTGTTGTCAGTTAATGATGCGCGCGATGTTTGAGTTGATATTTAGCTCAATTTAGCTGTTAAAAATAACAGTTAAGATGAAATTTGGTTTTACTCATTCTGTTAATGATTATTTTGGATACGTTTTTTCGTTAGAAGATGCTTTAAACGTTATCAAAAACTTCGAGATTGATACTAATACCCATTATACTAAAAAAGGTGGTGTATTTCACAATCTTGGGCAAGCCCAGTCAAGTGATATTAAAGGTGTGAAGAAGGATGTTATGTTCGAAGGGAAAAAAATGACTGTTGAAAACAGGATACCATTTGATGGCATGCCATTTATTTCCATTGAACACTATACATTAGAGTGTCATCAGGGTCGTTCACTGAACAAAAGTAAGTTGAAAGCAATCCAAGATCATGTAGCAAAAGCAAAGTTCAAACAACAAAAAGGAATTGTACAGCAGAAATCCAACTGAAGTTTCCTTCATACATGGCTAGTGACACGAGCTGTACGGATTTTTTCCCCACCCAATTTCATGCTCATCTCTCGTGAGACTTCCATTAATAACGGTATTCAAGATCACACACATTTAAGGCACTCATGATAAATTTTTATGAAACTGTTTTCATCCACCAATGGAGGTGTTCGGATATCTGCCTAAGTGCGAAATGCTGATGAAAAACCTGGTAAATAAAGCACAATTAAAGAAATATTGATGAATGGGGCAAGCCATGCAATAACAAACATCTTTCTGGTATAAACAACACGAAGAAATTGTTCAATCAGAATTCCTAACAGTTCGAAACCTGGTGAGACATGGATGTGTTTGTCTTGCGGCACTGGCTCTCTCCTGCCTGGAACCAGTGGACCTAAATTAGCGACGAGCGATTGTTTATATCCCATTGAGTTGCTCACAATGGTCGTTAAACCCCAATAAAAAAACTTCATGAATGGAATGCAGAATTACACCATACAATACAAATTTTGAAGATGGCGGTCCGTTTTTTTAGTATAAATATGACAAGGAAGGTAAGATAATATCCAAAAACTTGACTGCCATCCTTGTCATATTTACACCAAAAAACGGACTGTTATCTTCAAAATTTGTATTGTATGGTGTAATCCCGTATTCCATTCATGATTATCTGCTCCTCCGGGCAATCATGGGATAGGATTCTTTACCTCCAGATTCTCTAAACATGAATGCCGGTTGATTAGGTTTCAAAGACTATATACTTATTTTGTTGTTTGCTCATTTAGTTTCAAAGCCTGCCTTCTGTTCCAAATTGAAATGGTATCCTGTGCTTTGATTATCTATATGCATTGCTACTAATGGACAGAGTTGTGCTTATTCATGCTTATTTTCAATGTGAATTCTCTGAGTCATTTCCATAAAGCATAAATATACAAAACAAAATCAAATCATCATCATCATCATCATCATTGTCAACCATTATCAATCCACTGCTGGACGAAGGTCTCCCCAAGTTTCCTCCACAACGGTCTGTCTTGTGCCAGTCTCCTCCATGTCACCCCTGCATACTTTCGAATTTCATCCACCCATCTCCCATGTGGTCTTCTTCTGGGTCTTTTCCTGTCCCTTGGAATCCAATCTAAAATTTCGGCTGTCCATCGATGATCTGTCCTTCTGGCAGTATGTCCAGCCCATTGCCATTTCAGGGATTTAACTCTGATCATGATGTCTTCCACTCTTGTCATTTTTCGGATCCACGAGTTCCTCTTCTTATCTCTCCTGGTTACACCAAGCATGCACCTCTCCATGCTTCTTTGAGTTGTCTGCAGCCTTTGTATGTCTCTTTTAGTTAAGGTCCACGTCTCCGCACCATACGTAAGCACTGGAAGGATGCATTGATCAAACACTTTTCTTTTAAGACATAATGGCATATTGCTCTTGAAAATTATGCTGTTTCTTCCAAAAGCTCTCCAGGCAAGTTTTGTACGCCGATTAATTTCTTCATCAATGCGACCCTCACTTGATATCTGCTGTCCAAGATAAACGTACGTGTCTGTTATCTCCAGCTTTTCTCCATCAATCGATAAATCTTCATTTCTTGTAAAAGCATTGAACATCACTTTTGTCTTCTGAAAGTTCATTTTTAATCCCACTTCTTTACTCTTGTCAGCAAGTTCCTGGATCATACTCTGCAGCTCTGATGGGGTAGTTGCAAAAATGACTACGTCATCAGCAAAACGAAGGTGGGTTAGATAATCTCCATTAATCTTTATCCCCTTGTTTTCCCAGCTCAGTGACTGAAAAACACCCTCCAATGTGGCATTAAAGAGCTTCGGAGATATGGTGTCACCTTGTCTCACTCCCTTCCCAATTTTTACGTGTGTTGTATTTTCAAACAGCCTAATCTTTGCACTTGCATTTTCATAGATGTTATTAATAATATTAATGTATGCATCTTCAATACCGCAGGTTTTCAGAGCCATTGTAACTGCTGATGGTTTCACCGAATCAAAGGCTTTTTCATAATCGATAAAAGCCATGCACAATGGAAGTTCATATTCCCTCGCTCTTTCAATTAGTTCTCTCAGCACGTGGATATGATCTATTGTGCTGTAGCCACTCCTGAATCCAGCTTGTTCTCTCGGTTGAGCCATGTCCAGTGTTACCTTCAAGCGGTGTGAAAGAACTTTAGTGAAGATTTTATAAACTACTGATAGGAGGCTGATAGGTCTGTAGTTTCCGAGATCCTCAATGTCACCTTTCTTATGTAGCAGGATCATTGTAGCGGTGTTCCAATCCTCAGGAATCTTTCCTTCATTAAGGCATCGAGTGAAAATTTGGGCGAGTACTGTTTCGATTTCTCCACTTGCTTCTTGTATGATGTCTACAGTAATTCCATCTTCTCCTGGAGCTTTTCCTCGCTTCATGTTCTTGATTGCATGTGCAACTTCTGCTGGAAGGACTGGAGGAACTCTGGTACTGGTATCTTTCATGATGTCTGGAGTGCATATATCATCCCTTTCATATAATTTGGAGTAGAAATCTTTCACTCTTGTCAAAATTTCGCCTCTATTTCTTGTTACAGAACCATCTTCTTTTCTCAGTGCCATAATCTGTTTTCTTCCCTTACTGAGATGTCCCTTTGCTATCTTTAGGCTTTGGTTGTTTTCAATTGCTTTCCTCACTAGTTCACAGTTGAATTTCCTTACGTCTTCAGTGATACTTTTTCTTACTGTCTTGCATAGCTCTATATATTCCACTTTGGAAGTCACATCTTCTTTAGTTGTCCTCATCTCTCTTCTTTTTGCATCAACATTTTGGTTTTTCCTGATAATTTGTTCACATGCAACTTGTTCTTAGACCCAGCTAATTTTGTTGCTGTTTCCATAAGAGCTTTGGTTACTTTTCTGTTAACTTCAGAGATGTCCACTTCTTCCGATGTTAGGCCTTCTAAAGCAGAGAACCTGTTCTTCAGTTCTAACTTGAAGGTATTATGGTGTTTTTTAAGGTTGGTTATGTCAATAGATTTTGTTTGTCCTATGAGCTTGCCACGTTCAAGTTTAGTGTTGAGGTGCATCTTACATCTCACCAATCTATGGTCACTACCTGTGTTGAACTTGTTTAGCACACTGCAGTCTTCTATGACGAATTTTTTGTTACACATAATAAAATCAATTTCACTTGTCGTCCCATTTGGATGTCTCCATGTCCATTTCCTGTGTGGCTTTTTCTTGAAAAAGGAGTTCAAGATGAAAAACCCTTCTGCCTCTGCAAACTCAACGAGAGTATTTCCACGCTGGTTTCTGTTGCCATGACCGAATTTACCTACTGAAGTTTCATTCTGTTGCCGTTGCCCTATTTTTGCATTGAAATCTCCCATAATTATCTTCAAATGCTGCTTACCTTTATTATTTAGATGACAAATTTCCTCATAAAATTCTTCAATTTCTTCTTCAGGATGACTTGTGGTGGGTGCATAAGTTTGAATAATCTGAGCCTGGTATCTTTTCGAGAGTTGGATAACAAGTCGTGCAGCTCTGTCAGAGGAACTTTCAACTTCTACAACTTTGTCCTTCAGTTTCTTGTTTATTATAAATCCAACACCACTAGTTCTGCCGTTCACTGAACAAAAGTAAGTTGAAAGCAATCCAAGATCATGTAGCAAAAGCAAAGTTCAAACAACAAAAAGGAATTGTACAGCAGAAATCCAACTGAAGTTTCCTTCATACATGGCTAGTGACACGAGCTGTACGGATTTTTTCCCCACCCAATTTCATGCTCATCTCTCGTGAGACTTCCATTAATAACGGTATTCAAGATCACACACATTTAAGGCACTCATGATAAATTTTTATGAAACTGTTTTCATCCACCAATGGAGGTGTTCGGATATCTGCCTAAGTGCGAAATGCTGATGAAAAACCTGGTAAATAAAGCACAATTAAAGAAATATTGATGAATGGGGCAAGCCATGCAATAACAAACATCTTTCTGGTATAAACAACACGAAGAAGTTGTTGAATCAGAATTCCTAACAGTTCGAAACCTGGTGAGACATGGATGTGTTTGTCTTACGGCACTGGCTCTCTCCCTGCCTGGAACCAGTGGACCTAAATTAGCGACGAGCGATTGTTTATATCCCATTGAGTTGCTCACAATGGTCGTTAAACCCCAATAAAAAAACTTCATGAATGGAATGCAGAATTACACCATACAATACAAATTTTGAAGATGGCGGTCCGTTTTTTTAGTATAAATATGACAAGGAAGGTAAGATAATATCCAAAAACTTGACTGCCATCCTTGTCATATTTACACCAAAAAACGGACTGTTATCTTCAAAATTTGTATTGTATGGTGTAATCCCGTATTCCATTCATGATTATCTGCTCCTCCGGGCAATCATGGGATAGGATTCTTTACCTCCAGATTCTCTAAACATGAATGCCGGTTGATTAGGTTTCAAAGACTATATACTTATTTTGTTGTTTGCTCATTTAGTTTCAAAGCCTGCCTTCTGTTCCAAATTGAAATGGTATCCTGTGCTTTGATTATCTATATGCATTGCTACTAATGGACAGAGTTGTGCTTATTCATGCTTATTTTCAATGTGAATTATCTGAGTCATTTCCATAAAGCATAAATATACAAAACAAAATCAAATACTAACTCCTAAAACAAATTGACAGAATAAATAATTGCCACATCACAACGTGATAAGCTACGGATCGTATAGTGCGAATAAATTTTTCCAAGTGTTGAGCCAAGAATGGATCAAATTCTGCAATTAATTCTAAGCAGCCCAAGAGATTTCCATTCTGAAGTGATCCTAGTGTTACATCATCACCATACATTGGCAACCCACGAACTGAGAAATAATTTACTCTTATAACAACTCTATGCGAAACATCTTGCCAGTACTTCGATTTATTCTGATAATGCATAACTATCCGACAATGAATGCGTGCAGAAGCATTCATGCGCGATGAATGGTCACTTATTTCTTGCCTGTGTATGTGTGAATTTTCATGCTCTGTAAGACGTTCACTTACATGCTTTCAATCAGAAAAACATGTTGATCTTAATGTTGCAGTGCTCTTAGCATACAATTTGCATATCCAGCAGAATGGCGAACAAGTTGATGGTGATAAAAGAAGCCAATCACGTTTCACCTTCTCGTTATTCATTTTTTATTCTGTAAAACATTACCTTCCGTTATGAAACGTTTTGCCACAGATGTTCTTTACCGTAAATGCCAGTAACTTCAAATCTTGCACTGGTGAATTGTTTAAAAAGCATTCTCACATTTCTTCTAAAATTTCTCCTCATAAGACAAATTCCATTGCGTTCATTCTAGAACTTGTTCTCTCTTCATTAGATGAATTAAAAAGAGTTCTCTAATTAGGAGCATCTGTGAGGTTACATGAATTCTGATTTCAGATTGCTGGCTTCGGAAGACAAATTACACTCAAGAGACTCAACAGTAGTCAAATTAGAGGAATGTGAAGAAATTTTGGAAACAAGTGCAATATCTGATTTCTTAACGGCAAAACGTTCAATACTATCATACTGGATTTTATCATCCGTCAGTTTCAATTATTTGGCTTTCCGTTTAGCACTACCGGATAAATACGTTCGTTTTGACATTTAAATATGTTATTATAACTACGTAAATAAATTTGATTATGGATTGAATTAACACATCAAGCATTCTGTCTGACTGCAGCAAGAAACTTAAAGCAAAGTACAATCTAGCCATCGTGGTTGCAGTTACAGTTACGACAAGCCGTGTGCAAGAAATTGAAGCAACAGTTGTTTGCTGCCCCGGTGCCGCAATGGTCTAAGCGCATGACTTGACACCATTCGTCCTTGATGGATCCGACTTCGAATCAGGGTGAGTATGGATGTTGTGTTTGTCTTACAGCCCTGGCTCTCTCCCTTCCCTGGAACCAGTGACTATAAATTAGGGATGGGCGACTGCTCATAGCCCATTGAGTTGCTCACGGTGGTCGTTAAACCTTCAATCAAAAAACAAAAAATGTTCCGGTAGCGCAGTGGTCTAAGCGATGGCTTCTGGTCATTCGACCAAAATGGGTCCGGGTTTGAATCCCGGTGAGGCATGGATGTTGTGTTTGTCTTACGACACTGGCTCTCTCCCTTTCCTGGAACCAGTTACCCTAAATTAGGGACGGGCGACTGGTTATAGCCCATTGAATTGCTCATGGTGATCATTGAACCTCAAAGCAAAAAAAAAAAAAAAAAATTAAAAGGAGCTGTTAGGTTTACGTGGGTTCGGAGAAGCAACAAAAAATCACGTGAATGAACGACAGCAATCGTCCTCGGTTGTCACTTGTAGGTTATTCAACCAATGAAATTCATTAACAGCCACATGTTTAAATAAAACACTAACTCCCTCCATGAAAGTACTATTATAAACACATGAACACGCAGAGGTAAACAAAATAAACTCTAAATATACATACACTAAATTTCCATTAAGTTTGGACACATTTAATTCAATTTGGACGGGGGGGACGCTGAGCACGTACCCCGTGTGCCCTCCCGCAAATCAGGGCCTGCTCTCCAGAGAAGTCATGCATCAATCCGCCGTTATTATATGGAATAACATTAGAAGAATTGCCCCTTACACGAACATCAGAGCAACTGTTATCAGGGAAACAGTCGAAATCCCCTCCAGCAAAATAACATGCAATGACATGGTCTCTGTCGAACTGCCAATGGTCTGACCGCGGTGTGTGATAGTCAGGTGGTACGAATCTGGAAGCAAAAATCGCCTGTTAAGGTCACTTGTCACCAGATGGCGCGGCTAACGTATGGGCCGATGACTGGACCCAACCTATGTTTTCTTATGGGAGGAAGGGGCAGAAGTATTCGTGTTTTAAGGATGCTGTTTTGCTTGGAATTGAAAAAGCAAAACTTGAAACGCTTCGTAAACGTACACTTTTGCGCCTGCCAGGTTGGATGTGATCAATTTTAGCGATATATACGAATATTTATGTTTGATAATCGCACTGAAAGGTATTGCATTTCATGTTTCCACACCTTCAAGTAGGATAATTTTATTTTTCATTTTTCATATGTAGAATAGAAAGTTTAAAGCGGCGGTTAATAATTTTTTTAATTAGAAAAAAACAAAACGAAATGTTAATCTATGCGCGATTGCTATGGTTTTAAGATGGCTGCCATTTATGCATTTAAAAATGGCGGCGCACATGTACAACCTAAACTATTTACACTGCCAGAGTTTGGTTGATATCAAAGGACAAATCAGTGATTGTCTTTCATCTGGTGTTTCAAAAGTTGGTACATCTACTTTACAATTCGAATAATCTGTCCGACAGCTCGATAAAAAACGCGATTTCTTTCCATTTCAAAAACGGAAGAACTGAACTGATCGTAGTCCGACACACAGCTGTACTGTAAATTTTAGTCTCTTTCTAAATTAAAAGGAGTTGAAATGCTTTAACTTCTGTAAAGAAACTTCAACGTTTCTGGAATTTCAATACCACACAACTACACAATGTAATTAATCAAAAATACTTGTGATAAACTCTATGAATATCTTTAGACTGGAATTAACCTTTTTTTATGAATGACTTGCACGATTTCATTTGCTCGGGAGTGAAGGCGTCAGTACAAAAAACGAAATAATTAACTATATCGCCGTGCTTATAGTCGTTAAAGTTGCTCGCGGTGGTCGTTAAACTTGGAAAGAAGAAACAAAAAAGTCAAAATTTGATTTCACAAGAAGCATGTCGGAAAATTAGTACAACAAAAATTACTTTTAAGAACATTTTTCTTTAGAAATCTAATGAGGAAGTGTAAATTCGAAGACATTTGAGGGCAAACATCAAAATTAGAAGACAATTTGCTTCCCCAAAGGCATCAGGCGTTTTTGGGGACAGTAAACTAAATTCAAGGACTGTCCTCAAGAATTGGGGACTTCTTGTCAGCTTAGTTTAGTTATAGCGTCTAGAAGGTAAATTGTGCCGCGCGCCTAGCATACGTAATGATTGGCGTGGATACCGAAATTTGTCTCCTTCGCAGATGGCGCTGCGATCGCCTTCCCTTCCCTCTTTCTTAATGTGAGCTAAGCGGGAAACTAAATTCGTGTTGCTTACTGTGAAAAGAGCGGCGATTTAGACGAAGACGTGTTATGTTTTAGGTTTTAGAAGGAATGTGGATTACCTAAATATTGTATATAAGTTATACTTAGCTCATTATGCGGAAGAGAAATAACCATTGTTTTATGCCAGGTTGCAATACTCAGTACAAAAACAGTAAGCTGTCGCTCTTTGGAATACCCAAAAATGATAAACTTTTACAGCAATGGCAAAAATTGATTCCCCGTGCAGATAAAAACTTAGACAAATGTAGTGCTGTATGTGAACTGCACTTTGATGAGAGAGTTGTGGTTCGAAATTTTGTGCATAAAATAAACGAGGAGACTGTGTTAATACCCAGAGATCGGCCCATCTTGACACCAGATGCAATTCCAACAATATTTCCAAACCTTCCCCATTATTTATCAAAACCTCTGGCAAAAATGAAGAAAGTTAGGGAAACTGATGATAAGCCTGATGGTAATTTAAATAGCTTGGAATTTACTTCCCAAAGAGTTACACTGAACTGCCTTCTGAATATCAACCTTCCTTCAGAATTTTGGGGTAAGCAAATACCTGCTAATAATTCAAAGTGCATAATTTTCCATGTTCATTCATTCAAATGTGAATTGTCAAATTCATTGACAACTGAAAAACTGGTTGTTGTAACCGAAAGTGAACCAGAGTTTACCTGTGAAGTGTATTTACGTAGATTAAAAATGAACACAGTTTCTAATATTACTTCTAAAGATGAATTAGAATCCATTATTCGAGACACTGATAGGCTAACAATATGTCATGGTGCAGGCTCCATTTCAGAATTTGAAAATAACAGGAAGTACCTTGAAAGTGGAGTTATTTTTGAGAATAATTTGTACAGCAAAAATTGTGTAAGCAAAGGAACAACAGCGACTTGCCTCAAATGTATCTGCGGCGCTTACTTTTGCACAAAATAGCTTATCATAGAAAAAAGGCTACATTTAAAAATAAGTATCAGAATAAAGTTCGGAAAATCAACAGGCTGAAAAAACGGGTTATTTCGCTCTCTGATTATATAAAAAAAAATCCAAAACAAAAATAAGAATTTTACAGAACTTTCCATTAATGAAAAAATAGCAGAATTACCCATTAAGCAGCAGCAAATGGTTATTCATTGTTATAAGGCAGCAAAAAGGAAATCTGCAAGATGTATATCATATACCAAGGAATAGTTACTTGAATGCTCACTAATGCACATAAAAAGTCCAAAATTGTACGAGCACATATGGAAACACAAAATCATGATCCTACCTAATAGAACAACTATTAGAAAGTATATTTCAAATTTTGAAGATGACAATCCGATTTTTGGCGTAAATGTGACAAGGATGGTAAGTCAGATAATATCCGAAAACTTGAAAATTTCATCGTCCTGGAGCGGGACTCGAACCCGCGTCTCCCAGAAAACGCCCGGGTATGCTAACCACTACAACAGTGGTTTTGGATTCAATGCACTGAAGTTCGAAACTATTTCAAAGAAAACAAGTGAAATGGAGCCTTTTGCAAGACATGGTGGTATGTTAATAGATGAAGTGAAGCTTACAGGAAAACTGCAAGCAAAATCATCTGGTGAAATAATAGGGTTTGTTGATATTGAGCCATACACTTCAGAAACTGTTAAGCATACCCCATGTAATCACGGACTGGTAGTGGTGTTCCAGCCATTAAATGGAGATTGGACCCAAATAATTGGTGTTTTTGCCACAAGTAACAATATAAGTGGAACTTTGCTTGCAAAATTAATTATTGAAGCTGTTATTCTCACTGAAAATGCAGGTCTGTTGGTTGATTTCATTACGTGTGATGGGGCTTCTTGGAACAGGAATATGTGGAAGACATTTGGTATATCAGGAGATTGTTCTGGAACTAAATACAGCATTATGCATCCTTCAGATTGTTCTAGAAGTTTACATTTCATAGCAGATTTTCCTCACTTAATAAAATGTGTACGGAACGCATTTGTTACCAGAGGTTTTCTTCTGCCCGAACGAGAAGCAAGACCACAGCATGTTGAAGCAGCATGGAGGAAGGACTCTGACATAACTACTATAAAAGCCATGTCAAAAATTACACGCGTTCATATTCACCCGAATAACTTTGAGAAAATGAGGGCAAGCTATGCTGTCCAGCTTTTCATCAACGAAGTATTAAAAGGCCTTTTTCTCTATAAGCATCATATTGAAATACAGATTGGAAATACTAATGCAACTGCATTTTTCATAAAGTAGATGATGCAGTTAATAACTGCCGCCCCGGTGGCGCAGTGGTCTAAGGCGCTGGCCTATGATCATTCGTCCGTAAGGGGTCCGGGTTCGAATCCCGGTCAGGCATGCATGTTGTGTTTGTCTTACGGCACTGGCTCTCTCCCTTCCCTGGAACCAGTGACCCTAAATTAGGGACGGGCGACTGCTTATAGCCCATTGAGTTGCTCACGGTGGTCGTTAAACCTCCAATCAAAAAAAAAGCAGTTAATAACTGTAATGACCTCTAGGAGTTCATTAAGTAGTCTCCGCGTAGATTCTGAGGGATGCAAAGTACTTATTGATTTTCTGTTATAAGATAAATGGGAAGCTTTTGCAGGAGATAAGAAGATTGGGTTTTAAGTGCTAGCACAGCTGCAGGATTACGAGTCACTATAAGCAAGCAGTACCATCTCTCTACTAAAATATCTAACAGAAACCTTGAACTACAAGTATGTAATGACATCGCGCTTGAGTCAAGACTCAATAGAAAACATTTTTGGCATTATTCGGCAACTGTCAAGCTGCAATGACCACCCCACGGCAGCAGAATTTTTAGTGACCATTCAGTGTTTAAGTTTTTATAATCTGGCCAAGCCTGTAAAGTGTGGTACTAGCTGCACAACAGGAATCATCAATTCCCTTATTGGCCCAAGTGACACCATCAGTTGCAAACCTAATGTTTTGTTAAATTTAAATGAACTTTTAAGTGATGAAATGCTAGATAATGTGAAGGATTACTTGAATAGTGCTGCATATTCTGAGTGTGCTTCCCTTTTCCCACATAATTCCCATAACCAGTTGCTAGTTTATGCTGCAGGTTATGTAGGTAGGAAATGTTTTGCAATAACTAAATGCAAAGATTGCACCAAAATGTGTTTAACATGCAGTATTGAAGAAAAGGCCAGGTTTTCTGGAACACTGATACGAGAATTTGATAAAGGTGGCTTATTATATCCATCAAAGGAACTCCTAGTTCTTGTCAGTCAACTGGAAGGTATTGTTACACATTATTTCAGCACCGAAAAACTACACAGAGATAGTATCGTTGATATTCTAGCTATCTTGATGATAAAGAAAATTAAATTCATTGGTTGTGCAGAACACAGTAAAGATGTGACATGTAAGATTGCAAAATTTTATTTACTGACTCCGTTGCATCTCTATATAAAGGGACTTGATAAGATTCACAATGATAATAGAGAAAAAATGAAGTACCTTAAGCTGAGACGCTGCAAATAAATATGAAGTCCCTGGATCTGGGTGTTGAGGTTCTTTTTATGAGGAAGCAAGTGAGAAACAGGTTTTTAATTACTGTGGAGTGAGTAAATATATGTGGAGTCAGTCAATAGCTCTCACTTATAATTGATGTGGAGTCAGTAAATATACGACGACTCCACAGTAATGCTGCAGCTCAAACCCTCACCTCGCTTCCTCAAAACTACCTTAACAGTTAATAAGAACTTTGCAACAGAACAGGTTCCATCATTCAAACGCAGGGGTTTGAACTTAGTCACATTACCAATGTTCAACTCTGAGCAAGCAGAGCAGCCACTGCTGTGTTTACTGATCTACTATATATTACCATATGTAAGCATATGACCGTATTAAAAAGAATGGATAACTTTGGGAGTATGTAGCAGTGGCTAGTTAACTTTTCCTTCATTAAATATGATATGTATGCACATAGCAGACAGTAAGCTTAATGCATATGCAAATAAGTGATCCTAGAAATTTAACCCAAACTCATTAAGAATTTTTCCAGCCTATAATGAGATCAAGAAATGTCCAGGTTGTTAACAAACTTATAAAAGAAAGTTACAAAAACTGGTAAGTTATTTAGAGATTCAAAATTCATTTCTTTAAATGTATTTATTTTTAAAAGAATTAACCCCCCTCCCATCAAGTAACTGAATAGTTCAGCAGATAAGATATTAATATACAAAACGATTTTAAGGAACATGTGTGGTGGTAATAATATTGCAGCTACTATTTTTCATTAAAAATGTTTAGAACTGTGGGATTCTTTAGCAAACCACCCCACCTCTTCATCTTTTTTTATTTTTAATGTTCAAATTTCAAAACCACTGGTGGCAATCTGGTATAAACACACTTTTTTTTCAATCAACAATTAGCTTTGGCATTTTCAGCATAGCTAACTAGGGCTTCCATGATAGAATTATATATTACAAAATTCAGTATTTTGAAGAAAACTTGCAAAATGCCATGAGTGATTAAGTGTGACTAATTTACTCTTTACAAGGTGGTGTAAAAGTAATAAAAAAATAAACTAAACAGGTATTAAATTTATTTCTGGAAATTTAATTACGTGTGAAAACATCTAATAGTTGCATTCACAAATTCTTGCTCTTTGATTCAATTGCATTTTCTAAGATGCCTAAAAATCAAGTTGTGTGTTATTTATTTTTTGTGTAATGTTACTTTTTAAATCCCTCCTCCCAAGTTCTGTTGCTGATAAATTTCTCTGTCGCTATACAATTGAGAAACGGTTTTTGATAAAAAAATTTCAACTGCTGCACCAGCCTTTGACATATAACAGCCCACAATGAATTAATCAAGCTTCTACTTTATAAAAAATAAATATGAAAAAAAAAACATTTAAAATGGGATGCTTACTTTTGCCTCACTGTATAAATTGAATAAAGCTTAACCAATGTGATGAGATGTGGTAATATTGTAATAAATAATGCTTGGTACACACAAGCAATGTAAGATTAAAACATTGCTTTATTACAAACTGCAAGTGGCTTCTGTATGGAAATTCCTAAAGCCATTTATAATGAACTCTCATCATCACACCTTTGGTCCCCGTGCTGATGAGAGTTCAATATTCCACACCGGTCCACGTCAGAGGTCAGTTTCTTCACATGTGCTTCAACATTTGTTTCAGTTGGTGTAAATTATATCTGTATTACCTATTCCCAACTACTAGGGGCATTACACAACGATGTTACATGTTTACATTGTACACAATGTGTCACTGCGCGCACCTTACTGGGACGATAAACCTTTCTGGATTTACTGAGGGGCTATCAGTATGAGACTGAAATAATTCCAATTTCAGAAATTAAGAACAAATAAATGTCTTGGTAAATTATTTGCTCCCCCACAATATTTCTTCATTTAATAGTAAAATTTGTCTAACGGTATAAAAAAATCCCTCCAAATCAGCCCCTTTCTTTTTTTTTTTTCTTTGCGTTTTTTTCTGAACAATTACTGGTAAATGTTTTCTCATGCATGCATTATGACCAAATAATGCTTCAGTCAGAGAAGAATGTCATTATAAATGCGTGTGACACAGCTTAAATAAGGTGGTACACACCGGTTTTTAAACCAGTCAGTAACAGGCAAAAATAATTTTTGTTAAGCCTCTTAATAATACATATAGCTTACTCAACGTTTATATATATCTGCTATATCCACGCTAATCACTACATACGCTGGGCGCTCGGCACACTTCCCCTTTTAGATGCTATATATCAGCTGTTCCTGTATAACCGTTTGAAGAGTAGATACATGGAAGCACAACTTTATATTTACATGCCCCTACGTATTTACTTCAAACAGTAAATTTTGCCCGCTGTCCCTAAATTGTTTTTAAGGAGAGCTCTGTATCTGTGACTGGCAGCATTATGTTTGTTGAACCACGGCATTACTTATAGTTGATCATAGGCCTAACCACTGGGGGATCAGGGCCCCCCAGATTTTCATAGAGTCTGGGATCCCCGATTTAAATGATCCCCCAAATGTTTCGGGAATGTAATGATATGAACTTTTTATGTGAACCAACTAAATTATTTAATAATATAAGATTTTAATTTTTCGTAGAATGCGAACACGTGTATAATGTGTACTTAATAAAACAGCGATGTCGATTAAGCGTGGTTACCAACATCGCTGGCGTATATACATTATGTGATCATACCCCCCCCCCGATTTTGAAACACAGTTATGCCACTGCAAGGTTAATAGACAGTAAGGTTTGCTCATCCTGCCTCCCTCGCAGCGGAAGTGCCGGTCCCTTACGTAGTGACGTCAGTGTACCACACGACGCAGCCAGCAGGACGGATAGATTGTTAATACAATTGAAGCACTCGCGGGAGAAATGTCAACAACTTTTTACTCAAATACGCTCTGAATCTGAAAGCTTGCAACCAAGATGTAATGCAAAAGCACATCTGTAATATAATCAGGAAAAACGGACATCCATGTGAATATTTTATTTAGAGTAAACCGAAAATGTGAAGAAACTTATTATGCATTTCTTTCATTTTTTTTTCAAATCTGTTTAATCTAAATATCTAAATAGGATATTGACATGACACTAAGGAAAAGTGCAGGGACAGTGATTATACCTTCTAATTTATTTATATGCAACTGTAATACTGTCTTTAAATAAATTCAAAAGAAGGAAAAAAAACTTATAAGATTTTGCTGTCAGAACCTCATGAAGAAATCCTTTTATGCGGAACAAATAAAAACTTGAGTAGCATTCCACTAACTTGCTTAATTAAAAAGTTGGAAATTAATTTCACTAAATGCTCTGTTATTATTTGTAACTAATCGCTGAACAGAAAAGTTAAAATCGTGGATCTTTGCAATTTTTGTTTGTTTGTTTCTTTAGTCATATTTTATTCGCTAAATTTTGAGAACTTTAAGAATCGGGACATTATTTAACGTAAAAAAATTGTAGGGCGTTTTTCTTCCAACAATGGTAGGGCGTTTTTTCTTCCAACAACGCGCATCTGCGAAAAAGTGTTGTAAGCCTCATTCAGAAGTTGAAATTGCTGTTGATTGTTACCTAAAGCACATCGGAATGGTTTGTCTGAGAATGGTTGCCTCGAATTCATTGTATCAAAAAATCTGTCAACAAGAAGAAAAAAATTTGCTGCTTCATCATCTTCGGGAAATAAATATTTGATGGCACTTCCAACACGCTCCGAAAGCAACTGTACAGCATAACGTACAATCTGCCTATTTGCTCCTTTAACACGTATGTGTGTTTCACTCATATTATACGCTATTTTTAATTCCTTACTGTCCTTCTCTAATAGCTTTTCAAATAGGGAGCAATTTATCACTATATTTCTTATTTTTATGCCACTGTCCAAAATATGGTTTCGCGATAACTTTACCATATGCGGAATGTCAGCAAATACATTTATATGTCTGTTTTTGTCGAAAGGATTTTCAAAGAACGGACTCTCAGGCGATATAGCCAATTCTTTCCATAATTTCTGGTTTAAAGCTCCCAGATCTGAAGTAAGAGCAAATACAGGAAACATGATATTTTCTACGGCACAAATTACTTTCATTAATATTTCTCTGAAACTGTAACCACTAACGTCAAAATCGTAAAATACTGGTTGTTTCCAGGGATTAACAAGTCCTCTTGCCATGAATACCAGTACGTACCTACACGGTCCTATAACTTCATCTGTTTCAATATTATAGCACATTTTGCTGGAAACTTTCATTTCATCTATAGAAATTACACATGTTCTTTCGGCTTCAGTCATTTGCATTTCTTGGCTCTGCATCAGTTTTAAAGTTGTGGCTTGAATTCCAGGTGAACATTTAATTGTAGCTACCCATCGGCGCAACGTTGACAAAGCAGGAAGCGGAATATTAACTTTATTTCTCAAGTAGTGATATGCTCTCCTGGAAACAGTTCTTAATGTTACTGCAGCTGCAATATCAGTAGAATTCCAAACAATCCGCTTTTGGCCTAACAAAACCCTTATCTGTCCTGGAGTAAACACTGTAGAAAGCAAATTTTTTATGCACATTTCTCTGTCTTTTTTCTCATCTTTCTTTAACCTTCGCAATTCTAATAATTCTTTCTGCATTTGATTCTGTTTTACTTTGAGGACTTTTACACGTAAAGTTAGACTATGGTTTGAAGAGCTCAAATATAATATTTGTTTTTTCAACTTTTGATTTTCCTTCATCAAAATATAATTTTCCTTCAATAGAATTTCATTTTCTGTTTTCAGGTCTTTCATACATTCAATTTCAGTATTTTCATCATTGGCACTCCATATGTCTTCCAAAATTTCCTCTGCATTATCAGAGTTTATCAAATCGCCAACAAGATCAGTTCGTTTCCTTTTCTCCTGTCTGTTCTTTCTCTCTGAATTAGAATTTACATTAAAGTTTTCCGGGAAGTTTAAACTTGGTACAGCTGTGTCCTTTAGCATTTTGCGGATAGGCAAACCTAGAAGTTCATTCCTTAAATCGCGTTCGTAGTCTTCCTCAGGAAAATGTTCCGAACAAATAGCTGAATTCATTTCGTTGAAACTGTCAGCTCGTTTGCATCTCAATTTTTATGTTTTACGCAAAACTTCATTTTTTGGAAACCTATGGTAATGAATGCCATTCCTTCTGGTTTTCGAATAATAATTTTGACACGTTGCTATTGCGCCCAAACCAGGCATGTTCAGTATGACCAAGGAAAAAATAATTTGTTTGCTACAAATACCTAGCTTCAAATAAGACAATGTAGCTTTCAGACCCTGAACTAGAAAAACGAGAGCAAGCAGCTTTAGGCGGATGGGGTGTGGAGATCTCCGGGACTGTGACGTCACGAAGGCGACCCCTGAGACAGTGCTCAGCCGAAGTGTCGGAAAAGCATAACCTTGGAGTCTACTAACCTTGATGCCACTGTACCTGATGGTCACTGGCCAACATCGCCGATGCTGACTAACACTTAAGCATTCAATTCAAAATAAGCACATTCAATATAATGTCCCATACAAAAAAGCCTTGCAATTTCTGTATATACAGCAGGAGCGGCTCCTGCAATAATCCAAAGCAGTTTTTTTCATGCCACATCAAGAGAGAAGTTTACTGAACTCGGCTGGAAGTTTTTCCTGTACAACGCCACTGGGAGCGAAAAGAACGCTGGCGCGCTGCTCTGACTACTATTGAAACCAACTTATGTGGGAAACTCTGCTTATTCCCACATCAGTTCATTTCCTTTGAATAAAACGTCCCTGGGAGCTGCAGCTCTCGCTGGTACAGCAGATATAAGTGGTCCTCCGAGTTATTTGCGAGTGACGTAGCTACAATGCAGTCTTTCGTTGGCTGCAAAGGCATCGCCGGGCCTTCAACTTTTGGTTTATTCCTACTCTTATTCAACATGATAATTCTAACAACTGGAGATTATTCGTGTTTGCTAACAACAAATACTCAGTTGCCGAGATTTTTGCCAAAAAGTTTCACTTCTGGTCAAAATGGGCATGTGAACAAATTGCAATGAAGAATAAAGTTCAGTAATGGATAAATTGAAAAATGAAAAAAAAAAGACTAATTTCTTCAGCGAAATACTTGCACAAAATTAATATTTTCACTTACCAGGCACAGCCAAATTTTCGCTTTTAAACTCATGTACATTTCTATTCATAAAAAAACATTGAAGTTGCTCCATTGGCCATATTTTACTTTTCTGCTGCATATGCATACCCCCCCCCCCAACAAAATAAATAGGCTGCACATTTCAGTTGAGGTAGTGCTTTATACTTAATTACTTTGAACACAACATTTAATCAAACACAACTGTTTAGAAAATTTACGAAGTTGGTAAATTTTGAAAACAAATTGTTCTACACTAAATTGTAATCATGACTTGAAAATTGAAACTGGGAATATGTTTGCAATTCGTATTTATTAAAGAGAATGCCTGTAAGTCAAAATTCCAAAGGGAGCGTATCAGAAGAAAAATATTTATTATATTTCTACTAGGGGTCATAATTGACACCTAAAAAGGCGTATATGACGTTGGGTGCGTGTCCGCTGTCACTGGTACACGCATTATTATTTTTATCTTTAAAACTGGTTCCCTTAACTGAGTGTGTGTTGCTCTTACAGTATCTACACTTATATATTATTTACAACCACTATCTCAATCCACTGCTGTATGAAAGTCTCCAAGTTTCTTCCACAACAGTCTGTTTAGAGCCAGTTTTCTTCTTGCTCCCGAATTTCATCCACCCATCTCCCACATCATCTTCTGGGTCTTTTTTTTTTTTGTCCCTTGCTATCCAGTTTAATATTTCTCGCTGGCTCTTTTTTCTAGAAATATGCCCATCCCATTGCAATTTCAGGGATTCTGATCATTGCTGTCTTCCATCCTTGTAATTTTCCCGATCCACGAGTTCCTCTTTGTATCTTTCCTGTTCCTGGCTACATCAAATATGTATCTCTCAATGCTTTTTTTCTGTTTTCTGCAACCTCGGTATATCTGTTTTAGTTGAGGTCCATGTCTCTGCTCTATGCGTAACAACTAGAAGGATGCACTGATTAATGAGCGTCATTTTAGGATCGTTAACATCGTGTTAAGATCGTTAGAATAAGGGTCCTGCGTGGAATGTATGTGGAACTAATTTCTTTGCTGTGCAATGGTGTATGCGTGGGTGATGATCAAATGCAGAGGATTTTAGAAAGGGAGTGTCTGACCCCAGGTCTTAAACAACCCTTAGAAATAGGAAACTAGGAGATTAGGCTAGAGCGCCCAATAGGAAGTGACACGGAAGCGAAGTAGAAAGGGGGAGGAACACGCCCTTATTTATTACCGGGAGGCCAGTACGAGGGCCAGTACGTCAGTACCCGGTGTATGCTGTATGCATGGGTACCTCTCCACAAGGTAAACAATGAGGAAATATGCACGAAAATACTGGATAGCACTACGATTCAGAAGTTCACATTAAAATGATTTGTGACTACAAAATATCCTAAACACTTTTCTTTTAAGAAATAGTGCATCAAACCAAATTTTATACGCCGATTATTTTCTTCTTAAATATGGCCACCCTTTGATATCTGTTCCCTAATTCAGGTATCGGTTATCTCTAGAATTTCCCTATCAGTTGCTAAATATAAAAACTAAATATTAATTTCTACGAGTATATATATAAATTATTATTAAAGGGACATCAGCAGGTTCAGCAACTTAGCTTTCGAAGTGATATCTACAAAATTTGAATAGCCCCTCCATCTCAGCTTACCACTAGCCGCTACTGAGTGATATATGTAAATTTTCCAAACAGCACGTCTTTACTTGGCACATCCACGCAATTTGTTATCGTTTTGGTAGGCATTCTTCGAGGTGGTTGCATATCAATTTAAATCACGTAGAATTATACATATTTTAAATTAAATTGACAACGCTGCACTCTGCGGCAGACTTAAGACATTTCACTGAACCGTAAAAGGTGTTTCCATAATCGCACACTTAAGAAAATCGTACACTTACATCCTAATTCAACCCCCGTTGTTCGGGTTACATTGCACATCACTACACACATTCTCTGACACAGACGCCGTCTGCAGCGCCGCGATGCGGCGTGGGACATATTCCGAACACAGTTTTTGAGTTCGCACGGCACACTTTCCCTTTGAGATGCTATAGTTTAGTTGATCTTCTGTTTGAGTTAGTGGATTTTCACTTGATTTTTGTTTATGGGAATTGGCAACCCAGAATTTAAGATTGCAAATGGCACCGGGCAGCTAACAAAAATATGTACGTACAGGTAAAAATTTCGTAGTTTTCTGCGGTAAAAAATAAATAAAAGATTATTGACCTCGCTTTAAACTTCTTGCACTACTTTCTGAATTACGAAACAACTCACATACAGGATTGGAAGTATGAAAAAAATGCCTGTCCGCTAATATATGTAATGCTTTTTAGTAAATTGGTAAAGGTGTACTTATAGAAATTTTAAATACCCTAAATAGAACAATTTTTACTGCTTGTGGTATTTTTCTTCAAAATTTATTTCAGCAGTGTGCATAGTTAGGAGTTGTTTTCCTTTAATTTTTTCCATTGATGTTTTGTGTGATTCTGTATCTACAAAATGATTTAATCAGCATTTTAGCCCTGAATTCTAATAGCTGTTAACATGAGGTTAAGAAACTTAAATTTTGAAGTGCCTTGATGTAGAAGATTTCAGTTTTAAAAATCATGGAGGTTTTTGCTGCCTTAAATTATTAGTGTTGCGTAAAGCAAATTAATTCTAGAAGTTTACCAGTATGGAATTCAGAATGAAACCTTCTGGAGAAGCAACTCAAAACTTGATTGTGAAGAAAGTCAATAATGACGATAATGTACTGCTCTTTACTGATACAACAGAAGTTCTTGAAGCATGCTCCTGCAATTCAACAAAAATATATAGTCACAGGAAAAAAAAATAATCCAGTGTGATGTGTGTGGCAAGAAATTAAAATGGAAAACCAATCTTCAAGAACCTCTCCAGATCAACACAAGGGAGAAAACTCGCCAGTGTGATGTATGCCTTAAGAAATTCCCTCACAAAGGTAGCCTTTTAGAGCATGTATGTATTCGCACCGTGAAACCACACCAATGTACCGCAGGTTTCACGAAATTTGCAAGGCAAAGTGACCTTTCAATTCATTTGGGTGAAAAACCTCATCAATGTGATGTATGTTCCAAGCAATTCACAAAGAGAGATAATCTGTCAAAGCACATGCTCATTCATACTGGTGAAAAACCTCATCAGTGTGATATATGTTTTAAGCAATTCACCCACAAGAGTAGCCTTTGTAAGCATATGCTTGTGCATACTGGTGTAAAACGGCATCAATGTGATGCATGCTCCAAGTCATTTACTGAGAAAGGTAGCCTTTCCAGACATATGCTTCTTCATACAGGTGAAAAACCTTATCAATGTGTTGTATGCTCCAAGCAATTTACTTACAGAAGTAGCCTTTCTATACATATGCTTGTGCATACTGGTGAAAAACCTCATCAGTGTGATGTATGTTCCAAGCAATTCACTTACAGAAGTAGCCTTTCTATACATATGCTTGTGCATACTGGTGAAAAACCACATCAATGTAATGTATGCTCCAAGAAATTCACTGGGAAAAGTAACCTCTCCAGTCATATGCTTCTTCATACAGGTGAAAAATCTCATCAATGTGAGGTATGTTCCAAGCAATTCACATACAGAACAAGCCTTTCTAAGCATATGCATGCCCATACCGGTGAAAAACCTCATCAATGTGATGTATGCTCCAAGAAATTCACTGAGAAAGGTAGCCTGTTCAACCATATGCTGCTTCATACTGGTGAAAAACCTCATCGATGTGATGTGTGTTCCAAACAATTCGCCCGGAAAAATCACCTTTCTCGGCATATGGTTCTTCATACAGGGGAGAAATCTCATCAATGTGAAGTCTGTTCCAAGAAATTCACCCGGAGAAGTAACCTATCTCAGCATATGCTTCTTCATGCAGGTGAAAAACCTCATCAATGTGATGTATGTTCTAAGAAATTCACACAGAGAGCTCATCTTTCTAAGCATTTGCTTCATCATGCAGTTCAAAAACGTCATACGTGATGTATGTTCCAAGCAATTTACAACAAAATATCACCTTTCAAAGTAGTTGCTTGTTCATGTTGGTGTTAAACCCCATCAGTGTGATGTCTGCTTAAAGAAATTTATGTGTAAAAGTAATCTTTCCAGAGATATGCTTCTTTGTACTAAATAAATAGGAACACTGTTCTGTGGGTAAAGATATTTTGAAAATGGGCAATTTTGTGCAGTATACACTCATTGTCATAAAAATCCGCGCACCAAGACAAAATTGTGTGATTAACATGAAACTCGGCGAATAGCTCATGGGAGGGCAGAGATGCAAATGATTAAAGTTTCCTGTGTATCAGCACGCCCGCTCGTCAAAGAGTGCCACTGCGATCACAATCTTTGGGGCTTATAAGGTAACTTGCAGGGGACTCCACATTTGTGCCGAAGTGCACGGTAAGAGTCGGGTGAGATCCTTGAGTGACAGACATGCCGAGAAGCCGCTATAGATGTGTGTACGGACAACTGATGGAGTTTGAACAAGGCCGTATCATCGGGATAAGAGAGACAGCGTGACCGGCACGCCGATTTGACCGTCATCTAGGCCGGTTGGACAGTACTGTGGAACCTTGTTGGGAGCAGTGGATACGGTGGACAACCCAGACACACCACCAGCAGAAAGGACCATGAGCTTGTGAGAGTTACATGCAGAGACGCAGTGACGTCCTTGTCCATTATCCAGAGACGTGGCGGCAGTAGCGGCTCGTCCATAAGAGCACAAGAGCCCCCTATAAAAAATAGAAAAATAATTATACGATATAAATAATAGATCTTTATTGACGCAGTTCAGTAAGTTTAAAAGAGCGGACAATGAAAAACAGCGTAGAACGCGCAAAGTGAGGTTAAGTGTAATGACGCGCTAGTGGCTAGGAGCGGACTGAATGTGCCGCTCGCGATACTGGACACACGGGATATGCGACAGACGGGCGAGTCCATTTGCTCGCGGTAAGGGGGAAACATGTCTACAAGGGGCTTAACGGAGAATACCGATGCGCTGCCTGGGACGCAGCTCAGCTCAGCTCAGTTGTTGCACGGCTGTAGTTGACGTCAGATGCGCCTAACCTTTGCGCGCGTGTTACATTTGTGTTTTGGAGTTTCCAGTTTCGATTATTTTTTTGGTGATAAAGTTTTAGTTGAAATTACACTTATTACAGTATATCTATTGTAGTGTAGCTAGCGAACTGTTGTTTTTATTTACTGTACAATAATGGAAAGTACCTGTAAGTACTCAGTAATTTAAAGGAAGTAGTGTTTGGCAATTTACCCATAGAAGTTAAAATAGCAATAAAAGAGAGTGGCAGGCCAACGCCCCGACTTAATGTAAGTCAAACATCGACATCAAAATCTAGAACTTTCAAAAGAGAATTTAAAGACGAGCTATACGAAAAAAAAATTCCTTGGCTTTGTGGTTGTGAACAAACAAACAAAATATTTTGCTTTCCTTGTTTGTTATTTTCCCGTGAAAAGGGCGATCCTACTTGGGTGAAAAACGACGTTTGTGACTTAGCTCATTTGCCACAAAAAATTAAAAAACACGCAAGTTCTCATGGACACATAAGTGCTAAATTGGATTTCAATTTGCTGGGAAAGGTTGACGTTCGTCAGCAGCTTGACAGTGCTTATCGACAAAATATTAAAAGCACAATGAACAAGTGACTAAAAATAGGTATGTCCTTTCTAAGCTTATAGACTGTATTAAATTTTGCGGTGCATTTGAGTTGGCCCTTCGAGGTCATCGTGAGGATGACGATTCCTTAAATCCTGGCATATTTAAAGAGCTTGTAAACATTTCTGCAGAACTTGACTCATATTTGAAAGAACACTTGAGTACCGCTACTGTCTTTAAAGATACCTCGAAAGAAATTCAAAATGAATTGTTAGATTGTATGCTTTTTGTATCTCAAGAAAACAATAGAAGAAATAAAAACTGCACAGTATGTTTCTTTGATTGCTGGCGAAACATCAGACGTCTCATCTGTATTTCAGTTAGTTTTAGTTTTCCGCTATGTTTTAGCTAATGGCCAACCAGTTGAAAGATTTTGGAAATTTGATAACCCTGAAGGGCACGACGCAGAATCTATAACCAAATGTATTTGTACCAGTTTAGATTATGTTGTGCAAAATCCAGAAAAACTCGTATCTCAAAGCCATGACGGTGCGAATGTAATGAGTGGGCACCATGCTGGGGTTCTGACCATAGTGCAACAAACCTCGTTATTAATTCGTTATAAATCTATAAACATGCTTTTTTCGTTCACTGTTACGCTCATCAGTTGAACTTCATTGTAGCTCAAGCAACAAGCCAAAACCAAGATGTCAGAATTATTTTTTCGGACTTAAGTGATATAACAAATTTTTTTTCGAATTCCCCTCAGAGTGTGTCTGTTTTAGACAAGATAGTTGGCAAACGAATACCTCGGGCGTCAGCTACAAGGTGGAATTTTAAGAGCAGAACTGTTAATACTGTTTTTGAGTACAGACAGAAATTAATTGAATGTATGGAAGAAATCCAATCAACCTCTAAGCAACCAACCACCATAATTAAAGCTGGTGCTCTGGCTCGTCTCCTTAGAGATAATAAGTTCATATTTTGGCTTTCTGTTTTTCACAAATTGATGCCACATGTGGATATTTTGTACAACCAATTACAGTTAACTTACACTGATGCTGTGAGAACTAAAGCCAATGTTGACCACTTCGTCAAAGCCATTGATAAGGAAAGAGGTAACATGGACAAAGTGACAGAGCTGGTTAATCAGTACCCAGAAAATGCACCTAAACGATCGAGGCGTGAAGAAGATTTGTACTTAAGTAGAACAGTGGCTGCCAAGGAAAACTGTGACATTATTACAACGCAAATAAAAACAAGATTTTCATTCACAACATCTTGCTCAACTGTATCTCTTTTTGAATCACTAAAGTTTGAAAAGTTTGAACAGAAATTCCCCGAGAAATTGCTTGAAGATACAGTAAATGTGTATTCATTTCTTGAAAAAAATCGCCTCAAGAAAGAGCTTGAAATCATTTACAAAAGAACTGATTTCAAAAACATGTGTGGTGCTGTTAGTCTTTTACAGTTTTTTATTGAAAACAACTTATTGTCATCATTTTCTGAACATTATAAACTGTTATTAATTATTGCAAAAATACCAATGACGACTACTGAAGCTGAAAGGTGTTTTTCAACCCTAAAACGGATAAAGACATTTTTGCGGTCTACGATGTGTCAAGAGAGGCTTGCAGCTTTAGCCATGCTTGCAATCATGAAGGAAATGATTTCTAACATCCATAATCTCAATGAAAGAGTTATTGATGTTTTTGTGTCAAGAAAAGATAGAAGGATGGACTTTGTTTACAAAAACTGTACTTAAAGAAAATATTTGTGCAAGCTACCATCCAAGTAAATTTGTTTAAGTAAATACTAGACCTTACCATCATATGCAGCAGCTTTGATTATTTTCCTTTTTCTGTGTGTTTAATAATCTAATCTAATAATTGAGAGCATGAGGCCTCATGACTAACTATCTGAATATTTAACACTTAAAACAAGCTTTCTGTTTTGCGTTTATTTTACTACTTTAAAATTAAATGAAAATAATTGTTTCAGTAAATAAGAACAATTAGCATATTATAACAAGTATGATCAATAAAGTAATCCTTTATTATTAAGTTGTGAAACAGTTAAAGTACAGTAATATCTATAATAACATTTCGTTTCAAAATTAATACATTACATCAAGGTATAGCAGCGCCTAAATTATATGAATATTGCAAGCAACACACAAGTATGTGACACAGTGTATCTCAAAAACTGCAAATTATTAATTGTGAACCCCCTGTAGATGTACTACGGCTGCACAAGGGACTCCTGTGTTCACCAGATGCCTGGCAGAGGCAAATCTGCACTCTCAACGGCCCTTATGTTTTCTGCCATTAACACCTGACCATCATCAGCGTCGATTGCAGTGGTGTCAGCAGCGAACAACTTGGAATGCTAAGGGCGGTGATTTACAGTGTTCAGCGATGAATTCCGCTTCTATATGGGAACGGACGACCACCATGTCAGAGTGTGGACGACCGCAGGGGGCACTACGATCCCAACCTCACTTTACTGGCTCACATGTCCCAAACTGCAGGCGTGATGGTCTGGGGAGCAATCGCATATGACAGCCAGATTTCTCTCACAGTGATCCAAGGGACATTGACAGCCGAGCGCTACATACAGGAGATCCTGAGGCTCCATGTGCTGCCTTTTCTGAAGGGGCGGCCCGAGCCATTTTCCAACAAGATAATGCCCATCCGCACACGGCTCAGATTTCCCAGGACTGTCTACATCATGCTTTGATACTTTCGGGCCTGCCAGATCATCTGATCTCTTGCCCGTTGAGCACATGCAAGACCAAATGGGATGCCAGCTTTCTCCATGTCCCAGTGTTCGTGATTTAGAGTATCAGTTGCAAGAAGTGTGCGCCAATCTGTCCCAGGATAACATACGGCATCTCTGACTCGTGCTGGACCGCATCAACGCATGTATCCAAGCACAAGGCAGTCCCACGCGATATTAACACTGATCGGAATGTTTACCGTATGTCCGCGGGTAATTGTCCTCCTGCTGTGATATTGTAATCACTTCTGTCCTTGGTATGTACCATCTCTTTGCTAAAATCTCATTTGAATCCAACGCCGCCTCTTTGGTGCGCAGATTTTCATGACAATGAGTATATGTGCACGGAGGAATCTGCATGTTGGAACTCCTGAAGAAAAATACGGTCTTCCTTTCTAAGTGTTTGCCAATATAAATCTATAAGTTGTGGAATCTCGGAGATATCTCAAACGTGTGGAGTTTCCTTATTAGTGAGCCCTGTGCTTTTGTAGTTCATAGCTTTCCTAACAGCCACACTGTTAATCCACCGCCTCCATAAGGAGAAATAAGATTTTTGGAATTGGCTTTTATATGAGGTATATTGTGCCTATATTATAGATTACACAGCAGAACAGAAGCATGCATTGGTAAAAGTTAAGTCATCTAAAATATTAATGTTAGGTCATTTAAAAGACCAGTGCTTCAGTGCATTCACTCGGGAAGTGCCCGGGTTCAAATCCCAGTGAGTTGTGCATGTTGTGTTTTTCCTACGGCAGTGGATATCTCGTATCCCTGGAACCAGTGACCCTAAATTTGGTATGGGTGACTGCTCATAGCCCATTGAGTTGCTCACAGTGGTCATTAAACCTTCAATAATAACAAAAAGGAAAACCAGATCACACAGCTGTTGTATATGTTTATTAAGTGTTAGGTCATCTACAATTATGACTTATTAGCAGTTTTAGGTGTTTGCTTATTTAAAGTTTTACAGTAATCAAAGTTGAAAGGTTAATACTTCAATGGCTAAGGTGGACATCTAGTCATTTTTCTCCCTATCCTTTCAATGGAAGAAATTTGAACCCTCTGTCCTCAGCGAAGAAAGGTTCCCCACACATTAGAATTGGCACACTGATAAGAAAAACTCCTGAGATTGTGTGCTCGTTCTTTTTTATAAAATCCTTTCCTGAACTACATTAAAAATCAATAACTTTACTTTGATGTGCTGGAAAGGAAGAATGGTGCCACCTGTAATTCCGGGTTTTTGTCACTTTCCAAACCTGTAAATCCGGGTTTTTAAGTTTTAGAAGAATTTGAGATGCTTCGGATATTTCATTTCTAAAAATGGTATAAAATGATAATTAAAAGTTCAAGTTCCATTTTCTTTGTGAATTACAGTGTTTGATTAAAAACATCGCATGTTCGTGCGGATGGCGAATGTAGACGATTTGTGTCACCTTGAGTGTTTCTTTTGTTATCAAACAAGCTCTCAAGATAACAGCCTGCCGAAGTGAAGGCTGTTTTTTTTTCATTATTTTGAAAGTTGCATCTACATCAAATACTTTAATTATATTAGATTCGGTTAATCCAATGAGCTACTTTTAGAAATTGAATGGAATCCACTGTAGGCTTCAAATAAAACTGATCCACATAGACTGCTCAATTAACATATAATATGAAGTGCGAAATTTGATTTCAAAGATGCAATACCTGAAGGATTGTGCACAGTGAAAGAAAATTGGGTACAAGAAAAGATGCGAAGTTTAACTGCACAAGCACTAGGGCGTATTTGTTGGGTAGCTAGTTTATACATGTGCAATATACTGTATATATAAATATTCATAATGTGTTTTATGTATATTGGCACTGAGCTGAGAGTTTCAGGGTTTCTTGTGTCACCTCACAATCACCCCTGAGTTATTGATTTTTATTACAGTATAGGAAAGCCTTTTGCAAAAGACACCGATTGTACAATCTAAGTTAGGATGTTTTTTTGTCAGTGGGCCAGTTTTGATGTGTGGGAAATCTTTCTTCGCTAAGGAAATAGAGTCCAAATATTTCCCATTGGAAGTATAGGGACCAAAATCACTAGACTCCACATTAATTTTTAACAGCATACTTTTGAACCTCTGGCTTCAAAGCTGTTATTTTGATCTCAGCTCGGGCTCCACATTATGTCTGTTCCTGTATTTATTATTTCTATGGTCAAAAAGCTGAAAGTGTAGATTCACAGAGGCATTTGGGGGCATTTATAAGGTATTGAGTATTTTGTTGCTTTTCCAGAAATGTTATTATGCAAATTGCACCAAAAGTCTGGGAAAGCCACTGAAGAAACCATAATCTTCAAACAGGAACTGCAAGACAACTGAAGAAGCCAAGCATTTTCATTGGGTGTCAGTTCAGTTTCCTGAAGACAGTGTTTCATCCAAATGTTCATTTCATTGTGCATGTGCAAGTCTCTCAAATGAGCCCCCAGTGACATCAGGTGTAACTTCATGCACTTAGCAATGTTACTGAACCTTCTGCAGGGGAGGTCATTAAGAAAGGAGAAAATATCATATTTGTTGTTCACAATGGAGTCTGACTATTTGATTTTTTAATTGTCACATCCGTCTTGTGTGCAGAAAGTATAGTTACACTGGAGCCTTGACTTGAATGCATTTAAGAAGGTGAAAATATCTGCTAAATTAGACAATACGTAAAGCCATGAGAAGTCACTCAAACAAGCTTTTACCTCTAATTTAAAAGAACAGGTTTCATCTCATTTTATAGCTCAAACAGATAAATCAGAACTCTACCGCCACCCCGGTGGTGCAGTGGTCTGAGCAATGGCTTCTGATCATTGGTCTGAGATGGGTTTGGGTTCAAATTCCAGTGAGGCATGGATGTTGTATTCATCATACGGCACTGGCTTTCTCCCTTCCCTGGGGCAAATGGCCCTAAATTAGGGACGAGCGACTGCTTGTAGCCCACGTAGCTGCTCATGGTTGTCATTAAACCTCCAATAAAAAAAAAAAAAAAAGAGAGAAAATTAAAAAAGAACTACCTCTAGATAACCATTAGACTGAGAATAGCAGTAAGTTTTGTAATCTCTGCCTAGTGTGTAAAGCTGATGCCAATTAGAGAACATTACTTAAAAAGTATGATTTGTTGTAAACAGATTTCATTGTTGATGGCATGCTGTTCAGATCTAGTGCTTCACAATGAATGCTGCAGTGTGCCCATGCAGCAGGGGGTGCTATATGTTGGATTCATGAAATAAACATCATGTACATTAGCTTAATACCATCCATAGACACCTCAACATATTTAGATCATTTGCTTTCATTTTGAAGAACAAGTTATTAATAACTTCAAAGTTTTTGCAAATCTGTTGAAGAATAAACCATCTCATATCTAAGAAATGCTACTAAATTAGCATTGCCTGCAGTGTCAATATTTTTTTTGCTAATTGAAATGTAGAGCATTTATTGTGATTCAACTGTTTTATCCAAATTTCTTCCACATTTTCCACCATCTATTCTTTATCAGTGTTGTTAGACATGGTGTTACCCACAGGTTGTTTCAAATATTAATCACCCATTGTAATAGTTGTCAACACATTAGCTTTAAGAAGTGTTACATTTTAACCACTCGTGTGAAGTTTGGCTCCTATTTATCCAGAATAAAGTTACCTGCCATGAAGGCAATACATTTCATTGTGAGAACCAAAACAATGTTCTTAATCACTTCAATTATAATTCTAGAGGCATCATAATTTGTTTAAAATTTTTTACTGGTTTACCAACTTCATATCATTATGTTTAATTTCAACATGTGATTGCAGTTTGGAAGGCTTCGTGCATTCGACCAGTGGTGTATATGGCGTTTTTTTTTTATTTATTATTATTTTTTTTTTATGGGGGCAGTGGACAGCCGAAAATGGAAGTTTTTGAAATCCATCAGGACAAAATAAAAGTTAATGAAAAATAGAAGCAATGCCTTGCAGGCTACCCTTATAAATATGCCCCTGCATTTGATTGAGAGAACTTCACCACAAACAACACACTGGTTTTCCTCACCATTTTTGTTTATAACCATAAACGTAATGTCTAAAGATCTAAAAGATATCTATTCATTGGTAAGGATTGTTTTAATGAACACTATTTCAACCACAGATCAATTTTAGAAAGGCACACAGAATTCAAACAAAATTAGTATGGTACAATTTTAAATTAGGTCTGAATTATTTCAGCAGAATCCATTATGACCCACAGCTGATGTTCATTTCCATTATGAAGGCTTCTAGTGTTTGTTTTTGCCATGTAATTGAATGAGGTAAGAAGGAGGAAAGATCAAGTGACACTAGTGGATCATAAGCATTTCAGCCTTGACAATTCCACTTGCACTCTTCTGCTCAACAACGAAACTGTCTTCTTCTACAGACTGTATACTAAGTTGGAAACTGTACCTGATATTCATTCTTTCAATCATTAAAACAAGAGTAGAGTCCTGAATTTCCATAGCATTAGATTTTTTTTTTTTTTGTATCCATCCTTAAAAAAAGTATAAATTTATTTTTAATATTTTTTAAAATGTAAGGTATGTTGCAGTCCACAAGTTGTGAACCACTGTATAGTAGACTGTCACCCTCTTTTTTGCAAGTGCTAAATAATCCAGTGCATACATTCTTGGATTTTATTTCATGTTGCTAGTGAAACCAACATTTCTGACAGAGAAAATGTTTCACACGTAAATTTCAAAGTACACCAGACTATGCTCACTCAAGAAATGCTTATGGCGTTGTACATCCGTTTAGTCAATGGTGTAATACGCATAAATTTTTGCAGAGCTTTTCACTGTGGAGCTTGAAGTTAATGGGATACTGAATTATCTTGGCAAAAGCTCATGAACTATTTGCTGTATTTTCACAAAAGATTATAGTGACTTGACGAGCCTAATATGGTGATTGATGCAAGAGTAAGTAATGGAATGAGTCCAAATCTGTTTAAAAAATGCAAAGCGTAATATAGTCTTGTGACCCTTTTTTTGTAGGTGTACTACACTCATATTACACACTGCATAAGATTATGAAGGGGTGATGTTATGGAAAATAACTGTCACTTATGACAGTCAGATATAAACAAACTAAATGTTTGTATTCTTGGAGAGCATTCAACAAATTTATACTGAAGCTGTATAAATACAAAAAACATGTGAAATGTTATTTCTGCTACTAAGAATGTTTTTTTTTAAGTAGCAATACCAAGTAAATTGTCAAAATGGATGCAATGACTTGTTTAGAATTTCTAAAAACAAGTGTGTGTATCTTCTAAAATAATTCCCAAAGTTCTAAATTCAAATACTATTAAAATAGAAGCATCTTTTCAACAATTTTTTCATCACATGAGACATGTATCTAGGATTTATGCTTGGAGGTGAGCCCTTGTTTTGGTTCAAAAGTACAGCATATATGTGGGTGTGCAATATATTGTTTTTCTGATTCCATGAGCACATAGCAGAAAAAAAAAAAAACTATTAACACTTTTCAAGGGTTGTTTGAAATCTTACAAAATGACTAACTTGCTTTTAATAGTAACCATTCATTAAGTATAAATTTTGTGCATGCACATCTAGTTAGCGGTAATTCAATTAATGTTAATTTTATACAAGACTATTTCACACGAAACAAAGATCAATGAAGTTAAAAAAAAATTTGCTTAACTCATAAATTTAGAGCATAGATATTTATATCAATTTAATATAAATATTTAAATCAATTCAAACCATCAGTATTTACACATATTAAATAATTTGGAAAAGCTCATGTTTAAGTGCATTGTTTTTGGTATTATTGAAGAGTAATATTTATGCTACTGCAAAAAGTTATATAAGATGTATATTTAAAAATTTTGGGAATTGTGTTCTGACCCACAGGTCTGTCCCCTTAGATATATGACTGCTATTTCTGCTGTTTTTAAAATTTATTTTTGCATACCTTTGCTATTGTCCCCTTTTATGATGTATGATAGGCTTAGATGATTTAAAGTAGTGTAATTAGAGTGTTGTGTGTGTGTTACATGCTGATTATCCACTGTATATGGTTTAATTACATTGCTATTCAGGATCATCTGAGCATATCAAGAAGCCAGAAAAGACTATTTCAAAGCTGTGAAAACATCTTTAAACAACAGTAAAAATAATTTGGATGTGTTCATGTGAAAATTCTAGATGATGAGGAAATTGTTCAAAAAATGTTCAGCAACTTCAGCCCCCCCCTACAGGGTACTCGGTCGAATAGTATTTGAGTGAATGGTATTTTCCACCCCTTGTAGTACATAAATATTTTTCAATATTTTTTTCATTTTAACGTAAAATGAATACCTTTAGCAACACCATTTTCTATTTCACATAAATTAAGAGTTTTCCTAAAACACTAATGTCTCAAATGAAAGTGAAGGAAGCCGCCCCGGTGGCGCAGTGGTCTAAGCGATGGCCACTGATCATTCGTCCGTAAGGGGTCCGGGTTCGAATCCCGGTGAGGCATGGATGTTGTGTTTGTCTTATGGCACTGGCTCTCTCCCTTCCCTGGAACCAGTGACCATAAATTAGGGGCGGGCGACTGCTTATAGCCCATTGAGTTGCTCACGGTGGTCGTTAAACCTCCAATCAAAAAAAAAAAAAAATAAGTGAAGGAAAAGAATCTCTAAAACTAGTTCAGATGACATTGCAGATACAAGAAGTCAGCTTCCTCTCTATTAATTTACACAAAAATCCACTTCACAATTAAAAAAAGTTTTGTCACGTACAATAGTAAACATATTACATTACAGCTTCCCCCATGGATGGGGACAATTATATACAGGGTGCCCAGTAAAGTCCTTTCTCAGCCCTGTAACTTTCGAACGGCGACAGCTATAGCCATAAAAATGGTGTCTAGGTATAGTACAGTGGCTATGCGCTATTTGATGAGACCGCTTACAGCCCCTCCTAGCGGCGAAGTCAGGAGTTAGCGTGCCGATCTCGAAAACTATACGAGATACGGGAAAATAGTCAATTACAAAGTTGTAGAGCAGCATCGATTTAGTACGAAAAGACACCTTGGGCACATGAATTCTTAGAATAGAACGCGTACAACGCTCGTTTGTTTGTTCGCGATGTCGAACACTGTCACGTCACGAAACGCGTCAGAAAGGAGCAATGAGTTGTCACTAGGCACATTTACCGTCGGTGCTCAATGTGCTCTCCGTCAGCCACAATACACATTTGGACTCTAGATTGAATCTCAAGCTGCTCATTTTGCAGCATGTCAGGTGACACGCTGGAACAAGCACCAGTTATATGGCGTCGGAGGGTCTGATACACCTGCTCTTTGCGGTAGCCCCACAGGAAGAAGTCCAATGGGGTGAGGTCCGGTGAGCGTGCAGGCCACTCTACGCAACCACCATAGCTGATGATTTGTTGCTCGAATGTCTCGACCAGGTACCTTTTTACGTTTCCTGGCTGGTGCGGAGGGCGCCGTCATGTTGGAACCAAAAATTCCGCAGTTAAGTCGGGCTAGTGCTTTGCGGAAGGCGATATTATCTCCTTTCTGACGTGTTTCGTGACGTAACAGTGTTCGACATTGTGAACAAACAAACGAGCGTTGTACGCGTTCTATTAGCATTCATGTGCAAGATGTCTCTTCGTACTAAATCGATGCTGCTTTACAACTTTGTAATTGACTATTTTCCCGTATCTCGTATAGTTTTCGAGATCGGCACGCTAACTCCTGACTTTGCCGCTAGGAGGCGCTGTAAGCGGTCTCATCGAATAGCGCATAGCCACTTAAAACTATACCTAGACACCGTTTCTATGGCTATAGCTGTCGGCGTTCGAAAGTTACGAGGCTGAGAAAGGAATTTACTGGGCACCCTATATATACACTGGTGTGCAAAAATTAAAGACGAAGAGGAGAAATTAGCATAACAGCGGAACGTTCAGGCAGAACGGACCGAAAGACCACTCAGGAGATAGACTACGGTCCGGTACGGTAGGGCATGCGCATATATGCAGCATGACGTGTGGGGGTCGGAAGGGTATAAAGCACACTGGTGGTGAATGCTCAGTAATTCGGGGGCCAAGTGGGCAACGTTCGTGACTGACACGGAAAAGACCTCAGGTTCGATCCCAGGCAGGTACGAACGCTCGACCCACTAAATATCCGCCGTGCGTCGGATGGGCACGTTAAGCCGTCGGACCCCGGGTACTGGCCCCCCGGTAATAAATAAATGCGTCTTCCTCCCCTGTCTACTTCGCTTCCGTGTCACTTTCCTATCTGGCACTCTAGCCTAAATCTCCTAGCTTCCTATTTCTAAGGGTTATTTAAAACCTTGGGTCAGACACTCCCTTCCTAAAATCCTCTACATGTGATCATGATCATGCTCAGTGATTCGGTGAAAGCTATTGCACGGTGTACATCGGTTTGAACGACGTCGAGTGCTGCCACCGTGTGATATGGCCAACAGGCAATCCAGTAGACGACCTCTGGATGACTACCCGAGGTCGCGTCATTGGGAAGTTGGAAGAAGGTCGAAGTATGGCCGAGGAGTTCGGGATCGCTCACAGCATCGTTTCACGAGTTTGGAGAGCATTTCAAGCGACAGGAACAGCTGACCGAGAGTTTAGCAGTGGTCGTCCACGAGCAACCACGGCTGCGGACGACCGCTATATTGTCCTACAGCCGGGAAGAGACAGACGGTAGACAGCGGGAGAAATCGCAAAGCACATGCAACAGACAACTGGACGTCCGTTATCGCGTTTTACCGTGGCCAGGAGGCTGCACAAAGGTGGTGTATTTGCACGACGACCAGTACGGTGTGTGCCATTAACGCCTGCTCATCGGAGACGGCGGTTTTTGTGTTGCCAGGAACACAAGAACTGGACACATCAGCAATGGGGTCGAGTTCTCTTTACGGATGCGAGCCGATTTAGTCTGACGAGCGATTCTAGATGTATACACATCTGGAGAGAGCAGGGAACACGCAATCACACCTCCAACATCATCGAAAGGGACCGGTTTGGAGGTGGGGGAGTTCTCGTTTGGGGCGGTATCATGCTTGGTAGCCGTACTGGCCTCCACATTTTCCAAGGAGGTTCAGTCACTTGTGTCCGCTATCGTACCGAGGTTCTCCTGCCTCACATGGGTCTGTTTAGAGGTGCTGTGGGTCCTGAGTTCCTCTTTATGGACGACAACGCTACACCTCATCGTACAGTGGCTGTTGGAGAGTGAAGATATTCAACGCATGGATTGGTCCGCAAGATCCCTGGACCTAAATCCAATCGAACACGTGTGGGACCTTCTCAAGAGACGCTTGGCAGCACGTCACCAGCCGCCAGCAACTATTGGCGTTACAAGAGGAATGGGCCTCGATGCCGCAACAGCTCCTTGACGACCTCGTCCTCAGCACGGACAGACGTTGTAAATCATGCAACCCAGTCAGGGGTGATCATATCCCCTACAAAAGACTGGATTTTTCTTGGCAGCCGCCTGTCACATGGACGTTTCTGTCTTCTGTCCAGTTGTGCTCGAAGCTACCTTTTCAATAAAGTGCCTTTGTATCCTTTGGATTCCTTGTTTGGACGGTTTTGCTCACTTGTTCCATATTCTTACATCTTGGGGATCTTATGGTATGATTTGAGTCCATGTGGAGCACTTCTGCACGACGTTACATTCGAAAAACCGTCTCGTCCTTAATTTTTGCACGCCATATACACAGTAAATTTTGAAAAATCCAGCATTGACCGGGCCGGACAAGTGCCGGATTTATGAAGCTCTCTAAAAAAATTGCGTTACGGGCGTTACGTAAAGCACGTACTTACAAGTAACAGGTCACTTTAACAAAAATTTGCATATCTGGCCTTATAAATGTGCAGTCGTCGTACCGCCGATCACATCCTTCGCAATTTGTGAAAAAAAAAATCGTTTTGGCGAAAGTATTGGCAATTACCATTTTGTACTATTTATTATAAAACTGTCGGAAAAAAATTTAATTTAGCGAATGGCTAGGCAAAAACTTGAAAAAAACAAAGCAACTGCTAGAGCTGGGCGATATATCGATACATCACGAAAACCCGATGTGAATTTTACATCGAAGTTACGGTCTTTCGATTGACGAAACTGCGATACATCGCGACGACGATTACCGCAATGCGTTGCGAAGGCTAATGTAGATGAAATTACGCGATCGAATCCACATACTGCCACCACCAAGCACATATCAGCACATGTTCGACCGTAGCTTACGTAATAGACACACATTTCAAACCTACACGCCGATTTGTCACCTCATTGGTTCACGAAATCAGAAAAGTGCCGGTTTTCTGGAAGCTGGATTTTCGAGGTGTTACTATATAAGTATATATAATCATTGTCAACCATTATCGATCCACTGTTAGACGAAGGTCTCCCCAAGTTTCCTCCACAACGGTCTGTCTTGTGCCAGCCTCCTCCATGTCACTCCCGCATACTTTCGAATTTCATCCACCCATCTCCCATGTGGTCTTCTTCTGGGTCTTTTCCTGTCCCTTGGAATCCAATCTAAAATTTCGGCTGTCCATCGATCGTCTGTCCTTCTGGCAGTATGTCCGGCCCATTGCCATTTCAGGGATTTAACTCTGATCATGATGTCTTCCACTCTTGTCATTTTTCGGATCCACGAGTTCCTCTTCTTATCTCTCCTGGTTACACCAAGCATGCACCTCTCCATGCTGCTTTGAGTTGTCTGCAGCCTTTGTATGTCTTTTTTAGCTAAGGTCCATGTCTCTGCACCATACGTAAGCACTGGAAGGATGCATTGATCAAACACTTTTCTTTTAAGACATAATGGCACATTGCTCTTTAAAATTATGCTGTTTCTTCCAAAAGCTCTCCAGGCAAGTTTTGTACGCCGATTAATTTCTTCATCAATGTGACCCTCACTTGATATCTGCTGTCCAAGATAAACATACGTGTCTGTTATCTCCAGCTTTTCTCCATCAATCGATAAATCTTCATTCCTTGTAAAAGCATTGAACATCACTTTTGTCTTCTGAAAGTTCATTTTTAATCCCACTTCTTTACTCTTGTCAGCAAGTTCCTGGATCATACTCTGCAGCTCTGGTGGGGTAGTTGCAAAAATTACTACGTCATCAGCAAAACGAAGTTGGGTTAGTTAATCTCCATTAATTTTTATCCCTTTGTTTTCCCAGTCCAGTGATTGAAAGACATTTTCCAATGTGGCATTAAAGAGCTTCGGAGATATGGTGTCACCTTGTCTCACTCCCTTTCCAATTTTTGTGTGTGTTGTATTTTCAAACAGCCGAATCTTTGCACTTGCATTTTCATAGTTCTTAATGATATTAATATATTCATCTTCAATACCGCAGGATTTCAGAGCCATTGTAACTGCTGATGATTTCACCAAATCAAAGGCTTTTTCATAATGGATAAAAGCCATGCACAATGGAAGTTCATATTCCCTCGCTCTTTCAATTAGTTCTCTCAGCACATGGATATGATCTAATGTGCTGTAGCCACTCCTGAATCCAGCTTGTTCTCTCGGTTGAGCCATGTCCAGTGTTACCTTCAAGCGGTGTGAAAGAACTTTAGTGAAGATTTTATAAACCACTGATAGGAGGCTGATAGGTCTGTAGTTCCTGAGATCCTCAATGTCACCTTTTTTATGTAGCAGGATCATTGTAGCATTGTTCCAATCCTCAGGAATCTTCCCTTCATTAAGGCATCGAGTGAAAATTTGGGCGAGTACTGTTTCGATTTCTCCACTTGCTTCTTGTATGATGACTACAGTAATTCCATCTTCTCCTGGAGCTTTTCCCCGTTTCATGTTTTTGATCGCATCTGCAACTTCTGCTGGGAGGACTGGAAGAACTCTGATACTGGTACCTTTCACGATGTCTGGAGTACATGTATCATTCCTTTCATATAATTTGGAGTAGAAATCTTTCACTCTTGTCAAAATTTTGCCTCTATTTCTTGTTACAGAACCGTCTTCTTTTCTCAGTGCCATAATTTGTTTTCTTCCCTTACTGAGATGTCCCTTTGCTATCTTTAGGCTTTGGTTGTTTTCAATTGCTTTCCTCACTAGTTCACAGTCGAATTTCCTTACGTCTTCAGTGATACTTTTTCGTACTGTCTTGCATAGCTCTATGTATTCCACTTTGGAAGTCACATCTTCTTTAGTTGTCCTCATCTCTCTTTTTTTTTGCATCAATATTTTGGTTTTTCCTGATAATTTGTTCACATGCAACTTGTTCTTAGACCCAGCTAATTTTGTTGCTGTTTCCATAAGAGCTTTGGTTACTTTTCTGTTAACTTCAGAAATATCCACTTCTTTCGATGTTAGGCCTTCTAAACCAGAGAATCTGTTCTTCAGTTCAAACTTGAAGGTACTATGGTGTTTTTTAAGGTTGGTTATGTCAATACATCTTGTTTGTCTTATTAGCCTCGACACGCGGATCCTTACATCGTGGCGCTGCAGGTAGAAGCGGGATTCGTCGGAGAAAACAATGTCGTGTCATTCCGTAGTCCAGGTGCAGCGTTCAACGGCGCACTCGCCGGTGGTGTAACGTCAATGGTAATCGGAGCAATGGGCGCCATGCGACAAGTCCCCGCTCCTGCAGACGACGTCGAACGGTACGTGCTGACATAGGTTGTTGCGCAACACACCCTAATTCCTGCGCTAACGTTCGTGATGTGGCAGTGCGAGCCGTCAATGCCCGCCGCACAACATGCCGGTCCTCTCGATTGGTGTTGCGCCGCGGCTACGGCAATCGCTCACGTCGGTCCATCCGTCCCTCCTGCACCCACCGAATCCATACTCGCCTCACCGTGGCTGGTTGTCGTCCCACACGGGCGCCGATGTCTCGGTACGATAAACCGCTGTCGCGATAAGCCACTATTCGTCCTCTCTCGAATTCCGAAACGTGCTGGAATGACTGCCGTATTCTGCGACGAGGCATCAAGAAGCTTCCCACACATAGGTCTGGCAGCTTAGCACACTTCCAGTACTTACACCCAGCTTTCTGTGCATCCTTTTTATAGTGCTTCTCGGTGGCGTGCCGGGCGCACATGATTTGCATATGCCCTGCAATGCTAATCGTTTGCATGTTCTCTCGCGGGCGACGCATGCTGCCAATTTCAGGCCAATCTGATGCTTCCTTCCTGGTGTTGCATTTTGGGTGGCCAGCAGTGTATAAACATTATTTGTTTTGTAAGTCAAGAGGGGAAGCTCCGATGCAACTAGCTCTCTCGCGCTCGGATAGAAACAACAAACAGCAACTCTCTCTCCACGAAAGAAGCTACACAGATGTGAGTGAAGTTCCTGTCCTGAAAAGACGTATGATTATGCATCTAAAAAGAAACATTTGTATTTATTCTGTTTCTTCCCAACAGACGCTGAAACTCATATTTATAGAGGTTATGTTCCTAGTCTTAAATATTCTCTTCATTCTTCAAGAAGAAACTGTTTCTTGGTGGTTCTTTTAAATAGGGATCCCAGACGTCCCGTAAAACACGGGATCATCCCATTTTTGATTAATGCGTCCCGTTGTCGCGAGAGAACTCTTCGGGACAGCTTTTTGTCCTGTACGTTAGAGTTCAAGACTGAAAAACAAAATCGATGAGTTACAATTTTTCTTCTTTTACAAACATACCCGGACCCCTTACGGACGAATGATCAGAGGCCAGCGCCTTAGACCACTGCGCCACCGGGGCGGCCCAAGCTGACTTATCTCCCGCGTCTAATGCTCTCACTACGTAGGCAAGCACAGCAGTGGCAGATTGATATCGACGCCCCGGTGGCGCAGTGGTCTAAGCGATGGCCTCTGACCATTCGTCCGAAATGGGTCCGGGTTCAAATCCCGGTGAGGCATGGATGTTGTGTTTGTCTTACGGCACTGGCTCTCTCCCTTCCCTGGAACCAGTGACCCTAAATTAGGGACGGGCGACTGCTTATAGCCCATTGAGTTGTTCATGGTGGTCGTTAAACCTCCAAAAAAAAAAAAGAAAAGATTGATATCGGGGAAGGGGAGGGCACCTGGCCAATGCCATTTTAGTAGCTTGCTCCGAGAGAAACAGGTTGGCCGCCACGGTGGCGCAGTGGTCTAAGGCGATGGCCTCTGATCATTCGTCCGAAATGGGTCCGGGTTCGAATCCCGGTGAGGCATGGATGTTGTGTTTGTCTTATGGCACTGGCTCTCTCCCTTCCCTGGAACCAGTGACCCTAAATTAGGGACGGGCGACTGCTTATAGCCCATTGAGTTGTTCATGGTGGTCGTTAAACCTCCAAAAAAAAGAAAAGATTGATATCGGGGAAGGGGAGGGCACCTGGCCAATGCCATGTTAGTAGCTTGCTCCGAGAGAAACAGGTTGGCCGCCACGGTGGCGCAGTGGCTAAGGCGATGGCCTCTGATCATTCGTCCGAAAGGGGTCCGGGTTCGAATCCTGGTGAGGCATGGATGTTGTGTTTGTTTTACGGCACTGGCTCTCTCCCTTCCCTGAAACCAGTGACCCTAAATTAGAGGGCGGCACACAGTTGAATGTCCTTACGTCTTCAGTGATACTTTTTCGTACTGTCTTGCATAGCTCTATATATTCCCCTTTGGAAGTCACATCTTATTTAGTTGTCCTCATCTCTCTTCTTTTTTGCATCAACATTTTGGTTTTTCCTGATAATTTGTTCACATGCAGCTTGTTCTTAGACCCAGCTAATTTTGTTGCGCCGCCCCGGTGGCGCAGTGGTCTAAGGCGTTGGCCTCTGATCATTCGTCCGTAAGGGGTCCGGGTTTGAATCCCGGTCAGGCATGGATGTTGTGTTTGTCTTACGGCACTGGCTCTCTCCCTTCCCTGGAACCAGTGACCCTAAAATTAGGGACGGGCTACTGCTTATAGCCCATTGAGTTGCTCACGGGGGTCGTTAAACCTCCAATCAAAAAAAAAAAAAAAAAAAAAAAAAATTGTTGCTGTTTCCATAACAGCTTTGATTACTTTTCTGTTAACTTCAGAAATATTCACTTCTTCCGATGATAGGCCTTCTGAAGCAGAGAATCTGGGATACCTACTTTAAATGACTAAAAGTGAAGGTCATAAGTTCGCTTCTCACCCGGAGAACCAAATGTTTTGTGGAATGCACCTTTGGTTCACAAAGTGAACTATTATTCTTATTATTATTAACTACAGTTATTAATCATATGATCTTCAATTCATATCTTCAACCATCTTATTTATGTTCATTAAAAGAAGTCATCTTTATTCTAAAGGTATGTTTTTTTTAGCGCTATTCTATTTATTTGAATCAAGTCATTGCCGCCCCGGTGACGCAGTGGTCTAAGCGATGGCCTCTGATCATTCGTCCGAACGGGTCCGGGTTCGAATCCCGGTGAGGCATGGATGTTGTGTTTGTCTTACGGCACTGGCTCTCTCCCTTCCCTGGAACCAGTGACCCTAAATTAGGGACGGGCGACTGCTTATAGCCCATTGAGTTGCTCACTGTGGTCGTTAAACCTCCAATCAAAAAAAATAAAATCAAGTCATCAGATATCTAAACAACATGAATACAATATAGATTATCAGAGGCAACACCTTGTTTTTAGTTTTAGTACAAAAACAAATAGTGATGGCTGGGTAGTTACACCAATTGTTTCTCGTTTGTTTTACGTCATTTGACTCATTTCAGTTCGTTGAGTGTTCAGTATAATGTTCCAGGCAAATGCTCCAGAAAAATAACATTAGAATTACTATTATTGTTATATCTTTTAGCTTCCAACCCAGATAGTAATCATACAGTTGGCAATTAGCGCTCTTCTGACGTTGGTGGATATATTTAGAATTACCAATGATTCATACTTTCAGCGGTTACTACACCTTCTGTAAGCGCTGGAAGTATGAACTAAGAAGTAAGAACTAAGAAGTGTGAAGATTCCACAGATATCAAACAAAGGACTAGATTGGCTGCTCGCTATTTGTGTAACACTCTTAGGATGTGAAATCAACGAGCCACATTGAGCGGGTTAGTTTGAGCGGTTTGAGAAAGGGCTGTGCATGGTTCTGTGATATCTATGTATGTTATATGAGATATCCAATATGGTCAAAGCGTGTTCGGCGATAAATTGCAGTGCTCGTGATAATGAAAAGAGCAAACAAAATGGGATACCCTTTCACAGGTGAGTTTTTGTAGTCAGTTTTACGAATTTTAAGATGTCTGTCCAATATGAAGTTGACCCAGTGGTAGTGTGTAAGATTTATCTGAGTGGAATATACCACCTGTTAATTAGAAATAGCGTTAAAGTCTAGTTAATTAATATTAATTACAGTTTGTAAATGAACATTGCAATAGTTCGAACAAAATATTGACAGTTATTTTATTAAATGCAAGACATGCCACTTCACACAAGTAAAACATCTTTCCATCACGATGAATGCTCAATAAAATTTGTTCATAAAAGTGATCTTTCACCGCATATGCTTCTTCACCTAGGTGAAAAACTTCAGGAATGTGACGTATGCTCCAAACAACTTGCTCATGAAGGTCATTTTTCAATTTTTTTTTTTATTGGAGGTTTAACGACCACCGTGAGCAACTCCAATGGGCTATAAGCAGTCGCCCGTCCCTAATTTAGGGTCACTGGTTCCAGGGAAGGGAGAGAGCCAGTGCCGTAAGACAAACACAACATCCATGCCTGTCCGGGATTCGAACCCGGACCCCTCACGGACGAATGATCAGAGGCCAACGCCTTAGACCACTGCGCCACCGGGGCGGCTTTTCAATTTTTCAGGGTATATGCTTCTTCACACAAGTGAAAAGCATCACCAATGTTCTCTATGCTCCAATGTGCTCCTAGCAGTTTTTTTTGTGTGTGGGTTGTGCTACTGTGATAAAACTCTATGCTCATTATGGGGTTAAATTCCTAGGTAAATTTTTTTGCTGGTGGCTGGGAAATATAATGTCTAGTTGATAAGTATAACAACATAAATTTTCAGTACCACTTTAGCAGAACGACGAAATAAAGTTTTTATTTTGCTGGATAATACTCATTATTTTAGTGAAAAAAGTCTTAACCATATGTTCAGCTGGCGTATTTTTCGTAGATTTTTAAATCAACACTTTTTTTAATGCCATATTGTTTAGTGCTGATGGCGGATGAATACTTGGCGTCATTAGATTTTTAATATATTTAATGCTGTATTTAGAGAAAATTGATTGGTTACAGTATTATTTTCAGAAACTATTTTATGCTATAATTTCAGATTCCCTAAAAATTAGAAACTAAGACACGAATGGGCTCTTGCAACAAAAAGACAAGGCAAAAAGAAAGGCTCTGTTTGGAAGCCAACACAGTTTTCTTGTGTTCAAAACATTTTGTTCCAGGCTTCCAGCAGATTTTGAAGTTCTTCAGCAGCGCAGGATACTAAGAAATAATGTTGTACCATCAGTTTTTAATATTCCTGTAAACATAATGTCACAACAAAATAATCAGGTGGTCACTACTAAAATTCCTAAGCCTAAAGTAAAAGTGTGTACATTGCACATGATCACACATACTCTATAGCAACCGATGAGGTAACTCATTTGAAACGACAGCTTAGTCAGTCTGAAGAGAGCCCTTTAAGATACATAGCATGAACATACGTAACATTTGATATTAACATGTGAATAATATAATATAATGCTTGTAGTAAGGTTCTTTAAATAGTGTAACTTTCTATTATGCAACATATTCTAGCTAGATACATCCACAACGGTTGGTGCATGCTATGTTTGGTTTAGTCTCTTGAAAGTTTCCTTACATGACATTGAAAAGGTGAAAAAATGAATAGAGCAAATTCTGAACCCATTTTATTATTTGACTTACATTTTGCATGCTAAAAATATGGACGAAGGGTTAATCAACACATAAAAATAATCAGTCCGCATATGGATGGCGGAAAGAATTAGTGGGTGCTTGCCTCCAATAATTTCTTACGAAGTTGAGGAAACACCAGTCCCTCCGTCCTATTTTAAAAGAAGTGAAAAGATGACCAATCCTGTGATCTGGTGGAAAGGAATTTCCAAATGTGAAAATTGTAAGACTGGTCTTGTTTCCGAACTTGTTCAAATAGAATGATTTTGCGGTTGTCCTGCCTCAATAGAGAGAATATTTTCTAACTTTGGCATTATGCACTCTAAACTACAAATTCATTTTAGGTGTTAATAAATGTGCAAAATTAGTGATGTGATATATTCTACAAGGAAAAAAATCAGCCAGACTTGTAATTAGTTCTAACTCTGTAGAGTGTTATGTTAAAGTAATTATTTTGTGCATATAAAAAAAAATGAAAATGTTAACAAAAATAACACTTTTATTCCTCAGTGTTAAGAAATTTGCAAAACGAAAAAAATATCTACAAGGCGAGTTCTAACTTTTAATAAATCTATTTAATGCTAATAATTTGTTAAAAAATTGTAGGTAAGACTTTATTTTTCTGTCTAGTAGTTTTTGATGATTTAAACCAATTTTATACCCTTGTCAGGTCAAAAATTGTTTTTAACATAAAAAAACCAATGTAATTAATACTATGGGCAGTAATTTGCATACCCCAAATTGATGCATATGGTAAACCAGGTGAGAATTTAAGTTAAGCAATATTTTTTTTTTTATGTAGGAATGTGATTGGGAGTTTTGCATATTTTTGAGATTTGGCATTTTTCTGTGGATGTTTTTACTGTAGGCATTTCTTCAGTGATACCCAAAAACTTTGGCAAGGAACTGGTCAACAGATATTTGTTTTTAACCAGAAACAATATTCCCTCTAAATTTTGCAGCTTAAGTGCAGTTGAAATTTTTCAGTCTTTTAAAATCAAGCTAATTAAAGATTGCTTTATGCAGGTGAAGAGGGAGCAAGGGTGATTGGCATTTATTGTAGAGGTTCCCATTTTTTTCATGGGAACAGTTTTTGATCTGTTCTGATAAATGTGCAAAAATGTCTTAGTGTTATTACAGTGTAACGGAACCATAATTACATACTTTTTCCCACTTAAATGACTTTGCTACAGTACTTTTTCTTTTATTGCACACATGTTTTTCATAATAGAAGCTATTGTCATCCCAATAGGGGGTGAAGGCCTGCTCACGTTCATATATTGAGGCTCGTAATGTCATGATTGGGGGTTGAATTTTACTTGATTGCCACAATCTGACCAGTAATTGAAAGTACAGTGGAACCTCAGTTATATGTTTATCTCTTTTACATGCCCTTCTGCATTAGTCCCAATATTTCACTATAGTTTCTATCGCTTTTAACTCTGTTATACATGATTCATTTATACACGTTTTATGTTTATAAGTTAAAATTTAAATTTCAGATTATCAACAATAAATGGCTCTTTGTTTCTTTTATATGTAACTCAATGTGTTACAACGTTGAGAGAATTGAGACAGCGCTGACGAGTTGGTGCAGCCAAAGTTAAACATTGTCGTATCAGATAAGAGTATGTTGTTTACATTCAACATATCGAAACATTCGGTTTCGATGAAAAATAGGTTTCATGACACACACACACATATATGCTGTATTTAAAAAATTGTTAAATCCCAAAGACGTAACCTTGTGGCTCCTCTATTCTCTGGCACAATAGAATAGAATCTTGAATGTGTCTTCAATTTTCAACATTCTGGTTTTAAAATGAATGCACTTAGGATCCACAGAAGAAGAAGAAAGCTGTTAATTAATGAGTTCCATACTGAAGCACTGGTCTCAGATTTTTAGTTGTGAGGATTTTACTTGATCTATGGAATCAGGATTTTTATAGACCGAGAGAACCATTAAAAGAAAAGCTTGTTTTTCACAGACTTTTATGATTTTCTGCAATGTGATAAAATATATTATAATTTGTAACACTCATTTTTTTCTTTCCTGACTACCAATTTGAATTTAAATAGATCATTATTAAGGAACATCTTATTTAAAGCATAAATTTAACAATACTATTTATTAACCTCTTGGAATTTCATTTATGTTTTTTAAGACCACCTAGAAAAACATACAACCCAGGTTTCACTGTATTTAAACTTTTTCATCCTACCCATCTCCCATGGGATCTTCTTCTGGGTCTTTCCTATCCTTTGGAATCCAGTCTAAAATTTTGGCTGGCCCTCAGTGGTCTGTCCTTCTGACAATATGTCCAGCCCATTGCCATTTCAGGGATTTTACTCTGACCATGATGTCTTCCACCCTTGTCATTCTTCTGATCCACGAGTTCCTCTGCTTACCTGTCCTGATATGCAGCATCTATTAATTTTAGTTTTTAGGTAACTAGTGTAAATATGCTTATATAATCCAGAAACAGATATTGCCTCCGAGATCTAGATTTGTGTGTTAGTAGATATTACCAAATATGCTGCATCAGAATGCTTTATTTTTAATTTTTAGATATGTAAATATGCACACACTTCCAAAAAGAAATTGCCCCTGAGATACAGATTTGTGTGTTACTAGGTATTGAATGTGCAGCATCAGAATGTTTTATTTATAATTTTTAAATAACTTGTACCTCTACACGGATATACTCCAGAAACAAATTGTCTCTGCAATATATATTTTGTCACCATAAAAAGTAAGTTAAGTGTGAATTAACATATGGGCTGCTGTGTTAGCAACACTCGTTCTCATTAACTAAAATTAATAACCTTTATGAGTTGAATAACCACACCTTGTGTGATCCCAATTTTCACTAATGAGCAGATCTTTTTAGAACTCTTTATTTTTTAACATATGTTAGAAAAAAATGCAGAAATTGTTGGACGAATTCTGTCTATTAAGAATCAGGAATATGAATAACACCACCACACTTTTGATCCTTCGTAATGATAAAATTTGGCAAATATGCTTGCATATTAAAAATGACTTCATGAATTTTTGGACCAAATCTGTTTTTAAGAAATTGTGGATTCTTATATCGATGAACGTCGGAAATTGTTTTCCGTGACTTATTGAAAAAATCTCTCCCCTCGAAAATAAGTTGCTTAGTATCTCAAATTCATTGTTTATGTAAAAAAATGAACTGCAAGACTTCCCATGAATCAGTGACTTTTTTTTTTTTTATCGTAGGTATCGAAACGCCATTTCCGTGGTATTTTAAGTTGTGGTTTAATATCTGATTTCCGCAATACTTTGCAATCGCCTTAAAGCTATCACTTGTATAGTACTAACAAATATCGATTTTTCTTAATATAATTATTCGTATTTTCTCCCGGAAATGTGTACTAGATACCTATCATCTAACCTGCGCCAGCGAATCGCCATACGAAACACGTATTTCGTCGAGCTACAGGAACCAGCGTTGACCCGCTCGACATGGCTCCTACGCTGTCACGTCTCACAGGCCGGATGACCAATCTAGTCCTTTATATGATATCTGTGGAAGATTCCAAATGGCGCCGCACCGGAGCTAAGAGATATACGCACAGGTTAACAATTAATCTTTTTCTGCGGTAAAAAAGAACAAACAAAAAACTATTGACCCCACCTTCAAACTTCCTGCTGTACATATTAATTGTAAAAGTACTCGCATACAGGTCTGGAAGCATGAAATAATATGCGTGCTCACTAATTTATATAAATGCCTTTTTGGAGCTAAATTTTAAAGATGTTCCTATAAAAATTTCAAATGTTTCATGTTCGTGGTATTTTTCTCAAAAATTTGTTTCCACAGCGTGTTTTACTTATGAGTTTCATCCCCTTTTTTTTTTTTTTAATTCATATTTTGTGCGATCCAGTGTTTACAAAATGATTAAATCGGCAATGTTCTTTTGTACGGAACCTTAATAGCTCTTAACATAAGGTTAAGGCTTAAGTAATTTAAATTTTTGAATACTTTGATGTACAAGGTTTAAATTTGGGAAATAATGTAAGGTTCTCTCTTTCTGCCGTTTTAAATTATTAGTGTTGCATGAAGCAAATCTAGAATTTTGCCATTATCGAATCCAGAATGAAACATTCTTCTAGAGAAGTAACTAATACCTGGATTATAAAAAAAATGAAGAATGAAGATAATGTATTGTCCCTTACTGATACAACAGATCTTCAAGAGCTTGAAGCATGCTCCTGCAATTTCACAAAACAGTATAGTTATAGAGATAACAATTCCACCTACTGTGATAAGTGTGGCAAGAAATTGAAACAGAAAAGCAATCTTCCAGGACATCACATTAGTATAAGTGAGAAAACACACCAGTGTGATGTGTGCTTTAAGAAATTCACTCACAAAAGCAGCCTTTCAGAGCATGTATGTATTCACACATTGATAAAACCACATCAATATACGGCAGGTTTAAAGAAATTTGCAAAGCAAAGTGTCATTACAATTCATACAGGTAAAAAAACTCATCAGTGTGATGTATGTTCCAAGCAATTCACTCAGAGTTATAGTCTTTCAAAGCATATGCAACTTCATACTGGTGAAAAACCTCATCGATGTGATGTATGTTCCAAGCAATTTACACAGGGATCTAGTCTTTCAAAGCATATGCTTGTTCACACTGGTATAAAAGCTCATCAATGTGACGTATGTTCCAAACAATTTGCTCTGAAAAGTCACCTTTTAATGCATGTGCTTGTTCATACTGGTGAAAAATCTCATCGATGTGATGTATGTTCCAAGCAATTCACACAGAGAAGTAGCCTTTCTAACCATATGCTTCTTCATACAGGTGAAAAACCTCATGAGTGTGATGTATGTTCTAAACAATTCACACGGAAAAATTATCTTTCAATGCATATGCTCGTTCATACTGGTGAGAAACCTCATCAATGTGATGTATGTTTCAAGCAATTCACACACAGATCTAGTCTTTCAAAACATATGCTTGCTCACACAGGTGAAAAATCTCATCAATGTGATGTATGTTCCAAGCAATTTGCACTGAAAACTCAACTTTTAATGCATATGCTTCGTCATACAGGTGAAAAACCTCATCAATGTGATGTATGTTCCAAGCGATTCACACAGAAAAGAAGCCTTTCTAACCATATGCTTCTTCATACAGGTGAAAATCTTCATCAATGTGATGTATGTTCCAAGCAGTTCACCTGGAAAAGTCAACTTTCAGTGCATACGCTCATTCATACAGGTGAAAAACCTCATCAGTGTGATGTATGTTTCAAGCAGTTCACACAGAGATCTACTTTTTCAAAGCATATGCTCATTCATACTGGTGTGAAGCCTCATCAATGTGATGTATGCTTGAAGCAATTTACAAGTAAAAGTAATCTTTCCCAACATATGCTTCTTCACACGGGTGAAAAACCTCATCAATGTGATGTATGTTCCAAGCAATTCACACAGAGAGGTCAGCTTTCTAAGCATATGCTTCTTCATACAGGTGAAAAACCTCATCAATGTGATGTGTGTTCCAGGCAATTTGCACGGAAAAGTCACCTTTCTCAACATATGCTTCTTCATACTGGTGAAAAATCTCATCAGTGTAAAGTCTGTTCCAAGAAATTTACACAGAGAAGTAACCTATATCAGCACATGCTTCTTCATACAGGTGAAAAACCTCACCAGTGTGATGTATGTTCCAAGCAGTTCACACAAAGATCTAGTCTTTCAAAGCATATGCTCATTCATACTGGAGTAAAACCTCATCAATGTGATGTATGCTTAAAGAAATTTACAGCTAAAAGTAATCTTTCCAAGCATGTGCATCTTCATTCTAAATGAACTGGCATGTAGCCCGTCCTAGAACGGATGTTTTGAAGCTTTAAATAAATAATAATATATTAAGGGTTGTTTCCCGTCATAAGACAGAGTGAAATTTTCAATTGAAGCAGATTGAAACAAATCAAAGTTAAAACCTAAACTTTTCCTGCGGCACACTTGTTATTCCATTTACGGCTTGTTTTAGACGTTCCTATTTGACAGTTAGTTTGAAATTTCATACAGAAGCTTTTCCTAAAAATAATGCGACATCTCGTATTGGAAATTGGAACTATCCAAATTATCGACAATGTGCATTGTTGGTGCAACATCTGTTTTTGATGTTATTTTGCTCACTTTGACATCTCAAGATTTCAGTTTTTATTGTAGATCAGAGCATTTAGATAGACCAATATTTTGCAAAATGTACAATATAATCAGCATTAAACTCGGAAAGTTACATAATATGTAATTCACAAGACAAACCTTAAGGGTTGTCTTATGTTATAAACATGCTTTAGACTAAATATACATAATATCTAAGGTATTATTACCTGATATTGGCAAAGTCTTTTGCACATTGTTGCTCCATGAGGCACGTGCTCCCAGCCTGAGAGAGGTCTATTGTTATAGGTTTTTCTGGGTACTTAAAAAATGTTAATAAATGAAACAATTAGGTTATATTATTATCAGTTTACATTCATTCATTAGTAATTAAAAGATTGTATTAGAAAAGGTTATACTCTTCGGGTCAGGAGATGTTGTCTCTCAAGAACCTCTTCGTCACGTTGTTATGGCGACCGCTTTCGACACTGCCGGTGTGTCATCGTCGGTCGTTCTACACCTACATGAGGGTTTCCTCGCGTGTCTGTAGCCACTAGAGTTGCATGTCGGGAAATGAAGGGAAAGTTTTGCTGGCTGTATATCTTAGGAGATAGCTTCTCATGTGTCGACATCTATTGGATGAGTTGGTAGGTATATCAGTTGTAAGTGCAATTTTTTCTTTTTGTGTAGTAAAAGAAAAAATTGTACTTACGACATACATCACACTGGTGTGTTTTCTCACTTTTACTAATGTGATGTCCTGGAAGGTTGCTTTTCTGGTTCAATTTCTTGCCACACATACTCTGCAACTTGCTTTTGCTCTCTGCCAACAGGACAGTGTCATCAGCATACAGCAATCTGCACACACGGATGTTAACAAGACATAAACCAGTATTATCCATCTTGGCATCACACATGCATGGATCCATAAATATATTAAATAGCCATAGTGACATTACACAACCTTGTCTGACTCTTGCACCAATAGAAAACCATTTTGATAAAACACCATTCACTCGTACACAAGCTCTACTGCCAGCATACATGGCTTTTACACTATTAAGTAGATTCCCAGTAACACCATATTCATTCAATACCTTCCACAAAAGTGACCTATTTACTTGTACACAAAATCAAATTTCATCCAAATCTCCTGAAATTTAATTTTGTGGGTTACAAAATTGTTCACATGAATGATTCAATTAATGCCCAATAGAAATTAAATCAGTAAGAAATAATAATTCCAAAAGAGAAAAAAAAAATGTTTACAATTTATTGCCATTTAGAGGTTAAAAACTTTTTAATATTTCTATAATTTCTTGAATGGTTTGTCTGCAGAAATTCTGCTTTTCTTATCAGTCCACCTCTAAAATGCTTGTTTTCGATCAAACTGTCCTCTTTCTGGCCCTTCAATGTTGATCATTAATATGTTATTTACATTGGAGAGTGAAAGCCTGTTTCTAACTCTGGCTTTCACTAAATTTAATGTAAATTCAGAGCACCCTTTGTAGAGCACTCTAGCTAGAGTGTATATGGGAAGGGGATTGAGCCAACATCTGCTGTAGGAACATACTTAAGGATTAAGAAAGTAACATTAACGGAGGGCGAATCGCTGCCAGGGTTTCGGAAACTTAAGTTTTCAGAGAAATAGAAAAGACTGAGCAGTCTGCTAACAGGGGCTGTAATTTAAACGTCCAGCACCATTTTGCGATAGACATTAATTTTTCTTTCGCATTTTGGGTTAACTCACTACGAAGATAGTGACTGTAGCTTAACCTCTGTAAGAAATGCTATTAAATTAGTATTCCCTGTCATGTCAGTAGTTTTTATCCAATCAAAACAGAGCATTCATTGCGATTCAACTATTGTATCCGCATTTATTTCACATTTTCCACCATCTCTTCGATTTTTATCAGTTTTGTCAAACATAGTTTAAGCTGACCAGAAGTTCCCAATTCTTGAGGACAGTCCTCAAATTTAGTTTACTGTTCCCAAAAACATCTGATGCCTTTGAGGACCCAAATTGTCCTCAAATCTTGATGTTTGTTCTCAAATGTCCTCGAATTTACACTTCCTCATTAGATTTCTAATGAAAAATTTTCTTAAAAGTAGTTTTCGTAGTACTAATTTTCCGACATGTTTTTTGTGAAAAGAAATTTTGACTTTTTTTTTTTTTGCTTCTTTCCGAGTTTAATGACCACCGCCAGCAACTCTAAGGACTATAAGCAGTCACCTGTCTCTAATTTGGAGACATTCGTTCTAGGGAAGAGAGAGAACAAGTGCTGTAAGACAAACACACCATCCATGTCTCAGTCGGTATTCGAACCCGTGCCCACTTGTACGAAATATCAGTGGGCCAGCAGAAGGACACTGAACTACTGGCGCGGCCAAATTTCGACTGTGCTTGATCTAAGTTTCTCCAGAAACTTTGGCAAAATGAAAAATTCACCATGCAATTAGTATGGTGTGCAGCTTAATTTTGATTCGACACATATACAAGGTAAAGCATTTCACTTTTGCTAATATGTTCTGGCCATCATAATTCTACATTGTCCATACAAATTACCAATATTCTACAAGATATATCCTTTTAAGACATAAATTTTCATATGTAACATCACACTTATTGAAGAAGCAATGCAGTTTTGTGACAAAAGATTTGCATATTTATTTTGGGTACGTATATGTCCCCAAATGAACTGCCGAATTGGGGACGCCACGCCCTTTTGTCCTCAAATCAGTGTTCCGATATCTGGTCACCTTAAAATAGTTAGTTTCAAATATTCATTACGTGTGCAGATTGCTGTATGCTGATGACACTGTCCTGTTGGCAAACAGGAAAAGTGAGTTGCAGAGTATGTTGTCTCGGATGTACAAAGTTTGCATGAAATTCAAACTGAGTATAAATAAGGTAAAAATTTTTTTTTTGATTGGAGATTTAACGACCACCGTGAGCAACTCAATGGGCTATAAGCAGTCGCCCGTCCCTAATTTGGGGTCACTGGTTCCAGGGAAGGGAGTGCCGTAAGACAAACACAATATCCATGTCCGACGGGATCCGAACCCGGACCCCTTACGGACGAATGATCAGAGGCCAGCGCCTTAGACCACTGCACCACTGGCGCTTTTGCATATATATTGTAGAATCTATAGGGTGGCGCAGTGGTCTAAGGCGTTGGCCTCTGATCATTCGTCGGAAGGGGTCCGGGTTCGAATCCCGGTGAGGCATGGATGTTGTGTTTGTCTTACGGCACTGGCTCTCTCCCTTCCCTGGAACCAGTGACCCTAAATTAGGGACGGGCGACTGCTTATAGCCCATTGAGTTGCTCACGGTGGTCGTTAAACCTCAAAAAAAAAAAAAAAAAAGAATCTATAGAGTGCACACATGTCCTGTAGAACAAATTTTCAGAAAATTTAGGAACCAGGTTTTTTTTTTTTTTATTATGTGACTCACAAAAATGTTGGCGTCGGCGTATTTTGAGTGGGAAGTGATGGGGTGATTCCAAGGAGGTTATATTACTGGAGATACCACTGGCCATAGGTCACAGCTAACCTGCGGTAGCCGCCCCGGTGGCGAAGTGGTCTAAGCGATGGCTTCTGATCATTCGTCCGAACGGGGTCCGGGTTCGAATCCCGGTGAGGCATGGATATTGTGTTTGCCTTACGGCACTGGCTCTCTCCCTTCACTGGAACCAGTGATCCTAAATGAGGGACGGGCGACTGCTTATAGCCCATTGAGTTGCTCACGGCGGACGTTAAACCTTCAATCAAAAAAAAAAAAAAATCTGCGGTGTGACGTCACAAGCAGGCAAAAATGAACTAAATTATACCGTTGATAAAACAGTAAGCTTGTGTATCATTGATAAAGATTATTGAATTACTCATTTTATCTGTTTATGCGCTTAGAAGCTTTTGTTCCATTGGTTTCAAAGCAGCTTCTTTTCTGCGGCTGCGTCGTGCCTGCTCATGACGTCATTTGCAGCACGGGCGGTGACTTATGGCGGCCAATGCTGCGTGGATAGGAGTGGTGTCTCTAGTAATATAACCTCCTTGGGTGATTCAGGCTACTTTCGGTCAGGGCTAGCAAGTTTCTTCCAAAGCAGAAAAAAACATGGCAAAAAAAACCAGCCGGGAGAATTTTTTTTCCACTAGTGGAAGAAACTTGTTTTTTTAATAATTTATTACCTAAATTATAATTATGTTTGTAAGCTATAGTAAATGCCTTTCTCTTATAGATAACTTTTGACTTTATTATAACAATTCAATTATATATGCTAAATTTATAATTGCAGCATTCTTTTAACCAAGGTCACACACCTGACTGACATAAAAATTCACCAACTAACCAACCACACTTGACTGAAGAGTTTCGTTAGGTACCTGGGTTGGCAGATTTCTTCTAAAATTTCTAAATCCGTCGAAAAACAGTTGGAGATTTAACTGAAGGAAGCTTTTTTTACTTTATAAAAACATATATATAGCATGATCTTTTAACTTCCAAGAGATGAAATCTTTATTTCATTTTATCGAAACAGACATTTATAGACTATTTAAATAACACAGTATTATGATTTTGCACCCTTTTTATTATTTTATTTAAGGAACTCACCTGCAGTAATTACAATATTAAAAAATAATTAAATTCAATTAATGGAAACTCAACTTTTCAGTTTTTGTTCCTTTTGTTAACATTTGCTGCACGTATATTGAAAGCAGACTTGTCATTATACGTGAAGGCCTCTCATGGTCATTGCATTGTATCTTTCATCCCTGTGTGTTCCTGTATAAACTTTGCTAGTCTTGTAGTGATTTCTGTTATAATATCATTCCCTGACCCCTTTCATGTACTTGTTACATTGCTTACATACATTCATCACAAACACAAAATTTCCTTATTACCAACTTATCACTAAAACCTGATACACATTATATACAACTTCCATTTCAACCGTCGACATACTAACCCTAATCTTCTTGGTCGCCTTGCTTCCAAAGTCATTACATTCGCAAATTTTCACATTCATTCATTCATATTAAAACCTTTATATATGCACTATTTACATATACATTATCGCACGAACTTAATTCATTTATACCATGGCTCAGTTTTATACACCTTAACCATACGCAGTTCTCCAACGTGAAACCAGATACTACTAACCACCACCATGGTGGTGAGGCTTTCGATGTCGGTGGTTAGGAGTATCATAAGGGTGAGGCTTACAGTGTTGGGGGTTAGGAGTATCTGGTTTCCCGTTGGAGGACTGCGTAAGGTTAAGGAGTATAAAACTGAGATATGATATAAATGAATTGAGTGCGTGCAATAATGTATATGTAAATAGTGTATATATAAATGTTTTAATATGAATGAATATGAAAATTTGTGAATGGAAGCAAGGCGACCAGGAAGATTAGGGTTAGAATATCGACTGTTGAAATGGAAGTTGTATTAACATGTATCAGGTTTTAGTGATAAGTTTGTAATAAGGAAGTTTTGTGTTTGTGATGAATGTGTGTAAGTAAAGTAATAAGTATGTGAAAGGGCTCAGGAACAGATATTATAACAGAAATGATTTCAAGACTAGCAAAGTTTATACAAGAAGACACAGGAATGACAGATACAATGACCATGAGAGTCCTTGACGTGTAATAAGTCTTCTTGAAATAAACGTGCAGTAAATGTTAAGGGTAATAAAAACTTGAAAAGGTGAGTTTCCATATTAATTGAATTTTATATAAGCACGTTAACTAAGAACAGTTTGAGAATATGTAGGTATATATTTTTCGAATTGTTTCTTTTTTTTTTGGTATTAAAAAATAATGTCATCATAATAAATTGCATTACTAGAGTGCAACATAGTATAACAGGGCAGACATTTTTTAACAGTAGGATGCTGTAATCAATTTCTCAAATTAGAGTGGATGAATGCGAAAGAAGAAAAAAATTCTTTCATGTCCTGCTGAACTCGAAGGAGAACTTAGAAGCATCGCAACATATTTGTACTGTCTATGAGGTATGTCACTACACTTGGAAACACCTTTCCACCAGGTAAGTGGATCTAACGTTTTCCTAACGTAGTCTCAGGATATGAATTACTTTCTGTTTCAAAAAATGTTACCTCAGGCAACAGGTCATTATTTTTTTCTCCTATTCATTTTCTTATAGTTTCTGTTCGTGACTCAGTCTTTCTCCTTTGTACCTTGGATGCATAAGGTAGGCAAACATATGGTGGGAAAGAATTGCTTGCTAAAACCTCTCTATTATAGTTTGGGAACGATGTTCCAGTTCTTCATTTTGTAAAAGCCCAAGCCATTCGTGGGTTGCATTTCAGCAATATTTGCTGCATCTTTTTGTAAATGTGATTTAATGCGTTGTTCACGTGATTTAACATGAGCACACATTGTGCAGGCTTTTATACCTTTTTCACGACCACATGCGTTACATTTAGCCTTTACTATCTCTTCCATTTTCCTCAATCCCTTATAATTTCATCCAAATGGGATCTTTTTTTTTTGTACCTCCCTTATTCATTTTTATATAACGCAATGTTAAAAGATGTTAAAATTGCTTGTGCTACAGACAATAATGTTCAGATGAAAAAAAAATTGCTTTGTCACTTTCCTGAGGTGCAATGTGCTCCACTGCAAATAGAGAAAATGAGACCATTCGAATACTAACAAAGAAATGGAGTTGAAGGATGAGATTGGCTGGCTTGACTGAAGGAGACTAGCAAATATTTAATGTAATTTGCTGGTTGGATTATGTTAGCACGAAATCTCACGATTTCCCATTAACAAGTAATTAAAATGTTCATCACGATTTCTAGTAACCGGCAATTTAAATATTTAATGTCCCAACTGCTGGTTTTCTTAAGGACCCCACTCCACAGAAGTCACAATTTAATTTAAACAATCTGTTTTCCATTTTATATTAATTGATAGGGAAGACAAAATTTAAGCTCTCTCAATTTTTTGTTATCAATTTTTTTTATTTATTAGCATTAACCCCGGTGTGGAAATGTTGGAACACATTTTCTCGCTAAAAACCCTCAAGCCCCAGTTCGTCACTCGTTAAGGTGGGATTTCCTTCGCAGCTGATATCCCCATATAACATCCTTTTTTTCTTTAGCGCAAGAGACACCACGACAAAAACAAGGAAACCTTGTATGTGACGCGAACAAAAGTTGTCTATCGCCCAGAGATTCCTTGGACACGGTAGGGCTATGAAGAGACAGCCATCCAGTTTTTCACAGAACAGCGATATAACAATGTAACAGTGGCGACTCCTGGTATAGAATGGAGGTCATGCGGGCCAGAAATATGCAACATTGTAAGTAATTATCTGCCTAATACCAACCGAACCATATAATAACACCTTATGGGTTTTAATAACAACGCATCATTGCGTGTAGAGGTTGTCAAATCCACCCGAGCTCCAAGAACTGTCACTTTTAGAAAGCAACAAACACGGCCAGCAAAATAGTTTATTTAAATTTCTGCAGCCTGCCAACCATAGATACAAGTCATACTGAGAAACCTGAAAATTCCGAGTATAAGTATTTTTTTTTATCCTTACATATGTAAGAGAAGTAAAAGTGGGTATAGTCTCCCGTCCTTTATTATTTTCATCTTTTCCATTGTAGTCCTTGAAAAATATATTTCTAACAAATCTTGAATAATACTTTTATCGACATTGCCTAAACTCGTTGTTCAGTGAGAAAGTTTTAAAATTCTAGAATCACTAATTTTGAAGATGACAATCCGATTTTTAGTGTAAATGTGACAAGAATGGTAAGTCAGATAATATCTGAAAACTTAAAATTTTCATCGCCCTGGAGCGGGACTCGAACCCGCGTCTCCCAGATAGCGCCCGGGTATGCTAACCACTACACCACCCAGAATAACCAAGTCTCAAGTTTTTGATTAATTTGAATATAACCATGAATGCCGGTTCCTTCGACTAGCGAATCCAACCAAGTCTCAAGTTTGCGATTAATTTGAATATAACCATGAATGGCAGTTGCTTCGACTAGCGAATCCTGTGATGGTTATATTCAAATTAATCGGGAAATTGAGACTTGGTCGTTCTCGGTGGTGTAATGGTTAGCATACCCGGGCGCTATCTGGGAGACGTGGATACGAGTCCCGCTCCAGGACAATGAAAATTTCAAGTTTTCGGATATTATCTGACTTACCATCCTTGTCACATTTACACCAAAAATCGGATTGGCATCTTCAAAATTTGTATTATATGGTGCAATCCCGTATTTCTTTCATGATTCTAGAAACACTGTTCAGGATTTAAAGAAACAAACTACATAATTTGCAATAAACACAAGGATCATCACTGCTTTAGTCACTAACACCATTTACTGCATAACACACAGTTCAAAATCTACAATCTGCAATCTAGCCCAAAGAAAAAAATGATGTTTGGTTGCTGCCTGCAGTCAACGAAAAAACACTTTCGAGAAAACGTATGGCATGTTTGCTGCCGCATGACTTGATAAGCTAACAGAACATGTTTTATTCCCCGTCTCTTGGTTCGGCCGTTGAAGCCCACGCATGCGCTAAAGCATAATTCTGAACCGCAGTAAGGCTGTGAGCCCTCAGCATCCCTAAGTAGTTTCGAGCTTCCTATTGGCTTCCCAACCACAACGAGGTGTGAGCCATGGAATGACTAAACAAGGTGCTCTGGCGTTATACAGCTGATTTCAGCTTTTTATGAAATGGAATTTTTTTAAAATTTCGACAGTTTTAGAGGTCTGGCGGCAAACTAATAGCCATAGCACAGCATTCGCCACTTCAATTTAACGCTACTTCCCTTTTTACCCAGCGTATGCACTCAATTCAAACAAACGAGTAGGTGGGTCTCCTTTCTGTTGTTACGAGTGACAGGTCGTTTAAATTCCCAAAATTCCACAGCAAGGAAAGTTGCGTATAGTGACAGACCAGGTAAGCTAATGGCGACCCCTTGTACCCCTTTTGGAATGCCATAGAAAGTTTGTTAGCCAATGGCAGGCCTGGGAAACAAGGTAACTTTCAATCAAAATTCTCGGTAACACCCACAAATATAAGCCCCTCCCCTTTGTTGAACCGAAACTGAGAAATAAGAAAATATAAGGCAATTGGTTTTTGAAAGAAAGAAAAAAAGAAGGGAAGGAGAGAGAGTTTTAGTTTTCGGACTGCTATCGAGGTAACAAGCATGCTGGGAGAAAGACGTATGTTTGAGAAGTAAACGTTTCAGTGGTACTGTCTAGTGTTAGGGAAAAAATGTTTCTAAGAATTTAGGTAGTAGGGGAGACCAGTGGCGCACCCAGGAATTCCTGTTGGAGTGGGCTATTGTATATATATATATATATATATATATATATATATATATATATATATATATATATACTTAAGAGCAAAACTGAAGACTAAGGAAAACCTTTAGAATTTAAAACGAAGGTTGCAAAATAACCTGAAGATCAAAACGCGCAACGCAGCAGTTTTGAAAATTCAGAATTCACATTCTATAAAGAAGATACCTAAGCAAAAAAATACATATATAATTTTGACTCACACCTAGTACAACATAGAAAAGGTTATGTATCTACCTGTGTGAGTAAAAGGAGAAAAGATAAAAAAATAAAATAAAACAACTGAATGTAGAAGGTGTCGAGAATACTGAGCCTTGGCTTTATCAAGGACCAGCAAAAACTCTGCATTTTCTCACTTCCACAAAGACCTAGTTGGAAATGGGTTTCTGCAAGGCCATAGATGCAAGTAACATTCCCACCTAAAATAGTTTAAAAAATATATATAAGTCATGTCCTCAGTAGAGTTGCATGACCTAGCACTAGTTAACAATTTCGCTTGCATCCATTAACCTTCCTGGCCCGACCCATGCTCTTCATCTGTTACTATTAAACAGAGAGAAGAAGATTAAAGAGAACTCAAGCTGTGAGAGTGACATAATAATTAGAAATGATTTTCAGCCATAACTTTAAACTATTTTAGGTGGGAATGTTACTTGCATCTATGGCCTTGCAGAAACCCATTTCCAACTAGGTCTTTGTGGAAGTGAGAAAATGCAGAGTTTTTGCTGGTCCTTGATAAAGCCAAGGCTCAGTATTCTCGACACCTTCTACATTCAGTTGTTTTATTTTATTTTTTTATCTTTTCTCCTTTTACTCACACAGGTAGATACATAACCTTTTCTATGTTGTACTAGGTGTGAGTCAAAATTATATATGTATTTTTTTGCTTAGGTATCTTCTTTATAGAATGTGAATTCTGAATTTTCAAAATTGCTGCGTTGCGCGTTTTGATTTTCAGGTTATTTTGCAACCTTCGTTTTAAATACTAAAGTTTTTCCTTAGTCTTAAGTTTTGCTCTTAAGTATATATATATATATATAGTACATGTACGTACACAATGTGTGTACATTTTGGATAAAGCTTTTTTCACCACAAAGCATAAGACTTTGTAGTACTTTGGTACTGTTATTCATGTTTAAAAACTCTCTTAGGCGGCTAGGTTGCTTGGCAACGTTCTTTTGCTGAATAATTCTGATGGCTTATTCAGACACTCTCACAACTTGTGGTTTTTGTTTTGGTTTTTCTGTTTTTTGTGGCAGATGACGAGCGTGGGTTGGGCCAAGAAAGTTATAGATGCATGCAAAAACTTTAACTAAATGATTCCTCATGCAGCTCTGAGGAAGTTATGATAACTATAAAAATATTTTTGTGGGCTTTAAACTTGCATCTATGGCTTTGCAGAAACCCATTTCCAACTAGGTCTTTGTGGAAGTGAAAAAATGCAGAGTTTTGCTGGTCCTTGATAAAGCCAAGGCTCGGCATTCTCGACACTTTCTACATTCAGGTTGCTATTACTTTATCTCCTTTTCACTCATACCTGTTGGTTTTTGAGTATTTCTTAGCTGTTTTGTATCAGATAAATACTTTTTTTGGAATCTGTCTCTTCTAAATAGTATATAGTAATATATATATATATATATGTATAAATACTCATAAGACAGAATAGATGAAATATGCCCATACCATTGCGACTGCATATGTGAGGGTTTTATCGCATTAAAGGTTGATAGAGACGTCCATATTATTTATAAATATGAAATGTAAATATATATCATTCTGTTTGAAAATATCATTTTACACTACTGCGTGTTCCCTATAAATATTGTTCTAACACATTGAGGCATCGTTACCATGCATTTACTACTGACTACTAATATATTTAATGTTATGCTCACTTGATGTTAGGTATTTATTTCTTGACTCGTGCTGTTTTCGAAGGGAGATCGGTACTTGTCAGGTCCTTTTGAACTTTTATCTGATCTCCCTAGTGGTTTATAAAATCTTCACTAAAGTTCTTTCGCACCGCTTGAAGGTAAAACTTGACATGGCTCAACCGAGAGAACAAGCTGGATTCAGGAGTGGCTACAGCACAATAGATCATATCCACGTACTGAGAGAACTAATTGAAAGAGCGAGGGAATTATGAACTTCCATTGTGCATGGCTTTTATCGATTATGAAAAAGCCTTTGATTCGGTGAAACCATCAGCAGTTACAATGGCTCTGAAATCCTGTAGTATTGAAGATGCATACATTAATATTATTAATAACATCTATGAAAATGCAAGTGCAAAGATTCGGCTGTTTGAAAATACAATACACATAAAAATTGGAAAAGGAGTGAGACAAGGTGACACCATATCTCCGAAGCTCTTTCATTTCACATTGGAAAATGTCTTTCAATCACTGAACTGGGAAAACAAAGGGATAAAGAATAATGGAGATTATCTAACCCACCTTCGTTTTGCTGATGACGTAGTCATTTTTGCAACTACCTATCAGAGCTGCAGAGTATGATCCAGGAACTTGCTGACAAGAGTAAAGAAGTGGGATTAAAAATGAACTTTCAGAAGACAAAAGTGATGTTCAATGCTTTTACACGAAATGAAGATTTATCGATTGATGGAGAAAAGCTGGAAATAACAGACACGTACGTTTATCTTCGACAGCAGATATCAAGTGAGGGTCGCATTGATGAAGAAATAAATCGGCGTACAAAACTTGCCTGGAGAGCTTTTGGAAGAAACAGCATAATTTTCAAGAGCAATATGCCCTTATGTCTTAAAAGAAAAGTGTTTGATCAATGCATCCTTCCAGTGCTTACGTATGGTGCAGAGACGTGGACCTTAACTAAAAGAGACATACAAAGGCTGCAGACAACTCAAAGCAGCCTGGAGAGGGGCATGCTTGGTGTAACCAGGAGAGATAAGAAGAGGAACTCGTGGATCCGAAAAACGACAAGAGTGGAAGATATCATGAACAGAGTAAAATCCCTGAAATGGCAATGGGCTGGACATACTGCCAGAAGGACAGACCATCGATGGACAGCCGAAATTTTAGATTGGATTCCTAGGGACAGGAAAAGACCCAGAAGAAGACCACATGGAAGATCGGTGGATGAAATTCGAAAGTATGCGGGATATATATATATATATATATATATATATATATATATATATCATCATCATCATCATTGTCAACCATTATCAATCCACTGCTGGACGAAGGTCTCCCCAAGTTTCCTCCACAACGGTCTGTCTTGTGCCAGTCTCCTCCAAGTCACCCCTACATACTTTCGAATTTCATCCACCCATCTCCCATGTGGTCTTCTTCTGGGTCTTTTCCTGTCCCTTGGAATCCAATCTAAAATTTCGGCTGTCCATCGATGATCTGTCCTTCTGGCAGTATGTCCAGCCCATTGCCATTTCAGGGATTTTACTCTAATCATGATGTCTTCCACTCTTGTCATTTTTCAAATCCACGAGTTCCTCTTCTTATCTCTCCTGGTTACACCAAGCATGCACCTCTCCATGCTGCTTTGAGTTGTCTGCAGCCTTTGTATGTCTCTTTTAGTTAAGGTCCACGTCTCTGCCCCATACGTAAGCACTGGAAGGATGCATTGATCAAACACTTTTCTTTTAAGACATAATGGCATATTGCTCTTGAAAATTATGCTGTTTCTTCCAAAAGCTCTCCAGGCAAGTTTTGTACGCCGATTAATTTCTTCATCAATGTGACCCTCACTTGATATCTGCTGTCCAAGATAAACGTACGTGTCTGTTATCTCCAGCTTTTCTCCATCAATCGATAAATCTTCATTTCTTGTAAAAGCATTGAACATCACTTTTGTCTTCTGAAAGTTCATTTTTAATCCCACTTCTTTACTCTTGTCAGCAAGTTCCTGGATCATACTCTGCAGCTCTGATGGGGTAGTTGCAAAAATGACTACGTCATCAGCAAAACGAAGGTGGGTTAGATAATCTCCATTAATCTTTATCCCCTTGTTTTCCCAGCTCAGCGACTGAAAAACACCCTCCAATGTGGCATTAAAGAGCTTCGGAGATATGGTGTCACCTTGTCTCACTCCCTTTCCAATTTTTACGTGTGTTGTATTTTCAAACAGCCTAATCTTTGCACTTGCATTTTCATAGATGTTATTAATAATATTAATGTATGCATCTTCAATACCGCAGGTTTTCAGAGCCATTGAACCTGCTGATGGTTTCACCGAATCAAAGGCTTTTTCATAATCGATAAAAGCCATGCACAATGGAAGTTCATATTCCCTCGCTCTTTCAATTAGTTCTCTCAGCACGTGGATATGATCTATTGTGCTGTAGCCACTCCTGAATCCAGCTTGTTCTCTCGGTTGAGCCATGTCCAGTGTTACCTTCAAGCGGTGTGAAAGAACTTTAGTGAAGATTTTATAAACTACTGATAGGAGGCTGATAGGTCTGTAGTTTCCAAGATCCTCAATGTCACCTTTCTTATGTAGCAGAATCATTGTAGCGGTGTTCCAATCCTCAGGAATCTTTCCTTCATTAAGGCATCGAGTGAAAATTTGGGCGAGTACTGTTTCGATTTCTCCACTTGCTTCTTGTATGATGTCTACAGTAATTCCATCTTCTCCTGGAGCTTTTCCCCGCTTCATGTTCTTGATTGCATTTGCAACTTCTGCTGGAAGGACTGGAGGAACTCTGGTACTGGTATCTTTCATGATGTCTGGAGTGCATGTATCATCCCTTTCATATAATTTGGAGTAGAAATCTTTCACTCTTGTCAAAATTTCGCCTCTATTTCTTGTTACAGAACCATCTTCTTTTCTCAGTGCCATAATCTGTTTTCTTCCCTTACTGAGATGTCCCTTTGCTATCTTTAGGCTTTGGTTGTTTTCAATTGCTTTCCTCACTAGTTTACAGTTGAATTTTCTTACGTCTTCAGTGATACTTTTTCTTACTGTCTTGCACTTTGGAAGTCCACTTTGGATATATTCCACTTTGGAAGTCACATCTTCTTTAGTTGTCCTCATCTCTCTTCTTTTTTGCATCAACATTTTCGTTTTTCCTGATAATTTATTTACATGCAACTTGTTCTTAGACCCAGCTAATTTTGTTGCTGTTTCCATAAGAGCTTTGGTTACTTTTCTGTTAACTTCAGAGATGTCCACTTCTTCCGATGTTAGGCCTTCTAAAGCAGAGAACCTGTTCTTCAGTTCCAACTTGAAGGTATTATGGTGTTTTTTAAGGTTGGTTATGTCAATAGATTTTGTTTGTCTTATGAGCTTGCCACGTTCAAGTTTAGTGTTGAGGTGCATCTTACATCTCACCAATCTATGGTCACTACCTGTGTTGAACTTGTTTAGCACACTGCAGTCTTCTATGACGAATTTTTTGTTACACATAATAAAATCAATTTCACTTGTCGTCCCATTTGGATGTCTCCATGTCCATTTCCTGTGTGGCTTTTTCTTGAAGAAGGAGTTCAAGATGAAAAACCCTTCTGCCTCTGCAAACTCAACGAGAGTATTTCCACGCTGGTTTCTGTTGCCGTGACCGAATTTACCTACTGAAGTTTCATTCTGTTGCCGTTGCCCTATTTTTGCATTGAAATCTCCCATAATTATTTTCAAGTGCTGCTTACCTTTATTATTTAGATGACAAATTTCCTCATAAAATTCTTCAATTTCTTCTTCAGGATGACTTGTGGTGGGTGCATAAGTTTGAATAATCTGAGCCTGGTATCTTTTTGAGAGTTGGATAACAAGTCGTGCAGCTCTGTCAGAGGAACTTTCAACTTCTACAACTTTATCCTTCAGTTTCTTGTTTATTATAAATCCAACACCACTAGTTCTGCCAGTATCTGTCCCACGATAGTAGAAGAGATGTCCACTTTTCAGTTCGATGAGATCTTCTCCTTTTCTCCTTACCTCACTTAGCCCCACGATGTCCCACTTGATCCTTTGTAATTCCTCTTCCAATTCAAGAAGCCTTGAATCAGAAGATAGGGAGCGTCCATTGTACGTAGCCAAGGTCAGCATCAGATGGCAGCCTAGTCCGGTCCTCCGGGGATTCTTAGCACCCTCTGCCTTCATGTCGCACTGGCCGCTGCCTCGACCAGGTACATTCCAGCTGCCGGAGACTGAGGGCCAAGATTTAAGTTGTGGAATCATTTTGGAGGGGTTTGGCCATAACTCACCACGCTGGCCAAGCGGGTTGGTGAGTGTGGGATAGAATTTCCTCTAATCCCGATGGTATAGTTATACCGCTATTGGCGGTCGTCAGAGCCCCTTTAGTGGGAACAGGATGCACCACGAGAAGGCGGAGTTGACATTTGTCAAGGAGAGGCTGTGATGTTACGCATCACCTGACCTTACATCCCATATATATATATATATATATATATATATATATATATATATATATATATATATATATATATATATATAAGATTTTCCTTAGTCTTCAGTTTTGCTCTTAAGTATATATATATATATATATATTACATACGGTTGTGACATACGTTTCTCTTAATCTCTTTGGGAAGAAGACACCATGCAATAGAAGACACTATATAATTTTTTGAACATGTAAAATAATATCTTTGAATGTTTAATTTGTGACGTACGTCGTTCTTAATCTCCTTGGAGGGGGCTTAAGCCATCAAAGCCCCCTCCGTGGGTGAGCCAATGGAGGAGACCCAAGGATGTTAGAATAAGATATCTGGAGGTGCCCTTGTTAATGTAGCAGCGCACTTTGCGTGAAGCCTACAACCGCGAGCGACAGCCGTCAAAGTGCGGGAAAGTAGATGGTTTTCAAGGCTATCGCAATGCATTTTGTGTTAGCCGAATCGCCTTCTTTCGTCGCAAATGTTTCCAATTTCGTAGCTTAACTTGCTGCCGATGTGTGAGAAAATGCTAAATTTATAAAAATCTTAATTGTGTTGTGGACTCTTCCTATTTTTATTTAAAATTGAAATACACGAACGTTAGTGCGAATTCTAAACAAAGCATAACGTGAAAATTGAAAACTTCACTGGTGTATGAAGTATAATTCCGGTTTGATATTAACATGATTTCTGCAACCCAAAACCACTCAATTCGATATTAAAAACAGTTGGAATTACATTGGTGTCTTGTAAACAACGTCGAATTCCCACACCTAGCGGCTTCACGGTTAAGAGACTCAGGGTATGTCCAGAAGTATTATTCTAACCTTCTTGAGGTGACCCGACTCGAGAAAACCTCCGAGACGACGTTTACTCTTTTACAAGGTGTCTTTGAAATTATGCCATCCCTTTCGTTTTCTGGTAGTTTCTTCTGTTTGTTTTCCAGTTCGTTCTGGAAGAAACCCAACCCTGCTTTTGGTAGCAGGCTTCTGGCGGTGACTCCCGTCGAGTACCTACGATTTTTCCGAAATTGTGAATTGACCACCACTGTAGCTTTACATATATATTTTTTCTTTTACTACACTATTGGTGACATATTTCACTGGAAACTTGTTCCTAAATGCCCAAAAAATAAGGTTTGAGATTTTATTCAACCGAGGCAAGCTGCATGCAGTAAAATATTTTCTTTTTACACCGTTGCTGCCTACTAACGATAAAAAACTTTATTTAATACGTTAAAGTTTTACTTTCCCCCTCAAATGTTTACACCAAAATTTCTGTTATATTCTTGTTTAACTTTACACCCATACACCAACGAGCCATTACATTATGACCACCTACCTAATAAGTTATAGGATTCCCTTTATCCCGCAAAACAGCGACCACTCGGCGAGGCATCGATTATATAAGGTGGCGATAAATATCTTGGGATATCTGGTACCATAATGCCAACTGCAGGTCCTCCAGTTACCGTACATTTCGGGGTGGTGGTGATTTGGCGGCGCGAACCCGCTTTTCAAAGTCGAAAGTCGAACCACAAATGTTCGATTGGGTTCATGCCAGGTGAATTTGGAGGCCAAGACATTAACAGAAAGTCACCAACATATTCCTCGAACCACTCCTTGGTGATTCTGGCAGTGTGGCATAGCGCATCATCTTGTTGGTAATGGCCATCACCAGAAGAGGACACAGTTGCCACGAATGGGTGAACTTGGTGAGCAACGATGTTCAGATACCTGACAGCTGTCAGAGATTGTGCTATCAGTAGCGCAGCCAGGATTTTCTGGTGGGGGAAGGGGTACTATCAGAAGGGCGCATTACCCGTAATCAGGTCAGTTACGCCAGCCCAGATGCAAACAGCATGAAACACTCCTTGAGTTATCCATGTAGTATTACTTATATAAATAAGACACAAATCATTCAATGCTTCATTAATTACTAAATACAACACTTCGTTTTCTAGGATACAAGTGCACTTTATTACGTACTGTGAATTACACCTAAATGGAGATGGAAGTTTAACTACAGAAATATGCGTTAAAATTGAATTTATTTGGATAGGTTGATTACTAATTAACTCGTGAATCTAATACACTACACTTTACTCAATCAGGTAGTATGGTTATTAGAAAATATTGAAGTAAACACTGTAAGAAGTTTTTAAAAACTTGTATTGAGCCAACAATCATTGGCGTTTGGGTGTACGAGTTTCAGTTTGATTCATTCTCACACTGTACGAATGTAGATAGAACGATGGAGTATGGAGATACATTCGAGTTCGACATTCACATTTAAACTTGAAATAAAAATTAAAGTACAAAATTTAGTCTGCGATTCATCCTTAGTGCAAGTTTGTTAATGATGTGCTAAATGTCAATGTCTCTGTTTCTGTGAACGGACATTAACGCTAAGCCAGATAAGCGGTTCTCACCCATGGTGGCGCGCATATACAGTGGCGGGGAAAAAAATCCCAACACCAAGAAAAAATAGTTGTAGAGGAATGAAATGGCGGCAATACATTTGTATAGGTAACATATTTAATCGATTAAGGTTTCGAGATCACAGCTTATTGTAAGCGCGAGAAGAGCCATTTTAAATGTGAAATGCTGGTACATTAATAACCGGTGTAACCTCCACAATGTTCAATGCAAGCACGCAAACGTTCATGCATTGTGTCGTACAGGTGCTCGATGTCAGTGTGTGGGATGGAGTTCCATGCCTGTTACACTTGGTCGGTCAATACAGGGACGGTTAATGCTGGTTGGGGGTGACGCTGGAGTTGTCGTCCAATGATGTCCCATACGTGCTCGATTGGTGAAAGATCTGGTGATCTAGCAGGCCACGGCAACATGTCGACACTCTGTAGAGCATTCTGGGTTACAACAGCGGTATGCGGGCGGGCGTTATCCAGTTGGAAAACACCCCCTGGAATGCTGTTCATTAATGGCAGCACAACAGGTTGAATCACCAGACCGACGTACAACTGTGCCGTCAGGGTGCGTGGGATAACCACGAGAGTGCTCCTGCTGTCATAGGAAATTTCTCCCCAGACCATAACTCCAGGTGTAGGTCCAGTGTGTCTTGGCCACACACAGGTTGGTTGCAGGCGCTCCCCTGGCCTCCTTCTAACCAACACACGGCCATCACTGGCACCCAGGCAGAACCGGCTTTCATCAGAAAACACAACAGATCTCCACTCCGTCCTCCAATGAGCTCTAGCTGGACACCACTGACGTCGCAAACGGCAGTGGTTTGGAGTAAGTGGAATGCACACTACAGGGCGTCTGGCTCGGAGCTGTCCTTCAAGTAACCGATTTGTAACAGTTCGTTGTGTCACTGTGGTGGCAACTGTAGCTCGAATTGCTGCCGCAGACACGGTACGATGCGCCACGGCCATACGCCGTACACGGCGGTCTTCCCTCTCAGTAGTGCCACGTGGCCGGCCGGAACCCGGTCTTCTTGAGGAAGTACCTTCCCTTGACCACCGCTGCCAACAATCATGCACAGTGGCTACATTCCTGCCAAGTCGTTCTGCAATATTGCGGAACGAAAGTCCAACTTCTCGTAGCCCTATTACACGACCTCGTTCAAACTCCGTGAGCTGTTGATAATGGCTTCTTAGTCTTCTTAAAGGCATTCTTGACTAACATCAACACACTACGTCGAATCTTAACGATAACTAACGCTCACGAACGTTACAGCGCGTATTTACAGCAAACCTGCTTTGCATGTTCCGAGGCACTACTAGCGCCACGCGTATGCGCCGAGCGCGAGATTTGCATAGGCGCCATCTTACAGATGTACTCTCACCGCCTACCAACTGTCGTTTATCTAACACAACCCCTTCTTGGTGTTGGGATTTTTTCCGTCAATGTATGATTTCAGCCGTCGTAAAATGCTAAAAGTTCTTCCAGCTGCTGCTGTGGTGACGGGTAGGACAGCGAAGATATTCAAAATTTTAGCTCTGCTTGGAAATAATACAAATAATTCTGAAACAGTTGCTAATGTTTCTGAAGCTGTGCTTTGTCGCTGATACTCTGAAACTTTACTCATTTCTTTTTCCATAATTCGAATTCTCCTTTTACGATAGATTCATTGTTGCACAAATCAGATGAATACAGTTATATAGCTTCAGATATGTCGTCAGAAGAAGCTTGAATGCAGAAAAATGACAAAAGATACTGCAGTTTTTGCGGCAGTAGCCATGCTACCTTCGAACCTCTCTTCCAGCTCATATACAGTTGGTCAAGGTACGGAATGATCAAGAATCGTCTATAACAATTTTCTGCAATTTCCGCAGGATAATTCTCTCTGTTTCTTTGTCTCCTAGCCAATCTTGGTATTTTGATTTCAAAATCGTGCTCCTTACTCAAACTGAAAGCTTTCTCAAATACCGAAAAAAATTCTTCTTTGGTATTTTCGCGAATGTCTGCAAAACATTTTTTCGTATCCTTAACTACTTTTACAGCCTGAATGAGCTCTAAACTTTGTGATTGTAGCAGCTTAGAAACGGGGAGCAGCAGGGAGCTAAAGCGGTGCATACACAAAAGAGCAATAACAAATTGCCCGTTGCAAACTGAAGAAAGTATAATGCATATAGCTTCTACTAAGCTAATTATAATGAATTCAACGTCTTCTTCTAATGCTTCTAATGCTTGTTGTTTGTTAATTATATCATGAATAAACTTTCCTGCTAGTAGTGTAGTAATAATAATGAACAAGCTTTTAACTGCTAGTAATGTTGTAGTAGTAATTAAGATGAATAAAGTCTTAATGCTAGTTGTTAATAATAACAACTAATGAAATAAACCTAACAGCCAGACAGAGGTCTGACAGTACTATGAACTGAGAAAAACGTACTTACTAAGACAATCTTTTATTTGGTAAACTTCTATTATTTATCCACACTCACTTCATCGGTCACACAACTACTCGATATCTGGCTCTCACATAAACGAAGATCTCTTTACACACGAAACAAAGCTCTCACGCACATAAACAACCGCTCTCTCTATACAACAACAGCTCTCTCTACGTATCGTTGAACGTGCCTATTTATACTATCTACCACCACGTCATGACTTACACTCATTGCCAGATCTCATTCAGCGGGTGAAATAACATCTCGTTCAGTAAGAAGATAATTTACATAGTAAAATAAAATACCCAGAAATAGTAAAATCAAAAGGAAAGTGAATCTAGAGTATACGTTACAAAAGGACAGATGTTGTTTTTTGAATGTTATCGGATTTTTCTTCAGCTGACATCTTTTCAAGCGCCAAGAGAACAGCTGGGAATAGTTCAAGAAATATAGATACAGCTTCATGATTTTGTACCCAGCGAGTTGCACAGAGAGATTTTAGCCTTGAATGTGAACTTGTGGGACACGTTTCATTAATACATTCTTGCAGTAAAGTTAGTCACTTCGCCGATGCGCCGAAAAAGAACATATTTCTCCTACAGTTCCTAAGGCATTTATAATGGCCAAAACATTACAGGCATAATTCACAACAAGATTTAAAATATGGCTTGCACAATGTGTAAAGATTGCCAATGGGCATTCCTTTTAATAAGGGCTTGAACACCTTTTATATGCCCGCTCACTACAGTGCAACCATCATAACCTTGGTCACGCATATACAATTTATCAATTCCTTTAGCATCCAAAGTCTCTGAAATAACTTTCGAAATATTCTTCGCAGTGCAATCGTTAATACTTACGAAAGCAAGAAAGTTTTCAAGCAATTTTCCATTTAAAATATATCGAATTGTAATGCTCATTTGCTGTTCAGTAGAACAGTCTGTGGTTTCATCTACTAAAATACTGAAATATTTAGCTTCGGCAACCTCTTTAACAATCCCTTTTGTAATGTATTGCCCGATTTCTTCAATAATAGAATTCTGCGTGTGCCAACTAATATATGTAGCGTTTGCCGACGCTGTTTTTAGGTGGGCTTTCAGGACATTATCTCCAGAATCCATTCGAAATCTTAAAGCCTCTCTGAAATTTCCCTCGTTCGCTTCCGGCAAATCTTCAAAAGGCCCATAATTCCGATGTCTTCGTAATGCCAGTTCTTGGCGCCCACAAAAAAGGATTGTTTTAATTATCAACGTTAAAATCTCTCTGTTTTTTTAACTTCATTTCTACGATTCGTATCAATCTGGTTGATTACATTAGGTTTTTTACCTTGAACACAACTTATAAAGTTTGAATAGCTCTCTACAGAATCTTTGTGATAATTTGTCTGTGCATGATTTGCAAAATCTTCAATGGCATTTTTGTATTTAGTGTAAAGCTTGGTAATCAAGCTTTGCAGGCGGACGTTTTGAGCACCTGCTGATTCAGGAGCAAACAATACACAATATTTACAAAAGGCCCCCTTTTCAACTTCACTATACTCTAACCAATTAAAGCGCGAAAACAATGAGTACGGGAACCGTCAGTTATTTTTCGGACACTTTGGAAATGAATAGCCATCATTAGATTTCCAAAATCCTTCTCCAATTAATTGTTTTTAGGTTGCATCATCAATTAAAACTTGCCTTGTGAGCAAACCAATATCTGAAGTTTTTATGTTAGAATGAGGAATGTTCTTTACACCAGGAGATGATACCAAAGAAGAACTTACTTTTGCGATAGTGGGTGATTCTATCAACGATACGTCATCTGTTATTCTTGGTTTCTCCATTGGTTCTTGGGGAAGGACATCTGTTTCTCGGATAAACGAATCCTCTAATGTATGTTCCTCCACGTGAAGTTCACTTTGACTTCCATTCGATGCAGAATGATTAGATTCTCGAAGACAATTTTTGGATTTCAGGAATTGAAAGATAGAAACGGTGTTCTTAGCACTTGCTGCCATAAGACGTTTCGATTTAGCTTGTCGAAATTCATTACCAAAAGGTTTTCGTTTTTTATCGCCTTCCATTTTCCGATGCAGTGCGCAGGGCCCGACTTACACAGAATTGGACCCTAGGCACAACCCAAAACGAGGACCCTCCACTTGACATTTACTTTACGGAGTCGAGTAGGTAGTGTGACCATTTTGGGCGACTGTATTACAATCCAGCATAATAATTTAATAAACACAATATATTTGTAAGACTGACATTAAATTACGGTAGTACCTGGTAAAAATATTGTTTTCTCCTAGATTTTTATGCTGTCCTATACTGATTTGCATCTGAAAAGATTTGAACCTTCATCAATGAAACAGTTGTGTGTGACAAAGCCGTATGACGGGTAAAATTTAATTGGACATTGGATTTTTTGCCAGGTGTGTCTAAACTATACTATTACCATATTAACCAGGGGTGTATTTAAGAGAGAGGTTCAGGGGATTCAAACATTGCCCGAATTAAGTCCAAAGATTTTTCAAATATAACTTTTGGGAGTTAAAATGTCAAAATGTTTAAAAATTGCTTCAGAACCATGCAGTATTTGAAATTGAAGTATATAGTTGATCTTAGTAAGCCATAATTACAAACATACACATACTGCTAGTTTTTATTACACAACACGACATTTTTTTGTTTAATCTCACACAAAAACCCTCCCCAAATTATCTGGAAAATGTTACTGATATTAACTAGAAATATCACATATTATATTGCCAGTACTTGCTTGTGTTTTGCCAGCGATTTATATATAGTTACTCCACATCACATCTACCCACGTATAAATATTTTGAAAAAGGGAAAGTTTTTTTTTTAACCAAGATTTTGGGGCCCTTTTAATTTGAGGGCCCTAGGCATGTGCCTTGCGTGCCTAGGCGTAAATCAGGCCCTGGCAGTGCGAAGTGTACTTGCTTTGGCTAGCAAGATTACAGTTGTAAATAAGGTGAAAGGAATGTTTCAAACCTGTTTCCCCATTCAGTTGGGTCGATTCCTCCGCGGTCATTAGTAACCGGAAACGCCTCGGAGTCTCCTGTGGCGCTAAACAAGTACAAAGTACGAACCATAAAGGAAGGATATATAGAGAGGACACTGGCTGTATTAAGCTGGAACTCATGACGTCATGAAGTCGACTGCAGCGCACCCGCGACCTGAAACAGAACTACAGTTGATTGACAGCTGGGCTTCCCAGAAATCACTGCGAACCACATGACTTTGTCCATTTGAGCTTTGACCTCCATGCTGCCGTGCAGAGTGGAAGACGACGTTTACGACATGTACTTATCATTTTCCTGATTCTTTTTGGTTTGCATCTTCCAGTTTCCTGTAGCATTCTAATAAGTGGCATTATTCTTGCTTATTCCTCACTAATCGTTAACTTTTCCTTTGTAAATTCCATTACTTAGGTTTCTACGTGTTTTTGTTCCACATTTCATTCACGCATACTTTGTCATTGTTTTCTTCACAATATAGCTTTACGTTCAATTCTCATTTGTATTCCGTTGTCATCTGTTTTGATATCTTCGGCTTCAATATCTATGGATATTTCGTTATTGCCATCTTTCCGATGCCTCACTTGGCTTAGATTGGGACAGCAGTTGAGGACAAAGGTCGTGAGTGGGGGGGGGCAACGGAAGGGGGGCGCAGAACAGCTGCACCTCACTACCGCAGCACTGGGGTGGGGTTGCCATAGCAACCATTGCCGACGGAATGGATCATGTCACAGTTTGGTTCTGTTTCAGGTCCATGGGGGCGCCACTTTCTATAGGAGGAGTTTCTTTTGCCTGTTTCCACTCTATAGATCCTTCCTTTATGGTACGAACTACAGAGGGACTGTAGTGGACGGAGGTAACTGGGGGGAGGAGTAGGGAAGGAGTGAAAGCCTTCAATAGAGCACATGTTTCCGTTTATTCCAAAGGGAATTTTTAAAGGTTAAAGGGAATGTATGAGGGCGCTTAAATTGGCTTCTGGGGGGGGGTCGAGCATCTTGAGCCCCCTCCACATCCCCCTGTGGCTGATCCACTGTGTGCTATTGGGATAATGGGGCCTAGCAGTGCATCCAGGTGGTAATCAGCGCATCCGCGCTCGGCAGTCTACGTGATACACGAGGAATTTTGATTCGTCAGACCAGGCCACTTCCTATGATCTTGGGCCAGGGGCGGGTCTACCATTGGGCCAACATTGGCCATGGCCCAGGGCGCTGCACATAGAGGGGCGCCAAAATTTTGAGAATACATGTGGCACAAGACGTTTTATCTCATCCCCCCCCAAGAAAAAAAAGAGAATGAAATGGGATTTTTCATTTCTATACATTATAAACTGAGTAGAATAATACCTTAAATTCTTAAGAAAATATTACATGGTTTTAGTACATTCGACGTGTTTAATTATTAAAAATATTAATTCATTTTGAAAGTGAGTTCAGTAAGACTCAGAAGCCTCCAAGGAAGTTATTTCATCCTGCTTCCTGGCAAGGTCGAAACTCAGAAGAGGGCGGAGAGGGGGAGCATTTCTTTTACATAGCTCGCAGACGACGGGGAACAAGAGTGGGAGACTAGGAAAGGGGCACTGCACCGGCGCATATTTTTTACAAGGCTTTGAAAAATCTGAGCGTGAGTCTACCATTGGGCCAACAAAAAAAAAAAAAAAGTTTTAAAAAAGTTTTTTAGTTTTGGTATTTTTTTTTTAAGTTGCCCTTCTTTTTCAGTCTTTTTAAGCTTTCTTGTGATGTGGGTTGAGAGACCAGAATCGGACTCCATGAATTCAAGGTCAAGGCCCCAGGGTATTGTGGGTGATAAAGAGGGCAGATTACTGGTTAGCAGGGCTCTAGATTGATTGGTTAGAATGCCTTCCAATTCAGCTTATGACACCAGCTGCCTGCTTTGGGATTCCCCCTCCGCCCCCCTTAGGTTTACATGTGTGTTTTCATTCTCGCTTTGTTCTTTTGGGGGAAATCATTACTATTAATCATCACCGTCAGCGAAAATGTCGACTACGAAGTTTTCAGGATGCGAAAATAGAAAAAGAAAGCTTAAAAAGACTGAAAAAGAAGGGCAACTTAAAAAAAAATACCAAAACTAAAAAACTTTTTAAACCGGCAGAAGATGACACAGTAAGTGAAAAGAAAATGCAGTGTTTTGTTGCAAGATCTACCGATGAAGAAGTGAAGGAGCCAACTGAACAACAACTAAGGGCTCAGGGAAGACCCTGGAACCAGTGACCCTAAATTAGGGACGGGCGACTGCTTATAGCCCATTGAGTTGCTCACGGTGGTCGTTAAACATCCAACCAAAAAAAAAAAAGAAAAAAGAAGATCAAATTTGTGAATCTTCCGATGGTGAGTATGAGGAAAATAAGTCTAACACAAATCTTGGAGGACATTTTTAATCTGTTGAAGGAAATGAACTTTTGTTACATCATATGATATTCGATCCTGCTAAATGGAAAGTAGACGATTCTTTTGTTGATTATATTACAAAAAATCCTCCGAATCAAAATTTAAACGAAATACATTTTGCAGTTTCAAAAAAGATCTTATAGTGATCGATTTAGAACTGCCTCAATAAACTTTATAACGATCTTCAAAATTTGACCCTTTTCTGCAGCAACATTGGAAAAATTTTAGAAATAAGGGAAGTAGAAATGTTTCATACCTTTCGAAGGATATATGTGAAGAATTCATTTCATTAATGTCCTTATCAGTCACTGATGCAATAGTTAAAGTGTTGAAGTCGAGCAAATATTACTCTGTTATTATAGATTCCACTCCAGATTTGTCAAAAGTTGACCAGTTGACTGTTATTTTTCGTTATGTTCTGAAAAGTGGACAACCAGTGGAACGATTTACTTGTTCCTTGCCCAACACTGGTCATAAAGCAGAAGACATGGAGAAGGCTTTATTGAAGTTGTTACAAGATTTAAAAATAGATCTTAACGAAAAGACTGCAGAGGCCAAAGTTATGACAATGCGAGAAATAGGTCTGGTGAATATTCAGGTCTTCAAGCTCGATTAAAAAGTCATGACAGTTTAGCCTACTATATTCCATGCGCAGCACGCTCTCTGAATTTGGTTGGGAAATCCGCAGCAGGATGCTTCCTTGAAGCTACATCTTTTTTTATGTTCGTATAGGAAATATACAACTTTTTGTCATCTTCATCACATAGGTGGCAAATCTTGAAGACAAGTCTTCAAGATAGTTCTAAGCTCCACAGCGAATCTGGATCGCAATCGCCACTTCTTGTACCCAGAAGGTTATGTGAAACCCGATGGTCAGCAAAGGTTGATGCATGCAAGGCCTTACGCTCTAGTTATTCCTGCATTAGAGATGCACTTCAAGACTTCGCAGAAAACACCGGTGAAAAATTAGAAGCAGAGGGATTATTAAATAAGGTGAATTTGTTAGAAATGGGCATTCTCTTAGAGCTTTGGAGTGATATTTTACAAAGAATTGATAGTTGCAATAAAACACTGCAGAAAGTGAATATTGACCTATCAGTTGCTGTAGAACTGTACGCTTCACTTATTAAATATTTAAGTGTTCTCCGGAATAAATTTGATAAGTATGAAGATGGAAATCTGTTGTCTCAGTGCGACGAATATAAGAAAAATGTTACTAGAACCCGTCGGAGAAAACTACAATTTCAAGAGATGGATGGCAATAAAGAAACTGTTTTCACTCGAAAGGAACATATGCGAAAATGCGTTTTTCGTGCGATCATTGATAACTTGGTGCAGCAGTTGAAACGTCGACGAGATGCGTATTCCGATGTGGAGAGTATGCTTGAGTTTCCAACGCAATTATCAGATGTTGATGTGACAATAGTATCTCAAAAGGCAAAAAAAAAAATCTACTGACAGTTTACTCCCAAGATTTAGGCCCAGAATTTGAACAAGAATGTCTTCATTTCCAGAAATTTTGGAATAATTTATATAGACAAGCAGTGACAGACTCAAGTGTTAGTGTTCCTGTTGAGGATATGTTGAAACTGATTAGGGAAAAAAAGAATTGATTCAACTTTTCCGAACATTGACGGTATCCTAAGCATTTACCTATGCATACCCATCACTAATGCTTCTGGAGAAAGACGTTTCTCTCTTTTGAAAATCATCCACAATTATTTGAGGACATCTAGTTCTAAAGAAAGAACGAGTGCACTGGCAACTTTGTCACTGAATTCGAACATTGCATAAACATTAACATTTGATGATATAGTAGAAGATTTCGCCACAAAGAAATCGAGAAAAAAAATCTTTTAGCGGAGAGTAATTTTACTATATATAAGTTATGTTCATTCATTTCTTCTATCTCTCAGTCACTTAATCGATATACAATAAACCATTGCAATAAACATTGGTAGCAGCACTATCATTATATTTTTAAAAAATTCTAAAATTAGTATTGCATACGTTGTAAATTTAAATCCAAAATTTTGCAAGCAAATGTTTCAGAAGTGTGTTAAAAAAACAATTTCATTTGAAAATATAAAAATTATCTGTGAAATGATGTTTCAAAATTATGCGAATTAAACTTGTGAGAAAACGACGCTTATAAATTTCTGTTTCAGTGCCCAGTTTTAAATAATACATGTGCAAACATTTTTACAGGGTTAGGTTGCTCTTGAGAATATGCTGATTCTTTGTGTAATAAAAAATCAATATGTAATATGTAATTTAAATATGAAATTCTAATCGGCCTCAAATTTCTTACAATAAGTTTACTTAGGGGCGTCTGATTTTTCTTGGCACAGGGCGCTGTAATGCTTAAACCCGCCCCTGTCTTGGGCCCATTTCATGCGTTGTTGGCGATGACGTACAATGAGCGTGGGGACCCGGCTGGGTCTTCAGCTACGCAGGCCCATGCGCAGAAGGCTGCGACGGATTGTGTGCTGTGACATATTGCCCTGTTCACCACTGTCGTAGCTACGGGTGATTTGTCGCACTCTGGCCTTGCGGTCGCTGTGAACAATGCGCGACAATCTCCACTCCCCTGTGGCATCAATAATCTGCTGACGGCGGTTCGTCAATTGACCATCTGTGCACCACTTTTGATACGTACTCACTACAGCGGCACGTAAACGAGCCGCGCCATCACAATTTTTTCTTTATCAAACTCCGATAAATCGGCAGTTTTTCCCATTCTGACTCCGAACACTCTACTAACCGAAAGCCGGTCCTCGGGTTGTATATATACTGCTCTGTGAACTTCACCTGCGCCCCCGTTTGGTCTCCAGATGCGCTCATTTTTCTAGGCTGGGATGGTCATAATGTAAAGGCTCATCGGTGTATTTTGCAAAAAGTCCTTTTCGTAACATGAACCGGAAATTTGTTCTGTACCTCATTAAACATGGCTGGTACATGTTTCTGGTGGCTTTGCTCATTGGCTGCCGCAAGCACCTATGCACTTCTGTCTCGTTGGCTCCAACAATTTGAACATGGTGGCTTGACTTGGCAATAAACAGATAGATACGATGTAATTTTCAATGAAAGACGTGCGTCACGTTGGTTGGCAATGCGGCATCCTGGTAAAAAAAAGGCGTTATCTGAAGAATTGGCGGCAACTTTAAAGAGACGCTATTATTGCAAGCGTAACTTTTGATAATGAACTCCAAGGTTTCCCGAATGGTACTCTATTTTAGGGATGGAGTAAATGGCCAATTTCCTTCTCTCATCCCGCATAAGAGTGTCGGACTTGAATTTAACTTCTCTGTATATGGCCTTGTTTATATACTTTTACCACCTTTTATGGCGCTTTAATCCTCATTCTGAACGAACACCTGGGTATTCCAATGTAGTATCATCTGAAGACGTGCGAATATATGTCATCGAAGTCGTGACGTCACGGAATGGTGGCTGGGCATAAAGACACATTGTTTACATGTTCGCTAAAGTTAGTTTTATCGTTGGCGGCTGCCGATAGTCCTTTAAAATTGATTTTAAAAGGTGAAACTGAATACTGCATATTAAATATGGTTTTATGTTTTGTAGCATACTGTGATCATCAGACGGTCAAAAATCAGTGTTCATTTCATAGATTTCTGAGAAACAAACGGAAACATGCCCTATGGACTAAAATGTCGGCAAATGTGTAGTTTAGCGTCCTAAACTATTTGGCTACGTATTTGGAAGAAATGAGGTACACGTAAGTTAAAGTATGTAATTTGATGGCAAATGGTGAAAAATTTGTATCTTTAAAATGCATTTTAAAGATTTTTACTGTAAAATTTACCTCCAAGTACGACGACGTGAACACCAGCTGCTGCAGGTCTAACACAACGTTGCGGCGACCACGTCCATTGGCTCCGCTGAAACAATGGTATCGTTCGGGCGGCCATTTCGTTGGCGGAAAAATACAAGAGGAATCGAGTACATTCTTGCGGAGCCATCATTATACTCCGAGCCAAACTTGACGTAGTAGCCGCAGCGCTGTTCATGTCGTTGTACTTGGAGGTAAGTTTTACAGGCCGCCCGGTGGCGCAGTAGTATAAACGCTGGCTTCTGACCATTAGTCCGAGAAGGGTCCAGGTTCGAATCCCGGTGAGGCATGGATGTTGTGTTTGTCTTACGGCACTGGCTCGCTCCCTTCCCTGGAGTCAGTGGCCCTAAATTAGGGACGGGCGACTGCTTAGCCCATTGAGTTGCTCACGGTGGTCGTTAAACCTCCAATTAAAAAAAGTTTTACAGTAAACATCTTTAAAATGTATTTTAAAGAGAAAAAATTTTCACCACTTGCCATCAAATTACATGCTTAGACATATATGTATCTAATTTTTTCTCATTCTTTCGAAATGTGTAGCCAAATAATTTATGGTGCTAAACTATACATTTAGCCTTATCTTTCATAGAAGCATGATTTTGACCAAGTATTTCTTCGCTATACGGTTCATAATAAAATGATTGGATGTGAGAGGACTTCACAGCATTTTCATCGCGTTGAATTAGCTACAAATTGTCAGAAAGAAAACGAAGAAATTGCAAACTATGAGCACATCTCGCCAACCACGCTGAAACTCTATGGGAATCTTGGAGAAACAGACATTTGTTTATGCCCAGCGCCATATTGTGACGTCACAATTCGACGACGTATTGTAGAGAAATCGCATAAACACCTGTCTCGCTGGAATGAGGAGTTTGTCGGCATCTCTCTTAAGCATGGTATCAGCTGTCTGAAAAGTTTACAGACGTTCCACTTTACTCGGAAGATGGCAAAAACGGAATAATTACGAGGAACTGGACAACAAACTGTTGAAGCGTTTCATTATTCAAATCATGACTTCTATTTTCCTTGAAAAAGCCATATGGTTGATATGCGAATACTTGGAAATGTGCGTTTATATTTTTACGCCAATAAATCGTATTATTTTACTACTTTATACATAATTGATGTACAGTTCCTCATTAATAATTTGGTTTTGCTATTCTCCAAGCAATGTAGAATTTTTTTAAAGTTTTCAGACAGCTTAGACTAAACCTAGAAAAGAAACTCTCTCACCTCAACTTTTTAACCACTTGCAAGACATCAGGCATGACCCCCAAATTCCTCAACTTTCAGACATGAGTAAAAGGATCATGGTTCAAGAACAAAAAGAATAAATTTCTTCGCCTGACTCTGTCAAGGGTAGTGAAGCTGAAAAGGTAGGACGTCATGTCACTGGAAACCAAGTACTACACCCTATACTGTATGTGAAGTTGCATAGTCTTTGCGACCCGATACTTTCGACAACCCTGACTCTCCGTGGTTGTAGTCGAAATATTCAATCTTTCTTATCTTCCAAACACAACAAAAAGCCTGATTACCTGAAATCTTCCCATACTCCAAAAACCTAAAGATTTCTCCTCTCCGTTGGTCTATAATGAATATAGCTTTTAACTAAGCTAATTATAATGTATATAACGCTTCTGCTACTGAATTATAATGAATTCAGCTTCTTCTAAGCTAATGCTTCTTCTACTACTAATAATGCTTCTTCTAATGGTTGTTGTTTTGTTAATTATATCATGAATAAACTTTTCTGCTAGTAGTGTAATAATAATAATGAACAAGCTTTTAACTGCTAGTAATGTTGTAGTAGTAATTAAGATGAATAAAGTCTTATGCTGGTTGTTAATAATAATCAACTAATGAAATAAACCTAACAGCCAGACAGAGATCTGACAAAACTATGAACTGAGAAAAACGTACTTACAACAAATTCTTTATTAGTGAAACTTCTGGCTCCCACATAAACGAAGATCTCTTTATACAACAACAGCTTTCTGACACATAAACCACAGCTCACTTCGTACAACAACAGCTCACTTTCACAACAACAGCTCTCCCTACGCACATCAACAAAAAGCTCTCCCTACGTATCGTTGAACGCGCCTATTTATACTGGCTACCACCACGTCATGACTTACACTCATTGCCAGATCTCATTCAGCGGGTGAAATAACATCTCGTTCAGTAAGAAGATAATTTACATAGTAAAATAAAATAACCAGAGATAGTAAAAATCAAAAGGAAAGTGAATCTAGAGTATACGTTACATCATCTCCCCTTAATTTTTTTTTCCCGAAAAACCTATCAATTTTGGAGTAGAAGTCTTACACTTCGTTGATTGACGTTTATCGACCTCTTTTTTGTTTTGTTGTTTGGTGGCAGCAGTATGTACAATATCAAACTTGGCATGACAAAATCAAGAAATCTGTATTCGTCTGTGAAACACTTTGTATACTTGAACAAAACAAACCTGCATCGGCATACCTTCCTTTTATTCTGCCTAGCAGGAATCACTTTTTTAATTTCAAATTACGTTCTCATTATTTGTTGAATACACACCAACTGTATCAGCAGCGAAGATTGCCTGGAGCTGCCTAACAGTAACAATTTTATTATTTTACCCCTAAGCACATAGATATATATAAAAAATTTGGATTAGTAGATGGACATAGAAGAAATATAAAAAAAACACATATATACACAAAAAAGAATGCATAGGCCCACACGAAAAAAAAGAAATTCTGACACGCCAACTGGTCGTGCAGGAAAAACAACAAACGGAGAAAAGAACCTGTCCACGAGAACTTACTTATCTCGAGGACGCATAAAAAACTCTAGTACGATAACGTTTTCCAGGCCTAATCGGACTGGTAAATTCAGGTGGCGTAGATCGTTTCAAGGACTTGAATGGATCTGGAACATCGGTAGTCTGTCGGTCAAGAAATCCCGGCGGCTGACAGGATCGGTCAGGAACGGCTGAAATCCGTCGGTCCGGAACGGCTGAAGTCTGTCGGTCCGGAAATCCCTGCAGCTGATAGGAACGGCTGAAGTCCGTCGATCAGGAACGGCCGAAGTCTGTCGGTCCGGAAATCCCTGCGGCTGACAGGAACGGTCAGGAACGGCTGAAGTCCGTCGATCAGGAACGGCCGAAGTCTGTGGGTCAGGAAATCCCTGCGGCTGATAGGAACGGGCTCCCCCAGGCTTTTGATATGTAGTACCTTTGTGCTGGGGCCCGTGTTGTCCTTCCAGCATTCTTTTGGATGGACGTGGCTCCGGCCACATCGTTTGTTTTCGCTTCCTCCCTCGTGGCATGAGAGTAGAAGTCGGTATCGGCCCTGTTTGCCCTGAGCGTAGGTTCCAGGGGCGAAACCCGGGTGGATGCAAGGATCTCTGCCTTCGTCGCTGTTGCGGCGAAGCAGATTGGGGAGACAAGTTACGTTTTCGACCAGCTTTTGGTGGTGCTGGACGGTTTGTAATTGGTGTCTGACGTTTAGGAATAGTCAAATTATTGTTCATAACTGATAAATCAGAAATATCTGAAGCCTCTGAGTCGCTGCTGTAATTTAGTGGTCGTGCAGGGCGATGTTTATTTCTGCCAATAGGAATACTTTCTGACGAGGTATTCAAGGAAGTAGGAGCTTGTGTTGGTGCAGAGTTATCAGGAAATGGTGCAGCAATAGTCTTGGCAATGGTTGGAGGGAAAGGAACGATACTAGTATTTGAAGAACTTGATTCGAGCCTTCGTCTCATGGGAGAATCAGGTTGCTTGTTTGGAAACCCGTCTTCAGGAAGGGAGGGTGAAGAAAAAATCACTGGAGATTCTTCAAAAATGTTTGTTGGTTCGTCCAAAATTTCTGGAGGTTGATCGTGAGATATAGACTCTTGAGTCTGTAGAACAGAAGGTTGAGTAGGGTTGATTATAAAATCGATATTTCGTTCATGATACTTGCGACACTGAGCAACGTGTACGTATTGAAATTGATTGTCAGATTTTTCAAGAACAATGTTATTTTCAAACACATTTGCCACCCGATATGGACCTTCGTAGCTGGGTGCAAATTTCTTTACTAAAGTATGAGAAACAGAAGACTGGAAGGGCGTTTCCACGAGAGTGAGATCTCCAACGACAAGATCTGGTTCCTTACGCCTAGTATTATAATATCTTGCTTGAGCCGCTTGTGCTCCTAGCATTGCAACACGAGCTCTTTCTGCCATGATTCGTACTGATTGCGGAGTTGGTCGCTGGTTTAGTTCGTCGAAAATCCCCGTTAAATTTTCAAAAGGGGTTTTAATTTTGCGACCCAGAAAAAGTTCTGCAGGAGTAATTTTAGTAGATTCGTGAACAGACGAGCGGAGGGCGAACGAAAAAAGCTAAAGATGGTCATCTCATCGTTCATGATGATCCATGACAAATGTAGCAATCATTTTAACAAGCGTACGGTTTACTCGTTCCGCAGGATTACTCTGGGGATGATATGGGGAAATGAATTTATGCTTAATGTGTAGTCTCGCACACATTCTTTCAAAAATGTCAGAAATAAATTGAGGACCATTATCCGAAACTACTTTATTAGGTGCACCATATCTAGAGAATACTTCATTTATTAATACATTACAAATAACTTCTGCCGTAGCAGCTTTAATGGGAAAAACTTCAACCCATTTTAGAAAAAATATCAGTTAATACTAAAACGTAACGAGCTTTGTTTTTAACAGATAAAGGATAAGGTCCCAATAAATCTATTGAAATAATGTCAAAAACATGAGAACTTGAACTAGATTTCAAGTGACCGGCCGGTCTTACATTACGGTAATTATTAATCTGACACAAGGGACATGATTGAACGTATGCGAGCACACTTTGGTACATGCCAGGCCAATAGGCAACATCCCGCAATTTACAACGGGTCTTGCGAATACCTAAATGGCCTGCAAGAGGTTTGTCATGAAATTCGTTTAAAAGGGCCATTCTAAGGGTTCGCGGAATACATGGGCGAAACTCTGCCCTAGTAGTCCTAGATTTCGTATAGTAAAGAAGACCCTCTATGACTTCAAAATGTTCTGACCTCCCAGCCAAAGAAGGATCACTGTGTAGGGGCGAACCCGCAAGCAAAAAAATTATAGATATCCCCAAAATCTGGATCATTTATTAATTCTGCCATTATCTGCTCTCTGGATGTTATATCAGCTATTAGAAGTAAAGGCTGACATCCAGGAGTAGCTTCAGTGGGGACCCCACTAATCGGAACGCGAGACAATGCGTCCGGTAATTGATTTTTATGACCTGGCTGATACGAAATTTTGATATTGCTCTCTTGTAACTTCAGAGCCCACTTCATAAGTCTTTGAGATAGGTGCTTAGCAGAATTCAAATAGTGAAGGGCAGAATGATCCGTAATTATGTTAACCGTCAATTCGTTAAGATAACTTTGAAATTTATTCAGCTCATACACAACAGCAAGACATTCACGTTCCGTAGCTGAATAATTGCGTTCAGCTTTGGCTAAAGTACGAGACGCAAAAGCTATTGGATGCCCAGCTTGTGACAAAACGCAACCAAGACCAACTCCGGATGCGTCAGTATAAATATCAAATTCCTTAGTGTGATCCGGGAAAGCCAACACAGGAGGCTGAGTGAACGCAGACTTCAGTGTTTCAAATGCAGCGTTAGCCTCAGGTGTCCTAACAAACTTCTTGTATTTACGTTTCAAAGCATACAATGGCTAACAGATTGTAGCATAAGCGGGGACGAACTGCTGATACCATCCGATCATTCCCAGAAAGCGTGATAGTTCTTTTGCTGTTTTAGGCCGAGGAAAGTCAACAATAGGCCTAATTTTTTCATTATCCGTAAATAAGCCGTGGGGAGTGATTTTCAACCCCAGATATACAATCTCGTCCCTCGCTATCTGGCATTTACTAGGTTTTAACGTCAAGCCAGCATTGTATATGAGTTGGAACACCTGTTCGAGCAGAGAAAGGTGCTCGTCAAAAGTCTCGGATGTAATAATAATGTCATTCAAATATACATGCACATGGGGACCCAGAACAGGTCTGAGAACCGTATCCATATGCTTTTGGGAAGTAGCAGGTGCAGAAGCTAATCCAAAGGGCATACGTAAGTATTCATAAGCCCCAAAAGGAGTCACAAAACCTGTTTTATCGACAGAGTCCGGATGTACCGCCACCTGTCAATATCCACTCGCCAAATCCAAGGTTGACATCCATTTAGTTGACGACAGGTCATGCAAAATATGCGACATGACAGGTAGTGGATAATTGATCGTTTTTGTGACTTGGTTGAGTTTGCGGAAATCTGTCACGAAACGAAATTCATTGGGTTGTTTCTTTGGAACCAAAAAGGCAGGAGCAGCCCAGGCGCTTGTTGATTCCCTTATTATGCCCTGTTTAATCATTTCAGCAATTTGACGTTGCATTTCCTGTTTCTTATGGGGAGCACAAGGGCAAGGTTTCGTCGCTATAGGTTTCGAACCCTCAGTGTCAATGACATGATAAAACACCTGTGTGAAACCAGGTTGATCAGAAAATAAACCAGGGCTTTCCTGCAAAAGTAGAGAAAGCTGGTTTCGTTGCCTCTCATTCAATTGGTTACTCAATAACAAACTCGTTATATCTATCGGAACTGTAGGAATCACTTCGAGAGGTTACGGAAAGGAAATCACATGTTGTACGAAATTCAGAGTTATTTGAAACGTATTAATAAAGTCCATTCCCATTAGACATTTAACAGGTAGTTCGTCTATAAGCAGGAAAGAATGCGTAAAACGAGCCTTTCCCAGCCCTAGAGATAATGTGACAGTTCCTGTGATACTGAAGATTTCGTTATTTGCACCTCGCAAATACTGCGTCGCAGAGCTGAACGAGTATTGCAGGATAATTGTCAGTGCAAAACTTCGTATTTAGGGCTGATATTTCAGAACCAGTGTCGAACTTTGTCTCGACAATAATATCTTCAATTGTCAAGAATACATCAGGCAACTGAGGAGTTTGAACAGTCACTAATACTGTTTTAGGGTCAGAGTGCTTGGTATCAGGAAGCAGGACCGACCCTTGGTCTACTTCCTTTGGAAGTTTAAAGGATTCCTGGTTGGATTATCATGCGGTCTGAAACCTCGACCCTGCCGGGTATCGGGAAAATTTTCACGATGAGGAAAACTGCGTGAAAACTGCTGCGGGAACTCCGCATGTCTGTTGACATTTTCATTTCTATTACTTCTTCCCTCAGCACTGGCAGAAAAATATTCATTATTGCCCTGAGCATGAAAACGTTCCGAATGCTGCGGATTGGAACGGGGTCGAGCATACTGTGCATTTGTACGATATCCCGAAGATTGTTCAGAAACTCGTGGTTGGTTTGCCACTCTTCTATGTGGTGGGACGTATGAAGCCTGGGCGTGCACTTGTGTATGCTCGCGTTGAAAGTTATTAGGCTTATTATGCCGCTGAGGGTTTTCGTAATATTCCAACGCAAATGCAACAAGGCTATCGTTGGGTCCTTGCTGACGAGAAAAAAGTTGTTGTGCAAGGCTAGCTCGACTGAGGCCAAAAGGAAAGACCTCCAAAAATTCTGCTCGGAAATTCTCATAATGAGAATCCGGATTCGACACTCTCCACTGCCGATACCAGGTCTTAGCGGTATCCTTCAAGCAAGTGCCTGAGATTTGTACTTTACAGTCTTCAGGAATATTGTATAGATCAAAATGGTTTTCCAAATCTTCGAGGAACTTTAAGGATCCCTCCAACCCATTGAAATGAATTGTTCCTGCATGCGGCACGAAATGGGCCAGCATTCTGCTTCGCTGAGAGGATTGAACTCCCTCAGGTACGACCCGCGACTCAGAGTAATAGGAAGCTGGTGAATTACGAAATTGTGAAGAATGCCTGGGTACATGTAGATCACTCATATCAAAGTGAGCCCCACAGGCTTCTTGCAGATGGTCGAAATGAATCCCATCACCACCCAAATTTGATTTAGGGTGAAAAACTGAAGTTGTCTCAGGTAAGGAAGACATGGGTAATAATTGTCAAGATCTCGTGTCCGAGAAAAGTTCGGGCGCCAATTATAATGAATATAGCTTTTACTTAAGCTAATTATAATGAATATAACGCTTCTGCTACTGAATTATAATGAATTCAGCTTCTTCTAAGCTAATGCTTCTTCTACTACTAATAATGCTTCTTCTAATGGTTGTTGTTTTGTTAATTATATCATGAATAAACTTTTCTGCTAGTAGTGTAGTAATAATAATGAACAAGCTTTTAACTGCTAGTAATGTTGTAGTAGTAATTAAGATGAATAAAGTCTTATGCTGGTTGTTAATAATAATCAACTAATGAAATAAACCTAACAGCCAGACAGAGATCTGACAAAACTATGAACTGAGAAAAACGTACTTACAACAAATTCTTTATTAGTGAAACTTCTGGCTCCCACATAAACGAAGATCTCTTTATACAACAACTACTTTCTGACACATAAACCACAGCTCACTTCGTACAACAACAGCTCACTTTCACAACAACAGCTCTCCCTACGCACATCAACAAAACGCTCTCCTTACGTATCGTTGAACGCGTCTATTTATAGTGGCTACCACCACGTCATGACTTACACTCATTGCCATATCTCATTCAGCGGGTGAAATAACACTCGTTCAGTAAGAAGATAATTTACATAGTAAAATAAAATAACCAGAGATAGTAAAAATCAAAAGGAAAGTGAATCTAGAGTATGCCGCCCCGGTGGCGCAGTGGTCTAAGGCGCTGGCCTCTGATCATTCGTCCGTAAGGGGTCCGGGTTCGAATCCCGGTCAGGCATGGATGTTGTGTTTGTCTTACGGCACTGGCTCGCTCCCTTCCCTGGAACCAGTGACCCTAAATTAGGGACGGGCGACTGCTTATAGCCCATTGAGTTGCTCACGGTGGTCGTTAAACCTCCAACCAAAAAAAAAATCTAGAGTATACGTTACAGGTCAATATATCAAGCTGGATGCTCCCCTTAGATGAAAAAATAGCTTTGGAGCTTGTGCGTTAACCAAAGTTCTGCTTCCGAACCAAAAATGGGTTGTTTCTGAATTTGAGAACTCAATATTGCGAGTTCCTAAAGACGAACTACGTCAGCTGTGTTCTACATTACCATTTTGGTACAGTCCTGCCCAAATGCCGAATAAATTTAAAATCCCGAGGCCGACTTCGATTATTAGAAATTTTTTTTTTTTGATTGGAGGTTTAACGACCACCGTGAGCAACTCAATGGGCTATAAGCAGTCGCCCGTCCCTAATTTAGGGTCACTGGTTCCAGGGAAGGGAGAGAGCCAGTACCGTAAGACAAACACAACATCCATGCCTGACCGGGATTCGAACCCGGACCCCTTACGGACGAATGATCAGAGGCCAGCGCCTTAGACCACTGCGCCACCGGGGCGGCAAATATTAGAAATGACTCTTCCATAATGTTGATACTAATGGACAAATCTGGCTAGATAGCGATTACGGACCCAAGAGACTACAATAAGAAACTCGAAGATTTTATCTCCGATACTGGATCTATAGCTCTTCGAACAAACCCTCTAAACCAGTGGTTCCCAAAGCAGGTGCCGCCAGGATGCAGCCAGTTGCACTAACTAACGAGCAATCAAACTCTCACCTCCCCTTCCCGTCCTTCCTACCATCCAATCCTTTCCCCCTGTTTTCAACAGATGCCACCGATGCTGCGTTTTTGATAATGGGCTGTTGACATTCCAGTTGCGTGGCGGCGTTTTGGGTGTTCCTTTGTCACTTCCAATGTGTCGTACTGGCACCATTTCTCTTTTCACTACCGGAAACGACAGACGTATTTTTAATTCTCGCTTTGAAGTGCAGGTTGCTGATAGTTTTGTTAGTTTTGGGTAGTCTAAGTATGGAAAAATTCTTAATTAGAAAAAGAAAACTTTCAGATAGTGAAGAAAATGTGAATTCTCCTGACACGAGCCTAGCCAGTAGTACTTCAGAATTAAGCACTAAAAATCCTGACAACGATTTTAAGAAGTCGAGAAAATGTATGAAAGCTCGTCTCCACCAGGAGAGCTACCTACAATTTGGATTTACCTGGTGTGGAGAAGAAGATTTTCCTAATCCGAAGTGCATTGTGTGTGGAGAACCTTTGTCAAATGACGCCATGGTTCCAAGCAAATTGAAGCGACATCTCACTTCAAAGCACGACCATCTTTCGAAGAAAACGTCAGAGTATTTCAAAAGATTGATTGCTTCGACAGAAAAAATAGGTCAGAAATTTTGTCGGAAATTTACAGTTTCTAATCGAGCTCAGTTATCCAGTTACTTAGTGGCCGAAATTATTGCGAAAAATACGAAACCCCATACAATTGGGGAAGAATTAATTCTTCCAGCTTATGCTGAAATAGTTAAAACAATGTTAGGGGCAGACGCAGGAGAAGAGACAGAAAAGTTCCGTTGTCAAATAACACCATAAGTCCCCGTATAAAAGATATGTCTGAAAATACAGAGAAGAACGTTGCCCTAAAAATAAATAAATCTCTTTTTTTACTCCAGGTCGACGAGTCGACCGATAATGGAGGAAAAGCGCATTTGTTCGCCTTCGTCCGTTATATGCAATTCGAAGCCATTGAGAAAGAAGTTTTGTGTTGCAAAGAACTTGAACAGACCACACCAGGTAAAGTCATTTTTGACGTTGTAAACAACTATTTGCTGTCCGTTGGTCTGTCCTGGCAGTCATGTGTAGGTGTATGCACCGATGGCGCGCCCTCAATGCTTGGTAGTTTGAAAGGTTTTGTCTCCCTTCCAAAAAAAGAAAATAACCTCATCATATCAACTCACTGTTTTCTACACGAGAAACCACATAGGGGAAGAACTTAAAGCAGTTTTGCTCAACATAATCGAAATGGTCAATTATATTAAAAGCAGACAGCTCAAATCACGTTTATTTGCAAGACTTTGTGAATACACGGGATCTGATTATATGAATCTGATACTTCACACTGAAGTTAGATGGTTGTCAAAGGGACATGTACTAACTCGGGTTTACGAATTGAGGCAAGAGATGTTAGCTTTTTTCGAACTTGAAAAGAAACCAAAATTTAGTTCGCTGTTGCAAGATGACTTCTGGTGCGCAAAACCTGCATATTTAACCGATATTTTCGAGCACTTAAATAAAGTTAATGCAAGTATGCAAGGAAAAAATGAAAATATCTTAACTTCGTCAGATAAAATTGCTGCCTTGCAAAGTAAAATAAAACTATGGAAGAAAAAAGTTAATCAATACAGCATTGATATGTTTCCCAAGGCAGCGCTGACAAACAGAAAACATTTACGCCAATTAATATACACCCATTTGTCTGCCTTAGAAGAAAGACTTCAGCATTGGCAATCTCAGCGGTCCGCTCTCCCTCTAGCGGCAAAAGGAAGAATTACTGTAGTACGGGTAACGTTTTTGACTCAATGCTTGGCTGTTGGTAGATCGCTCATTACGTTCAGTTGTCGTAGTTTGGTGTATTTTTGCATTCATTCTGGAATTAGAGAGTTGTATAATGGAGAATTCCGTGAAGAAGAACAAATCATGTTGTTGTGACCCGCAATGTCGTTCCCAAGGTTTCGGCTATGTTTTTCACAAGTTAGTATAAACGTTTGTGCCTTGCGTTTGAAATCCTTCCAGTGAAATGCTACTAACCTAGTAACGTCTTTGAATGAATAATAAACAAGGCAGCATGTTTTTATTGCATAGTAGTAATTAAGAAATCCGCATTTCTACATAATCTTGAAAACAAATAATTGCTGTTATCCATATAAATTTAAACTTCATTATGGAACAAGATTTGCAATGTTCTGTCAACAGTCATCGGTTCAAAAACGCAGAACCCAATGATGATCAACAATTACCAATTCACAAACACTTTTAGGAACAGAATGTTCAAAAATTACAAATGTTGTTGTTGACAGTATTGAAAATGGGCCCTGGGAAACGTCAAGTGAAACGAAATGTCAGCTTTTAATTGTAATCCGGATTATAACACCTCTGTCGGTATTACTATATCACTTGCCTGAAAATGTAAAAATAAAAATTACCTGTTACAGTAAAGCATTACTGCTACACAGTGCTTACACGTTCCACGTCTGCCAGCTTTACAAGAGCACTCAAATGACTTTATAGAAATTTCACTGTTACTTGTATCTAAAACACCGTTGATGGAGTGAGGCGACGACGTTATTGCCGTGGACTGAATGCAGTGCGAAACTATTAGAACTTCTCTTCCATCTTCCTTCTTAATTCCACAAGAAATTATATGGCCTACATTAACAATAACTTCCCCTTCTTTAACGCATCTTGAATTTTTTGGAAGCGTCCACAAATTTCATTATTTCAAGGATTGAAAGCGACAAACCAGCCATTCTAACATTCGACTTTATGGAAACACGTGCGACGTTACCCGTACTACAGAAGTTTGTTTACGTTTGCGCAGCGCCGCCTATAGTTCGTTGAGGTTCCCAATTGCTTCCCTGATCAACCGATCGACATCTATAACTGAATCAGAAACCCATTCGTTGCATCTTTTTCAGAAGAAACACAATTAACCTTGGCAGAGCAGGAAGAACTGACATATTCGCTGTGATCGCTTTCCGAGTCTTCATTGGATTCATTCCGGATTAGCGTCAGCAGAGAATATCCTACTATTGGCAACAAATCGCTTCGAGTATTTTTTTTTTGATTGGAGGTTTAACGACCACCGTGAGCAACTCAATGGGCTATAAGCAGTCGCCCGTCCCTAATTTAGGATCACTGGTTCCAGGGAAGGGAGAGAGCCAGTGCCGTAAGACAAACACAACATCCATGCCAGACCGGGATTCGAACCCGGACCCCTTACGGACGAATGATCAGAGGCCAGCGCCTTAGACCACTGCGCCACCGGGGCGGCCTTCGAGTACTTCTTCAGTTCTCAACGATATATCCACGTGAGATGGGTTTTTCTACTTTGGTGAATATCAAAACCAAAAAAAGGATTCAACTGAAATCCGTCGAGGATGAAATGAGAGTATGTTTGTCAAAAACTCATCCAGATATTGAAAAAAATGGCCGCAAACATCAGTCTCATGTCTCCCATTGAAGGTAAGTATTCTTTGCTTTTTCTTATACTTAAAAAATTCGGGGGGCAGGGGTGCTGCAGAAATCTTTCGGAAGTAACAAGGGTACCGCCGACTCAAAAGTTTAGAAACCACTGCTCTAAACTCTTAGATTGTGCAAGTACAAAGAGCTGTCCGATTACCCGTTATTGTAGATGATCTCAAGAAAGCCGCCAACTACCACATGCTCTGATATTCCAATACTCTTTGGAAGACTTAAGCACCACAAGCCTGGCATTTCATTGAGACTCCTTCGTATCCAGAAAGTGTACATCAACGTACCATTTAGAGAAGGTCCAGATTCCTGCGTAATTATCTTCTTTAATTTTACTTTGTAATTACTTCTACTCTGCATTTCATCACGAAAGCTAAGCAACTCACTGTCCTAAGATTCAACATTATCGGCAGCTGCGACGTGGTTTCCCTTTACCCTTCAATTCCTGTGGCAAAAGTCATCAGAATATGTAATTCACCATTTTATATGCATGAGTCGTGCCTCAATGTCTTCAAGTCAATAGACTTGGTTTCAAATACTGCTGTAGCTTCTACAGTTTCCAAGGACACGACTATATACAGGCTAAAGGCACTCCGATGGAATAATCGCTTTCAGCCATCCTCGTGTGAGCAATACTTCGCCAAACTCAGCAGAACATATTCACCAGCATCACCCCACGGCTTACCATCTGGCTATGTTATGCGAACGACGTATTTTCCGTATGGTTTCACAGAAAGGAGACTGCTGATTTTCCTCGATAAAATCAGTGACATGCAATCAATTTTAGTATGGAGTTTGAACACAACAGTGTCTAACCTTACCTGGATGTTTTACTGAGCAAATCGAATGACAACCGCCTTGGTACACAAGTCTGCTAAAAATCTACAGCTGTCCTTAACTTGATTTTCCGCAGATCGTTCTGTCCCGCAGGATACGAGACAGCTATCCCCCTTTCTCTATTAAGTGGAGCCTTCGCCGTCTCCAATGCCCATTCTATACAACACGAAAAAAAAAGTGTCATCAAAATGGTCACCAGGATGCACACTAAACCAGGTACATAACTTTATTCAAAAATCCAAATTCGACCGTTTTAATTTTCTATGTCACAGCTTCGCTACGTGGACTCAATTCTCTACATACCAAATGTGTCTAACAAACTCAACAACGCCCTCAAGATGAATTACGGTGTCGACATAAGGTCTCCGGCATTTTTATATAGCATGCTTAGGATAAATACTGACACCCCGTCTTTCCATCGAGGCAGGTGTCCATGCAATCACCGTATGATATTCGGCTGGCTCCAGACAATGCTATATTGGTATGATCAGGCATTCGTTTGGAATAAGAGTCAGCGAACATAAAACATACACGCACAGGTCAAATTTAAGTCCGCTACTTCTATGTGGAATAATACGCTCACGGACAATGAAATTTGCACACCAAGAAAGAAGCATCGGATTGAACTGAAATTTTATGGACGTAATGTAAGGTGACCATATATTAGAACACTGATTTGAGGACAAAAGGGCGTGACGTCCCCAAATCGGCACTTCATTTGGGGACATATACGTACTCAAAATAAATATGTAAATCTTTTTGTCATAAAACCTCATTGGTTCAATAAGTGTGATATTACCTATGAAAATGTATGTCTTAAAAGGATAATCTTGTAGAATGTTGATAATTTGTATTGACAAAGTAGAATTATGATGGCGAGAACATATTAGCAAAAGTGAAATGCTTTATCTTAGGTATATGTGCCGAATTAAAACCAAGTTGCACACCAAGCTAATTGCATGGAGAATTTTTCATTTTGCCAAAGTTTTTGTAGAAACTTAGATCAAATACAGTCGAAATTTGACCGCGCCAGTGGTTCAGTGTCCTAGTGCCGGCCACTGACCAGGTACATAACTTTATCCAAAAAGTCAAATTCAAACGTTGTAATTTTCTATGCCACAGCTTTGCTACGTGGAAGAAAAAAAAGTCAAAATTTCTACACGTGAGTACGGGTTCGAGTCCCGACTGAGACATGGATGGTGTGTTTGCCTTACAGCACTTGCTCTCTCCTTCCCGTAGAACGAATGTCTCTAAATTAGACAGGCGACTGCTTATAGTCCTTAGAGTTGCTCGCTGTGGTCCTTACACTCGGAAAGGAGAAAAAAAGTCAAAATTTGTTTTCACGAGAAGCATGTCGGAAATTTAGTACAACGAAAACTACTTTTAAGAACATTTTTCATGAGAAATCTAACGAGCTAATGAGGAAGTGTAAATTCAAGGACATTTGAGGACAAACATCAAAATTTGAGGACAATTTGCGTCCCCAAAGGCATCAGACGTTTTTGAGGACAGTAAGCTAAATTTGAGGACTGTCCTCAAGAATTGGGGACTTCTGATCAGCTTAACGTAATGATACAACTATATGATACACGTGGTGGCAAAACCAGAGCTGCAGGACAATTACAGAGGGATCTGTGGAACGCAGTCCGGTCATCTTCAATAGCGCGTCGCACCGCCTCGTGCGGCGATACATGCTGCAACACGGTCCGGCATGGAGGCGAACAGACGCCTAATGTTGTTCTGAGGCAGACTGGCTCACACGTGTTTGACGGTGTGCTCCAAATCCCGGGATAGTGCGGCATGGCGGCAGGCGATGTTTCAACTGGTCACACACATGCTCGATATGAGACATGTCCGGGGAACGGGCAGCCCGTGGAAATGTCTGGACATGACGTAGGCAGTCTTGGGCAACACGAGACGTGTGCAGGTGGGCATTATCCTGCTGATATAGTGCACATGAAATCCCAACATGGAATGGGAGCACATGGGGCCGTAGGATGTCATCCACATACCGCTGCCCCGTCAATGATCCATGTACGACTACTGAAGCTCATCCGCTATCGTAAGCAATGGCTCCCCAGACCATAATGCATACCTGCAGTGGAGGAGGTGTGGCACTCGATAGGGAGGTTGGGATTGTGCTGTTGACCCGGGTACCACACCCGGACACCATGATCATCTGTCCCCAAAACGAAGCGGCACTGATCGCTAAATGTCGCCAACCTGTCGCCAACCTGTAGCTTTTCACGTCGCTCTGGCCTGGAACCACTGCACACGGAGCCGGCGATGTTCCGGTGTTAATGGCAACACACGTAAGGGGCGCTGTGATCGCAGATTCGCTTCCGCGAGGCGTCGGGAAATGATTCATTGGCACACAGGAGCCGCTACATCTTCCTGTATAGTGGACTGGGCCACCGTGGGATCCGTTCGTGCCTGGCGCGCGGTCCGTCGATCTTCTATACCGGTGGCCCGTCCTGAGTCGCTCCGCCGGGTGGCAGTGCCGTCACGTGTCCACTGCTCCCAACACAGTCGGACGGTATGGTCAGAACGATCCACGTGGCGGGCTATATGGCGTGAAGACCACCCTGCGTAGTTTTCAGCCCGATGATCAGGCCTCTCTCAAAGTCCGTAAGTCGCGTAAATCACGTCTCTGTCGTCTGCCTGGCATTCTTGTCACTCTGTACTCTTGCTTGCGTGGGCTGGTGCTTTTCGCTTTCATGGAGCATCGAATACAAGCTGGTTCATAAGGCAACCGGTTCGTGCTTGCAGCGCCACCACAGGGTGTGTGGTCAGGCGCACTCGCACCAAACGTGCATCATTTGCATACCAGCGGGCACTCTAGCTGTTTGCAAAGTTTCGCGGCTGTACCATGTTTTCTTCTAGGTGCGCAAATCTCATTGTCCGTGAGTGTGCAAAGAAATTAACTAATTACTCTACCCTTAAATCTACAGCCATTCGAGAAACTTTGGTGATTACCAACTATGATGCTTGCAATGACAGCGCACCGCCCAGGTAACGTAGTGGTCTAAGATATGGCTTCTGATTATTCGTCCGAGATAGGTCCGTGTTGGAATCCAGGTGAGGCATGGATGTTGTGTTTGTCTTACGGCACTTGCTCTCTCCCTTCCTTGGAACCAGTGGCCCTAATTTAGGGACCTCTTGTAGCCCATTGAGTTGCTCACGGTGGTTGTTCAACCTCCAATAAAAAAAGAAATATTATGGCATTAAAAATAGAAGGCGGTTAAAACCTGGCAGTATTCCTTCGATATTTAATGACCAAAAAAAAAATGTGAAAACGGAAAAATGAATTGATTGTATATATCTAGAATGGTAAGTTGAGAACTAAATTCTACGTTCTTCGCTCGAAAAACGAAAAACATCAATAATTTTTCTTTTATTTAATGTTATGCATTCATTTTATTTTTAAGCAGATTGTCTAGCGGGCCTATTGGGAAGTTTTTGTTTTGTTATTTTCTTAATCCCAGTTTGTTTCCATATTACTTATTTGTTTGCACAGCTCAATATTGCCGCCCCGGTGGCGCAGTGGTCTAAGCGATGGCCTCTGATCATTCGTCCGAAAGGGGTCCGGGTTCAAATCCCGTGAGGCATGGATGTTGTGTTTGTCTTATGGCACTGGCTCTCTCCCTTCCCTGGAACCAGTGACCCTAAATTAGGGACGGGCGACTGCTTATAGCCCATTGAGTTGCTCACGGTGGTCGTTAAAACTCCAATAAAAAAAAAGAAAAAAAAGCTCGATATTTCGTTTTTTTTTTTTTTTTTTTTTTTTTGATTGGAGGTTTAACGACCGCCGTGAGCAACTCAATGGGCTATAAGCAGTCGCCCGTCCCTAATTTAGGGTCACTGGTTCCAGGGAAGGGAGAGAGCCAGTGCCGTAAGACAAACACAACATCCATGACTGACCGGGATTCGAACCCGGACTCCTTACAGACGAATGATCAGAGGCCAACGCCTTAGACCACTGCGCCACCGGGGCGGCATATTTCGTTTTGCAAAAAAAAAAATTCCAGGTTCATGCTTCGCCAATGTCTGGCAATAAGAATGTGAAATTTAATACACCGTGTCTGAGAAAGGTTTAATTAAAAAGCCGCTCCAGTGGCCCAGTGGTCTAAGCGATGGCTTCTGATCATTCGTCCGAGATAGGTCTGGGTTCAAATCCCGTGAGGCATGGATGTTGTGTTTGTCTTACGGCACTGGCTCTCTCCCTTCCCTGGAGCCAGTGACTCTAAATTAGGGACGGGCGACTGCTTATAGCCCATTGAGTTGCTCACGGTGGTCGTTAAACCTCCAATCAAAAATATATATACACTGCTGGCCACCCAAAATGCAACACCAGGAAGGAAGCATCCGATTGGCCTGAAATTCGCAGCATGCGTCGCCCGCGACAGGACATGCAAACGATTAGCTTTGCAGGGCATTTGCAAATCATGTGCGCTCGGCACGCCACCGAGAAGCCCTATAAGAAGGGTGCACAGAAGGCGGGGTGTAGGTAGCCGCGGATGGCTTAGTGGTTAGCGAGTCAGACTATCAATGCAAGGTCCTCAGGTTCTTTTTTTTTTTTTGATTGGAGGTTTAACGACCACCGTGAGCAACTCAATGGGCTATAAGCAGTCGCCCGTCTCTAATTTAGGATCACTGGTTCTAGGGAAGGGAGAGAGCCAGTGCCGTAAGAGAAGCACAACATCTATGTCTGACCGGGATTCGAACCCGGACCCCTTACGGACGAATGGTTCTAGGCCAGCGCCTTAGACCACTGCGCCACCGGGGCGGCCCTCAGGTTCGAAACTGGGCTGATCTTTCAGAGATGGTGTGATTTACTAACAATCGCTGGCCGGGTGGCGCAGTGGTCTAAGCAATGGCCTCCGATCATTCGTCCGAAAGGGGTCCGGGTTCGAATCCCGGTGAGGCATGGATGTTGTGTTTGTCTTACGGCACTGGCTCTCCCCCTTCCCTGGAACCAGTGACCCTAAATAAGGGACGGGCGACTGCCTATAGCCCATTGAGTTGCTCACGGTGGTCGTTAAAATTCCAATAAAAAAAACAAAAAAAAAACAATCGCTGAATATCCGCCGTGCATTGGATGAGCAGGTTAAGTGTCGGCCCCCAGGCTGGACCCACTGGTTAAATAGGCATCCTTTCCAGAATACGGCAGTCATTCCAGCACGTTTCGCAGTTCGACAGAGGACGAATAGTGGCTTATCGCGACAGCGGTTTATCGTACCGAGACATCGGCGCCCGTGTTTGAAGACATCCACCCACAGTGAAGCGAGTATGAATTCGGTGGGTGCAGGAGGGACGGACGCACCGACGTGAGCTATTGCCGCAGCCGCGGCGCACCACCGAACAAGAGGTCCGGCGTGTTGTGCGGCAGGTATTGACGGCTCGCATCGCCACGTCACGAACGTTAGCGTAGGAATTAGGGTGTGTTGCGCAACAACCTGTGTCAGCACTTACCGTTCGACGTCGTCCGCAGGAGTGGGGACTTGTCGCACGTCCCATTGCTCCGATTACCATTGACGTTACACCACCGGCGAGTGCGGCGGCAGTGAACCGTTGAACGCCGCCCCTGGACTACGGAATGGCACGACATTGTCTTTTTCGACGAATCCCGCTTCTGCCTACAACACCACGATGGTCGGATCCACGTGTGGCGGCACCGCGGCGAGAGACTGTGTGACGCCTGCATTATGCATTGCCATACCGGTCCGTCGCCTGACGTTATGGTTTGTGGCGCAATTAGATATGACACCCGCACCCCTCTGGTATATATCGCCGGTACACTCAACAGCCACCACACCATCTCTGACGTTTTGGAGTCTGTAGTCCTCCCTTAACTGCAGGACCTGCCAGCGGCCACGTTTCAACAGGACAATGCGCTCCCGCACGTGGCAAGCATCGTGCAGCAACTCTTCACGGCCCACCAGGTTTCACTGCTGCCGTGGCCCGCCTTTTCTCTCGATATGTCGCTCATCGAACACGTCTGGTAGCTGATCGGCAACCGAGCGACCCGGAAAGCACCACCCGTGGCTACGCCTGATTAACTGTGTCAACGTGTGGAAGTAGCCTGGACCGACATACCCCAATCCCACATCCAAAGCCTCTTTCGTTCGAAGCCGCGGCGTGTAGCGACCGTTATTGCCAGCCATGGGGGCCACACGAACTATTAAGGTCTGTGTGTTCCGCAAGTCGCACGGGCCTGTAAGCCCAATCGTTTCATCTTTGTATCTGTTGTTATGTGTCCAGTAAATCTGGCTTTGTTATCTCGTGTCCTTCTTGGTGTTGCATTTTGGGTGGCCAGCAGTATATATATATAAAAAAATAAACATCGAATACAAAATTGTCTTGTTATAGTTTTATTCCTTGAAAAAGCTATCTCGTTGAGGTGCGAAAGCTTGGAAATGTTTATTATATATTCTTACGCTGATAAATCGGATTACTAGTATACTTTTACTATTTTATGCATTGTAGATATGCAGTTCCTTGTTATTAATTAAATTTATAATTTGGGGAGCAGCGCATTTTTTCTGAAATAAAATCATAAGAGGGAATGCAATGAATTTATACGGTAAAATTCGACCAATGAGAAGCGCTGTTAGAAAAGGTGTCTCACTGGCTCCTTTCCCTGTGATTTCTTGCAGTGTTGCCAGATCGGGCTACTTGTAGCAGATTGGGCTACTTTGAAAAGCAATCTGCTACTGTTTTTTCTAAGCTGCTACTTGGCTACTTTTTGTCCTGCGTGTTTTAAGTATCTTTCACTGTAGATTTAAAATTCTCGAGTTGAAAACACAATATTGAGCCGCCCTCGGTGGTGCAGTGATCTGAGCGTTTTCTTCAGACCATTCGTCCGAGATGTGTGCGAGTTAAAATCCTGGTGAGGCATGTATGTTGGCAAGGACGTTGACGAGTTCGAATCCTGCTGAGGAATGGATTTTTAGGCATGGATGTTTATCGACCACCGTGGCACTGGCTCTCTCCCTTCGCTGGAAGCGATTGCCGTAAATTAGGGACGGGCGACTGCTTATAGCACATTGAGTTGCTCACGGTGGTTAAACCTCCAATCGAAATAATAATAATTTTATTTATTTGCCAATCATATATTGAATTAATTAAATAGTAAATTAATTAGCCGCCCCGGTGGCGCAGTGGTCTACGGCGCTGGCCTCTGATCATTCGTCCGTAAGGGGTCTGGGTTCGAATCCTGGTCAGGCATGGATGTTGTGTTTGTCTTACGGCACTGGCTCTCTCCCTTCCCTGGAACCAGTGACCCTAAATTAGGGGCGGGCGACTGCTTATAGCCCATTGAGTTGCTCACGGTGGTCGTTAAAACTCCAATAAAAAAAAAAAAAAAAAAGCCAGCGCTCAGACCACTGCGCCAGAGGGCGGCTATTAATATCTACGTATATGCACTACTATGTTGTATACTATTGGCAATCTCAGCGGTCCGCTCTCCCTCTAGCGGCAACAGGAAAAATTACTGTAGTACGGGTAACGTTTTTGTCTCAAAGCTTGGCTGTTGGTAGATCGCTCATTACGTTCAGTTGTCGTAGTTTGGTGTATTTTTGCATTCATTCTGGAATTAGAGAGTTGTATAATGGAGAATTCCGTGATGAAGAACAAATCATGTTGTTGTGTCCCGCAATGTCGTTCCCAAGGTTTCGGCTATGTTTTTCACAAGTTAGTATAAACGTTTGTGCCTTGCGTTTGAAATCCTTCCAGTGAAATGCTACTAACCTAGTAACGTCTTTGAATGAATAATAAACAAGGCAGCATGTTTAAATTGTATAGTAGTAATTAAAAAATCCGCATTTCTACGTAATCTTGAAAACAAATAATTGCTGTTATCCATATAAATTTAAACTTCATTATGGAACAAGATTTGCAATGTTCTGTCAACAGTCATCGGTTCAAAAACGCAGAACCCAATGATGATCAACAATTACCAATTCACAAACACTTTTAGGAACAGAATGTTCAAAAATTACAAATGTTGTTGTTGACAGTATTGAAAATGGGTCCTGGGAAACGTCAAGTGAAACGAAATGTCAGCTTTTAATAGTAATCCGGATTAGAACACCTCTGTCGGTATTACTATATCACATGCCTGAAAATGTAAAAATAAAAATTACCTGTTACAGTAAAGCATTACTGCTACACAGTGCTTACACGTTCCACTTCTGCCCGGCCTCCCCGGTGGCGCAGTGGTCTAAGGCGCTGGCCTCTGATCATTCGTCCGTAAGGGGTCCGGGTTCGAATCCCGGTCTGGCATGGATGTTGTGTTTGTCTTACGGCACTGGCTTTCTCCCTTCCCTGGAACCAGTGACCCTAAATTAGGGACGGGCGACTGCTTATAGCCCATTGAGTTGCTCACGGTGGTCGTTAAACCTCCAATCACATCACACACACACCACTTCTGCCCGCTTTACAAGAGCACTCAAATGACTTTATAGTTGTATCTAAAACACCGTTACTTGTATCTAAAACACCGTTGATGGAGTGAGGCGACGACGTTATTGCCGTGGACTGAATGCAGTGCGAAACTATGAGAATTTCTCTTCCATCTTCCTTCTTAATTGCACAAGAAATTATATGGCCTACATTAACAATCACTTCCCCTTCTTTAATGCATCTTGAATTTTTGGAAGCGTCCACAAATTTCATTATTTCAAGGATTGAAAGCAACAAACCAGCCATTCTAACATTCGACTTTATGGAAACACGTGCGACGTTACCCGTACTAGAGAAGTTTGTTTATGTTTGCGCAGCGTCTCCTATAGTTCGTTGAGGTTCCCAATAGACAGCTTAGTAAAATTTCGTATTCTACAACAGGTAATTTTTAAAACATTTACCCATTTTATTTTCCATGTAAACTTTTAAAAAACTGACAAATTTTGATTTGTAATGAACAAAAGAGGGGATCTTAATTTTTTTTTTTTGTATTGAAGAAACAATAATAAAAATTGGGCTACTTTTGAATTAATTTGGCAACTTTTCAGAACTAAGTCTGCTATTTTCTCTTTGACCTATCTGGCAGCACTGATTTCTTGTACGCTGACGAAAAATGGTCACTGTTTGATAATTTCACTCCATGACAGCCTTATTCAGTGTTTTAGCTTCCATTAACTTTTTTTTTCAATGATTACTATTAGAGATTCTGATTCAACAAGTTATCTGGTCTTACGAACTGAGCATCTCCCTGATTCGGACTGCCAACAATTCAGGATTGCAAATGGCGCTCCGCACAAAAAAACTATAAGCACGTAAAAAATTCGTCTTGTTCTGTGGTAAGAAAAACTATTGATCCCCGATTTAAACTTCCTGCTGTACGTTTTTAATTATGAAACCACTCAGATACAGAACTGAAAGCAAGAAATAAAACACCAGCCCGCTACTTTACATAAATGTCGTTTTGGAAGTAAATTGTAAAGATGTTCTTATAAAAATTTTAAATATCTTCATGAACAATTTTTCCTGTTTGTGGTATTCTCCAAATTTTGTTACCATAGTGTGTGTCAGTTATCAGTCTTTTTTTTTTTTTCCATTGATATTTTGTGCGATTCTACGAAAAAAAATATTAAATCGGCAATGCTTTTTTGCTCTTTTTAACATGAGGTTAAGAAATTTAAATTTTAGAAATGCCTTGATGTACAAGGTTCCAATTTCAGAATTCATGGAGTTTTTGCTGTCTTAAATTATTGTCTCAAATTTTGTCTCTTTTTTTTTTTTTTTTGTTGTCATTATTACTGTTGAGTAAAGCAAATTAATAAAATTTAGAAGTTTACCAGTATGGAATCTAGAATGAAACATTCTTCTGGAGAAACAACTAATAACTTGATTGTAAAAAAAGTGAAGAATGAAGATAATGCATTGCCCCTTACTGATACAAAGAATGAAGATAATGCATTGCCCCTTACTGATACAACAGAAGATCTTCAAGAGCTTGAAGCATGCTCCTGCAATTTAACAAAAAATATAGTCACAGAAATAAAAATTCCACCCAGTGTGATGTGTGTGGTAAGAAACAAAAATGGAAAACCAATCTTCCAGGACATCTCCACATCGATACAAGTGAGAAAACTCATCAGTGTGATGTATGCCTTAAGAAATTCACTCACGAAAGTAGCCTTTTAGAGCATGTATGTAATCACACATTGGTGAAACCACAACAATGTATGGCAGCTTTAAAGAAATTTGCAAAGAAAAGTGCCTTTTCAATTCATACAGGTGAAAAACCTCATCAGTGTGGCGTATGTTCCAAGAAATTCACAGAAAGAAGTAACCTATCTCAGCATATGCTTCTTCATACAGGTGAAAAATCTTATCAATGTGAAGTATGTTCCAAGAAATTTGCACAGAGCTGTAGTCTCTCAAAGCACATGCTCATTCATACTGGTAAAAAATCTCATCAATGTCATGTGTGTTCCAAGCAATTCACACGAAGAGATAACCTTTCTAACCACATGCTTGTGCATACTGGTGGAAAATCTCATGCATGTGACATGTGCTCCAAGAAATTTGCTGTGAAAAGTAGCCTTACTAGACATAAGCTGCTTCATACAGGTGAAAAACCTTATCAGTGTGATTTATGTTCCATGCAATTCACAACAAAAAATCACCTTTCAATGCATATGCTCATTCACAGAGGTGAAAAATCTCATCAATGTGATGTCTGTTCCAAGCGATTCATACGGAAAGGTCATCTTTTAATGCATGTGCTAATTCATACAGGTGAAAAACCTCATCAATGTGATGTATGTTCCAAGAAATTCACACACAAAAGTAACCTTTCTAATCATATGCTTCTTCATACAGGTAAAAAATCTCATCAATGTGATGTATGTTCTAAGCAGTTCACAGAGAGATCTAGTCTTTCAAAGCATATGCTAGTTCATACTGGTGAGAAACCTCATCAATGTGATGTATGTTTCAAGCAGTTCACATGGAAAAGGCAACTTTTAATCCACATGTGCACTCATACAGGTGAAAAACCTCATCAATGTCCTGTATGTTCCAAGAAATTCACACAGAGATATACTCTTTCAAAGCATATGCTTGTTCATACTGGTCAAAAACCTCATCAGTGTGGTGTATGTTCCATGCAATTCACAGAGAGATCTAATCTATCCAAGCACATGCTCATTCATACTGGTGAAAAACCTCATCAGTGTGACACATGCTTTAAGAAATTTACGTGTAAAAGTAATCTTTCCAGACATATGCTTCTTCATACTAAATAAATAGGAACACTGTCGTGTGGTTAAAGATATTTGGGAAATCGGCAATTTTGTGTAGTATATGTTCACTGATAAATTTCTGTAACTCTGAGGAATCTGCATCTTGGAACTTCCGAAGGGAAATATGTTCTTCCTTTCTAAGTTTTTACCAAAGGAAATCTAGTTGTAGAATCTTCGAGATATCTGAAATGTGCCAAGTTTCCATGGGTCTAATGCATTTGTAGGTCATAAACTCCCTAACGCCCACACTTTTAATCCACTGCCTCCATAAGGTGAAATGAAATTTTTGGAATTGGGTTTTACATAAGGATTTATTGTAGATAATGCAGCAAATATATATATATATATATATGTACATTTGTTTAAAGTTAAGTCATTTAAAATATTAAAGTCAAGTCGTTTACAAGAACAGTGGCGCAGTGGTCTAAGTGTAGCTTCATTTATTTTCGTTATCAGGTTACATTTGCCCATATTACATTTCAATATTAATTGTATAGCATGTACTATTAAGAAGAGAACATGGTAAATGTGTAGTTTAGTGTCCTAAATTATTTCGTCAGAAATGTTGAAGTATTTCGAAAAAGTTAGATGTACAGACTTTAAAGTAAGCAATTTCATGGCAAATGGCGAAAAGAATGTCATCTTTATAGTGCATTTTAAAGATTTTTTACCATAATGTTTAAATGTAAGCACAACGCTATGAACAGAAACTGTGACAGGCCTAACACAAGGCTGCGACGATGACATCAAGCTTCGCTGCGCTGAAAAGATGGTCTCGTTCTGGTGGTCATTTTGCTGGCGAAAGAGTATGACAGAAAGGGGAAACGTTCTTGCCAAGAATGCATTCCAGTTAGTAGTGCTATGCTACAGAAAAAAAAAGCTCATCATTTCTGCCTCAATTTTTAACATCACAGCCTAACAATTTCCTGGTTTTTTTTTAGTATGATTCTTGGATATGCAATGTATGAAGTCACTTCTTTGTAAATGTTTTTTTTTTTTTTTTTTTTGTAATCCAATTTGAATGAATTGCTAACCATGCCGTCAATAGGAGGAGCAAAACGTTAACTTCCCAAAATGCCATGTAACTTCCGTTGGAGAGAAGGCGACATCTACGTTATCTTCAAGAAGAAAGAAAGGCATCTGCGTACTTCCTGTTTCATATCAGGGTAGCATATGTGTAAGATCAAAGCAATTTTCACCATGTGTTTTGAGGAACTATGACAGAAAAAGAACTATTTTCTGTAAGGTAGCACTACAAATTAGAACGCTTTCCTGACAAGAATGTTCCCCATTCCTCTTGCATTCTTCCGCCAGCAAAAGGGCTGCCAAAACGAGACCTTCGTTTCGACAGATTGAAGCTTGATGTGGTCACCTCGGCATTGTGTTAGGCGTGCCGCAGCTTCTGTTCACAACGTCGTACTTACCTGTAAATGTTACGGTAAAAAAATTAAAATGTACTATACAGATGACATTTTTACGCCACTTGCCATGAAATTACGTACTTTAAAATCTGTACATGACGGTTCCCCTTCACACACAGGCCAGTAAGTGAAGTGCAACTGTCATGTTAACAGCAGGTGCGGACACACTGGGACCTTCAAAGCCATTGACAATGGATGCAGGAAAGCATATCGAAACCGGTCTGGTTAAGGGTTGACCTGGGTTGCCCCATTATCTTCGTTTTATCCTTTTGTTTTTCGTTTTGATCGTTTTTAACCCTTGTTTGCTATGTAGGTCATTGCTTACGAGTTGAATATCGGTTTGCAATTTTAGCTATTTCAGATCTTCAGTCTTTTACTATAAGGTGCAATTGTTTTTTGTCTGGTGTTTATGTATGTGCTTTTGACTTCAATGAATCTGTTTAAATTTGTTTGCATGGCATTTCATTCACTCCTGTAAAGCTCATCTATCTGCAGTGGCGGCTCATGGCAACTGAAACAGGTAGGGCCGAAGTCAAACAATGAAATAAAAAAAATCTGTCATTATTAGGCCAACTATTCAGAACCCCCCTCCACCCAAGATTCCTTTACTCCTCTGTTTACCCCCTTTACTCACAATAATGCCCAAATCAGGTAGGAATGTGTTAACTATTGTATTGCTCACGAAAAAAATTTCCTCAGAATAGAATGCATAACTATTAACAGAAAAATGTTAAAACTCCTTAAATAAATTTTTTACCTTAAAACATATGAGCATTAATGTATGTTAGTTGCGCTTTGAGTTTCTTCAAATTTTTCAACTGAGGAAAAATCACAGGATTCACAGGATAAAAAATGCGGTGAAAAAATAATAACTCCAAATATATGCAGGAAGGGAATATTTCATGAATTTCGTCCCATATAGAATGAGTACCATACTATCATTTGCATTATTTGAAAGGTTTAACCTTTTTTTTAAAGAACTTGCGAAACCTAAAAACATATATGTACTCATGTGCAAATTATACTTGCAGGTTTCCTCATTTATTTATTTATTTTTAACATAGAAAAGCATCTTAGTTTAAATTGAAATTGCCACCCCGGTGGCGCAGTGGTCTAAGCGATGGCCTCTGATCATTCGTCCGAACGGGGTCCGGGATAGAATCCCGGTGAGGCATGGATGTTGTGTTTGTCTTACTGCACTGGCTCTCTCCCTTCCCTGGAACCAGTGACCCTGAATTAGGGACGGGCGACTGCTTATAGTCCATTGAGTTGCTCACGGTGGTCGTTAAACCTCCAATCAAAAAAAAAAAAAAAATGAAATTAGTTCTTCAAGCTCTTGGAAACTCACATTCTTGGGCTGATAAGCACAGAGTTTTTTTAAGTGAAGCTTTTCGACTCAAATTCTTGGGCTGATGAGCCCTGTGTTTTTTTAAGTGAAGCTCAACTAAAAATTCTTAGGGTGATAAGCACTGAGTTTTTTAAAGTGAAGCTTTTCTTCCAGATTTGAAGCAAAGAACGGAGATTTTAACAAAATATCCACTCCATTCATTGTACTCGACAAGCAAAAGCAAAAAAAGTCATGACATAAAGGAACAACACATCACCGAGAGAGAGACACAGAAAAAACAACTAACTGAACTTGCTACGGCATTTGAAACCCTTCTGCGACCCTTGAGCTTGGCCGGGGTAAGCTTCTCTGTTAACTCACGGCGTTAAGGAAATGGGTGCTCTCACGGCCAATCAAATTAGCGCTGGGCCAGGTAGATCTGGCCCCACTGCCTTTTTTGCACACGTGGTTAAGGCAGTGTTGTATGTAGGTCATCATACTGAATGAGACTGGGAGGAAATCGTCTCCTCTTCGCTTGGATAGTGATGTTACTGGGGCCTGTTGGAGCTGGCCCCAATAACCTCACACTCTGAATGTGATCTCTTTCCTCAGGGAATAGTTTTTCGTTTTTGAAGAAAACTTTTCCCTTAGGTAATGGTTTTTGAAGGGAAAGGTTTATCACCATGTAGTTAAGAGAGAGAATAAGAATCACGGCAAAAAAAAAAAAAAAATTCTGAAATAGAAATTTTTAGGTGAGGCCCAGCCCCTCTGGCCCCCTAATGATGAACCGCCCCCTGCTCATCTGTATATATCTTCAGGGCTTGACAAATCCCAGGCGCCTGAGCGAAATTCGGGCCGTGGCGCCTAATTTCCTTTTTACTTGATATTTCGTAATTTCTGTTGTATAATCCATAGATTATCTATTAAAAAGTTATAAATTTAGGTACTGGCGACACCGATAAAGAAAAAAAAAATTGGTGCAGCATTTTAAAAGGTCCGTGAGGTAATTGTCAGGAAAGTACCAAAAATGCGGTAACAAAAAATGTAATGTAACAGCAAGATAGAAGATCGCAAAAAGATTGTAAGAATACATCTTTTTTTTTTTTTTTTTACTTGGAAGCATTTTGATAGAAAATATGCAGCAAGCAAGGAAGGTGTTACTATTTGCGCGTGTGAAAGCCTGCGTGGTGTGAGAACCCATGACTCTCGGAATCTCGCAGGGCTACTCGTATTCTGTAGCATGTAACCATTCTGCGAATCGCATTGCCTAGTTTTGGTGCATTAATTATATTAGTTAAGGAATTTTTTTCTTTCGGTATTCAGTTGAAACGTATTCAGAAATAAGACGATGCTATGGACTGTCCACAATTTCAATGGATTTTTTAGCGTAACTGATGAACTACGGTAATGCTGCTGCAGCTAGCGATTTCATTTCTTTATTTACTTAAAAGTAACACAAAAGTACTTCAAAATGACAATTACTTTTTCAATAAAACGATCATTTCTTTCTTATATCTTTGGATTTCTGAGTCGGTCCTGTGAATCGCAGTTTTCTGTCGGAAATGACGATTAACATATGTGCGGATTATATGACTGTCATACATGCCAATTTTTACAGAATGTTTGTAGTTTCTACGGATTTAGTTGTCTAACTGCAGAACTCACTCTCGAAACTACGGATTCTACAAATTTTAATTTTGTTTAAAAAAATCATTTTGCTGTTATTTTATAATATACATAAGATTCTTAAGCAAATTCGCAGAATTCTCAGGGGGTTTTTTTGGTCATCATTTAGATCGTGCTCAAGAGTGATGCAAAACTGAAGAGAATTGGGGGAGAGGGAGGGGGTCATCTTCTGCCTGGGGACGGTATTTCGTGTTTCAAAGCTTTTGAAAACAGTAGTTAAATGGAGTAAAAACGAATTTGCCCAAATCATAACTCCCAATGCTGAACATAAGAAAGGTGACATTGAGGATCTCGGAAACTACAGACCTATCAGCCTCCTATCAGTAGTTTATAAAATCTTCACTAAAGTTCTTTCACACCGCTTAAAGGTAACACTGGACATGGCTCAACCGAGAGAACAAGCTGGATTCAGGAGTGGCTACAGCACAATAGATCATATCCACGTACTGAGAGAACTAATTGAAAGAGCGAGGGAATATGAACTTCCATTGTGCATGGCTTTTATCGATTATGAAAAAGCCTTTGATTCGGTGAAACCATCAGCAGTTACAATGGCTCTGAAAACCTGCGGTATTGAAGATTCATACATTAATATTATTAATAACATCTATGAAAATGCAAGTGCAAAGATTCGGCTGTTTGAAAATACAACACACATAAAAATTGGAAAGGGAGTGAGACAAGGTGACACCATATCTCCGAAGCTCTTTAATGCCACATTGGAGGGTGTTTTTCAGTCACTGAGCTGGGAAAACAAAGGGATAAAGATTAAAGGAGATTATCTAACCCACCTTCGTTTTGCTGATGACGTAGTCATTTTTGCAACTACCCCATCAGAGCTGCAGAGTATGATCCAGGAACTTGCTGACAAGAGTAAAGAAGTGGGATTAAAAATGAACTTTCAAAAGACAAAAGTGATGTTCAATGCTTTTACAAGAAATGAAGATTTATTGATTGATGGAGAAAAGCTGGAGATAACAGACACGTACGTTTATCTTGGACAGCAGATATCAAGTGAGGGTCACATTGATGAAGAAATTAATCGGCGTACAAAACTTGCCTGGAGAGCTTTTGGAAGAAACAGCATAATTTTCAAGAGCAATATGCCATTATGTCTTAAAAGAAAAGTGTTTGATCAATGCATCCTTCCAGTGCTTACGTATGGTGCAGAGACGTGGACCTTAACTAAAAGAGATATACAAAGACTGCAGACAACTCAAAGCAGCATGGAGAGGTGCATGCTTCGTGTAACCAGGAGAGATAAGAAGAGGAACACGTGGATCCGAAAAATGACAAGAGTGGAAGACATCATGATCAGAGTTAAATCCCTGAAATGGCAATGGGCTGGACATACTGCCAGAAGGACAGATCATCGATGGACAGCCGAAATTTTAGATTGGATTCCAAGGGACAGGAAAAGACCCAGAAGAAGACCACATGGGAGATGGGTGGATGAAATTCGAAAGTATGCAGGGGTGACCGTTGTGGAGGAAACTTGTTGAGACCTTCGTCCAGCAGTGGATTGATAATGGTTGACAATGATGATGATGACACAGAGTGACAAGTAATGCAGGAGAACTCAAAATAAATAGTATTAAGAACACTCAAGACTAGTAGTAAAGCAATTAAGTCTCCAAGTAAACAGTAGCATGAATGTCTCATGGTTTTCATACAAAAGAGATGAGTCTTCGCCAAATGATATCATGAACCCCTTAAAAAATTTCTGGCTACACCACAGCATGAATATAAAACGCCGCCCCGGTGGTGGCGTAGTCTGAGCTCTGGCTTATGACCATTCGTCCGAGATGGGTCTGGGTTCGAATCTCGATGAGGCATAGGTGTTGTGGTTGTCTTAAGGCACTTGTTCTCTCCCTTCCCTGGAACCAGTGACCCTAAATTAGGGACGGGTGACTGCTTATAGCCCATTGAGTTGCTCACGGTGGTCGTTACACCTTCAATCAAAAATACACTGCTGGCCACCCAAAATGCAACACCAAGAAGGACACGAGATAGCAAAGCCAGATTTACTGGACACATTACAACAGATACAAAGATGAAACGATTGAGCTTACAGTCCCGTGCGACTTGCGGAACACGCAGATATCAAAAGTTCGTGTGGCCCCCATGGCTGGCAATAACGGCCGCTACACACCGCGGCATCGAACGACAGAGGCTTTGGATGTCGGTAGGCTGCTTCCACACGTTGCCACAGTTCATAATGGGTGGCGCTTGCCGAGCCACTCGGCTGCCGATCAGCGACCAAACGCGTTCGATGGGCGATATATCGGAAGAACAGGCGGGCCACGGCAGCAGTGACACCTGGTGAGCCGTGAAGAATTGTTGCATGATGCGTGCCACGTGCGGGAGCTCATTGTCTGTTGAAACGTGGCCGCTGGTAGGTCCTGCAGGTAAGGGAGGACTACAGGCTCCAAAACGTCAGGGATGTAGCGGTGGATGTTGAATGTAACGGCGATGCGTACCAGAGGGGTGCCGGTGTCATATCCAATTGCGCTCCAAACCATAACGCCAGCCGACGGACCGGTATGGCGATGCATAATGCAGGCGTCATACAGTCTCTCGCCGCGGTGCCGATACACGCGAATCCAACCATCGTGGTGTTTCAGGCAGAAGCGGGATTCGTCGGAGAAGACAATGTCGGGCCATTCCGTAGTCCAGGTGCGGCGTTCAACGGTCCACTGTCGCCGGTGGTGTAACGTCAATCGTAATCGGAGCAGTGGGCGCCGTGCGACAAGTCCCCGCTCCTGCAGACGACGTCGAACGGTACGTGCTGACACAGGTTGTTGCGCAACACACCCTAATTCCTGCGCTAACGTTTGTGATGTGGCGGTGCGAGCCGTCAATGCCCGCCGCACAACATGCCGGTCCTCTCGATCGGTGGTGTGCCGCGGCTGCGGCAATCGCTAACGTCGGTCCGTCCGTCCCTCCTGCACCCACCGAATCCATACTCGCCTCACTGTGGCTGGATGTCGTCCCACACGGGCGCCGATGTCTCGGTACGATAAACCACTGTCGCGATAAGCCACTATTCGTCCTCTGTCGAACTCCGAAACGTGCTGGAATGACTGCCGTATTCTGCGACGAGACATCAGGATGTTTCCCACTCACAGGTCCGGCAGCACAACACACTTCCACTACTTACACCCCGCCTTCTGTGCACCCTTCTTATAGTGCTTCTCGGTGGCGTGCCGGGCGCACATGATTTGCATATGCCCTGCAATGCTAATCGTTTGCATGTCTTCTCGCGGGCGACGCGTGCTGCGAATTTCTGGCCAATCGGATGCTTCTTTCTTGGTGTTGCATTTTGCGGGTGGCCAGAAGCGTAAATAAATGAAAATAAGTCCGGAAACAAGGTTTTTGTTTTGTTTTGATTTTTACAGAGGAAAGGCTTTCGAACTTCTTTTGGGGAGAGGGTATGGGAAATGATAAAGAGCGCTTCCACGCCATAATTTGTCACAAACCCAATCCTAATCTTTTTCAGCAAACTTTGATCTTTGTAACAATGAAAAATTGCGGACGAAAATCCGGATATGCTGTTGTACTGTACGGTCAGTTGTTTCGAGATGCACGTGTCACACGTTGCTCGGTGTCAGCGTACCATTGCACAAACAGAATAGCAAAACCATCATGTATTTGTAGCACGACAGATACGGAAACGCCTCGGTCTTCTTCAGTTAGAAAGCTGGCATGGTCTGGAGTTGCCGATATTGTCAGGGCCTTGATCGAGCATCGTCAGTTTGATTCAGGGAATTTTTTCGGGGGACTGCATGGACCTTCATATGAGGGGGAATTTGCCCTCCTCTGGAAATCCGACCGTTCCCTTTGTGTTCTTGGAAGGTACAGCGGGATTTTTCGAGATAACCTTAATTCTGGTTACTAATTTTTCCATAGAACTTCTGAATGCGTATGTACTCAATAAAAACAGGAAAAGCGTGGGAAATTTTGAGTAGAAGTGGAAATTTACAGTAGAGAGTAGTAATTAAATTTCCCCTTGCATATTAGAGAACAGCGTGCATGCGCATAGTATGAACCACGAAAAAAATTAAGACTGCACTATATTGACAAAAGTCACCGGAGACCCCTTCAAAAGCAAATGAACGGATCCGCAGCGTTGTTAAGATACGCGGTACAGCTGCAAACTATAAAAACAAGCCTGCAATAATAGGGCACTGTGAGGTTGAGTGAAAATGTCCCGGTGGGAGAGAACTGACTTTAAGAAAGGAAATATTGTTGGGATTGTCCATGAGAGAAACCGAAAGGTGTTTAAACATACCCAAGTCAACTGTTTTCGATGTACTGAATAAGTGGAAGACACATGGCATGCCCGAGGCAGCAAAACGTGCCTGCAGGCCAAGGCAAATCAGTGATAGAGGATGTCGAAGTCTCAGGAGAGTCGTTACAGCTAATCGACGGAGTACTGCACAAGACCTCAGTGTACAGGTGAGTAAAAATGCTGGAATCTAGGTATGTACATGTACCATTCACAAAGAACTTCATTCCATGGGTTACTGTGGTCGTGCGGCTTCTCGTAAGCATTTCATCTCCACTCGAAATGCTAATCGCCGTTTAGCATGGTGTAAAAAATATTTATCGTGGACCGTAGATCAATGAAAACGGGTCCTATGGACTGATGAATCCAGATACACGATCCATCAGTCTGGTGGCCGTGTGTGTGTATGGCGGAAGCCGGGGTAGCGCTATTTACCACAGTGTACTGTTACTACGGTCAAGTTTGGAGCTGGCAGTGTACTCTTGTGGGGGTGTTTTTCGTGATATGATCCCGACCCATTGGTTATCGTTGACAAACCTGTAAACCAGCACGTCTACCTCGAAATTCTGGACAATTATGCCTTACCAACTCTATGGCAATACTATGGAACCGAGCCTTGTTGGTACCAGCAGGATAATGCACCGAGCCATAAAGCAAGGACTGTTACAACGTGGTTTGACGATAATTCCGTATCGTAAATGGACTGGCCAGCACAGAGCCCTAATCTTAATCCCATAGAGCACCTATGGGATGAATTAGAGCGCTGGATAAGAAATTTGGGACCCAGGCCTACTACTAAGCAACAGTTAGCGGCAGCATTATCTACTGAATGGAAGCGCATACCTATGGCTGTGTTCCAAAACCTTGTCGAAAGCATGTCTCGAAGGGTCAGTGCATGCATTAAGGCCAAAGGTGGACCGACACCGTACTAATGTATGTCAATAAATGCTATGTTGTGTTTCTGTTCTAAGTGTCCGGTGACTTTTGTCAATATAGTGTATGTCATCCTCTGCAGCAGCTGTTCGCTGCTGCACAAAACTCTTCAAATTTTTCTCAGATATTTGTCTTGAGGATATTTTTTCATTCCTGATGACCAATTAAGTAATTTCTTCCCAAGAGGCCAAAGGGAACAAAATAGAAACAAGGAAATTTCCTTATTGTCCCAAGATACTGTCTAATTTAATTTATCCATTTTTTATAATCCAGTTTTATAGGTTTTCAATTAAATTTATTGTTGAAAGTGTGGTAAAAACTGTTAGATAACAAATAGGCACATAGAAATTTGCATGTGATATTTGTATACATGTAATTATTAGTTACAATTTCTGTTTGCCCTCTCCTGAAAGCTGAGCTGTGGAAGCCCATAGGGCGGGGACGAGGAAAAAAAAATTTTTGAAATCCACCAAAACAAAATAAAAGTTGATGAAAAATAGAAGAAAAGGATAAAGAATTTTTTTCTAATGTAAGTTATGCATTTTTATTAAAATAAAGATTTTTTTCTAAACTAAATCGAATTTTATCCGAAACCTTAAAAAATGAAACACTTTCGAAGTAAAGTAAGGCCTTCTTGCCCCCGTGTATATGACCTGGTCAGATTTAAACCTTTTACCTTTATCCTACACACTTATTGCCATATTGTGCTATCTTATTGCCATATTGTTCTATCTTATTACCATATGGTGCTATCTTATTGCCATATGGTGCTATCTTATTGCCATATGGTGCTATCTTATTTCTTATTGCGCCGCCCCGGTGGCGCAGTGGTCTAAGGCGCTGGCCTCAGATCATTCGTCCGTGAGGGGTCCGGGTTCGAATCCCGGTGAGGCATGAATGTTGTGTTTGTCTTACGGCACTGGCTCTCTCCCTTCCCTGGAACCAGTGACCCTAAATTAGGGACGGGCGACTGCTTATAGCCCATTGAGTTGCTCACGGCGGTCGTTAAACCTCCAATTAAAAAAAAATCTTATTGCCATATTGTGCTATCTTATTACCATATTGTTCTATCTTATTGCCATATTGTGCTATCTTCTGTGCCGCTCCTGTGGGGCAGTGAACATTCGTCCGATATGAGTTGGTCCGAATCTCGGTGAGCATGGATGTTGTTTTTGTCAAACGGTACTGCTCCCAGCCTTCTCTGAAACCATTGGCCTTAAATTAGGGACGAGCAACTATTTATAACCCGTCGAGTATCTCTGGTGATTGTTGACCCCTCTCCCCCTAAAACATTATGTAAATTTCTGTGAGATTGATGCCATCTCCCCAAAGAAACCTTATGGCACACTATTCAACAGCTGTACCATCCGAAAGAGTAACTTCCATAGGCACAATCGAGTCACATTTTTGTGACCACCTCTTACTTTTGAGGTCAGCAGCGCTTACCAATGAAAGAAAGCACGTGTCGTGAGCTGGCTTGGAGGGTATATAAGGTGTGCTCTAGGCATTCTGAAAACATATCACTCGTTGCTGTCATGGATAAAAGGAGCGATTTATCAGATTTGCAAACAGGGATGATTATTGGTTTGCGGGCCAACAGTGGCACAATTTCTGAAACAGCGCAGTTTGTGAACTGTTAGCGTGCTGCTATGGTTAAAGTGTACCGTGATTGGAGAAATGGCACCATTGCGAATAAGCGACGGGAAAAGTGCGGAGCACCACGTGCCATTGATGTTAGAGGTGAACGTTGGATGTGAAGGTGCGTAAGGGCCAATCGATGCGCTTACAGTAGAGCAACTCACTGGCCGAATGAACCAGGGGATTACCAGAAGTGTGTCTAAAACGACAGTTCAGCGAACCCTGCTGCGTATGGGGTTCCAGTGCAGACGGATGGTCACTGCACCTATGCTAACGAAAGTGCATCGGCAGAAATGGCTTACATTTGCGCCGCAGGATCGGAATTGGACCTCCGGTAACAGTCGAAGAATTGCCTTCTTCGACGAGTCACGTTTTCTGCTTCTTCGAACGGATGGACGTTGGCATATAAGGCAAACATCGGAGAACAAACTCTCTTCACCCATTGCTGGAAGAACACAAGCTGGTGGGGGCAGCGTTATGTTACTAATCTAAAACAACTATTATGAGAATTTTACTAGGAATTTTTTTCATTTAATAGACCTTATTCACCTCGCATTGCATCATGGGAAAGTATTTTCGTGGCCGAGGACCAAGGAGGTTAGAAGAAGAGGAGGTGAAGGAACCCGTTTTGAGTGAACCCAAAACAGATCAGCTGTTTATGTCCTCTCTCTGAGGTGGTGGGAGTCTGCGCTGCGGGAGTTCGGGAACGTGACGTCACTTCCTGTGGCTTAAGCAGTTTTGCTTAGCGCATGCAAACCAAAGATGGAAAGAAGGAATATTTCGAACTTCTTATTTCTTAACATTAGGCTTTTGGTTATATTTTAAACATGGTTACTTGCACATGGGCAGTATGCAAGTAACCATGCGCACTATGTACTTCCGCTCAAAAAATCATTATTTTGTTCAATTTTTTAAAGAAATACCAACACATATTTTCCTGTTTTTTCTGGAAATTTTTTATTATGGGAATGAATGTTTCAGCCTCAATATTTTTCATGTCTGTATGGGTAGAGTAAGGGTACGAAAAACCCGTTCAAAATCGCAATTTCCCCATAGAGATATACAGGAGATTCTCAGGTTGGACGCATTGGCGTAGTCAGCTGATAAAAAGTGGCGTCACGCCAGAAGCACAGGAAGAGGGGCTGTTGCCACCTCCTCCTACTTCTTTTTTGTTTGTTTTTTTGTTTGGAGGTTTAACGACCACCGTGAGCAACTCAATGGGCTGTAAGCAGTCACCCGTCCCTAATTTAGGGCCACTGGTTCCAGGGAAGGGAGAGAGCCAGTGCCGAAAGACAAACACAACATCCATGCCTCACCGGGATTGGAACCCGGACCCCTTTGGGACGAATGGTCAGAGGCCATCGCTTAGACCACTGCGCCACGGGGCCGCCCCTCCTACTTCTAACCTCCTTGCCTATAACCGGGAGCGACAGCCGTCAAAGTGTGGGAAAGCTGATGGCAATGCATTGTGTGGTGACCGAACCGCCTTCTTTCGTCGCAAATGTTTCGAATTTCGCATCATAACTTTGCCTCCGATATTTGATAAAATGCTCAATTCATAAAATTCTTAATTATTTTGAAGCCGCTTCCCATTTTTATGTTAAATTGAAATACACGAACATTAATGCGAATTCAAAACAAAATATAACACTAAAGTTGAAAACTTTACTCGTCTATGAAGCATAATTCATTCCGCTTTCATATTAACACAATTTCTGCAACCAAAATCTACGCAATTCCAAAGTACACCAACTGAAATTACATAGGTGTTATGACTAGCGTCTCGAAGTAGAGACATCCACATGTATCGAGTTATCTCATTGGCAGCAATACAACTGGGACCCACCAATTGGCGAAATAACGTCAAATTCCCACACAATACGTCAGAAGTGGATTTCTGCGAAACAACATTGCTGCTGATTCAATGGTTTCGCTATTTGATTATCCCTTACTGTTGGCTAATTTTTACAATATTAACGTCATGGAGTCTGCCGAGGAATTAATAGAGCTACAGGGCGAAGAAGAAGAAATTAATATTTTAGAAGAACAGATCAAGATTGCAAAAATATATAAGACAATTTTGTGTTCGATGTTTATTTCTCATGACACAGGACAGCATCGCCATTAGTCATCGTGCAGTTTTTAATGTAGCATTTCTCTTACACGGTATATTAAAATTTCATGTTCTTATTGTCATGCATTGGCGAAATATCTGAAACATAAACTTGGGTACCTTTTTTTGCAAAACAAAACATTTAGAAGATCAGACAAATACGTAATAAGGAAACTAACCAGGATTCGCACTCTAGGCAATCTGCTTAAAAATTAAATGAATGCGCGACATTAAATAAAACAGAAATTATAGATATGTTTCTTTCGTTCTTTGAGGGTAGAACTTAGTTCGTTATTTACCGATCCAAATGTTCCATCAATTTTCTCTTACCTTTTTTTTTTTTTTCTCTTGGAAATTGAAATTCGAAGGAATACTACGAGGTTTCAACTACCTTTGATTCGTAGTGTTATAATATCCAAAATATTTTTCGTTAAAGTGGACAGAACATATAGGAGAGCGCACATTTGGATGGAAATCGCCGAGTTTCATTTTACACAGCCATTCCTTTAACAATTTCGTCTTTTTCAGAGGAAAATTAAGGAATGTTATTCTTTGCTCGAAGTAATTTAGATTGCAGGATTTATTAGCACAACCGTTCAATGAGCAAAAGTTACCCATGTCGTTAATAAATTTATGAAAAATAGCGATTTTCCTGAACTCCTGCAACGTAACGTCATGTTAAGCAAAGGAAAAACGCATGTAAACAAAATATTGTTGAACTGCGGCCACGAAAAAGCTTTCCCATGATGCAGTGCGAGGTGAATAAGATCCATTCAAGATTGCAAATGGCCTCGCGGAAGTATTCGTATGTTTCTGCTGTAAACAGAACAACTGCAAAAAAACTAATGACCCCACGCTTTAAACTTTCTGCTGTACACATTAATTATAAAGCAAGAAATAAAACGGTTGCCCGCTAATTTATTTAAATGTTTTTTTTTTGGAAGTAAATTGTAAAGATGTTCCTATAACAATTTTGAATACTTTCATGAACAAGTTTTTCTGTTTGTGGTGTTTTCTTCCAAAATTTGTTATGAGTCGCCCCCCCCCTTTTTTCCCCATTGATATTTTGTGCCATTCCGTACTTACGAAATTATTAAATCAGCAATGATTCTTGCTCTGAATCTTAAATTGTTAGTGTTGCTTGAAGGAAATTAATAAAATCTGGAAGCTTACCGATATGGAATCAAGAATGAGACATTCTTCTGGAGAAGCAACTAATAACTTAATTGTAAAGAAAGAGGAAAATGATGATAATGCATTGTCCCTGACTGATACAGCAGAAGATCTTCAAAAGGATGAAGCATGCTCCTGCAATTTCACAAAAATATAGTCACAAAAATAAAAATTCCACCCAGTGTGATGTGTGTGGCAAGAAATTAAAACGCAAAACCAATCTTCGAGGACATCACATCAATTCAAGTGAGAAAACTCACCAGTGTGATTTATGCCATAAGAAATTCATTCACAGAAGTAGTCTTTTAGAGCATGCATGTACTCACACATTGATGAAACCACACCAATGTACATCAGGTTTCAAGAAATTTGTAGGGCAAAGTGTCCTTTCTATTCATACAGGTGAAAAATCTCATCAGTGTGATGTTTGTTCTAAGCAATTTACACAAAGATACCTTTCTAATCATATGGTTGCTCATACTGGTGAAAAACTTCATCAGTGTGATGCATGTTCCAAGCAATTCACAATGAGAGATAACCTTTCTAACCACATGCTTGTGCATACTGGTGAAAAAGCTCATGAATGTGATGTGTGCTCCAAGAAATTCACTTCAAAAGGTTGCCTTACTAGACATATGCTGCTTCATACAGGTGAAAAACCTTATCAGTGTGATGTATGTTCCAAGCAATTCACAACTAAAAATCACCTTTCAATTCATATGCTCATTCATAGAGGTGAAAAATCTCATCGATGTGATGTATGTTCGAAGCAATTCACACAAAAAGGTCACCTTTTAATGCATGTGCTCGTTCATACTGGTGAAAAATCTCATCAGTGTGAAGTATGTTCCAAGAAATTCACACACAGAAGTAGCCTCTCTAATCATATGCTTCTTCATACAGGTAAAAAATCTCATCAATGTGATGTATGTTCCAAGCAATTCACAGAGAGATCTAATCTTTCAAAGCATATGCTAGTTCATACTGGTGAGAAACCTCATCAATGTGATGTATGTTTCAAGCAGTTCACATGGAAAAGTCAACTTTTAGTGCATATACGCATTCATACAGGTGAAAAACCTCATCAATGTGATGTATGTTCCAAGAAATTCACACAGAGATATACTCTTTCAAAGCATATGCTTGTTCATACTGGTGAAAAACCTCATCAGTGTGATGTATGTTCCAAGCAATTTACACAGAGATCTAGTCTTTCAAATCATATGCTGGTTCATACCGGTGTTAAACCGCATCAATGTGATGTATGTTCCAAGCAATTCACACAGAGATCTAGTCTTTCAAAGCATATGCTTGTTCATACTGGTGTAAAACCTCATCAGTGTGATGTGTGCTTCAAGAAATTTACTTATAAAAGTAATCTTTCCAAACATATGCTTCTTCATACTAAATAAATAGGAACACTGTTGTGTGGTTAAAGATATTTTGAAAATGGGCAGTTTTGTGCAGTAATGTGCACTGAGAAATTAGAGGAACACTGAGAAATCTATATCTTGGAACTTCCAAAGGGAAATATGTTCTTTGTTTTTATCAATTAAAATCTAGCTGTGGAATTTCAGAGATATCTGAAATGTGCCAAATTTCCTCATCAGTGAGTCCCATGCTTTTGTAGGTTATAGCCTCCCTAACACCCCATACTGTTAATCCACTGCCTCCATAAGGAAATATTTTCGGAATTGATTTTTACATGAGGTATATTGTGCCTATGTTACAGATTACACCGCTAAAAAGAAGTGTATGTTTATTAAAATTCATGTCATGTACAATTGTAACTTACTAGCAGTTCTATGTGTTTGCTTATTTTAAGTTTTAAGGTAGTCAAACTGGAAAAGTTAATAGTTGAGTGGTGTGGAGGGCATGAAATGTGGTCTGTTAACAAGAAGTGAATCTAAAGATTTGATCTATTTTAAGAAGAAACAAATAAGTTTGGAAAAAAGGAGGTTCAGTTGGATTTCCTGATCAATTGCAGGAATATGAAACTTATTCCAAGTATTTACTATTATGAAACCAACCTGTAAATAATAAAGACAATTCATTTATCAAAACATGTGAAATAAAGCGATTAAAAAAATCAAACTGTATTTGAAACAGGAAAGTCATTTACAATTTGCTTAATGCATGTTATAACTTGTGGAATAAAATTCAAAATAGGAAATATAATCTGAATGAAAGGTGGCCAAAAGGTGTTTTAGACCAAATTTTTTGAGAAATTACTGCTGTTGTTGATAGTAAAATTGAGCAAGTTAAGAAGCATACATGCTTCTATAAAGTTAAGCAATTTAATTGATAAAAGAAATGTCCCTGTAAACAAACATAATACTTATCCAGTATATTAAAATATGTCAAAAATTGAACTAACACATGTTAGCTGCTTTACAAAATTGAAAGAAGTATGGATATCTGCAAACTTTATCAAATACTGAAACATATATACCCAAATTAGAAAATATTATTTCTGAATTACCTAAAACAGTTAAAATTAATGTCCATTTTAAACTCTTTCATACATTAATAAAATAATATAATGTTCAGCATAATACAAATTATAAACTACAGAAATTAAAATATGAAAAGCAACAATTATTGGACTTGAAGAAAAATCCTCAAATTACAACAGCTGACAAATCAAAACAAATTATTATCATGAATATATCTGAATTTGAAACAAAAATGCAAGAGGCTATAAATGAATTGTGAAACCATAGTAAAGGATCCTACAGATTTGCAAATAAATTATCTTGCAAAAATAAGGAACCACGGTTGTCTTCCTATTTAATTAAAAAATGCATATCTACCAGTGGGTTCAACTCTTCCAAGCATTTTTTCTAAAATAAAAACTTATGAAGAAAACTTACCTCTTAGAATTATTGTGTCGAAATCCAGGTCTCCATTAATAAATTTAGAAAAGAAAATATATGGATATTTAGCACTATTTTTCAGGAATAATCAGTATGCAATATATAATACTTTAAACTTTATTGAAAAAATAAAATCGGCTAACATAAATTTAGAGGAATATTATATGGCTAGCTTGGATATAAAATCATTATACCCTAGTACTACTGTGTTGAAAGCAATTGAAATAATTTGTAATCATTTGAAACAAAGTGGTGTAGTCCTGATGATCAACTAGGCTTTAGTTCAAAAATTTAACCACCAACTTTTTTGAATAATAACCTCTATAAGACCTGTAAAAAAGTTAATTCCACAGTACACTATGAATAGAGGTGCCATAAATTCATTTACAACAAATTAAATGTTTAAACACTGTGCAAATTGAAGAACTCAGAGAAATAATGATAATTATTTATAGAAATAATTACTCTGAATATGTAATAAGACAATTTACAGACAAAAATCTGGAGGACCAGTGGGCTCGCCTTTATCCACTCTTTTTGCAGAAGTAATTATGTCAGAAATAGAAATTCAAGTACTTGATCTATTACCTGAAAACCCTTTAATATATGTTCATTATGTCGACGATATTTTTCTAGTTGTAAATGAATTTATGGCACCTCTATTCATAGTGTACTGTGGAATCAACTTTTTACGGGTCTTATAGAGGTTATTATTCAAAAAAGTTGGAGGTCAAATTTTCGAACTGAAGCCAAATTTGTAATAGTCCTGATGACAAGTTAGGCTTTAGTTCGAAAATTTGACCACCAAATTTTTGAATAATAACCTCTATAAGACCCGTAAAAAAGTTAATTCCATGATATTTTTCTGTTATCAAGCATGAAACCGGATGAAATAGAAATTAAAAAAATATATTCTGAAATATACCCTGACATTCAGTTAACTATGGAATTCGAAGAAAATAATCAACTGCTGTTCTTAGATCTGTTAGCAATTAAAGATATTTTTAAATTTAAATACAAAGTATACATAAAACCATCATACATTCCTGTAATTATCTCTGAAAATTCAGAACATCAATGTCTCATAAAATACATAGTTTGAGAGCATGGGTTAATAGAGCCTTTAGCCATTCCTCAAATCAAAAATTTAAGGAAGAAATAAAATGGATAAAAGATAGAGCTTATCAGTATAGTTATAATAATAAATTTTTCATCAGGTTAGGTGTGGAATTTAAAAATAATATAAAAAAGATATATTCCAATAATAAAAATTAAAATCAAAGACAGAAATATGAAGGCTTTATCCGATATATTAAAAGGATATCTGGACAATTAACAAATTTGGGGAAGAAGTTCAATTTTTGCTTTGGCCACTCTGTTGCTGATATTAGAGACTTGGTAAGGAATAATAAAAAATCTCATACAAAATTATTAGAATCAGCAGGTGTGTACCAAATTCCTATATGACATACATAGACAGTACTAAAAATTGTTTTAAAAAATAGTTGCAACAACATATTAAAAATTGGAACAATAGAGAAAAAGAAAACAGCATTATTTCAATATTGTATTGGTAATTGGAAAATTCCAAAATTTGAGGTCATTAAATTATTATCAACACATTCCAATGAAAAAGAAGTAAGACTCTGAAAGCATATTGATTGAAAAGCATAAAGAAAACGTTTGTAATATTTAAGATCCCACGTGCATCAGTAGTTTATGGAAATCTTTAATAGATACGGAAAAAGAAACTGATAAGAGATTAATAAAATAAAGGAAATAAAATAATGTTATTAATTTATACTGAAAATTTACGAATTTGACCAGTTCATACTGGTATTACTATTTCGTTCAATAGAGGGCAGCATTGCACTGATGATGATCTTATCGATGCATATGTGCGTATTAGGATATTAGGTAGATGACAATGCCCTAACTTTTTTCGGTGTTTTGCACACTCGAAATAAGCTGACTTCTTTTTGTGGCGTTGACTTGTCGCAGAAGTTTTCCTGAGGAAGGAAGCTGGTGCTTCCAAAAGCGCTCACAGCAACGCTATGTACCAGGTCTGAGTTACGACCATTCCCCTAGTTGAGACCCAACTTTATGTTAATTATTTAGCATGCTCTTTTAAATTTAGTGTTTTAATTAATATTTCTTTCTTCTTGTGAATGTAATGGTTACAGTGTTTTACTTCTATTTTAATATGTAAATATCTTGTCTGTAACAGAAGGGATGGTCGGCTCAAACAGAAATGACGTATTAAATGTGTTTTCAGTAGGTGAGTTCATCTAACTAACTTAAAAATATAGAAGTTTAATAGCATGCTTCTGAACCTCTGGCTTCAAAGGCAATAATTTAAGCCACAGCTCTGGCTCCACATTATGTCGGGCCTGTATTTATTCTTTCTATGGTCAAAAAGCTGAAAGTGTAGATTTACATAGGTATGAGGGGGTATAAGGCATCAAGTATTTTGTCACTTTCCCAGAAACATCATAATGCAAAGTGCACCAAAAGTGGCAACGGCACTGAAGAAACCACAATCTTCAAACAGAAATCACAAGACAACTCTAGGAGCCAAGCATTTTCATTGGGTGGCAATTCAGTTTTTATTTCATTGGAAGATGAGAAATAGTCTCTTAAGTAACCCTCTAGTGACATCATGTGCTCCTTCATGCACTGAACAATGTTACAGAATTTTCTGCAGGGAAAGTCATTAAGAAAGGAGAAGATATGTGTTGTTGACAGTGTGCCGAGTCCAGGTCTTTAATTTTCTAATTGTCTCCCTCCTTCTGTGCAGAAAGTATAGCTGCACTAGAGCCTTGACTTGAGCACAATTACGGTGAAAATATCTGCTAAATTAGGGAGAACTTAGAGACATGAGAAGTCACTCAAACAAGCTGTTAACTGAAATTCGAAAGAACGGCCTCATCACATCATATAGCTCAAACAGATAAAGCAGAACTCGACCTCTAGACAACCATTAGACTGAGGGTAACGGTAAGTTTTTGTTATCTCTGCCCAGTGTGTGAAGCTGATGCCATTTAGAGAACATGACTTAAAAAGTATGATTTTCACTGATTTGTTGTAAACAGATTTCACTGTGGATTGCATGCTGTTCACATCTAGTGCTTCACAATGAATGCTGCAATGTGTCCATGTAGCAGGGGATGCTATAGATTGGATTCATGAAATAAACCCCATGTAAAGACTTTACTCCAACATATTTAGCCCATTTGCTTTTAATTTGGAGAACAAGTATTTGGAACTTCAAAGTTTTTGCATTTCTGTAGAAGGGCAAGTTTATACAAAATAAGAAATGATCTGATATCTAAGAAATGCTACTAAATTAGCATTCCCTGCCAAGTTAGTAGTTTTTTTCAATCAAAACATAGAGCATTAATGTAATTCAACTGTTCTATCCAAATGTCTTCCATGTTTTCCATCATCTCAACGATCCTTTATCAGTTTTGTCAGACATGATGTTCACACAGGTTGTCTCAAATAGTTATCACCCATTATTATATTGCCAATACCTTAGTTTCAGGAAGAGTTGCAACTTAACTATTTGTGTGAGGTTTGCCACCTTTTTACCCGACCTCGAGTTACCTGCTATGAAGCCAAAACAATGATCTTTACCACTTTTTATAATTCTAGGGCATTATAATTTGTTTAAAAAAAATTCTACTGGTTTGCCAACTATGTAACAGTATATTTCATTTAAACATGGGTTTGCAGTTTGCAAGGCTTCATGCATTTGATTAACCAGGAACTTCACCACAAGCAACACACTGGTTTTCCTCACCATCTTTTTGTCTATAGCCAAAACCTAATCTCTAAATATTTTAGATCCCTATTCATTTGGTAAGAATCGATTTAATGAACATGATTTCAGCAACAGATCAATGCTAAAAAGGCACACAGAATTCAAAAAGTCAAAGTTAATATAGTATAATTTTAACATAGGTCTTAATTATTCAGGAGATCTTTTAATGGCCTGCAACTGATGTTCATTTCCATTACGATGGCAGCCAGTATGACTCTAGTGTTTGTTGCTGCTGTGTGATTGAATGAAGTTAGGACGAGGAAAGATCATGTGACACTTGTATAGCATAAGCATTTCAGTCTCTACAATTCCACCTGCACTTTCCTCAACAATGGAAACTGTCAGCTTCCGCAGTGTATACTAAGCTAGAAATTGTACTTCCACCTGACCTGAATTCTTTCAACATTAAAACAAGAGTAGAGACCTGAATTTTGGTAACAATTTGTAGAATTATTTTATTTTTATAATCATCAAACCTTAAAAAATATCTAAATTTATTTTTAATGTTTTTTAAAATACTGTTTGGTATGTTGCATTCCACAGGTTGTGAACCTCTGCTTAGAAGACTGTCACACTCTTTTCTACAAACTCTAAGTAACCTAGTGCATCCATTTTTGCATTTTACTGTGTGTTGCTGATGAAGTAAACATATGTGACTGAAAATTTTGATGTGCTATATCATAAAATATGTGTTTGAGCATAGGCATCAACTTCTAGAACTCGAATGAGTGCTTGAGCTTTGCACATGAAATCCAATCAGTGTTCAAGTTCTGAAGGGAAGTCCAGTGATATGGCATGTTTTTACAGCCACCGTTATGTATTGTCAACGGTCCAAAATTTCTGTTTATTTAACTAGGTTGTATGGTTTTATTCTGTTATTAATGATAGCGTACAGGGGCGGCTCCTGCTATGGGGCTGTGGGGCTGCAGCCAGTGGTGGACTTACAGATTTGGCGTCCATAGGCACAAATTTTCCAAGCGCCCCCTGCGGAAGAGCTCATCACTCGTACACCCGTTCTCGTTCTGATATTGGGACCGGCAGAGTCATACTCATCATGGGGAGTCCAGCTCCAGGTGGTCTAGAACCCCCTCCCCCATCCTAAATGTTCGACTTCATGTTCAAACATATATACTCATATATTGTCTGAGCACAAACGTTTTTGTGCTTACCCCCGTGGAGCTTGGACCCTCCTCGAAATTAAATTCTGCGTACGTGCCTGGGGCCCGGTTGTTGGCCCGGACACAGCGCAGGATGTGCCTGCGCTGTGTCCCCCAACCCTGCGACTTTCTAGGCAAAAGTTTTTTCAGTTTCGTGCTCCCAACAGGTCTCTATTCCTGAAAAGTCCTGTTTTCTAAGCTTGGTTCATAAAAGTTCATAGTTTTAAAATTGTCCATTCTTTTGGTCCTCAAAATTTTTATCAGAATGATCAATTTTTAAATGTTCACGTAAAAAAGTTCAGTTATGTTTCAATATCTCAATCAACAGAAATATCTACATGCATGTAGCTATAATATTGTACTATTAGAAATTGGGGATTTGTAAAGAAACACCGCAAGGAAACAAATTTTATTAAGAAAAGGAATAAAAATATCCGTTTATTAACGTAAAAATTTGATTATTAAAACGTAAGCTTTCGACACCAACGGGTGCCTTCTTCAAACTTATGCGTTTAGAGGCAAGACAAGAGAACTAAACAACAGAAAAAATTTAAAAAGCCAAACATGAACAGAATATGAGAACAGGCTATGTTGCGCCGCGTGCGTGTGACAACGAAAGATGTCCACAGAAACGTGCCAAGCGCGAAGAAATGTGCGCTATATTTGGGGAAGCTCAAGTGAGACGTCATCATTGCAGACCACAGGGTTAGTCAATATCTCGATGGTTTCCCTGAGGTCAGTGCTTCTGGCGGTAGTATAAGGAGCCACTCGCTTGATCTGGTTCCACTTCGGAATGGTGCGGTTGTCAATTTTCTGTGCGAGGCGTTCCGCTTGTGTTCGACTAGTCGAAGAGCGAAAGAGCATTTTGTCACTCCGATGTAATGTTTGGTGGTACCATCCGGGTATTCCAATGTTATGGAATACACACCCGCATCAGTCGGTGAGGTGTGGGTGTTACTGGATGATAGCAGGTGGCGTGATATCGATCTTGGTGAGCGTATCCCAAAGCTAAGCCCGAGTTTCTTTAAGTTGTTCTACAAAAAGTACGCTTTTCAGCAGCTTAGTTTCCCTTTCTTTTTTTTTTTGCAATCGCGATTTTCCGATTCCGAGCCCCACTGAGTTTTTCCTTTTTTTTTTCACTCATCACTCACGTCTCACGGAGATTTCAGCGCAGCATCGCACACACCCTAAAACAAGCTTGTTCAAACTTCCTAGTAAAAATCTAAAAAAGTACAACTCACCGCAGAAACTGCCGCAAACGCTGGGTTAATTACGAGTATGACACTTTGATACACTTATAGCTCTGAACCTCTGGCGAATTCCAGTTCCTTTAGCTTTGTCTTTGTGAAGCGCATTTTCATCTGGTTGGGGGGTACACCGTATACGTACACCATGCCCGCACACTCAGCCATTCAGATGAAAGCAATTTTAAAAACGTTTGTCTTCCACCACATATGGTATGTTTGGGTATGGTAAACGGGTCTCACCCCCTCTCATGGGACACCCTGGGAATGAATTATGTCTTGTCCCTGTCCTTTGCTTTCTTTTTTCTTCTCTTTATTCGTTGTTTGTTGTGTCGTGGTCACCATCAGGGGAGGAAGGGGCCAGGACAGACGTCGCGTGCCCAGTGCCCCTCCCCCGAATACGTCGCGTTTCTTTTTCTTCTCAACCTGTTCGGGTTTCGGTCGGAATAATCAGGATGAATCATTTCCGGCCATATCTTAGTCTTAGCTCACATTCTTGGACGGAACTACTTCTGCCTCCTACGTTGCAGCAGTAGTTCCGTCCAAGAATGTGAGCTGAGACTCACTCACACAAAGAAAACTTCCTCCCCCTTTCCCAAACAGGAGGTTGTGGTGCTCCAAAGGCGCTGGTAGTGTTGTTGTCTGACACACACACACCACAAATAAATTTTAGGGTAACCTACTATGTCCGAACATGACTCTGCTTAGCATTGTTCCCAGTCCCACCACAATTTTATACCCTCACAAAACTTTTTGCGCCCCTCGTGGAGCTGCGCCCATAGGCACGTGCATTCTGAACTCAACTCAAGTTTTTCCTGCTTAACACCACTGGGAGCGCAAAGAACATTTGCGGACTGCGCTGCTTGCAGCCCTGACGGCTATTGAAACCAACTCGTGTGGGAAACTCTGCCTATTCCCACATCAGTTCGTTTCCTTTGAATAAAACTTCCCTTGGGACTGCATTGATGGCAGCTCAGGCTAGCACGGGTTGCTCGCGTATGCAGTCTCTCGTTGGGTGGGAATGCATCGCCGGGCCTGTGTGCTTTGTTGATTAATACGGTACTTGTGCTTCCTAATAAGAAATAAAATAGGGGAATGAATTAAAAATAATGACAAATGTTGAAATAAAGTATTAAATAAAGTACGTTTGAATGTATTACTCAACCTGTTTTTTTTTTTTTTTCTTTTCCAATTTTTGGTTTGTTCCTGCTTTTATTCAACATAATAATTCCAACGACAATGTTACTCTCATTGAACTGGAGATTATTCATGTTTGCTAATAACAAATACTCAGTTGCCGGGACTTTTGCAATAACGTTTTACTTATATTTTCTCTTCTGGTCAAAAAGGGCATCATGTGAACTTATTGCGATTAAGAATAGACTTCAGTATTGGATAAATTGGGGAAAAAAGGGAGAGAGACTAATTTCTGCAGCGAAATACTTGCACAAAATTGATTTCTTCACTTTCCAAGCACAGCTAAATTTTCGCTTTTAAACTCACGTACATTTATTCACCAAAAATCATTGAAGTCGCTCCACTGGATACATTTCATTTTTCTGCTGCATCCCCCCACCCACTTCCAAAAATAACCTAAGCATTTCAATTGAGGTAGTGTACTTAATTACTTTGAAAAGAACATTTAATCAGATATCGTTGTTTAGAAAATTTGCGAAGTTGGTAAATTTTGGAAAACAAATTTTTCTACGCTAAATTGTTATCATGGCGTCAAAATTAAAACTGGACTGAATATGTTTGCAATCCGTTTTTATTAAAGAGAATGCCGGTGTGTAAGTATCGCAATAACAACTCATCGCAAAATTCTGGCAGACCCTTCAAAATTCCACAAAATGTTTTTCATCGCCGTCCAAGTTGCAGGGGTTGGTACAAGTCAAAGTTCCAAAGGGAGTGTATCAGAAGAAAAAGTATTTATTGTCATATTTCTAGGGGTCACAATGAGACACTTAAGAACGCGTACATGACCTTGAGTGTGTCTCCGCTGCCACTGGCACAAGCATTTTTTCTTTAATTTTTTGTCCTTATATATATACTTGGGGTGTTCAAATGAAAAGGTACGAAACGTCATAAGAACGTAACCGTTAACATATTTGCCTATGCCGCTATGGGAGAACGTAGCGACACATCTAGGGATGCGATTGGAGTCGCCAGCGTGGATCGGAGCATGCGCGGGCACCCGCATGCGCAGAAGAGAACAGAGGCTCTTATAAAGAGCGCCGTCCAATTGACGCGGCAGTGCGTGTGAGGACAGGATGGCGTTCACATTGCAAAATTCGACGATTGAGGAGCAGCGAGGCGTTATCCGATTTCTGACAGCGGAAGGTGTTAAACCGGCTGCCATTCATTGCGGAGGGTGTGGTTCTGCTCCATGATAACGCGCGTCCACACGTCTCCAGGGTCACACACGCGGAACTGGCCAAGTTCCAGTGGGAGCAGCTTGACCATCCGCCCTACAGCCCGGACATGTCGCCCTGCGATTTCCATGTGTTTGGTCCCCTGAAAAAACATCTGAAAGTGAAGCGCTTCCACTCGGACGACGAACTCAAGGACGCTGTGCAGGACTGAGTCTCGTCACGGCCACAGGAATTCTGGGAACAAGGAATCCTTCGGCTCGTTAATCAATGGGATCGTTGTGCTACGGCCTGTGGTGTATACTTTGAAAAAAGTCTTCATTTATACCCACAGTGTCGTTTCGTACCTTTTCATTTTAACACTCCTTGTATGTATATATGTACAGTGGGATGTAAGGTCAGGTGATGCGTAACATCACAGCCTCTCCTTGACAAATGTCAACCCCGCCTTCTCGTGGTACATCCTGTTCACACAAGGTAGCAGAAAAAACAGAGACAAGGTAGCAGAAAAACAGCCATCAAATTCCCAAGCTTTGATTGACGCGATAAAGTACGTGTGATGCAAGGACATTCGAAGACATCTTTACATTTTCAAAGATACTTCTGCAGATCCCTCATTGAGAGTATGTCACATGGTATACATCGTCGAAGTGTGACGTCACAAGATAGCGCTGTGCATAAACAAATGTCTGTTCCTCCATGATTCCCATAACATTTCAACGTTATTGGTGAAATGTGCACACATTTTGCAATTTCTGCATATTTTTCTGACAGTTTGAAGCTCATTCAAGGCAGTGAAAATGCTGTGACGTCCTTTCACATCCAGTTATTTTATTATGAACCGCATAGCCAGGAAATGCGTGGTCAAATTCATGCTTCTATGAAAGATAAAGGGTAAATGTGTAGTTTAGCGTCCTAAATTGTTTGGCTACATATTTTCAAAGAATGAGAAAAAATGAGATATATATACTTGTTAAAGTATGTAATTTGATGGCAAATGGTGAAAAAATTTCATCTTCAAAATGCAGTTTGAAGATTTGTACTGTAAAACTTATCTGCAAGTACGACGACGTGAACGCCGCTGCGGCAGGTCTAACACAACGCCACCGCGGCGACCACAGCATGGCTCCGCTGAAACGAAAGTCTCGCTCCGACGGCCAACTAACTGGCTGAAGATTACAACAGGAACCGGTTATGTTCTTGCAAGCAAAGCGTTCAGGTTTGTAATGCTACCTGATAGAAAATAGTTCTTCATTTCTGTTGCAGTTTTTCAAAACACGTGGTGAGAATTGAGTTGAGCTATTTTCTGTAGCATAGCAGTACATAATGGAACGCGTTCCTCGCTAGAACGTACCCCGTTCCTCTTGTACTTTTCCGCCAGTTAGTTGGCTGCCGGAGCGTGGCCTTTGTTTCAGTGGGGCCGTGCCGTGGTCGCCGCGGCGGCGTTGTGTTAGGCCTGCAGCAGCGGTGTTCACGTCGTCGTACTTGGAGCTACGTTTTACAGTACAAATCCTTAAATGCATATGCATATCTCATTTTTTTCAAATATATACCAAAATAATTTTGTACGCTAAACTATACATTTACCGACATTTTAGTCCATAGGGCATGTTTTACGTTTGTTTCCCGGAAATCTATAAAACACAACACTGATTTTTGACAGTCTGGAGATAACATTATGCTCCAAAGCATAAAACCATAACTAATATATTCAGTTTCATCTTAAAAAATCAATTTTACCGGACAATCGACAGCCGCCAACAATAAAACTCACGTTAGCTAAGATGCATGGTGTATGATAAGTCAGGTGATACGACTGACTTATCATTTTACAAGAAGCGCCATTTTTTTGACAATGAAGGTTCTATTCTCTATTGCCTCAGTAAAAAACTCAGCATTGTCTGCTCAGAAATCTTCACGTTAGAAACAGCTTATCACAACCACTATCACTGCACTTGATTCAGATATCTTACCTCGCGTTTGGGCGAAAATGGATTACCGGCTCGATGTGTGTCGTGTGACTAAGCGTGCACACATAGAACATATGTGAATGTCTCTAAATAAACTTGAAGCATTCCCCTACAATTCTGTTACAGGTAACATAAAGTATCTTACATTGTTCTTGTTTTATAGTGCGTTGAAACTATATACTCCTTTATGAATCACCCTGTATATATATATATAACGCTTATTTGACAAATTCCACGTGATAGGCACAAAAGTGCATGTTTGCAAACATTCCAGGTTATTGTTTTGTTAATTTCAAGCAAAATAGCATTCGTAAAATTTGAATATTCCTGCCGCTTCCACCCATAAGAAAACATAGGTTATATGAAATCATCGGCCCAAACGTTCGTTTCGCTATCTAGTGACAAGCGACATTAACGGGCGATTTTTTGTTTCCAGTCGTATCACCTGACTATCATACACCGTGCTAACCAAGGAGTTTATTGGTGCTAACATGTAAACAACGTGTGTTTATGCCCAGTTGCCATTCCGTGACGTCACGACTTCGACTACGTGTGGCTACATAAAGTACTGATTTCGGTCTTTTTGCGTTCTAAAAAATGTAAGTATTCACCTGTGGTGTCATGTTTTCAAATATCTCCGATCAGTAATTAGTTGTTTATTTGAAAATCTTAATTTTCAATAAATTGACAGGCGATCTTAAATTTTTGCCAATGACTGTATATAATAAAAATTATTAACATTTTATGTTTTAAAACCACCCAAATAGAACCTCATTGCCGACCCGGTGGCGCAGTGGTCTAAGCGCTGGCTTATAACCATTCGTCTGTGAATGCTCCGGACTCGAATCCCGGTGAGCATGGATGTTGTTTTTGTCTTACGGCACTGGTTCTCTCCCTTCCCCCTCCAATAAAAAAACCCCTCAGTCAACAATAGTACTATTTATAGTGCCGTGATCTTTGATGTTTACGACAGACCTGAACTACAGTGCCTAGAGCAGATAGTGTGACGTGCTCCCTAAGATGTCCCTCACGGTTTTGTGACCAATCATCATGAAATGACAGAGGGCGCTGGCATCGGAAGTTACGTTAGGATGCTTCATCGGCTTCATGCTATTCAGTGGTGGGAAGTCTGTTTGCGAGGTTTTCGCCGCCTTACGAACAGTGGCGGCTCGTGGTGTAAAATGCTGGTGAGGCGAACGGTCTTGATGTAAATGTAAAACAGTAAAACAGTAAAACATATGCTATTGAAAAATATATAAATTCGTCTAACGTTATACGAATATATATATATATATATATATATATATATATATATATATATATGTGTGTGTGTGTGTGGCGTAGCCGGGGGCGTCGTGGTTTGCCCCCCCCTCCCTCTTTAGTTGGCGAGACAGTTAGCTTTTTCTAAGTACATTTTATAAATAATTTCCCTATTTAAATTCATTGATTTTTACACAACTCGGAAATCAATGTAATTTCTTGATAATAGAAGAGAAAGTAAAGCAAAGCGGCCAAAGAAGTTGCTTTATTAATTTTTTATTAAAACAACTATAATTTATTGCATTTTTTCATTTTATTAAATTAGCTTCGTTTTGTATTAATGTTCAAGATGTGTGCGTACGTACCAATAGAAAAATATTTGTCGAAGCGCCCCCCGAAATTGTTACATGTAGTTATACACAGTTATACAGCAGAAGCGCAGAACCCCCCCCCGAAAAGTTTCATGTCAAAGGCAGTATCACCCATTGGATATCTTTGAAGTCCTGGGTTCGAGTCGGCTGAATCATTAAAATCCGTTGAGATTCGGAAGTCTCGTTAAGCCATTGGTCCAGGGTAGGCGGCGCCTTGTTATAAACAGCTGTAAACCCCACCCCTTAGGGCTCCATCCCATGCCATTTAGCCCTTATATACAAATATTATTCAACAGTAATGGAATAAAATTATAGAAATATATGAAACACTGCGTGGGGAGTCTGTCTTCACGAAAAAATCCAAAAATTTTAGAGGAAAAATGTACATATACCTCTATATATATATGTGTTTAAAAGAAAAGTGTTTGATCAATGCATCCTTCCAGTGCTTACGTATGGTGCAGAGACGTGGACCTTAACTAAAAGAGACATACAAAGGCTGCAGACAACTCAAAGGAGCATGTAGAGGTGCATGCTTGGTGTAACCAGGAGAGATAAGAAGAGGAACTCGTGGATCCGAAAAATGACAAGAGTGGAAGACATCATGATCAGAGTTAAATCCCTGAAATGGCAATGGGCTGGACATACTGCCAGAAGGACAGACCATCGATGGACAGCCGGAATTTTAGATTGGATTCCAAGGGACAGGAAAAGACCCAGAAGAAGACCACATGGAAGATGGGTGGATGAAATTCGAAAGTATGCAGGGGTGACATGGAGGAGACTGGCACAAGACAGACCGTTGTGGAGGAAACTTGGGGAGACCTTCGTCCAGCAGTGGATTGATAATGGTTGACAATGATGATGATGATATATATGTGTGTTGTAATATACGCTACTTTTGCAACAATATTTTTATGAAAACAATTATTCGATAATTTTACAACAAAGAAAGAAATATTTCACCTGTATTCTTTTATGTAATACACTTGAGCGAAAATACGCAATTTGTGCGGTTTCTTTAGCTAGTCAATGCGTCACTCACATCCCAACGCCAGTCGGAGATCCACTTCTTAAAAAATTCAAAGTAAATCATTTGAATAGAAATTGTTTTCTCACGAAATGTTTCTTGAGCTTGAATAAAAGTCACAGTTCGATTGGCATATTAGTGAAGGTGCATTTAGCACGGGTCACAAACTGAAGTCCAGGCTCGTGATAACTATGTACAGGAGAAGTCAAGCTAAGGAAGCACATTTCTATATAAAAAGTGTATTAGGTAATTTAAACCTGGAATTAAAAACAGAGGAATACGATATTAATTTGCTTTGGTCTCGAACAGAATGCTTTCAGTTTATGTTTTATAAATAAGTTCAATTCTGCGATCCTTTTTGGCTGCAAATTTGTCTATGATCAGATCATAAAATGGTTGAGTGGACATTTAGATGGTTCAGCAATTCTTTCTCGACTGAAATTTTAGCGAGTGAAGACAAACGATCTTGTGCCGTTGTATTACGGAGGTAAGTCTTAATTCTCTTCAAACAAGAAAAACTCCTTTCAGCAGAAGAACTTGTTGACGCCAGTGTCAATACAAGAGAAAATAATTTGTAGGCTTCTGGTAACACATCTTTCAGCACGTTTTCTTTCATTGTTTTCAAGGTTTTCTGAACACTGAGTTCCCTGAAGTTGTGATCATTATATAAAAAATCTAATTCGTTTTTTAGTCGTTGTGTGTGTGTGTAAAAATGTTTGGATAAATTTTTTGAGAGTGTTAATTGTACTGGATGGAAATGACTGAATAACTAGCTGTCAACTAGCTGCAGAAACTCGAGCTTTCCCATATCTTCAAATCTGGTATTTATTTGGACTATTATGCTGTCAACGATTTCGTAAAACAAAATTTTGTAATAGTTTTCCACTTCTTCTTCAGTCAAATGTTTCTTTTGGCGACATTTAGGACCTCCACTCAAACTAATTGCTTCACTGAAATGTTTCAAGTAAGTGGTTACATTCCTTTTCTTATTTATTCGTTCGCAACATTGTTTAATTTGTCTTTGGCAATAACTGATATCTAGTCTTTTTTTTTTTGTAAAACATCAAACAGTACATCCGTAATTCCAAAAATGTCATCAAAAATCAGGGATAAAATAGCAAATTCAAACTCAGTGAAATTTTTCAAATATCCTATGGCTCTGTTGATTGATTCTGCCGTTGATTCCGGGTCATTCATTATGTTTTCAAACACATTCTTTAGTTTGCCCCATTCGCTCACAATTAAACGCGAAATTTGCGAACGTGATGCCTAACGTGTTTCCGCTATTTGAGGAATCAGTTTGCCAACAACTGAATCTGCTACGTGGGTTCTCTTGGCAGACTTATGAAAAAATGAAGGCATGCTGGATACAGTTGCGAAATATATGCAGCATTTTACAATACTTTTGCACCCCTGTTGTAGGACAAGGTTAAGGCGGTGGGCGAAACAGTAGGTAAACAAAGCTTGCGGGGCTTCTAGCTTGACTCTTTTCTGCAGACCGTTCAACTCTCCAGCCATAACGCTTGCACCGTCATAACACTGGCCTACTAACTTTGATTTAAAATCAAACTCCTCCAAAACCGATGCTAGCAGATCATACAGTGCCACAGCAGTCCTGTCAGTGCTGGTATCATAACAACCAAGGAAGCGCTCAACTACTTCACAATTTGAGTCCAATATGTATCTGACAATTATTGAACACTGTGATTTTTTAGTAATATCAGTTGTATCATCAACTTGCACTGAAAAAAGTTCTGACTCATTAATTTCGCTTTTAACACATTCGTTTATATATTCATGAATACACTCCATTAAATCATTCTGTATCGTTTTAGACTGTCCAGAAAATAAGCTTCGTATTTTTTCAAAATGTGCTTTTAATTCTGGGGTGCTCCTACGAAGTAACAAATGGAACATCTCCTTGAAATTACCTTTATTTAATGAGGAAACAGATTCATCATGTCCTCGAAAAGGCAGATCTTGCTTGCTTAGAACGAAAACTAAATCGATTATATGTTCCATAAAAAGCCTATTTAGTCTGACCTTTTCATTAAACTTGACTTTATGAAGAGCAGCATTTTCTTTGAGCATAACAGAAATAGTGTTTATGTTTTTTTCCATTCGTTTTAGACCTACGTGGTTAGTTATATGCTCTTTAGAGTTTTCGTGCAATTTTGCACTACGAGAAAAGTTTTTCAGATCAAAATAACCCGTTGTATTCCACACATTTTTCTTATTGCTCAAAAGTAAACATGGCCAGCAAAAGAGAGTTTGCTTGCAATAGCTACCAGACAGCCAGGGGAAAATCTCGTTCCATGATTTATTGAAAGACCTAAAAAACGATTTGCTGCACTTCTTATCTTTAGATATTGAACTTATTATAGGTGTCGGTCTTCCAGATATGAGAACATCCCTTTTATCATAATCTTTCCAGTGTTTAAAAGGATTTTTTTCCAGAACACAAATCACGTCGTTTGTTGGGCCATTCATATTTTCCAACTAAAATCAAAATATGCTGTTTAGTAACAATAACAAAATAAAAAAAGAAGAAAAACTCAACATTACTATGAACTAGCCAACACCCGCAGAAGAGAGGATTGAAAACACACTACAAAAAGTTAGACTCAAATACACTCTGACGAATAGTTAAAGCTTCGTAGAAATCATCCTACTCCAAAGCATATAGAAGTGAACGGCGTCATCGCCTGTAAAACTACTTTTTACCAAGGTCATCTGCTCATTTTCCCGCGTCCATTGGATTCACAATCCTTGGGTTCTCCAATAACAGCAGAGATGCGATTCCAGTTTAAGCGAAATGGAGGGTCGCCTCAGAAATTTCCTTTCTCTTACTGGAAGTCCGGCACCTCCTTAGGTAGACCTAGGACCATGGGGGTGGGGGGTTCACTCTGTAGGGCTCTTCTCTGATCCCCAGTTCCCAAAACCGGCTTCTTATCGAGACGATTCAGCCGGTCGCCTCTAAGCGCTTAAAACATGCAGCTGCTTTGCAAAAATAATGATTCATTCCTCTTCTTGAAAGCCTTTTTTTAACCTTATTCATGAATCACAATGTAAATTTCAGTGTTTCATTTATCCTGCAAAGTTCTTATATCTTTGTTACTGACCGAAGCTTTTTTTTCACATCTCATTCTGCGGAATTTCAGGTGAGGCGGCGCCTCACTTGCCTCATCTGACGGGCCGCCACTGCTTACGAAACCTCAAATTTTCAAAAATAAAGGTTAGTGGAGGAAATCTTCTTGTCAGTATCTTTCATAGAGGTAGGAATAAGGGGAGAAAGCACTCTCCGTTGGCGTAATGCAATCCAATTGAAGCCAGCGAAACGTCACGACAGCCCTCTTAAGCCTGACATGAGCAGACTATGCAATAGCTGTTAGTGCTGTGCGAGGCACTAAGTTGGGAATTTGCTTTTAATATTGATGAATTTGCCCTTCTTTATTATATTAATCGTTGATATACTGTTCTCAACGATATTATTAGTGAGTGGATTTATCAATGTTTAGGGCGTTACGGCTACTTCCACATTTTTAGAATTTAGGAATCATTTCGGCTGACTTGTGGGAGATGAGCTAAGTACTAGTGTTTTTCTCATTTTGTAGGTAAAACCGCCGTGTAGTTTCATAGTTTTTAAAGTTGTGTGTATGCTAATCTAAGTTTTGTGACGGGTTTTAACCTAATTTTAGTGACGTTTTACAGATATCTGCTCTGTTAAAATGAAGAGAATATGATAGTGTACACAAATTAATGTTAAGCTGTAATACCCCAATATTACTTTATCATAGAGATATTATGATTTTGCCTTTTCACCTGTGAACACGCACATGCCTTGAAAGATTACTTTTCCGAGGAAATTGCTTGGAATATACATCAAATTGGTAAGGCTATCCATCTGAATGAACAAGCAAGTGCCTTGAAATATGATTTTTCTGAGCAAATTGCTTAGAGCACAATTCACATTGATGAGGCTTTTCACCTGTGTGTTAATTGTTTGGAGTGTGTTAATTGTTCGGACCTGGGTTGTTAATTGTTTGGAGCAAAGATCACTTTGATGAGGCTTCTCCTTGATGTGAATTAGTAAATGCTTCGTGCACCTACTGTGGTTCAGAGGAAACTCTAGAACATTTATTCGTTGATTGTAACTTTTCAAAACATATCTGGAATTTGTTACATCAATATTTAAATTATAAAGATAAATTTTCGACACCAAATTTGATATCATCTTCCTCTTTCCCGCTCTGAATCTAAAACTTTAATAATACATCATGCAAATAATTGCAATTGCAAAATATATCATTTGGAACAATAGAAGGCTTTATCTTTTGAACAAAAATGTAAAAATACAGAGCAGATCAAAATTACCATAAAATGTGACCTTAGAAGATATTTGGAATTTTGAAACCAGAAATAACGGTGCTCAAAAAACTTTAAATATATGGAAGCCTTCGGCTCCTTTTATCTATAAGAAAGGATCAAAAGTTCTTAATAAAATTATAGAGTAAATTATTTTTATTTTAAATATTTGTAGCTGAGATGTCAAACGATATAAAACTTAAAGATATGCCATTTTCTTAAAAACATATTATTTGGGCTCCCAATATAGTGTCAGTATTTTGCTCGAAACATTAAAATATAATAGTTAATTCAATTTTGACTATAGTATTACCTTTTTAACAATTTACTGACTAATAGTGAAATATACAAAGTAATGCATTCCACATACGGGATTATTGTAGGTAAAGAATAAAAATAACTGTCACTAATAATAGTAATGTGGAGGATCTATTGATGCTTTTTCAATATCATTTTTCATATTTCTTGTGCTATTGTTTTACATCACTTTCCTGTCCTTTCTTGTTTTAACCAATTATTTTGCTTCATCATCATCATCATTGTCAACCATTATCAATCCACTGCTGGACGAAGGTCTCCCCAAGTTTCCTCCACAACGGTCTGTCTTGTGCCAGTCTCCTCCATGTCACTCCCGCATATTTACGAATTTCATCCACCCATCTCCCATGTGGTCTTTTTCTGGGTCTTTTCCTGTCCCTTGGAATCCAATCTAAAATTTCGGCTGTCCATCTATGGTCTGTCCTTCTGGCAGTATGTCCAGCCCATTGCCATTTCAGGGATTTAACTCTGATCATGATGTCTTCCACTCTCGTCATTTTTCGGATCCACGTGTTCCTCTTCTTATCTCTCCTGGTTATACCAAGCATGCACCTCTCCATGCTTCTTTGAGTTGTCTGCAGCCTTTGTATGTCTCTTTTAGTTAAGGTCCACGTCTCTGCACCATACGTAAGCACTGGAAGGATGCATTGATCAAACACTTTTCTTTTAAGACATAATGGCATATTGCTCTTGAAAATTATGCTGTTTCTTCCAAAAGCTCTCCAGGCAAGTTTTGTACGCCGATTAATTTCTTCATCAATGTGACCCTCACTTGATATCTGCTGTCCAAGATAAACATACGTATCTGTTATCTCCAGTTTTTTTCCATCAATCGATAAATCTTCATTTCTTGTAAAAGCATTGAACATCACTTTTGTCTTCTGAAAGTTCATTTTTAATCCCACTTCTTTACTCTTGTCAGCAAGTTCCTGGATCATACTCTGCAGCTCTGATGGGCTAGTTGCAAAAATGACTACGTCATCAGCAAAACGAAGGTGGGTTAGATAATCTCCATTAATCTTTATCCCTTTGTTTTCCCAGTTCAGTGATTGAAAGACATTTTCCAATGTCGTATTAAAGAGCTTCGGAGATATGGTGTCACCTTGTCTCACTCCCTTTCCAATTTTTATGTGTGTTGTATTTTCAAACAGGCGAATCTTTGCACTTGCATTTTCATAGATGTTATTAATAATATTAATGTATGCATCTTCAATACCGCAGGATTTCAGAGCCGTGGTAACTGCTGATGGTTTCACCGAATCAAAGGCTTTTTCATAATCGATAAAAGCCATGCACAATGGAAGTTCATATTCCCTCGCTCTTTCAATTAGTTCTCTCAGTACGTGGATATGATCTATTGTGCTGTAGCCACTCCTGAATCCAGCTTGTTCTCTCGGTTGAGCCATGTCCAGTGTTACCTTCAAGCGGTGTGAAAGAACTTTAGTGAATATTTTATAAACCACTGATAGAAGGCTGATAGGTCTGTAGTTCCTGAGATCCTCAATGTCACCTTTTTTATGTAGCAGGATCATTGTAGCATTGTTCCAATCCTCAGGAATCTTCCCTTCATTAAGGCATCGAGTGAAAATTTGGGCGAGTACTGTTTCAATTTCTCCACTTGCTTCTTGTATGATGTCTATAGTAATTCCATCTTCTCCTGGAGCTTTCCCCCGCTTCATGTTCTTGATTGCATGAGCAACTTCTGCTGGAAGGACTGGAAGAACTCTGGTACCTTTCATGATGTCTGGAGTACATGTATCATCCCTTTCATATAATTTGGAGTAGAAATCTTTCACTCTTGTCAAAATTTCGCCTCTATTTCTTGTTATAGAACCATCTTCTTTTCTCAGAGCCATAATCTGTTTTCTTCCCTTACTGAGATGTCCCTTTGCTATCTTTAGGCTTTGGTTGTTTTCAATTGCTTTCCTTACTAGCTCACAGTTGAATTTCCTTACGTCTTCAGTGATACTTTTTCGTGCTGTCTTGCATAGCTCTATATATTCCACTTTGGAAGTCACATCTTCTTTAGTTGTCCTCATCTCTCTTCTTTTGCATCAACATTTTGGTTTTTCCTGATAATTTGTTCACATGCAACTTGTTCTTAGACCCAGCTAATTTTGTTGCTGTTTCCATAAGAGCTTTGGTTACTTTTTTGTTAACTTCCGAAATATCCACTTCTTCCGATGTTAGGCCTTCTAAAGCAGAGAATCTGTTCTTCAGTTCCAACTTGAAAGTATTATGGTGTTTTTTAAGGTTGGTTATGTCAATACATTTTGTTTGTCTTATGAGCTTGCCACGTTCCAGTTTAGTGTTGAGGTGCATCTTACATCTTACCAATCTATGGTCACTACCTGTGTTGAACTTGTTCAGCACACTGCAGTCTTCGATGACGAATTTTTTGTTACACATAATAAAATCAATTTCACTTGTCGTCCCATTTGGATGTCTCCATGTCCATTTCCTGTGTGGCTTTTTCTTGAAAAAGGAGTTCAAGATGAAAAACCCTTCTGCCTCTGCAAACTCTACGAGAGTATTTCCACGCTGGTTTCTGTTGCCGTGACCGAATTTACCTACTGAAGTTTAATTCTGTTGCCGTTGCCCTATTTTTGCATTGAAATCTCCCATAATTATCTTCAAGTGCTGCTTACCTTTATTATTTAGATGACGAATTTCCTCATAAAATTCTTCAATTTCTTCTTCAGGATGACTTGTGGTGGGTGCATAAGTTTGAATAATCTGAGCCTGGTATCTTCTCGATAGTTGGATAACGAGTCGTGCAGCTCTGTCAGAGGAACTTTCAACTTCTACCACTTTATCCTTCAGTTTCTTGTTTATTATAAATCCAACACCACTAGTTCTGCCAGTATCTGTCCCACGATAATAGAAGAGATGTCCACTTTTCAGTTCAATGAGATCTTCTCCTTTTCTCCTTACCTCACTTAGCCCGACGATGTCCCACTTGATCCTTTGTAGTTCCTCTTCCAATTCAAGAAGCCTTGATTTGTCAGTTTTTTTTTCCTGAAATGCCTTTGACAGGAACCTCATATGTTTTGTAGAGTGTTCTACAAGGGGATTCCTAGATAAATTGTATACTTCCTGTTGCAAGCGATCACTCTTGCGCAGGCTCCCACCTCCTCAGTGGGTTGTCTGCTCTGGATGGAAGTATGAGGAAATGTTAGTTATTACAGGTTCCACTTGAGGTATAAATAAAAGAAACAGAACACTTTTTCACACGAGGTATAAATCAAAGAAACAACACTTTTTCGAGCAAATTGCTTGGAACATACATCACATGTGTGAAGCTTTCTCCGTGTGAATGAGTAAATACTTCGAAAGAACACTTTTTCGAGCAAATCGTTTGGAGGATACAGCACATTGGTGAGGTTTTCCCCCTTCTGAATGAGTAAATGCTTCTAAAGATGACTTTTTCGAGCAAATTATTATTTTTTTTATTGAAGTATTAACGACCCCCGTGAGCAACTTAATGGGCAATAAGCAGTCTCCCGTCCCTAATTTCGGGTAACTGGTTCCAGGGCAGGGAGAGAGCCAAGCACAACATCCATACCTCACCGGGATTCAAACCCAGACCTCTTTCGGACAAATAATCAGCGGCCATCGCTTAGACCACTGCGCCACCGGGGCAGCGCAAATTATTTGGAGCATACATCACTTTTGCGAGGTTTTTTTTTTTTTTATTGGAGGTTTAACGACCACCGTGAGCAACTCAATGGGCTATAAGCAGTCGCCCGTCCCTAATTTAGGGTCACTGGTTCCAGGGAAGGGAGAGAGCCAGTGCCGTAAGACAAACACAACATCCATGCCTCACCGGTATTCGAACCCGGACCTCTTACGGACAAATGATCAGAGGCCATCGCTTAGACCACTGCGCCATCGAGGCGGCAGGCGAGGTTTTCCTCCAGTGTGAATGATTAAATGCTTCCAATGTTCACTTTTTCGAATATATCGTTTATAGCATACATCGCATTAATGAAACTTTTCAGCCGCCCCGGTGGCGCAGTGGTCTAAGCAATGGCTTCTGATCATTCGTCCGAACGGGGTCCGGGTTCGAATCCCATTCAGGCATGGATGTTGTGTTTGTCTTAAGGCACTGGCTCTCTCTCTTCCCTGGAACCAGTGACCCTAAATTAGGGACGGGCGACTGCTTATAGCCCATTGAGTTGCTCACGGTGGTCGTTAAACCTCCAATAAAAAAACTTTTCACCCGTCTAAATGAGCTAATGCTTCGAAAGATCATTTTTTCGAGCAAATCGTTTGAAGCAAAAATCACTCAGGCTTTCTCCCGTGTGTACGAGTAAATGCTCTGAAAGATCCCCTTTTCGAGTAAATTGCTTGGAACTTACAACACGTTTGTAAGGCTGTTTACCTGTGTTCATAAGCATATGCTCCGAAAGATGACTCTTCCGAGTTTCTATTAGAATTTTTTCCTCTGTTAGCACAACAAAATGTCATACTGTTCAGTGCCATTCTGTCAATCAAAATGGGAAATTAAGTTGGTCATTTCTAAATTGACTTCATACACGCGCTTTACTACTAAATGCTCTTCGGAAATTAAAAGATATCATATTAAATGTTTCTCATTTGCTTACCTGTGAAAAGTAACTGCAATTCAACAGTTGATTGCTAAAACGCAATAGGCTTATTCGGGTGTTAGTGTGCTAGTTTTATTCATCTGTGGATTGTTTATAACGAAATTTATTTCCGAAATTAGTAATTTTTTATTCGTGAAGATGTAGAAGTTTATCAAGTATTGGCTGTCACGCAATAAACCTACTGTATGGTTAAACTTAAGTGCAGTACTGAAATCGACTGCAACCGTTATAAGATCATAGGAAAATAATGTCAGCTATGAAAGGACTGGGAAATTCTGCATTAACAAATAATAAAAAACATAGAAAACGGAAAAGGCAAAGCAGATGTTTTGTGCCAGGATGGAATACTGGCTATAAATCCTGCAAAAATAAAATATCACTCTTTGCTGTCCTCAAAATTCCTGAAATGTTGAGCAAATGGAATAAGGCAATTCCCATAGCTGAAACTTGACGAAAGTTGTGTTGTACTCTATTTTCAATTCATTAAAAGGCTTCTTTTCAATTCCACATTCTGCAACTAAATGGAAAGGACTAAGTTTCAATATTTATCTTGATCCCATGTTCTCACCAAGAAATTTAGTCACTCATTTCTGAAAATGAAGTACATTATTAAATAATTTATAAAGTTTTTAAATTACTGAATTTCAAGACCTAATTGGATTATTGGAATGCAAATTATAAAGCCGATGTCTGATTGAGAAAATATTCCCCCTTTTTTTCTGTTAAGGTTTCGAGGGGCAAAACATTTTCTTTTTGTTTAATATTTATTTTATACTGTAAATTGATGTTTCAGTGATTGTAAACTGCATATTGGTCTCCAGTGTTTTTTCATAATGTAACCCATGTATGACTAAAACTTCCGAAATATCTAACATTAATGTTGACGTTAGCACAGTGCAAAGCTTAACTTAACCTACGATACGCTTATTTATGTATATCGAGCACCCCATCCCGTTCTTTCGTTCTTTTTTTGGGGGGTGAAAGGGGTGAAAGAGGTGTGTCGATTATTTCGTATATACTTAAGTTATCTGCTTATAAAATATCGCTCAAGAAGTACACATAATACTGACGAGCTAGGTGTGTGTCATAGAAAGATGTGCGTTTTCGTCGTCCTTCTTCTTCCCTGAAAAGCGACGTGACATCCGATGGCAGCGCCATCTACCAGTCTCATTATTCCGGGCAGCAAGTTTTTCTGCGAGCACAACACACTATTTCTTCTAGGTAGTGTACCTGAACTATAGCGTCTAGAAGGGAAAGTGTGCCGAGCGCCTAGCGTACGTAATGATTGGCGTGGATACCGAAATTTGTCCCCTTCGTAGATGGCGCTCCGATCGCCTTCCTTCCCTCTTTCTTACTGTGATGGGAGCGGGAAACTAAATTCGTGTTGCTTACAGTGAAAAGAACGGTAATTTAGACGAAAACGTGTTATGTTTTAGGTTTTAGAAGGAATGTGGATTACCTAAATATTGTATATAAGTTATACTTAGCTCATTATGCGGAAGAGAAATAACCATAGTTTTGTGCCAGGTTGCAATACTCAGTACAAAAACAGTAAGCCGTCACTCTTTGGAATACCCAAAAATGATAAAACTTTTACAGCAGTGGCAAAGATTGATTCCCGGTGCAAATAAAAACTTACGACAAATTTAGTGCTGTATGTGAACTGCACTTTGAGAGATTTGTGGTTCGAAATTTTGTGCATAAAATAAATGAGGAGACTGTGTTAATACCCAGAGATCGGCCCATCTTGACACCAGATGCAATTCCAACAATATTTCCAAACCTTCCCCATTATTTGTCAAAACCTCTGGCAAAATACAGGAAAGTTAGGGAAACCGATGATAAGCCTGATGGTAATTTAAATAGCTTGGAATTTACTTCCCAAAGAGTTACACGAAACTGCCTTCTGAATATCACAGCCTTCAGAATTTTGGGGTAAGCAAATTCCTGCAAATAATTCAAAGTGCATAATTTTCCATGTTCATTCATTCAAATGTGAATTGTCAAATTCATTGACAACAGAAAAACTGGTTGTTGTTACCAAAAGTTAACCAGAGGTTACCTGTAAAGTGTATTTACGTGGAATAAAAATTAACTCAGTTTCTAATATTACTTCTAAAGATGAATCAAAATCCATTATTCGAGACACTGATAGGCTACCAGTATGTCATGGCACAGGCTCCATTTCAGAATTTGAAAATAACATGAAGTACCTTGAAAGTGGAGTTATTTTTTAGAATAATTTGTACAGCAAAAATTGTGTAACGAAAGGAACAACAAAGACTTGCCTCAGATGTAAGTATCTGCAGCGCTTACTTTTGCACAAAATAGCTTATCATAGAAGAAAGGCTACATTTAAAAATAAGTATCAAAATACAGTTCGGAAAATCAACAGGCTGAAGAAACTAGTTATTTCGCTCTCTAATTAAACTTAAAAAAAAAAAAAAAAAAAGGAATTTTACAGAACTTTCCATTAATGAAAAAATAGCAGAATTACCCATTAAGCAGCAGCAAATGGTTATTCATTGTTATAAGGCAGCAAAAAAGAAATCTGCAAGAGGTATGTCATATACCAAAGAATGGTTACTTGAATGCTTACTAATGCACATAAAAAGTCCAAAATTGTACGAGCACATACGGAAACACAAAATCATGATCCTACCTAATAGAACAACTATTAGAAAGTATATTTCAAATTACAACAGCAGTTTTGGATTCAATGCACTGACGTTTGAAACTATTTCAAAGAAAACAAGTGAAATGGAGCCTTTTGCAAGACATGGTGGTATATTAATAGATGAAGTGAAGCTTACAGAAAAACTGCATGCAAAATCATCTGGTGAAATATTAGGGTTTGTTCATATTGAGCCATACACTTCAAAAACTGTTAAGTATACCCCATGTAATCACGGACTGGTAATGGTGTTTCAGCCATTAAATGGAGATTGGACCCAAATAATTGGTGTTTTTGCCACAAGTAACAATATAAGTGGAACTTTGCTTGCAAAATTAATTATTAAAGCTGTTATTCTCACTGAAAATGCAGGTCTGTTTGTTAATTTCATTACGTGTGATGGGGCTTCTTGGACCAGGAATATGTGGAAGACATTTGGTATATCAGCAGATTGTTCTGGAACTAAATACAGCATTATGCATCCTACAGATTGTTCTAGTTTACATTTCATATCAGATTTTCGCCAGTCAAAGCGAGCCTTGCTTCATCGTAGCTCAGCTATTTAGAGTCAGGTCGATGCTTAGCAAATTCCCAGTTATACAGGTAAACACTGGGGAAGAAATATTTCTTCTTATTATACGTGGGAAATATATCTCTATAAGCAATCTGAAATCACATATTTACTGTTACGTAACTGAAATCAAACGATCGTCCATGGAATGGAAACATGTCACCTCCCCAACAAGGAAGACGTGAAAAGTCCAACTGTCTCTGTCTGCGGGAGTGGTCATGATGACTGTGAATCTGTTGTTTACACAGAATTTCTGTCAAAAGAGACAACCATCAAGTGACTCATATTGCCAAACACCATTAAATTTGCGAAATTCAATTAAGGACAGATGCCGGGGTAAGTTGAGCGAAGGTGTCACACTGATGTCCAAGAACATTACACAGCACGGAAAACTAAGGGAATTGCTGCATTAATTCAAGTCGGAGGTGTGGCAGCATCCACCTTACAGCCCCAACTTATCCCCATGCGGCTACCATTTGTTCGGTAAAATGAAACAGGAGCTTAGTGGACAGTGATTCCCAACGGATGAGGCTGTGAAAAGTGCGGTCCTTAACTAGTTGCACCAAACTGGACTTTTCTTGTACAGGTATGGGAAAGTTAATCGCACATTCTGATAAATGTTTACAGTCCTTAGGCGACTATGTCGAAAAATGAATTAATGATGTAAACCAACATACATCCCCTGAGTATATCTTTGATTTTTTTATTCAACAGTGTAACTAACTTTTTGATCCACCCTCATATTATTAAAGCACTTTGCTACAATTCAGAAATTAATTTTTTAGTTTGTTTTAAAAATTAGCATAAATACTACATTTGGATAAAGAATCAACTTACCTATTGACTATGAATTTGTCTTGTATCTTCAAGCGGAACAAAGTAAAAAATACTATTAAAAATAAACAAATGGGTCCATTCTTTTACATAAATGTACCTCAAATGTCTGTTTCAAATAGTTTGAAAGAAGGAAGTCATCACAAGCTAAACAGTATTCAGCTTCAGATTGTTACCCAAACTTCCTTTATGTGATAGCATCTGCAACAAAGTTATAGATACACACAACAAAATAAAAAAAGAATTCTTGCTAACCAATGGCAGAAATTAAGACATCTGTTTCAAATAGTTTGAATCATCACAAGTTACATCAAAATTATCTCAGCTTTAGATCCTCCAGTGTGTGTTACCATCTGAATATTTTATGTATGAGTTATGTCAATTATTTTCTTTACCTAAAATCTATTCTTGTAATGTTCATACCTAACTGTGATCTACTTTTTTATAAAACATATTTGATATCACTTTTTAGATTAGACAACATTTTAACAGTATAAATAAATATTTCCCACACATTTCTAAAGGAATTAAGCAGAATTGGTTAGTAGTTTTTCATAACACTAGGGAATTTATACATTTTACTAACATTCTTTACTAGAAGCCAAATTTGCTCATTATAGTAAAATTAAATTTTTACTTTCAATATACCTACTATAAATGTCAAGCTAAGCACTAGTACACACACACACCAGTGCTGAGACGGGCCGAGCCCGAACCGGGCGCTGGCTGTGTAATACTTACTGGAGTTCGGGCTTGGAGAGAGGGGAAGAATTTTCTTCCTTTTTCTTTTAATGTGATTTTATATAATTTAGCACACGAGACTTTTTTTACACTTTCTAGTTGTGAAAGAGAATTCTTCAGCAACTGGGTCAAATGGGGAGTAGGAATTCTGCAGGGCTATCCATTCCGGGCTTGGATAACAAAATACCATAGGCCATGAATTACAGGATTTCTGCCAAGGATAAGTTTTAAGAAGCATAGATAGTAGATAGCAAGCTGACGGAATTTTGCTCCCTACCTCAAAGGGGCAGCTCCCTGCTAATTCTATTGAGCAACATACGACGTAGTTTGTTGTGCCTCCAGATGTCCCCCCCCCCCAAAAAAAAACATTTCGGGAATAAATGAATGGTTAAAGGTAACTATAGAAATAGATAGACATCCCTTCTCCACTCCGCAGTTGAGAAAGACATCAGTTAATTGCATGGGTAGGAAAGAGTGGAAGTCTGGAAGACTTTTTTCAATGCTTAACAGGTTAATCATAGTTTTCGGGCTCGTTCGAGCTGACATACTTCAGGCTCGGGATCTTGAAATTCAGCCCGAACTCAGCTCTGACACACACACACACACACACAGTAACACTTCAGTTAATTTCTCACAGGTGTTTTTATCAAAAATTTTATGGCAATGAAGTCATAGTGGTAAGTATGAAAAATAAGAGAAATTTCCTGGAATTTTTGGTACAGTATTGAAACATAAACAAAAATGCTACAATATTACTGCTAACATTTATTAATCTGAAAATAAGTGACATGGAACTCGTACGGGTATGGTGTCGTTGAGGGACTAGCCGGACCCCATGACGCGAAGGAGTACAGCATCATCTTCCACGGAAAGAAAATAGTCCATAGATTTTCAAATGAATTTTGACAGATGAAATCAAACCTGCTAGTAAATGAGGACCTCTGGTCCATTTTGAAGACGGGCAACCACTGCACAAAACAGTATTAGTTCCAATTTGAAAAAAAAAAAAAAGACACCACCAAATATTAAATACAAATCTTCAGTACAGAATGCCACCAACCACTCCGCATCACTGTGTGAATATGTGATGAAGCAGAAAAAAGATTGGAAATATGTTACGAGAAGCTAACTGAAGTACTGCTTCCTGGTATACAAGTTTCAAATAAAATTAAACCAAATATGACGGATCTTTACTTTCCAGTTTCAAAGATAACTTTTCAGAAATGTTATCTTCATTTATTACAGAAGAAAAATACATTTCAATACTTTAACCAACCTGGCTATACACTTTTGCATATAAAATATTTGATAAGTTTGAACTCTTTTTCCTATCTCAGGACTTACTCTGTGCACACTATGCACTAAGGAGAGGCACACAAAACTAAGCGTTCAGACTTTCAACTTCTTAATTTTCCTTTCACGTGATTTCAAATAATTTCAGTTGTCATGTTTGGCTTTCACTAAGTTGTTCAAGAGTATTTTCCAGCTGAGGAGAGTTATGTTTTCCTATTTAGTTTTCAAGCTACTCATACACAAACATTCCACGGAAAATGAACAAGGAAATCTAAAATCAGAACTTTGTCTGTTTAAATGTATGCAGCAGATTTTGTATAAGACAATTGGTATGGCAAAAGTTGTAAGTCTCCTTTTGACTTCTATAATTTAACTAGCAGCCACTAACACTGCAACACTGTGGCATGGCAAATTTTGGCAATTCCTGTAAAAAGAATTACACCTTTTAATACAAGTGAAGAACTAGATATGAAATTTTTAATCGAAAGTAGTTCCCTATGTTTTGTACAGTTAGAATAAAGTTGATCATGCAAGTTTTTCAACATAATCTGTCCACACTGTTCAGACAGCTTTAGTAAATTCAATCAGACAAATGCTATATCACAGTTGCATTAAGTTACGAAATTAAAAAATGTACTCTTTAATTCAGAGACACATTACAATGCAACAACAGTTCAAGCATTAATTTCGTAAAGAAAGGGCTAACGATTGTTGGAGATGCAAATGTTATACAAATTACGAAGGCTAATTTCCTGAAAAGTTGCCCTGATTTCTGGTAATATTCAAGCTCTATGTGAATCGGCATTGGCAAAATATATTAATTATTCTATTTGAAATAAGAATTCAACACTACAGAATAACTCACTTCTTTATACTTCACTATTCACGAGACATGAACAGATTTCAACACGTGTGAAACTAAGATCTACTCATTAAACCTATAATTATTACTAAAACTAAATAAAACGTTTACTAAGAATTAACCTTACCTTTAGAAATATAATAATACCTACCTTACAAAACTATACGTGTATCCAAATGGCAATAAACGGAACACTCACTCAATACAAACAAATGTGAACCAACAATGAAACGCAATGGCTGTTCAACCGATTGACTTGGCGACAGCACTAAGTTGTGCACGTGACTATTTCGCACCGTAGCCTGTCTTTTTCGTCAGATTCGACTCAGCTTACCACTAGCCGCTACTAAGTGACATACATTTAAATTTTCCAAACAGCACTTCTTTACTTGGCACATACAAGCCATTTGTTAGCCTTTTGGTAGGCATTCTTCGAGGAGGTAGCATATCAATTTAAATCACGCATAATTATACTTTCAATTACATTTGCCGACGCTGCACTCTGCGCCAGACGTAGACATTTCACTGAACCATAAAATGTGTTTCCATAATCACACACTTAAGAAAATCGTACATATCCTAATCCAACCCCTGTTGTTTGGTTCACATTGCACAACAGTACACACAATCTTTGACACAGACGCCGTCTGCAGCGCCGCGATGCGGCGTGGGACATATTTCGAACGCAGATTTTGAGTTCGCACGGCACACTTCCCCTTTTAGACGCTATACCTGAACTACAGTGCTGTACCTGAACAGCAGGGAGAAAGATGAAAATACGTCACGGATTTTTAGCCAATCAGCTGCCATCTTAGGATCTCCTAAGAGTTTCTTTGCAGGTTTTGTGAACATGAGAAGCGTTGTTAGAAAACGTGTCCTGTTTCTACTTCTTGTTGTCGATTTGTTATTGCGGAGGTAATGTTGATAATTTGTTCACGTTAGCTGCTGAAAATAATAGCTAAAATGAGTTTTGGTTTTCGTCATTGTGTTAATGATTATTTCGGATACGTTTATTCATTAGAAGATGCTCTGAATGTTATCAAAAACTTCGAGATATCTTCTAATACTCATTATATTCAAAAACGTGGTGTAGTTCACAATCTTGGGCAATCCCAGTTAAGTGACATTAGAGGTGTGAAGAAGGATATTATGTTCGAAGGAAAAAGAGTTTCCAATGTTGAAAACAGGATACCATTCGATGGTATGCCATTTATTTCCATTGATCACTGTACATTAGAGTGTCATCAAGGTCGTTCATTCAACAAAACTAAGTTGGAAGCAATCCAAGATCATGACTTCTCATGTAGTAAAAGTAAAGGTCAAAGAACAAAAAAAATGAATTGTACGGCAGAAATCCAGCTGAAAGAAATTTTAAAGCTTCCTTCATACATGGCTAGTGACACAGCTGCCAGTAGAAAGAGTGTGACAAGAGCACTAAGAAAGGCTTTGGAAAAGGAAGAGGTGCTCAGTGTTGAAAATCGTATTTACATTAGTTTGCCGTCGTTAAAAAAGCATAGTGGCCATGCAGTAGGCATTGAGGCAAATGCAAATGTTGGAATTGATAAGGAACTGATAACTGTAATTCGTGATAATGTATCTCGTGGTGTCACCAGTTTAGGTGAGATGCGTTGCCTGTTAAAGCATCATGTGGAAAATGTTATGTTCAAACAAGATCCACCAGATTCAAGAACTCGTCGGTTTTATCCAACCAATCGTGATATTCTTAATCACATACACTTGGCAATAGTACAGAATCGTCAGTCAGTTTGCAAACAATTGAATGTAAAACAAATTGCTGATAATGTTGACAACTTGGAAGATAGTGTTTCCTATGGACCCTGTGGTAAATATGTTGCTCCACCAAGCAGTGATGAGAGTAATGCATCTGATGATGAACTAACACATAGTGTTACAGTAAATTTAGTTTGGCTTTAAGTAATGTCATCCCTTTTCCTAATGGGGATAAGCTAAAAGGCAATGAAAATTTAATTGGGAATGTGAAATATATTGAAGAAGTTAGTCTCCATCTCACAAGTTACACCTGTGAGTGTAAATTTAATTTTTAAAATTCGTCATGATAACATTTCGTGATTGGGAGGGGGGGGGGATTTTCCAAAAGAAATTGATTAAATGTTGATCGACAAAAGTTTATGTGCTGCATGTTCTGTGTTTTTGCAAACTCTTTCTAGCACTCTGCATCTTGCAAGTGCAAAGTGGCCTTTTATATTTGCTTTGATGAGAAAATGTCAATTGCTTAGGAGACAAAATTATGAAATAAGTTCTTTTTCATTGTAAAATAATTTAAAAACTTGCTCAGCCATTTAAAGAAAAAACAAATCTTTTTTGGCATGATTGCTTTTCCCACTACATGTTTGAATGAATGAGATATTTTAAATCTTTTAATATTTCCTTGGATGTCAACCATGACACTGACATTTTGTGTGTGTGTGTGCAGACAATACAATTTTAACCTAGCGGGCTTGCTTTGTTCAGTCAAAACTGCATAATATCAAAAAGAAATTATTGGACTGGCTGCCTTCTGGAATAAATGAAAATTTTAAGTGTGGTAGCATGCAGTTACTACCAAAACATTCTTTTAATCACTCAACTAATAAAGGAAGTGAAAAAAACCCCTGATACTTCAACACATATTGTTGTACATACAAATGTAGATGTTTGGAAATGTAAAATATGCTTTGAGAAATTCACAGTAGGATCCAACTTTGAAAGACATTCCGAACTTCATACAACTGAAAATTCTTTCCAGTGTGGTGTATGTTCCTTCAAATTCCCAGAGAAAGGTACTCTCTTGAGGCATGTAAAGGTCTATGAAGAGAAACAGCCTTATGATTCTAATATATGTTCCAAGCAGTTCACTGAATGCAACCCCTTAAAGCATAGGCTCCATCAGTAAATGTGTAGATTAGCATCCTAAATTATTTCGTCGGAAAAATGTTAGTACCTAGAAAAAGTGCGACATACAAATTTTAGATTATAGAAATTAATGGCAAATGGTGCAGAAATTTCATATTTGAAATGTCTATTTAAAGATTTTTATCGTAATATTAGCCTGTAACTGCGATGCTGTGAAGAGACACTGCAGTAGGCCTAACGCATCACTGCGGCAACGATATGAAGTATTGCTCCATTGAAAGGAAGATTCGCTGTGGCGTGTTATTCATGCGTGGATGACTACAAGTGCGACCTTGTACGTTCTTGCCAGGAGAGCGAACCATGTTGTACTCAACACTACCGAATATAATTCATACATTTTTTGTCATTGTTTGTTCAGAAATTACGTTTTTTTCTTTGCACATGTTCAGAAATTTGTCGTTCTTTCGCATATGATTCCCTGATTCGAAATAGAAAGTACGAATATGCCTTTCTATGTTGTACAGAAAACTGGGGAAGTATGACTTTTGGTTCTGCTTTGAACGACTTTCATTCGTACCTGATTTGCTATGCGAGTGCACTTTTGGTTCTCATGTTCGCAGGTCAGTTTCTACAGGGTGATTCAAAAGTCGCCAAACTGTGAATTCAAATATTTCTACCACAAATATAGTGATGTATAACTATTTTTACATAGTGTTATATTGACACTCATACTTACAGGTAATGAAAACCACTTTACAATAGATGCTAGAATTGGCCACCATTCTGTTGAAGACACAAATTCATCCGACGGCACATGTTGGTGTACACTCTTTTCAATGTGTTGGCTAGTATGTCGCTCACGACTGTAATGATGTTGTTCCACAGGTTCTGTACTGTCTTAGGATTGTTGTGGTAAACTGTCTTTTAGATAGCCCAACAAATAAAAGTATGGTGATCGAGGCGGCCAAAGTTTTTTCGAGATTAATCGATCGTGGATGAACTCACGGAGCATCTCTATTGTGTCATTCGATGTGTGGCACGTTGCTCCATCTTGTTGAAACCAACTGTAGCGTTCGTGTTCCTCCACCATCGCTACAAATTGATGGACGATGTCGGCATACACAGTGGAATTTACAGTTGTGTAAAAAAAAAGTGGCCCTACTATTCGCCGTGTAGGCATAGTGCACCACACTCTAACTTTCTGACAGTGAAGTCCAACCTCGTGCAATGCATGTGGATTCTCCGCAGCCCATATGCGAGTGTTTTGGCTATTGACATATCCATTCAAATGAAACCATGCCTTGTCACTGAAAAAAAGTGTTGTTAAGCTGGTTAGTCACATTGTTGTGCGTGAAACTCTTAAACCATTGGCAGCAGGCAATACGCTTTTCTGAGTCCAAAGGACGTAGCTCTTGCACTACTCGAATTCTGTACCGCCCTCAGGCAGGCTAAGTATAATGCCCCTAACTCTTAAGACAGCTGCCAAAGTGACTTCTGGGGAGAGCGCTGCGGAGAAATGTGTAGTCACCAAGGACGGACGGACACTTTTATTCCGAACACTGCCTGTCTCGCGAAACTGGTTCCCAAGGTCATACACAGTTGTTTTCCCTGGTATAGGAGCATCAGGAAACTTCCTTTGAAAGAGCTGGATGCAACGTTGGTAAGACTTTTAGGCTTATCCTGAACACTGCCTGTCTCGTGAAACCGGTTCACAAGGTCATACACAGTTATTTTTCCTGGTATAGGAGCATCAGGAAACTTCCTTTGAAAGAGCTGGATGCAACATTGTTAAGACTTTTTAGGCTTATCCTGAACACTGCCTGTCTCGTGAAACCGGTTCCCAAGGTCATACACAGTTGTTTTCCCTGGTATAGGAGCATCAGGAAACTTCCTTTGAAAGAGCTGGATGCAACGTTGGTAAGACTTTTAGGCTTATCCTGAACACTGCCTATCTCGTGAAACCGATTCAAAGGTCATACACAGTTGTTTTCCCGGGTATAGGAGCATCAGGAAACTTACGTTGAAAGAGCTGGATGCAACGTTGGTAGGTTTTTTCCGCAAAATAAACTTCTAACAAAGTGACTCTCTGTTCTCGCGTGAGAGTCGTGGCCGACTGAACGTTACTGCTCGCCACTGCCCACGTAAGCGCAGTGTCACGTGGTGCTATCACACGGCGCAGCTCGTTCCCCAAGGTCACACACAACAGCCACAAACAGCAATACTTGGATATCTTTTATAGGTTTACAGCAAATACGTTTTAAAATATAGAGTTCGGAGACTTTTGAATCACCCTGTATCCCACTGATACGTATGTTTTGTAAATCAGGTTATATCCAGTTTTTCCTATCACCAACATACAGAATACAACAACATAAAGGGTGGATAATGTGGGCCCATTTTCTGTAGCGTATCACTACAATATTTATCGCTCTCCTGACAACAGCATAACTGCTTTCTCTTGTACTGTTCCACCCGTCATTTCGGTACACCAACAAACCTCCCTTTTAACAGAGCAAAGGTTCACATTGTCGCCGGAGCGATGCGTCAGGCCTACCGCATCTTCTCTTTACAGCATCGTACTTACAAGTAAATATTACGATAAAAATCTTTAAAAGACATTTCAAATGTATAATTTCTGCACCATTTGCCATTAATTCCCATACTTGAACATCTGTACGTCTCACTTTTTCCACGTACCAACATTTTTTCCTGCGTGAAATAATTTAGGATGCTAATGTACATATTTACTGGCTCCATCGTTCATATGAGAAACATTACCAGTGTCTTCAATGCTCCAAAACCTTCAGAGAAAAAGATCATCTTTGAAATCATGTGCTGCTTCATGCAGATCAAAAGTGCTACCAATGTGATGTAAGAAATTTGCTGTGAATGCTGGCCTGTCAAAACACGATCCTTCACTTAGGTGAAAAGCCTCACCGATGTTATGTGTGCTGCAGACTGTTTACTTGACAAAGTGATCTTTCAAGGCATATGCTTGTTCACACAGGTGAGAAACCTCGCCAATGGGATGTATGTTACAAACAATTTAGACAAAGATTTCATCTTTCAGATTATATACTCAATGTCATTGATGTGCTGTATGCTGCAAACTGTTTGCTCTAAAAAATGCTCTTTCAAAGCATATGCTTCTTCACACAGGTGCAAAGCTGCATCAGTGTGTTGTATGCTCCAAACGATTTATTCTGAAAGGAAGTCAAACATGTGCTCTCTCACAACGGTGAAAAGCCTCATTGTGATGTACGCTCTAAACAGTTCCCTCTGAAATATCATCTTTCAATACATATGCTCTGTCACGCAGGTGAAAAACCTCATCAATTTGTTGTATGCTGCAAACAATTTACTCTAAAATGTCATCTTTCAGTATGTATGCTCCTTCACACAGGTGAAAAGCCTCGCCAGTTTAATGTGTGCTCTAAACAGTTTGCTTGGAAAAGTGATCTTTCAGCACATATGCTCCTTCATACAGGTGAAAAGCCTCACCAGTGTAATGTGTGCTCTAAACAGTTTGCTTGGAAAAGTGATCTTTCAGCACATATGCTCCTTCATACAGGTGAAAAGCCTCACCAGTGTAATGTGTGCTCTCAACAGTTTGCTTGGAAAAGTGATCTTTCAGCACATATGCTCCTTCATACAGGTGAAAAGCCTCAGCAATGTGATGTATGCTGCAAACAATTTTCACAAAAAAGTGATCTTTCAATGCATATTCTCCTTCACACAGGTGAAAGGCCACACCAATGTGACTTATGCTCTAAACAATTTAGGCGGAAAAGTCAACTTTCAAAGCACATTCCCAGCCACACAGATGAATAACTGCACCAGTGTAATATGTGCTTCATGAGTTCCACGCCTAATTGCAATATATGAAGACTTACTGAACAAATATTTGAAATGCTGTAGGGAAAACACAGTTTTAGATTAATTTTTATTGATCAAAGGTATGTACCTTAGTAAGATAATTTACCTTTCACAAAATTGTGCTGTTATTTGTCAGACCTGCTGTTTATCCGAATTAAGAGTGGTGACTTTTTGCTCATCAACTGATTAATGACAAAAGTAAAAATAAAAACAGTTCCTTTAATCTTTTTACTTTAATCACTATGAACTTGAAAAAAACAACAACCCAAAAAACCACTGATTTTTTTTTCTTTATAATTATTCAGTACTTCTACTCTCCCACCCTTTCTGTTCTAACAGAGACAAGGAAAAGTCGGTAAATGTGTAGATTAATGTCCTAAATTATTTCGTCGGGAAAATGTTAGCACCTCGAAAAAGTGCGACGTACAGATTGTAGAGTATGGAAATTAATGGCAATAGTGCAAAAATTTCATATTTTACATGTGTTTAAAAATTTTTTTATCGTAATATTTACCTGTAAGTTTGTTGCAGTGAAGAGACGCTGCGGTAGGCCTAACGCATCGTTACCACAACGATGGCAAGCTTTGCTTCGTTGAAAGGAAGATTCGGTGTGCCATGTAATTCACGCGTGGATGACTACAAGTGCAGCCATGTACGTTCTTGTCAGGGGAGCGAAGCATCGTGTACTCATATGTTGCTGGAAAATAAAACTGCATCGTATTAAACCTAATCTTGAAGTCTGGAAATCCTCATATCGTCGGAACCGTAGGGAGGAAGTGGTGCTTGCGCGTCTCCGCATGGGGCATTGTCGTTTCACTCACCGCTTTTTGCTGTGTGGCGACACTGCGCCGATGTGTGAGACGTGCAATTGCCGACTCACCGTCACTCATCTGTGTACCTGTGTTCGTTTTCGTGATGTACGTTTTCATTTCTTTCATTCTCATTTGTTGAACGAGGACGCCGCTACACTGCAGCAACTCCTAAATGACCACTGCAATACTGTTGCTGTTTTTTCATCTTTTAAACAAATTGACTATTTTAAACATATCTAAATTTTAGCCCTATCATCTTACTCATTTCTCAGTTTTACTGAATCAGCTAGATTTTAATCATTGTATCATGTCTTTAATACTGTTTGTTTCATTATCTTTTTTAGCCCTTCCATCGTTCTCATTTTTCAGTTTTACATGATCAGTCAGATTTTAAACTTTTTACCACGTTTTTAATACTGTTTGTTTGTCTGTCTTGTGTGTGGAGCTCTTTGGCCAATCATGGCCCTTGCGCCATAAAAATAAAAAAACCAACCAACCAACTCATACGTTACAGAATATAGTTCATGTTTTGTCATTGTTTTTAAAGCAGATGTCAAGAAATGTTGTGTTCTTTCACATATCTTATCCTGATTCGAAATAAAAAGTACTAATATGCTTTTTTTATATTGTACATAAAACTGGGGAACTGTAACTTTCGGTTCTGGTTTGAACAGCTTTCATTCGTAGCTGATTTGTTGCGTCATAGCACTTTTGGCTCTCCTGTTAATAGCTTGTTCGCAGGTCAGTTCCTATCTTATGCATACATATCTTTTGCAAATCTAAGAGGTTTTACCCAGTTTTTCCTGTCAACAACGTGCAGGACACAACAAAATAAAAGGTGGATGATATGGACCTATTTTCTGTAGCGTATAACTACAACATTTATCGCTCTTTGGCCAACAACCAGGGCAAGATTTCATCTTTTTTGCTCACTAGCAAATTTTGCTAGTGACCAAATAGTTTGCTAGCAAAACATTTGCATGACTAGCAAGTAAAACTAAATCACATCGTAACTTATTTTCTAATAAAGTTACACAGAAATTTAAATGTGTACAAATATTTTGACTTACCTTTTTGAATAATGAATAGAATCTTAGATAAGTTTAGTGACTATCTTTATTATTAATTTCTAACAAATTCTCATACCACATGAATATATTTCACTGACATTCTAATTCAGATTTCTTCCCATATGGTTTACGCTCAGGGTGTCTGACTTTGTCATCATACCACTTTATAACTGCTGACCGTGGATTAAAAATCTCTTCTTGTGGCCCTTCTACAGTATTTCAATTGTCATCAGAGCATTTAAAGTTTCAACAGACAAATTGTTCCTCCAATCCCCTTGTATTCTTTTTAAAAACTGAATCCCACCTCACAACATGCAGTACTAAGTGGAAGTATCGCACAAATTTCTGCTAAACTTCTACACACTTCATATCTGCCAACTACCACACAATGCCGTAGTTTCTACGGAATTAGTTGTCTGACTACGGAACTCACTATCAAAACTACGGATTCTAAAAATTTTCATTTTGTTTCAAATTTTTCTTTTGCTATTATTTTTATGATATACACGAGATTCTTACAGGGATTCGCAGAATCACGCTTTATTATTATAATTTTTTTTGTCATCAGTTAGATCATTCTGAAGATCGATATTTGGGAGAGGGGGGGAGGTCGTCTTCCATCTGGAGACGAAATTTCGTTCTTCAAAACTTTCGAACACAGTAGTGAAACGGAGTAAGAAAATTTTTCCGTAATCGCAAATTGTTCTCCCAATGTTGTCTTTGTGTCCATTTTATTGCATAAATGTTTGCATTTTAGCTTGAAACTGTGGAGAACAATTTGCAAAAACGGAAGTTGGCTGCTGTAAAATTTTTCTGTAATCTTCAGGCATGAGATTCTTCCGCGAATTCAAGGAATTCGATTTTTACGAAACTAGAAAACGAAAGGTCGACGGAATTCGGATTTTTTCCGTAATCATAATTTTTTTTTTTCGATGTTGCCTCTGTAATATTATTGCTCATTAACATTTTACTGGATAAATATTTGTATTTCAGCTTGAAAATACAAGGAAAATTTCCAAAACCAAAAGTCAGACGAAGCAAAAGTTTCTTCCGTAATCGTTTACCCTCCACGAACACGTTTCGTAAAAAAGCGTCTATCTATGCCATGCAGTAAAGGCGATCGCTTGGCTTAGGGTACGACAGGAGTTGAGGACAAAGTTCGTGGGGCAAAAGAAGGGAGGGTGGCAGAGCAGGTGGTCAAACAACCAATCCATCCCAGAGCTCTGGGTTGCCACAGCAACCATTGCCGACGTCACGTTCAGTTTCTGTAATAGACCAATAAGGGCACGATGGAGAGGAGTTTCAATGCGCTTCTACGACAGTTTGAAAGGGGTGAAAGATATGGGGAGGATGGGTATTAAGTGTCGAAAGGAAATTGGCGAAAGAGAATCGCTGATCGTCGCTGTTTTAACAAGTGATAATAGAAACTGTTATGTAAACTTCGTGGATTAATAATGATTTTTGGCTACTTTAAATAAAGAAATTACCTTACTAGCAATATTTGCTACTGCGATTTTTTTTCACTAGCAAATTTGATTTTTCACTAGCTATTTGCTAGTTGCTAATCGGTGAAATCGCGCCCTGCCAACAACATAACCTCTTTTGCTTGTACTCTTCCACCAGTCACTTTGGCACAGCAATGAACTTTCCTTTTAATGGACCAATGCTTCACATCGTCGCAGTAGTGATGCATTAGGCCTACTGCAGCTTCTCTTCACAGCGTCGGACTAACAGGTCAATATTATGATAAAAATCTTTAAAAGACATTTTAAATATGAAATTTCAGCACCATTTGCCATTAGTTCCCATACTCTAAAATCTGTACGTCGCAGTTTACCCAGGTACTAACATTTTTTCGACGAAATAATTTAGGATGCTAATCTATACATTTACTGAAAAGTCTGCTTTAGAAGATAGCATATATTCACGTATAAGATGATCTTGTGTATATACAGACACTCTACTTCAAAAGTTAAAAATTTGTAAAAACCTTGTCCCACATATATGCTGATGTTAAATGTCAAGAATTTGGAAAATATATTTATTGAAATGAATCGTACAAATTTCTGAGATGATAAGAACCTTCGAAGTACAATTCACTATCACAGTTTCCAAATAACGGTAAATGTATAGTTTAGTGTCCTAAATTATTTCGCCGGAAATGTTGAAGGATTTCGAAAAAGTGAGATGTACAGATTTTAAAGTACTTATGCAATTTCATGGCAAATGGTTAAAAAATGTCATGTGTAAAATACATTTTAAAGGTCAAACAGAGGTCATCGCTCTTAACACGTTTATAAGTGAGTCACGGAAAAATTCTCATTGGCCGCACGAATGAACCCAGGGTCTTCCAGTTACGCGCCGGATATGCCTCCTCTGCACCACAGCATCCTCGAATTCCTTCAGACTCGCACACACTAACTGCCAAGCCAATTTGGCAGGTTGCTTCTTCGAGCTCCGCATAATGCTAGGGATTCACCAAAGATGGTAAGCAGCAACTGAACAAATAATTAGAAGGCGCCATCTAATTATTTGTTTAGTTGCTGCTTACCATCTTTGGTGAATCACCGGCATTGTGCAGGGCTCCAAGAAGCAACCTGCCGAATTGGCTTGGCAGTTAGTGTGTGTGAGTCTGGAAGAATTCGAGGCCGCTGTGGTGCAGTGGAAGCATATCCGACGCGTAACTGGAAGACCCTGGGTTCGATTCCCGGTGGCGGCCAATGAGAATTTTTCTGTGACTTACTTATAAATGTGGAAAGAGCGATGACCTCTGTTTGATGTTCATGGTCCACGTCAAATGTCTGTATTAAATATGCATTTTAAAGATTTTTACCGTAAAACTGACCAAGTATGACAACATGAAGAACGCCACGGCAGGCCTAACACAATGCTGCAACGACCACATCAAGCTTTGCTCCATTGAAACGAAGGTCTTGTCCCGGTGGCCATTTTGCTGGCGGAAGAGTAATAGGGAACATTCTTGCCAGGAAAGTGTTCCATTTTGTAGTGCTATGCTACAGAAAATAGCTCATCATTTCTGTCTAAAAATATCAGTCTGACAATTTCTTGTTTTTTATAAATATTATTCTTTGATGCACAATGTATGAAGTCACTTCTTCATCAATGTTTTTTTTTTTTTTTTTTTTAATTCAATTTGATTGAACTGCAAACCACGACGTCAATAGGAAGAGCAAAACAGTAACTTTCCGATATCATGTAACTTCCATTGTGAGAGAATGTGACATGTACTTTAACACTTTTTTAGAAGAAAGAAAAAAAGGCATCTGCATACTTTCTATTTCATATCAGGGAATCGTATGTGTAAAATCGAAGCAACTGTTACCATGTTTTGAAAAACTGCGACAGAAATGAAATATGATTTTCTGTCAGGTAGCACCACAAATTGGAACGCTTTCCTTGCAAGAATATTCCCCACTCCTCTTGTAATCTTCCGCCTGCAAAATGGTTGCCGAAATGCAACCTTCGTTTCAGCAGAGCGAAGCTTGACGCGGTTGGCGCTGCATTGTGTTAGGCCTGCAGCTGCGCTCGTCATGTCATCGTACTTGGAGGTCAGTTTTAGGGTAAAAATCTTTAAAATGCATTTTACAGATGATATTTTTTCACCATTTACCATGAAATTACATACTTCAAAATCTGTACGTCTCACTTTTTTGAAATCCTTACACATTTCTGACAAAGTAATATAGAACGCTAAACTACACATTTACCCAAATAACTCCAATAACATCCATTGCGTTAGTAATGAATTTTTTTTGAGAGATTTTATAGCCATTTCTGGTGAAATTGCAGCCCGGAGTTCTTTCACTCATGAAGTAACAAGGCCAAGTCAGCCTTTTTTTTTCAAGTTTTACCACCTTTCATTAATCATTTTGTCTGGTGTTTGATAGTGAGAATGACTTTCCTCAATGTGGAACGAAAGACATGCATGTCCACACTTGCCGTGGAAACTTGAGAGAAGAAGGAGATGCGTGGTTGGCTGTAACCCATGCCAACGGCTAAGCAATTTACTCAGGGGGTCCAGTTTGAAAGACAGTATTACACGGTTGCATAAGCAAAGTATTTATGATGCATTCTATTCCGCGTTTGGAAGTAAGAAATTTTGCAGTCTCAATTTTAAATGGGATTAGGTTTATTTGCTTATCATATTAGCGGCATTCATTCCCATATTAATCCTACTCTGAGTGGGGAAAAAATCATAATTTCAAGTAAAATTGTAGACGCAACAGCTGTCGGAAACAGAGATCGCAATAACGCATCTACACGCGTATTTCATGCCTTAAAAACGCCGAATACGCGTTAAAATTTAGAAATGCGTATTTTTGCTCATTGTTTTTCCATATGCAATTTTCTTTCATAATCGGTGATTACACCGGGATTTTGTCATAAAATTGACCATTTTTTTTATCAAGAAATTATATGTTAACTTTTATGTCACAGTTTATGAAAATCATGATTTGGTTCCCATTGCTGAGCTAGTCAGCTAGGGATCCGCTTTCGGCAATGATTCCGAAGAACCTTCAGGCAGAGCAGCTCAACCGATGGGCATGCGCATTGGTCGGAGGTAACGATTCACCCGCGTCGGGATTGAGACGCTAGTGTATTGGTGCACCGTAGCGTGGAGGAAGTGTTTTAAAGTTCGTTTAATTGCCATTTCAGGGCCGGTTTGCGGGTTTCCCGCCGAAAGTGGGGGTCTCCCTCTTTGTGAAATTTTAAGAAAAATATATATAAATATAAAATCTTGGGTCCGTTTTTGGATCGCTCGCAAAATTCGCGCATTAAAAACGCCTCCTTTGTGAAAATACGTGATTTAGAAATGAACCGTTCAGAGTTCCGAAAATTGCAATCTAATACATCGGAAACATAATAAGTTTATGGAAGTGTGAATCGGCTTCCATGCTTAGCCGTATGAGCAATTCATTTCGCATATCGTAGACTGTTACAAATCAGGCATGAGATTGTTCTTCGGATTTGCGGAATTCCACATTTCGGTTATACTTCAGAGCGATGGAAAAAAAAAAATGAATGTGAGGTTTTATTTTCTGAGAGGGGGGGGACTCGTTTTCTGCCTGGGGAGCGGTATTCCGTTTTTCAGAACTTACGAAAGCTAAACGGAGTGAAATGTATTCCCGCGGGTCGTAATTTCTTTTTCTCACGAAGTTTCCTCTGTCCAGTATTGTTATTAAATATCAATTTATTGCATAAATGTTTGCATTTCAGCTTGAAAGTGTAGACAATAATTTCAGATAATGGAAGTTCAACGGAGCAAAAATTTCCTTGTAATTTTTGCTCCAAAAATTTCATCGAGTTTCTTCCGCGGATTCGAAGAGTAATTCTGACTTTGTTGTCATCAAAACTGAAGATAATTTGGGGGGGGGGGTCCGGCTGTGGACGGAATTTCGTCTTTCAAAACTTTCGAAAACGGAAGTTAGACGAACTATAGATTTAATCTGTAATCGTAATTTTTTTCCCCTCACAATATTTCCTCTGCTGATTTTTATTGTAAAATATAATTTTGTTTGATAACTGATTGTGTTTCAGCTTGAAAACGGAGGGAAATTTCCGAAAACAGAAGTCGGACGGAGGAAGATGTAATCGTAATTTTTTTTTCGCGATGTTTCCACTGTCCTGAATTATTGTTAAATGTTATTTTCCTCTACAAATAGTTGCAAAGGGAGAAACTGGACATTCCCCATATCAGAAAAATGGTTAAATCAACCGAGTCTCAATTATGTGAACTGTAAACATCTCATACATAGTATTCAAGAAGATATTTTTCTTTCACAGCTGAAGGAAAACATGTTCAAAAATAATAAATTAGTTGACCTTTGCAATACTAAACTTGCACCTCACAATGTCCAATGAAGGTTTATTTTATCTTTTGTGATTGAGATAGACTGTAGATTTCCTTCCTCCACAATAGAACTCTTTTTGAAGTTTGAGTGTGTGGAAACTAAATCTGTGAAGCAACACACACGCACATTTTGGTGCAGTCTTTCTAAAGCAAAACAAAATTTTTCGCAGCCACATGGATAAAACAAGACAAGTAGGTAAGATTTCGATAAATTACGATTTACTTATTTTATGTAAAAGAAATTCAATTACTTGCTAATTCGTGTTGACACATTTATATATAGATATAATTATTTGTTTTTATATTAAATATTATTTAGCTAAAAATTTAATGTGATAATTGTTCGTTCTCTAAAATTACTCCTTCGGAAAGAAAAATACTCCTTTGAAAAATGTGAAGGAGTATTTTCACTCTTTTGAAAAATCCTAGCACGATCTCTGGTCAGAAGCGTGATTCACAAACACTTTAGCCGAGTTAAACTGCAGAGATAAAAAGATTTTATTTACAATTTAAAATCAACTAAAAGACACAGGCAAGATCTTTCACAGCTGCATCATCAGGCCTAATCAGCAACACTGGTGTGCAGGTACAATATTATATAGTTATCTCCCCACAATTCCCACAATGCATAGCAAGGCTAGTTCAAGTTGCCAGATAACAGTATGATTAACTGGAGGTTTTTACAAAGGTAGTACGTCATCATTATAAGTTTTTAACCGTGTCAATAGTCCTTGCCAAATAGAGTTCACATTGATCAGCATTTCCTCATTTCAGCACCTTTTAGAAAAAAACATAACGTATAATGCCTCTGTAAATAGTAATGTCTGTTTATTATTAGCAGATGTAAGAAACCTAACCCCATCCCAGTCCGGGTAAAATGTTCTGTTCACGAGAGTCCTAGCTGTTGCGTCTACAATTTTACCTGAACTTCTCACACGAGATCATTATTGATGATACTTCTGAAGAACACATTGAAAGCCACAGTCCAAAACAGATTTGTTTACGCAGAGGTGAAAAAGTTCCGCCTTTTCGGAAGTCTTCTGGGGAGTGTTTCTGAGATCGATGCAGAAATGCAGTAATTGCGATAAAACAATTTTTTTTTTTTATTGTCAACCATTATCAATTCACTGCTGGACAAAGGTCTCCCAAGTTTCTTCCACAACGGTCTGTCTTGTGCCAGTCTCCTCCATGTTACTCCCTCATACTTTCGAATTTCATCCACCCATCTCACATGTGGTCTTCTTCTGGGTCTTTTCCTGTCCCTTGAATCCAGTCTAAAATGTTCCGTTCGCAAGAGTCCTAGCTGTTGCGTCTACAATTTTACTTGAACTTCTCACACGAGATAATTATTGATGATACTTCTGAAGAACACATTGAAAGCCACAGTCCAAAACAGATTTGTTTACGCAGAGGTGAAAAAGTTCCGCCTTTTCAGAAGTCATCTGGGGAGTGTTTCTGAGATCGATGCAGAAATGCAGTAATTGCGATAAAACAATTTTTTTTTTTTTTTATTGTCAACCATTATCAATTCACTGCTGGACAAAGGTCTCCCCAAGTTTCTTCCACAACGGTCTGTCTTGTGCCAGTTTCCTCCATGTTACTCCCTCATACTTTCGAATTTCATCCACCCATCTCACATGTGGTCTTCTTCTGGGTCTTTTCCTGTCCCTTGGAATCCAGTCTAAAATGTTCCGTTCGCAAGAGTCCTAGCCGTTGCGTCTACAATTTTACTTGAACTTCTCGCACAAGATAATTATTGATGATATTTCATAATTTTTATTTTTTTTAGACTTTTTAGGAAAGCCTTTGAAATTTTAGACTGGATAAAACAAATTAGATTAGTATAAATATGGGATTGACATTATTGGTTTGATGTGAGCACATTGACTAAAATAAAATTCTTATTCGTCCATAAAGAAATGTTTGATTTTATGGCTTTTATATATGCATATATGGTGCTTTAAGGGTAGTTATTAAACACTCAAAGGTTAATTATTTTTGCACATTCCTATGTGGGAAAAGTTCAGCCTTTTTCTGCCATGCCTGCTATATTTTTGACGTGTGGAAAGCTGTGATCCAAAATGTAAACAAATGTGTGCCGTCCCAGTGGCGCAGTGGTCTAAGCAATGGCCTCTGATCATTTGTCTGAAAAGGGTCCGGGTTTGAATCCCGGTGAGGCATGGATGTTGTATTTGTCTTATGGCACTGGCTCTCTCCCTTCCCTAGAACCACTGCTTATAGCTCATTGAGTTACTCACGGTGGTCGTTTAAACCTCCAATCAATCAATGGATGTTGTGTTTGTCTTATGGCACTGGATCTCTCCCTTCCCTGGAACCAGTGACCCTAAATTAGGGACAGGCGACTGCTTATAGCCCATTGAGGTGTTCACGGTTGTCGTTAAACCTCCAATCCAAAAAAAAATCTGTTGATAAATTCCATGGGAGAATTCACGGAAGTTCAGCCCTATTTTTTACTAACCCAGTTATAAGCTGATCCCCCAACTTTAAAAGTAGGATTGCTACGAAAAATTTCGGCTTATGTGCGAGTATATACAGTAGTTTACTTTATTTCTAAAGATTTTGAGAGTTGTGCAGCGAAATATAGAAAAATTGTGAAAAGAACTTTTGAATTATAAGAAAACAGGATATGGGTTTCTTAATCTCAGCACATCAAATAGCTATATTCGTGTGTACACCCACTTGACATGAAGCAAAAAAATGAGACAGGCTCTCTCTATTACCACATGTCTACTGGAGGAGGTAGTGCTGCAAGTTGTTGTGTGGGTATCTCAGGTAAATGGCTGGACCATCCTCAGTTGTGGGTCAGCCTTTCAAAGCGTCGGAATGTTAAAAAAGTGCACCCTTGTTGTTCACATTTGTTATGGACAAAAATGCAAAGGAGTATCCAGCAGCATTATGCAATCAAATTTTATGTAAAATTGGGGGAAACAGCCGCAGAAACCTTAGAGATGCTGAAGACAGCATATGGGGACTCAGCTTTGTCATCAACCCAAGTTTACAGGTGGCACAAGGTCTTCATGCATGGAAGCGAAGCCGTTGGAGATGAGCAGCACTCGGGGCAACCTTCAAAGTCCAGAACCAATGACAATGGGGCCTTTATCAAGGCTGCTCTGGAACAGGACCGACGTTTAAATGCCTGACTAATCACAGATGAGGTCGGAGTACCAAAAACGGTGGTTCATTAAATCATTACGGAAAATCTCAGCATGAGGAAGATTTGCGCAAAACTTCTGTTTGAAGAACTGTTGAATCGTATGACAACTGAGCCTGACTTTTTGCATAGAGAGATTACTGGGGATGAAACATGGATGTTTGAGTACGATCCCAAAACAAAAAGAAAGATATTATTTGCATCTTCTTTGGCAATAACTACCAATTAAGTGCACTATTTTACGTGCACTTCAGTAATGACTTCCCAATCAGAAAGACCAAACTGCAAGAACTGTGTAAATGGAAAGAAGCCAAGACCTTAGAGGTAAGTTTGGTCTTTCTATTGGGAAGTCAAAAGAAAGAGTTCAGAATAGCACACTCCCGTTTCACCTCGAATGAAGAAACCTCGCATGAGCAAATCGAAAGTGAAATCAATGCTCATTGGGTTATTTTTTTACTGTCGAGGCGTGGTACACGGAGAATTTGTACCACCAGGAAAGACAGTCAATCAGACTTTTTACCTACAGGTCCTGGAGCATTTGAGGAAAAAGATTTAGTGCGTGCATCATGACATTGCAAAAACATGGATCCTCCACCATGACAATCTGCCAAGTCACACATCATTGGCTGTGAGAGAGTTTCCGCTGCTGAAAAGCATATCTTCCCTTCCTCACTCCCCTACAGCCCCGACTCGGCACTGTGTGACTTCTTCTCATTTCCGAAAATCAAACACACCTGAAAGGACACCATTTTTTGGTACTGTTGTAAATGTCTAGTCAGCTGTGATAAGGGCTCTGCAGAGCCTCTTACATGAAGACATCCAGCACTGCAGAGCATCTTACATGAAGACTTCCAGCACTGCAGAGCACCTTACATATGAAGACTTCCAGCACTGCAGGGCCTCTTACATGAAGACTTCCAGCACTGCAGAGCCTCTTACATGAAGACTTCCAGCACTGCATAGCCTCTTACATGAAGACTTCCAGCACTGCAGAGCCTCTTATATGAAGACTTCCAGCACTGCATAGCCTCTTATGAAGACTTCCAGCACTGCAGAGCCTCTTACATGAAGACTTCCAGCACTTCAGAGCCTCTTACATGCAGACTTCCAGCACTGCAGAGCCTGTTACATGAAGACTTCTAGCACTGCAGAGCCTGTTACATGAAGACTTCTAGCACTGCAGAGCATCTTACATGAAGACTTCCAGCACTGCAGAGCATCTTACATGAAGACTTCCAGCACTGCAGAGCCTCTTACATGAAGACTTTCAGCACTGCAGAGCATCTTACATGAAGACTTCCAGCACTGCAGAGCCTCTTACATGAAGACTTCCAGCACTGCAGAGCACCTTACATATGAAGACTTCCAGCACTGCAGAGCACCTTACATATGAAGACTTCCAGCACTGCAGGGCCTCTTACATGAAGACTTCCAGCACTGCAGAGCCTCTTACATGAAGACTTCCAGCACTGCATAGCCTCTTACATGAAGACTTCCAGCACTGCAGAGCCTCTTATATGAAGACTTCCAGCACTGCATAGCCTCTTATGAAGACTTCCAGCACTGCAGAGCCTCTTACATGAAGACTTCCAGCACTTCAGAGCCTCTTACATGCAGACTTCCAGCACTGCAGAGCCTGTTACATGAAGACTTCTAGCACTGCAGAGCATCTTACATGAAGACTTCCAGCACTGCAGAGCATCTTACATGAAGACTTCCAGCACTGCAGAGCCTCTTACATGAAGACTTTCAGCACTGCAGAGCATCTTACATGAAGACTTCCAGCACTGCAGAGCCTCTTACATGAAGACTTCCAGCACTGCAGAGCACCTTACATATGAAGACTTCCAGCACTGCAGAGCACCTTACATATGAAGACTTCCAGCACTGCAGGGCCTCTTACATGAAGACTTCCAGCACTGCAGAGCACCTTACATATGAAGACTTCCAGCACTGCAGAGCACCTTACATATGAAGACTTCCAGCACTGCAGAGCATCTTACATATGAAGACTTCCAGCACTGCAGAGCCTCTTACATGAAGACTTCCAGCACTGCATAGCCTCTTACATGAAGACTTCCAGCACTGCAGAGCCTCTTATATGAAGACTTCCAGCACTGCAGAGCCTCTTATATGAAGACTTCCAGCACTGCAGAGCCTCTTATGAAGACTTCCAGCACTGCAGAGCCTCTTACATGAAGACTTCCAGCACTTCAGAGCCTCTTACATGAAGACTTCCAGCACTGCAGAGCCTGTTACATGAAGACTTCTAGCACTGCAGAGCCTGTTACATGAAGACTTCTAGCACTGCAGAGCCTCTTATATGAAGACTTCCAGCACTGCAGAGCATCTTACATGAAGACTTCCAGCACTGCAGAGCATCTTACATGAAGACTTCCAGCACTGCAGAGCCTCTTACGTGAAGACTTCCAGCACTGCAGAGCATCTTACATGAAGACTTCCAGCACTGCAGAGCCTCTTACATGAAGACTTCCAGCACTGCTGCAACGAATGGCAGCACCACTGGAATAAGTGTGTTCAGTTCAGGATACTTACTTCGAAGATGATCAGGCCTAAAGGTATGTATTTTGATTAAACACATTTATTTTGTAATTATTCTAATTACTTTTGAGATGGACCTCATATATGCATATTATCACATATGTATGTTTTTACATGGCGGAAATTTTCACCCAAAATGGATTCAGCGAGCTCATGGATTTAATGAGGATTTCCAAAAGTCTTGAGCTCATCATCATAAATGTGAGTTCTACTGTAGGTTTCTTCTTCCTTAATTTTTAATAACAATTCTACATGAACAGACTTCAGCAGAATGACAAAGCTAGATAAACACTGCACAGTTTATGAGTGGATTTTGCTTCTCAGTTATATCGTGTTATGCAATTATTTTAAGTGTCCTAAACCCGTATAGAATTTATTTGCACTTACAAACAGCCCTCGCGAATGTCGGTAGCCAGTGGCCAAATGGCAACCAGATTTTTTGTAGTGGCTAGTAAATTTTTTAATACTGTATATAGTAGCCAATGATGGCCAGTAGATTTTTTCCCCCAAGTCAGCAACTTTTTTGTACCCACTTATGAATGAATATCGAGTTTCGTTTTCTTGCCCGTATTACTTGTAGCTGCTTTGAAAATGAATGGAACTTGAGGTGGGCTTCGAGAGAAACATAATCTGCTGATGGAACAGCCAGGAGCGACCAAAGGGTCAAGGTTACTATGTATCTTTGCCATGGTATATCTTGCACAAAGTATAATGTCATCTGCAAGTAAAAGAATTATCTTTGAATCTCTGTTTAGCTGCATATATGCTGAACAAAATTAAACTGTTATGGCAATGTTTTAAGATGATGCAGCTGTTACATCTAATGCCATGTAGTACTGCTCCTTGTGAGCATGGCTTTTCATAAATGAACCTCATAAAAATGAGTAATCGGGCATGTCTGAATAGTAACACTTTGATGACTTAATGATGAATAGATGCAATGGCCCTTCAATTGAAGATTTTGATCCTCAAAGTGCTATTCAATTGTGGTGGGCAGATACCTCTGATGGGAAAATCAGACACTACATATAAGTGGTAAACTGTATCAACATTATTAGTGCCACTTTATGCATATATATTGTAGCTTTTGTCTCTTTTGTTTTAAATATTATTAAAGAAATCGGACATCTAACTTCAATGGCCTCTCGAAAATAAATTATGTATGTGTGAATTAAGATAGTAAGAGTAATGATATTACAGCACTGAAAATAATTGTCCAAAAAATCAATCATTTTGGGATTCCAAAATGATTGTGCAATATTTGTATGATCGTATGCAGTAACTACTCTGCATCCATTTTTAAAAAGTTAATAGGGGAGCGATTTCTCATTAAAAACACAAGGAACCAAAAAAAAAAAAAAAAAAACGTTGACCTGTTCAACACCATAGAAGTGCAAGTAGAGAAGTTGCTGAATTATTATTTTTTTTTAACTTTGCATGGCCATTAGATTCTATCATTTGGCTAGTAGAAATTTCAGTAGTTTTGCAAGGGCTGCTTACAAATGATTTATCCATTAAAATGTACACTGGAAAGTGCTTTCAGTGTACATTTCCCAGAAATTCATTTAGAATTGGGAAATGGAATGAAGTCATCCCAGCCCCGCACGGGGATAACTGGTTTCGAAGTTATTTGGGGAGCGGCGCCCCCACGGCCCGAGCTGACCTTGTGACGGATCAATTTATCTTTTCGTCTTGAACGATTATGTAACCGAAGGGACAGCTGTTCATCCAGCTGCTGGGGGATGACGGCCCGAGCCGACTTGAACTAGATGTGAATTTTCACATTTTTTATGTTTTTTGTTTTTTCACTTGACACGCTCCCGCCTCAGTTGTAGGTTGCTGAGGTTGTGATTATGCGCCAGCTCTGGATTTGAGTTTATCTTTTTCTTTCCTGTCTTCTCCGTTTTATGTTCCTTTTGTTTTTCCGAGCTGGTTAGCTAGACCTACCTGCACGTTTGCCGTGTGTGGTGACCCGTAAGGTGGAAAAGGGGATGCTGGAGGCTGAGGTTTCTGGAGGCCTGGGTGTTGTTGTCGCCAGTTGCCAACACTCCTCTTTGCCCCCTGCTTCACCCTAAACGGGCGGCTGGGAAATAACCCACTCCTAGTCAATGAGGTCTGTGGCCGAGTGGAGCCCAGACCTCTAACGGCTTGTCGTCTCGTACGACAGGGTGAGTCTGGGGATAGGGTGGGCATGCCAAAGGGGTGTTCCCCAGGCATGGGAAAGTCTGGGTGCACGCCGAGCGTATGTCTGCCCTATCAACTTGCTATATCCGCTTGCTATCCCTAGAGCCGTGTCCTGCGTCCACTTGGGCTTGCGGACCTCCGGCTCTCCCTCGTTGGGCTCGATTGTGGGTGGGGAAGTCGGCGGACGAATTCTAAAAACTTTTTGTGGCTCAAAATGAAATTTCCCACGAACCTAAAACCAAAAGAGGTATTGAGGAAGGCTTAGCTCCTTCCGCTAAAAAGCATGTGCCCGATTGCTCGAATGCCAGATTCTTTTTTGTGCACTCATTGGACCCTTCAAAGCCTTTGAGTGCCAAAAGTCCATTTTGGATTAACAAAGCACTGCAATCCATAGCAAGTTCTCCCAAGAGCGTAAAGAAGCTCCAATCTGGAGATCTTGTAGAGATGTCCACTGTGGCCTACAGTACCACACTTATTAACACCACCACGCTGCTGGAGACTCCTGTCAAAATAACACCCCATGGATACCTAAATTCATCTCGAGGCGTTGTCTCCTCTCAGGACCTCGTTGAGTGTACTGAGGAAGAGCTATTAGAAGAACTGAGGAGTCAACAAGTTACGGGTGTGCGGCGTATACTCTTTAGGCGGAATGGGCAGTCCGTCCCATCCCGCAACATCATTTTAACGTTTGATAGCCCTTCGCTGCCTACGTCCATCAAGGCAGGGTATCTTCACCTAGAGGTACGCCCGTACATCCCTAACCCTTTGAGATGTTTTAGGTGCCAGTCTTATGGCCATTCTCAGCAGTCGTGCAGGAGCAATCCCCGGTGTGCACGCTGTGGTGCCATAGAACATCTTCTGCAGGAATGTGTGGCCGAGGCTGAGTTTTGTATGAACTGCAAGGGTTCACACGCGGCATCAGCCAAAGATTGTCCCAAGTGGAAGGAGGAGAAGGAAATCCAAAGGATCAAAACGGTGGAAAATATTTCCTATCCTGAGGCCAGAAGAAAAGTGGTTCCTGTTACATCTGATCGGCGATCATACGCTTCAGTGGTGGTTGCCAAATCTACGGTTGCCACTCAGACCGACATTGAGATCCCCCTTAAATGTCCATTCAATGTTAACGACATCATCGCAGCCGGACTGGAGGCACTCCAGTCTCGAGCTAGGGGTCTGAAAGCGCCACCCACCACTTCGCCGAAGCAGACTCATCCCACCCCCAACAAGGGAACTCAGGCCACTTCTTCTAACAAAAAGACCAAAGCCCAGGATAAGAAACGCATTTCTTCTCCTACAAAATCTCAGGAAACGACTCAACGTCGTGCGCCTCCCGGTACGACACTTGGGACAAAACATGCTCCGATCTTAGCCCCTGGTCACACGCCTCCAGATCTGGGGGAACCCCCAGCAGAGGCGATGGAGCCGGACTTTGTTTGATCATTTTCATTTTCATTTCACTAATAACCATGGCTTCAATCATTCAGTGGAACTGTCGAGGTTTTCGGACGAACTTTGATGACGTGAAACATCTGCTTTCATTTTACTCTCCGGTGTGCCTTTGTCTACAGGAGACGAAGCTTAAACCATCGGACCTGCTGTCAGTTCGAGGCTACAGTGCATTTCGGACTGATAACTCGTCTGGAAATATAGCCTGTGGGGGAGTCTCTATTCTCGTCCCTCACAGGGTTCCGGTATCTTCCGTCGCGGTTTCCACAACTGTGCAGGCCGTGGCGGTTCGTATTTCTATGCCTGTACCTCTTACTGTCTGCAGTGTCTATCTGCCGCCGGACGAGAACGTGAGCGTCTCGGTACTGGAGAGATTGGTTGATCAGCTGCCTTCACCCTTTCTAATACTAGGTGACTTCAATGCCCATCATCATTTGTGGGGTAGTGTCAGCATCAGCACGAGAGGTCGTCGCATAGAGTCTCTTCTGTCCTCGGCCTCTTTGTGCCTTTTTAACACCGGTGCTGACACGTACTTCCATGAACCGACACGATCCTTCAGTGCGATCGATTTGACCTTGGGATCACCATCAATTATTGCTGACTGGTCGTGGGCGGTGTGTAACGACCTCCACGGGAGCGACCATTATCCGATTTTGCTCTCGCATCATGCCAACTTCTGCCTCCCGCCCTCCTCGTTGGAGGATGGAGCGTGCGAGATGGGAGGTCTTCACGCCGTCAGCTTTGATCTTTTCTGCAATGGTGACCCAAGAGTCAATCGACGCAGCGGTTCTTGAAGTCACAAATTGTATTCTTCAGGCAGCTGATCTTTCTATCCCAAAAACATCGACGACACTCTCCAGAAGTCCGAAGCCTTGGTGGACCTCTGAATGCGCAGCGGCTAGGAGAGCTCAACATAAGGCCTCGTCTACGTTTCGGCGTTATCCGACCGATGCTAATCTCGTTAAATTCAAACGAGCAAAATCCTATGCTCGGTTGGTGCGTCGACGTAGCAAGAGGGAGTCTTGGATCCAGTATGTGTCATCTCTCACTTCACGTGCCAGTTCGAAAAGTGTGTGGGAAAAGATTCGAAAGATCCGGGGTAACTACAGCTCTCACCGGATATCCATTCTCGAGAGCAACGGCTGCACATATGCTGGAGTCGGGGAGATTGCTGATTGTTTAGGGGAGGCGTTTGCCTCCGTGTCGAGTGACCTGGCGTATCCTACTTCTTTTCAAAGAGTGAAATCCACTGCGGAACGCCAGAGAATATCCTTTGCGCCTTTTCTCGACACGGGATATAACTCCCCTTCAGCATGGTTGAACTCAGGGTGGCTCTGCATCGGTCCGGCGCTACGTCGGTCGGTCCCGATGGCATCCATTATGACATGCTCCGTCATCTCTCGCAGTCGTCTCTCGAGAATCTCTTAATCTTATACAATCGTATTTGGTTTGAGCACAGTTTCCCGGAATCTTGGCGAAAAGCTTTTGTTCTGCCTTTTCCCAAACCTGGCAAGGATCCTAAGTCCCCCTCTAGTTATCGTCCAATTGCTCTCACTAGCTGTCTGTGTAAAGTTCTTGAACGCATGGTTAATTCATTTTTTAGAATATCATCAAGTACTTTCACCATCACAAAGCGGCTTTCGTCGTCATCGTTCACCTCACGATCATCTCCTGCAACATTCCATCAAGAACAAGGTGTTCCTCAAGGTTGCATTTTATCTGTCACATTGTTCATCCTTCGCATTAATTGTCTCTTAACAAATCTTCCTCCTGCGGTTTCGGCTACAGTTTATGTTGATGATTTACACATTTTCTGCTCGTCATCCAGCATGAATTTTATTGAAAGGCAGTTGCAGTCTGCGATTAACCAGATCTTTAAAGCGGCGAATAGCAATGGTTTCGTTCTTTCTCCCGACAAGACAGCGTGTGTCCATTTTCTGCCGGAGGCGCGGCATCCATCCTGACCCAGAGCTGTTTTTAGACCGTGCAGCCATACCAGTTTTGCCGGAGACCAAGTTCCTTGGACTGACCGTCGACCGTGCGCTTACATTCCGTGCGCACGTTCGGCGGCTCAAGATTTCCTGTCTGCGGGCTCTATCTATTCTTAAGATCCTTTCGAGAGTCTCATGGGGCGCAGACAGGGTGTCGTTGATTCGCATTTATCATTCTCTAATACGGTCGAAACTGGATTATGGTTGTATCGTGTATGGCTCTGCTCGTCGTTCCGTTCTCCGGCCTTTGGACACTATTCACCATCAAGCACTGCGTCTTTGTTCGGGAGCATTTCGAACATCTCCGATTCCCAGCCTTTACGCTGACGCGAACGAACCATCGCTTGAATTACGCCGTCTGCAGCTGTCTATTCAATTCTACCTGAAACTTAGATCTCTTCCAGGCCATCCTTTATACGATGCAGTTTTTCATCCCCAGCATACTCGTTTATTCGGGAACCGGCCCTCGTGCATTTCAACCTTCGGTCTTCGTATGGCGGCCGTAGCCCGTGATGTAGGGCTCGACTTGTCACTTGTTGGAGAGACCAGGGGCTTTGGGGATCCGCCATGGCACCCACTTGGTGTCATGGTTGATACCACCTTTACATCTTTCGATAAATCCTCAACCCCTGCGTCAGTGTACCAGCAGCTGTTCGCTGAGCACCGTGACCTAAATTCTGACTTCACTCCTATTTTTACTGATGGCTCCAAAATGCATGGAGTCGTTGGATCCGCGGCTGTCTGTGTAGATGACGTTTCAGTAGCGCGGATCCCAGCTGAGGCCACGGTGTTTTCAGCGGAGATGCATGCTGTGTATCTCGCTCTTCTCCATGTTCAGTCGAGTTCTCATCATCGTGCTATGGTCTATACGGATTCCTTGAGTGTCTTGCAGTCTTTGTCATCTGCAGATTGCCGTGACCATCCTTTTCTCGTGAATGTGAGACAGTTACTTCGTCGTTTGCTCGGGGCCGGTTTTCAAGTTCAGTTTTGCTGGATTCCAGGACATGTTGGAATCTCGGGTAACGAGTGTGCTGATGCGGCTGCTAGATCTGCTTCCTCTTTGGTCGTCACACCCTTGCCACTGTTTCACCGGGATTTCCGCTTTCTGGTACGCGAACATATTAAGCGAACGTGGCAAGGTCTGTGGGACCAACAGGTGGAAAATAAACTGCATCGTATTAAACCTAATCTTGAAGTCTGGAAGTCCTCATATCGTCGGAACCGTAGGGAGGAAGTGGTGCTTGCGCGTCTCCGCATTGGGCATTGTCGTTTCACTCACCGCTTTTTGCTGTGTGGCGACACTGCGCCGATGTGTGAGACGTGCAACTGCCGACTCACTGTCACTCATCTTCTGTGTACCTGTGTTCGTTTTCGTGATGTACGTTTTCATTTCTTTCATTCTCATTTGTTGACCGAGGACGCCGCTACACTGCAGCGGCTCCTCAATGACCACTGTGACTCTGTTGCCGTGTTTTCATTTTTTAAAGAAATTGACTATTTTAAACGTATCTAGATTTTAGCCTTATCATCATCCTCATTTCTCAGTTTTACTGAATCAGCTAGATTTTAATCATTGTATCATGCTTTTAATACTGTTTGTTCCATTATCTTTTTTAGCCCTTCCATCGTTCTCATTTTTCAGTTTTACATGATCAGTCAGATTTTTTAAGCTTTTTACCACACTTTTAATACTATTTGTTTGTCTTGTTTCTGGCGCTCTTTGGCCAACCATGGCCCTTGCGCCATAAAAATCAAACAACCAACCAACCGAAGTCATCCCAGTGGCTACTGCATTGCATTTGACTGACTGCTGAAGGTTCAAGACCATTTGACTGACTGCTGAAGGTTCATGACATTTGACTAACTGCTGTTCAGGTTCAAGACCTCGTTGAGGCATGAATGGTATGTTCATCTGTTGGTGCTTCCCTGAAACTAGTCACCCTAAATTAGGGCTGGATGCTTATTCATAGCTTGATTAAGTTGCTCCTTAAATCTTTAAACAAGCAAGCAAAAAAGAAACAACAAAAACTTTACATGTCTCTCAAAAAGTGAGATTTTTAAATGAAAAAGTGATAAAAACAGTGCTTCCGTTCATATCACTTTTTCTTTGTGGTCTAAGGATTAGATAGAACCAGCACTATATGAGAAACATACTACTTACTCATTTACATCTTGAATTTAAACCTGGACTCAGACTGTATGATTAGCCAGAAGACAGTGCCTCTGACCACTCGGCTACCTAGATAGACACACAACATTTACCCTGCCCGAGGTCCTATATTATACTTGGGCTCAAGTCAAAAACATTCATACTCCTGAGTCATGAATGTTTTTGAACAATGAAGAATTCCTTGTTTTACAGCGTCTGCCTGACCACCTTACATTAAGTTAAGAAGTAGTGAAATTTATTGATGCCAAACAATAAAGTAAGAATTCACAAATGCGTGCCCCCTTGTCTCAAAGAAGTCTAAAATTACAGAGACTATCTGAAAATATCAGTGGTACCTAAATATAACCAAACCTCGGAACATGTTTTTGTGTACTTCTGCAGAATCTTATCCATTGCATGCCACTATTATCAAGAATCACTTTCCACTGTGAAAAATAGCTTATATGACCCTACCTTGTCACAGTACATAAAAGAGAAATAAATGAAAATCAGAGTAAAATGTATCCTAGTTGTAAATGAATTTATGGCACCTCTATCCATCTTTTACTGTGGAAATAACTTTTTTACGGGTCTTATAGAGGTTATTATGAAGTTGTTGGTCAAATTTTCGAATTAAAACCTAGTTCATCACCAAGACTACGTCACTGAAATAGTTGCTGCCACTCAGTCGGAAGTATTCAACCGCAATTATCGTTAACGGTGGTACTTCTTTTTCTCGCTATTTCCATCCCTTCTTCTAGTTTCCTCTTTACTATGTTTTGATTGATTTTTTTATAGGGGTTCAGATGTTGGTTTGCAATACCACTCGTGGCCGCCCCGGTGGCGCAGTGGTCTAAGCGATGACCTCTGATCATTCGTCCGAAAGGGGTCCGGGTTCGAATCACGGTGAGGCATGGATGTTGTTTTTGTCTTACGGCACTGGCTCTCTCTCTCCCTTCCCTGGAATCAGTGACCCTAAATTAGGGACGGGCGACTGCTTATAGTCCATTGAGTTGCTCACAGTGGTAGTTAGGCCGCCCTGGTGGCGCAGTGGTCTAAGCGATGGCCTCTGATCATTCGTCCGAACGGGGTCCGGGTTCGAATCCCGGTGAGGCATGGATGTTGTGTTTGTCTTACGGCACTGGCTCTCTCCCTTCCCTGGAACCAGTGACCCTAAATTAGGGACGGGCGACTGCTTATAGCCCATTGAGTTGCTCACGGTGGTCGTTAAACCTCCAATCAAAAAAAAAAAAAAAACAGTGGTAGTTAAACTCCCAATTAAAAAACAACCCATTCGCAACTGATATTGAAACGGCGACTGTTGATTTTCAGATGGAGCTTGCGGACCTTCAAAATAACTCCAAATTGAAGGCTGAATTTGCAGAACTTTCTTTACTAGAATTTCACGTAAACTACTTGCCTTGTGAAATGAAGAGATTGAAAACTCCACTTTCAAAAGAGGGCAACAAGATCATGATAAATAACACAGTAATCAGGCGTTGCTGAATTCACTGTAATTACTGTTTGACACGTGAAATCAATCACATCAGAAAACTTTAAAATTTCATCGCCGTGGAGCGGGAATTGAACCAGCATCTCCCGATTATCGTTCGAGCATGCTATCCATTGCACCACCCACAACGGCGAATTTGCAAGTATTTGAGTGTAAAGAGCATCGAAATATTCTACCACGTTCTATTAATCAGAGCATATTCTACTGCCATCTAGCGTTGTTAAGTAGATCTCCAGTTGTTCAGGTATACAGAATAGAAGAAATATTCTTATAATATGTGACTAATACGTCATGATAAGTAATGCAGTAATCAGAAGTCGCTGAATTCACCGTACAGTTATTACAGTGAATTCAGCAACGTCTGATTACTGTGTTATTTATCATGACGGATTAGCCACGTATTATGAGTAGAATATTTCTTCCATTCTGTATAGAGGGCAACAATTTGCACTTACTAGACTGTATGGCTGAAAAACAAACTCTATGCACATTTACATCTGGCGTGTATTTACACATTGGCATATCGGTGAGTCTATGTCACATTATCTCCAAATGCTGTGAAGTTCACATAACGATATATTCCAAACGTTGGCTGTCATTTTCTAAACATTATATCATATTAACAAAGGGGGAGGGGGGAGGCTTGCTATCATATGAAGGTGACTTATATACAATTGTTATGGATTTACACCAGTATATATTATTCAATGATTTACTAATTGACAATATTTGCAACAGTAATTACAGGATGAAGGGTGTGGTTTACTCACATTGGGTGTCTTGTGCTGCGATAGTCCTTGAAATTTATATTACGTCTATATATCCTTCTGGTATTCTTCACAGTTTAAATCCCAGGTTAGGCCGCCACATCTGCACCTGTCTGTTGGTATATTGTTCATTGAATATTGGGGGGGGGGGGGGAGTGAACGACTTCTCAGTAGTTAAATATATCCGTGCAGCCAAGTTTTAAGTAAGTTTAGGCGTTTTATGCGTGTGTGGTGCACTATGGTACACGACTCGAATTGAGACAGACGTATAAAACAGGTGAAAATATATCATAAAGTTGTTAAAACACGAAGACACTATGCACATTAAAAATAGCTCAGAAAGATTTAAGCGAGCAACCTGTATTTATTCACACGTGTTCGTTGACTGTGGCACACAAAGAATAAAAACCACAAGGACAGAAACTCGAACCAAATTAATACAAATAACTCCTTGTGGTTTTTATTCTTCGTGTGCCACAGTCAACGAGGATATACGGATAAATACAGGTTGCTCACTTTCAATGCTGACAGTAAGTAAGTGCACATTGCAGCACGTTCTTCAACAGTTGCATTTGAACATGTTACGATATGTAACTTAGACGGCAATAATATTCAGAAGCATCTACTCGTGCAATCATTTTCTGTAATGAAATGGGTGAAATGAAGATGTTCTCGTCTAACTGATGAATACTGAACACATTCGCTGCCAGCATGAATAGGGGTAATCCATTCCAGAAACCAAAATTTCAACTATGCACAAGGTAGTATTGCGGAAGTGCTTCGCAGGTTTTTATGGCTCTCATTTTTTACCTTCCATAACTTAGTATGAGAAAGTATGGTAATCACGAAAAAAATAGACTTCGAGATTTCAACGGAAATAGGTGTTTCGGGGTCCTCCGAACACTATTTAATGTGTGGTGTGTGTGTCTGTCTGTCTGTGTCCACCATAACTCAAAAACTATTATAGCTATCAACACGAAATGTAATATTTGAGGGTTTTGTGGTTCTTTGATGTGCTGATTAGGTTTTGGTAGATCTGGGGGAACTGAACGTGGGTGTTCGCCGTAATGCTTTTTACATTGTATCCGCTTGTACCACTGTATTATCAGGTCGTATCAGCGGTGGTTCTGATCGGAGTCATCAGCATGTGCCTAGCGTTGATGTATGGCTCCGAGCGGAGCCATGGGCAGCGAAAGTGTTAAAGGAAAACCTGCGGCTGTGTGTGTGTGTGTGTCCAACATTGAACCAGATATTGGAAGACTAATAAAAAACTAACAATGTTGAATTTCTTACTAAAGACCTACAAAAAATAAAAAGGTTTGGCAACGCCTGCATATTTTTAAAGCAAGTAAATTGTTTTATTTAATTTCTGCACACGTTTTTTTGTTTTTTTTAACGTTTTGGTTTGGAGATCTTTTTGGAATCTTTTCTTTGGGGTACCCACTGTAGCCCACCACTGTGCAGTCAGTCTGAAATTGGCCCATGTTAAAATGTTGTGCTCCCCCGGATTAAGCGGACGAAATGTTTTTTTGAGGACGCCAAAGAAAAATCATTAAAGAACAACAAACTGGTTAATTTTATATGATGAATAGTTAATTAACTATTAAATTAAAATTGTATTAACTGGAAACTACATAATTTCATTTATTTCAGAAAAGCGTATTTTTGAACAGAGACACATGTTTGGAAACCCAATTGATACATGTCTAATAATGATCTGTTTTGCTTCATGTTTCTGTTGCATCTAAACAGGCCTTGATTTCATTTTTTTTTTCAGCAGTAGCAACACTTGCTAGTGGCCTTATTTTTTACTAGCAAATTGCATTATCTACTAAGGAAAATTTATTAACATTATACAAAAAAAACTTTAACATGCCCCCCTCTATTAGTCAATCCTGACAAATTTTGATTTCACCCCTGTAACTGTCACATTGTAATGCTGAAAAAATTACAAATATTTAGATATATCTCACCTTTTCATGACCTGACAGATTAATTCTAACAATTTAATTCGAATGCAAATATTTAAAACACATTTTTTTTATTTAACTCTATTCACAAAATTTAAGAACACTTTTAAAATTCTCAAGTTATTTTCCATATGGTTTAGGATCTGGGTTTTGGGTCTTTTCATTATACCACTTTAAAACAGCAGGCCTGGGGTCAAAATTGTCTTTGGATGGACCTTCAAATTCAATACTCAGGAGAGCATTCAATGTTTGTGAAGTTTAAACTGCCCCTCCAATCATCCTGGATTCTCTTCATGAAACTGAACCCAACCTCACATGCAGAAGTAGATAAGGGAAATATACTGGATATTTCTACTAGTGCCAAAATGTTTTTATAATGTTTGTACTTTTCAAGAAACATTAAAACAGCAGGCCTGGGGTCAAACTTGTCTTTGGATGGACCTTCAACCTCAATACTCATGAGAGCATTCAATGTTTGTGAAGTTTAAACTGCCCCACCAATCACCCTGGATTCTCTTCATGAAACTGAACCCAACCTCACATGCAGAAGTAGATAAGGGAAATATACTGGATATTTCTACTAGTGCCAAATGTTTTTATAATGTTTGTACTTTTCAAGAAACATTAAAACAGCAAGCCTGGGGTCAAACTTGTCTTTGGATGGACCTTCAACCTCAATACTCACGAGAGCATTCAATGTTTGTGAAGTTTAAACTGCCCCGCCAATCACCCTGGATTCTCTTCATGAAACTGAACCCAACCTCACATGCAGAAGTAGATAAGGGAAATATACTGGATATTTCTACTAGTGCCAAATGTTTTTATAATGTTTGTACTTTTCAAGAAACATTAAAAACAGCAGGCCTGGGGTCAAACTTGTCTTTGGATGGACCTTCAACCTCAATACTCATGAGAGCATTCAATGTTTGTGAAGTTTAAACTGCCCCACCAATCACCCTGGATTCTCTTCAATGAAACTGAACCCAACCTCACATGCAGAAGTAGATAAGGGAAATATACTGGATATTTCTACTAGTGCCAAATTTTTTTTTATAATGTTTGTACTTTTCAAGAAACATTAAAACAGCAGGCCTGGGGTCAAACTTGTCTTCCGATGGACCTTCAACCTCAATACTCATGAGAGCATTCAATGTTTGTGAAGTTTAAACTGCCCCACCAATCACCCTGGATTCTCTTCATGAAACTGAACACAACCTCACATGCAGAAGTAGATAAGGGAAATATACTGGATATTTCTACTAGTGCCAAAATGTTTTTATAATGTTTGTACTTTTCAAGAAACATTAAAACAGCAGGCCTGGGGTCAAACTTGTCTTCCGATGGACCTTCAACCTCAATACTCATGAGAGCATTCAATGTTTGTGAAGTTTAAACTGCCCCACCAATCATCCTGGATTCTCTTCATGAAACTGAACCCAACCTCACATGCAGAAGTAGATAAGGGAAATATACTGGATATTTCTACTAGTGCCAAAATGTTTTTATAATGTTTGTACTTTTCAAGAAACATTAAAACAGCAGGCCTGGGGTCAAACTTGTCTTCCGATGGACCTTCAACCTCAATACTCATGAGAGCATTCAATGTTTGTGAAGTTTAAACTGCCCCTCCAATCATCCTGGATTCTCTTCATGAAACTGAACCCAACCTCACATGCAGAAGTAGATAAGGGAAATATACTGGATATTTCTACTAGTGCCAAAATGTTTTTATAATGTTTGTACTTTTCAAGAAACATTAAAACAGCAGGCCTGGGGTCAAACTTGTCTTCCGATGGACCTTCAACCTCAATACTCATGAGAGCATTCAATGTTTGTGAAGTTTAAACTGCCCCACCAATCACCCTGGATTCTCTTCATGAAACTGAACCCAACCTCACATGCAGAAGTAGATAAGGGAAATATACTGGATATTTCTACTAGTGCCAAAATGTTTTTATAATGTTTGTACTTTTCAAGAAACATTAAAACAGCAGGCCTGGGGTCAAACTTGTCTTTGGATGGACCTTCAACCTCAATACTCATGAGAGCATTCAATGTTTGTGAAGTTTAAACTGCCCCACCAATCACCCTGGATTCTCTTCATGAAACTGAACCCAACCTCACATGCAGAAGTAGATAAGGGAAATATACTGGATATTTCTACTAGTGCCAAAATGTTTTTATAATGTTTGTACTTTTCAAGAAACATTAAAACAGCAGGCCTGGGGTCAAACTTGTCTTTGGATGGACCTTCAACCTCAATACTCATGAGAGCATTCAATGTTTGTGAAGTTTAAACTGCCCCACCAATCACCCTGGATTCTCTTCATGAAACTGAACCCAACCTCACATGCAGAAGTAGATAAGGGAAATATATTGGATATTTCTACTAGTGCCAAAATGTTTTTATAATGTTTGTACTTTTCAAGAAACATTAAAACAGCAGGCCTGGGGTCAAACTTGTCTTTGGATGGACCTTCAACCTCAATACTCATGAGAGCATTCAATGTTTGTGAAGTTTAAACTGCCCCACCAATCACCCTGGATTCTCTTCATGAAACTGAACCCAACCTCACATGCAGAAGTAGATAAGGGAAATATATTGGATATTTCTACTAGTGCCAAAATGTTTTTATAATGTTTGTACTTTTCAAGAAACATTAAAACAGCAGGCCTGGGGTCAAATTTGTCTTTGGATGGACCTTCAACCTCAATACTCATGAGAGCATTCAATGTTTGTGAAGTTTAAACTGCCCCTCCAATCACCCTGGATTCTCTTCATGAAACTGAACCCAACCTCACATGCAGAAGTAGATAAGGGAAATATACTGGATATTTCTACTAGTGCCAAAATGTTTTTATAATGTTTGTACTTTTCAAGAAACATTAAAACAGCAGGCCTGGGGTCAAACTTGTCTTTGGATGGACCTTCAACCTCAATACTCATGAGAACATTCAATGTTTGTGAAGTTTAAACTGCCCCACCAATCACCCTGGATTCTCTTCATGAAACTGAACCCAACCTCACATGCAGAAGTAGATAAGGGAAATATACTGGATATTTCTACTAGTGCCAAAATGTTTTTATAATGTTTGTACTTTTCAAGAAACATTAAAACAGCAGGCCTGGGGTCAAATTTGTCTTTGGATGGACCTTCAACCTCAATACTCATGAGAGCATTCAATGTTTGTGAAGTTTAAACTGCCCCTCCAATCACCCTGGATTCTCTTCATGAAACTGAACCCAACCTCACATGCAGAAGTAGATAAGGGAAATATACTGGATATTTCTACTAGTGCCAAAATGTTTTTATAATGTTTGTACTTTTCAAGAAACATTAAAACAGCAGGCCTGGGGTCAAACTTGTCTTTGGATGGACCTTCAACCTCAATACTCATGAGAGCATTCAATGTTTGTGAAGTTTAAACTGCCCCTCCAATCACCCTGGATTCTCTTCATGAAACTGAACCCAACCTCACATGCAGAAGTAGATAAGGGAAATATACTGGATATTTATACTGATGCCAAAGTGTTTTTAATAATGTTCGTACTTTTCAAGAAACATCTGTTTTCAGAAAGCAGTTGTTGATTTTTGTATGTGTCTAAAATATTCCACACGCACAATGCAGTGGCACTTTACAGTTCACACTAAATCATTCAGAAATTTTCCACTAGCAACTTTTGCTAGAACCACTTTTTATCACTAGAGCAAAATGCATTTGCTTGCTAGCAATTTGCTACTAACTACCAGTTGAAATCCAGCCCTGCATTTAAATTTTTGAAACATGGAGATTCTCCATCTTTCATCTCATAACTATGTATAATTATGAAATGAGAAAACTCACCGTCTATGTACAATATTTAATAAAATACGAAAGATATTTACAGTTAAAATACCCCACTAGCACTTTCGGGGTAACATTTACCCCATCATCAGGTGGAACAGAGGCAATGCAGTATTCCTTTATATAGTAGTGTAATGATGCATTATGGGTATAAGTCATCAAATGTCGCATGGGTCGTGACCGTTGCCATTATAACAGTGTGAAGAGTATAATTTCACAAGTTATTAGTTTAGCATATCAATACAAGGATTTGTTACAAATGCAAAGTTATGATCAATTTTATATATTCTTGGAATTTGTAAATATATATTACTAACTTTTTAAAGTTCAGGTTAGTAATACACTCTTTTCAAATTCTTGATATGTCCATAGGCAAGTAGTCATTACAACATTTGCCCCCTAAAGCTTCAATGTACATACTTTCAACAAAATGCAGCAAATGTATATATGCTGGAGTGTCCAGTAGTCTGATATTTTCCCAGTCTGGTTGTAGAATTCCGTTTACCGCATTCCTTGATAAAGCTGTGTTATTGCTGTTGGTTCGGATATCGTATTTGTGTTCCTGGACACGGATACCCAAACTTCTTCGTGTCGAGCCCACGTAGTTGTTAACATGTTCTCCTGTTGAGGGGTCCAGCAGTGGAATATTATACACACCCCATTTGTTCATAATATCTGTTTTTGCTCGATCCTTTTTAACTGATGATAGGAGGTTCTTCGAGCGGGTGCCGAATTGTATATTATGTTTTGAACAGATACGAGATAGTGTGTTAGTGATATGGAGGTGCGGTCCAATGCTGCTACAAATTGTTTATTAGGCCTTGTATCTGACTTCAGATTAATAGTTCGTTAACTTGATATTCTAGTGTGTAATCTATTAATCATCATCCTGGGGTATCCATGTTTATCTGCTAATTTAAAAATGAACCGTGTATCTCAGACTGGAAAGGACTGTCATTTGAAGAATGCGTGAAGGCTCTTCTAAAAAAGAAATTGATAGCAGAACATTTTTGTGGAGTTGGATGTGAAGAGTTAAACGGGATAAGGTTGTTACAATTGGTGGGCTTTCGATAAACACAAAAGGACAGTGAGTTAGTATTTGAATCACATAATAAACGAAAATCCAAAAAAGGCAGAGAGAAATTAGTTTCAAGTTCTATCGTGATCCCGATTGTAGGAAATACTGACAATAGCGCGTCGGCGAATTTTATTTTTGGGTGTGTTAAACTACATAAGGAGGGGCTACCTATTAGACCTTTGGTCGCAGGCTATGTTAGCCCGACCGTTTGAAAAAGCTCTTGCCCTATATTTGGCTAAGTTAGCAGAGAGCTCCCCGTATTCTATTAAAAGCTCCACTAGGGCAAAAGAAAGGGTCAGAATGATTCGGCCACATGCTGGCCCTTTCATTTTAGCCTCTCTAGATGTAGTTTCACTGTACCCTAATGTACCTGTGGACGCCACTCTTCGTATTATAGAGGCCAAACTTGCTGAAATTAATGTTCCCACCACCGAAATCTCAGCTATTATGAACGCACTTTGTTTAGTCAAACGGCGTTCGTATTTCAAATTTCTTGACAAAATCTACTTACAAACCGAGGGTTCCCCCATGGGATCCCCACTTTCCACAGTTTTAGCAGAAATCCTGCTACAATACATTGAGAACAAAGTTCTCAATGAATTCCCTTTAGTTCCCAGTTTATACCTTAGGTACGTCGATGACATCCTTGTGTTCTGGTCTCACTCTAAGGATGATTTAAAACAATTCGTCGACGCACTATCGTCAGTATTTCCTACCATCGGGCTCACGATAGAACTTGAAACTAATTTCACTCTGCCTTTTTTGGATTTTCGTTTATTTCGTGATTCAAATACTAACTTGCTGTCCTTTTGTGTCTATCGAAAGCCTACTGGTTGTAACAGCCGTATCCCGTTTAACTCTTCACACCCAACTCCACAAAAATTTCTGCTATCAATTTTCTTTTTAGAAGAGCCTTCGCGCATTCTTCAAATGATAGTCATTTCCAGTCAGAGATACAGTTCATTTTTAAATTAGCGGATAAACATGGATACCCCAGGATAATGATTAATAGATTATACACTAGAATATCAAGGGAACGAACTATTAATCTGAAGCCAGATACAAGGCCTAATAAACGATTCGTAGGAGCATTAGACCAGCACCCCCATATCACTAACACACTATCCCGTATCTGTTCAAAACATAATATACAATTCGGCACCCGCTCGAAGAACCTCCGATCATCAGTTAAAAAGGATCGAGCAAAAACAGATATTATGAACAAATGGGGTGTGTGTAATATTCCACTGCTGGACCCCTCAACAGGAGAACATGTTAAACACCTACGTGGGCTCGACACGAAGAAGTTTGGGTATCCGTGTCCAGGAACACAAATACGATATCCGAACCAACAGCAATAACACCGCTTTATCAAGGAATGTGGTAAACGGAATTCTACAACCAGACTGGGAAAATATCAGACTACTGGACACTCCAGCATATATACATTCGCTGCATTTTGTTGAAAGTATGTACATTGAAGCTTTAGGGGACAAATGTTGTAATGACTACTTGCTTGTGGACATATCAAGAATTTGGAAAGAGCGTATTACTAACCTGAACTTTAAATTATAGTAATATATATTTACAAATTCCAAGAATATATAAAATTGATCATAACTTTGTATTTGTAACAAATCCTTGTATTGATATGCTAAACTGATAACTTGTGAAATTATACTCTTCACACTGTTATAATGGCAACGGTCACGACCCATGCGACATTTGATGACTTATACCCATAATGCATCATTACACTACTATATAAAGGAGTACTACATTGCCTCTGTTCCACCTGATGATGGGGTAAATGTTACCCCGAAAGTGCTAGTGGGGTATTTTAACTGTAAATATCTTTCGTATTTTATTAAATATTGTACATAGACGGTGAGTTTTATCATTTCATTTGACGTATTGTGCGAAGTCATCCTTTTATTGTTATGTATAATTATATCCATTACTTGCATTAGTTTTGAATTGCGACACAGCTTGAAATGTTTCACTTGTTTTTCAACACTCATAGCTTTGCTTTAAAGCTTTATGATTTTGTGTTGATATTTGTGCCTAAACTTTTGCTGCGTACCTTATTAAATGCAAGGCATTTCAAAAATGAGTAATTTAAACGTATACGGGGAAATAGATGGTTATACAGTGTGTGATTATAGCAGTTTATTCATGTAAGTCAGAGAGGCAAATTGATTTGCAAACTGCGTTCCTGTGTATTAAACAAACTTCTGTAAAAACACTTCACTTTTAAAACTTCCAATTTTCACACTCAAGAATGCATCATTATCATTGTCAACCATTATCAATCCACTGCTGGACGAAGGTCTCCCAAGTTTCTTCCACAACTGTCTGTCTTGTGCCAGTCTCCTCCATGTTACTTCCACATGCTTTCAAATTTCATCCACCCATCTCCCATGTTGCTTCTTCTGGGTCTTTTCCTGTCCCTTGGAATCCAGTCTAAAATTGCAGCTGCCCATTGATGGTCTGTCCTTCTGACAATATGTCCAGCCCATTGCCATTTCAGGGATTTTACTCTGGTCATGATATCTTCCACTCTTGTCATTTTTCGGATCCATGTGTTCCTCTTCTTATCTCTCCTGGTTACACCAAGCATGCACCTCTCCATGCTACCTTGAGTTGTCTGCAGTCTTTGTATGTCTCTTTTAGTTAAGGTCCACGTCTCTGCACCACACGTAAGCACTGGAAGGATGCATTGATCAAACACTTTTCTTTTAAGACATAATGGCATATTGCTCTTGAAAATTATGCTGTTTCTTCCAAAAGCTCTCCAGGCAAGTTTTATACACCGATTAATTTCTACATCAATGTGACCCTCACTTGATATCTGCTGTCCAAGATAAATGTATGTTTTGGTTATCTCCAGCTTTTCTCTATCAATCAATAAATCTTCATTTCTTGTAAAAGCATTGTACATCACTTTTGTCTTCTGAAAGTTCATTTTTAATCCCACTTCTTTACTCATTTCAGCAAGTTTCTAGATCACACTCTGCAACTCTGATGGGGTAGTAGCAAAAATGACTACATCATCAGCAAAATGAAGGTGAGTTAGATAATCTCCATTAATCTTTATCCCTTTGTTTTCCCAGTTCAGTGATCGAAAGACATTTTTCAGCGTGGCATTAAAGAGTTTGGGAGATATAGTGTCACATTGTCTCACTCCATTTCCAATTTTTATGGATGCTGTATTCTCAAGTAGCCAAATCTTTGCACTTGCATTTTCATAAATGTTATTAATAATATTAATGTATGCATCTTATAGCGTATTAAATCCATTATATTTTTGTGGCGTTGTAAGTACAAAGAGTCACCAAGCTTTTTCACTCCACTGAGAGGCAATGGTAGACATAAAAATGCAGGGAACTGTAACACGTAAGGAACAAAGATGATTTTTGAAAATAACATGGGTGACATCACAAGCATATTACACGAGTTTTTATCACGCAATTATACGGTGTGTCACAATGTGTTTCCATCTTTTAATAATGCATGCCAAGCTCTTGTTAGTTCAGTAGAAACTATATCATTGCACACTAGTTTGCTGGATAGGATTGTGACTGTTTCCCTGATGGCAGTCTCTTTAAAGTTCGTGTATGGGGCAATTCTTCTAATACTATTCCATGGAGGGGCGGCCAATGAATGCATGACTTCTCTAGCGAGGGCTGTATTCTGCATGTCCTGGTTGACCCTTCGCACATGCTCTTTACATCTAGTGTCCAAGGATCTCTTTGTCATTCTGATATATATCTTTTCCATGTTGTAAGGATATTCCAATGTTATAGAGTACACGCCTGCCTTTTCTTTCTTACACTGTCTCTCCTTGCAACTTGATATGTGATAACGAAGTCGGTGACTTCATTGCTATCAATATGTTGTATTTAAGTAATAAATTCTTTAACCATGTATTGATAGCAATGAATTCCCCGTGGATATGCCGATTAGGTGAAGGCTACGGCACCTGGATGCATTGTTTGTTGGGTGGAAAGAGGCCAGCAGCGGCGGTGTTATACTGTGGGCAGTGTTTTCTTGGGACACTTTAGGCTCCATTACCCCAATCCCTGACAGCTGTCAGGTATCTGAACATCGTTGTGGACAAAGTTCACCCATTCATGGCAACTGTGTTCCCTGCTGGTGATGGCCATTACCAACAGGATAATGCGCTATGCCACACTGCCAGAATTGTCAAGAAGTGGTTCGAGGAACATGCAGGTGACTTTCTGTTAATGCCCTGGCCTCCAAATTCACCTGACTTGAACCCGATTGAACATTTGTGGTTCGACTTGAAAAAGTGGGTTCGCGCTAAATCACCACCACCCGGAAATGTACGGGAACTGGAGGACCTGCTGTTGACATTATGGTGCCAGAGACGCCAGGATACCGATCGCCACCTCATCGAATCAACACTTCGCTGAGTGGTCACTGTTTTGCGGGCTAAAGGGGGTCTTACAGCTTATTTGGTAGGTCGTCATAATGTAATGAGTCATCGGTGTAGTGAGCAAAACCACTGGATGTCCACCTTAATAATATGTATGTCTGTTTCATGCAGAACATACCACATTTTACTTTGAAAATTGAGTGATATGGAAGATAAATATTCATAACAGACTTAAGGAAGAGACTCAGGGAGACCTTCATCAAGCAATGCAGTGAGAGTTAATATCGCCGCCCCGGTATCGCAGTGGACTAAGGCGTTGGCCTCTGATCATTCGTCCGTAAGGGGTCCGGGTTCGAATCCCGGTCAGGCATGGATGTTGTGCTTGTCTTACGGCACTGGCTCTCTCCCTTCCCTGGAACCAGTGACCCTAATTGAGGGACGGGCAACTGCTTATAGCCCATTGAGTTGCTCACGGTGGTCGTTAAACTTTCAATCAATCAGAAGAGCCACTGGACGCTGCCATTATTAATGGCATCATCCGGTGGGGATGTCATGTCCGGTAATCCTACTTCCGGTTCTACAACTGATGGACTCCAGCTTGGTGGCGTCAGCACGTCGCTTCCCCCTCCCCCTAGCGTTTTTCGGCTGCCCGCATCAGAGACGTCATCCCGAGGTGTTTCCGCAACTCCTCCGCTTGCTTGCTCATCTACTACCTCTCCGATTAAGATGAACGATGACGTCATGGGCACGTCGAACAGTGCCTCTTCTCTGCCCTCATCTCTTCTCCAACAGCAAACTTCATATTCTGCTGTTGCCATGGCATCTCGTGCGTCGCCTCCGTTGTACGAGGATGCAGTTACTCTTCAGTCCTACTTATGCCGTAAGGGCGATACGTTACTCCTTGACCTCCCGGTGGATTCGTCTCCCGGGACTTCTCTTTCATCTATTCTAGCACAAGGAGTGTGTTTTGAGGCATTGCCCAATACACCCCTTAAAATCTATGCCACTGCGCTTAAACGCCAGTATTCCTCTTCAGCTATACTTCACATGTCTCGCCGTCCCCGTTTCGTCATTGTGTACCTTACGGGGCAACCATAGCTCTCTCAGTTCTACAGACTGGATTGGCCGCCCCGGTGGCGCAGTGGTCTAAGCGATGGCCTCTGGTCCTTCGTCCGAAAGGGGTCCGGGTTCGAATCCCGTGAGGCATGGATGTTGTGTTTGTCCTACAGCACTGGCTCTCTCCCTTCCCTGGAACCAGTGACCCTAAATTAGGGACGGGCGACTGCTTATAGCCCATTGAGTTGCTCACGGTGGTCGTTAAACCTCCAATAAAAAAAAAAAAAAAAAAAAAACAGACTGGATTGTTAATCCGAAATCAACTTCTTCTTCCAGAACCCGTTGCTCAGCGCACTGTTGCCGTTTCACTATACCCGGTTCCCCCGGAGGTAACCACTTAATGCTCTATGCCGCCCTATCTACTATCGGGCGAGTGGTCTGCTGCATTAGTACTTTCTCCGCTGCACCACGCGACGCAGAGGATCGCTCGATTCAAAGTGCTAGACGTACTGCTCAGATGGTTTTCGCCTCGCAGAACGATCTTGTTTGCTACCCGACAAAGTTGACAGTCAAATGTGACAGACACGTACGCCGTATTACCCTCCTCACCACTCATCCATGTGATAAATGCTTGGTTTTTGGTAAGGTGACCAGATATTGCATATTGCAACACTGATTTCAGGACAAAAAGGCGTGGCGTCCCCAAATCGGCAGTTCATTTGGGGACATATACGTACTCAAAATAAATATGCAAATCTTTTTGTCACAAAACTGTATTGCTTCAATAAGTGTGATATTACATATGAAAATTTGTCTTAAAAGAATATATCTTGTAGAATGTTGGTAATTCGTATCGACAAAGTAGAATTATGATGGTCTGAACATATTAGCAAAGGTGAAATGCTTTACCTTGTATATATGCCGAATTAAAATCAAGCTGCACACCAAACCAATTGGCCGCCCCGGTGGCGCAGTGGTCTAAGCGATGGCCTCTGATCATTCGTCCGAACGGGGTCCGGGTTCGAATCCCGGTCAGGCATGGATGTTGTGTTTGTCTTACGGCACTGGCTCTCTCCCTTCCCTGGAACCAGTGACCCTAAATTAGGGACGGGCGACTGCTTATAGCCCATTGAGTTGCTCACGGTGGTCGTTAAACCTCCAATCCAAAAAAAAAACAAAAAAAACAATTGCATGGCGAATTTTTCATTTTGCCAAAGTTTTTGGAGAAACATTGATCAAATACAATCGAAATTTGACAGCGCCAGCAGTTCAGTGTCCTAGTACTGGCCACTGACCATTCTTACAAGTGTGTACGGGTCCGAGTCCCGACTGAGACATGGATGGTGTGTTTGTCTTACAGCACTTGGTCTCTTCCTTCCTTGGAACGAATGTTTCCAAATTAAAGACAGGTGACTGCTTATGATCATTAGAGTTGCTCGCGGTGGTCGTTAAACTCGGAAAGAAAAAGAAAAAAGTCAAAATTTGTTTTCACAAGAAGCATGTTGGAAAATTAGTACAACGAAAACTACTTTTAAGAACATTTTTCATTAGAAATCTAACGAGCTAATGAGGAAGTGCAAATTTTTTTTTTGATTGGAGGTTTAACGACCACCGTGAGCAACTCAATGGGCTATAAGCAGTCGTCCGTCCCTAATTTAGGGTCCCTGGTTCCAGGGAAGGGAGAGAGCTAGTGCCGTAAGACAAACACAACATCCATGCCTCACCGGGATTCGGACCCGGACCCCTTTCGGACGAATGATCAGAGGCCATCGCTTAGACCACTGCGCCACAGGGGCGGCGAAGTGTAAATTCAAGGACATTTGATGACAAACATCAAAATTTGAGGAGAATTTGCGTCCCCAAAGGCATCAGATGTTTTTGAGGACAGTACACTAAATTCGAGGACTGTCCTCAAGAATTGGGGACTTCTGGTCAGCTTAGTTATTGGACATCAAAGAGTGGCTTGTCTTGCTACCACTCCTCCGTCACTTTCTCGACAGACGTCAGTGCCTTCTGCAATGGAAACTCCTCCGGCGACAACAGCTTCCGAGTGGGAATGTGGGCTTCCCTCTCCGGTGCCTTTGACTCTTCCAGCAGATTGTCTCCCTCAATCTCCGGATTAGAAAGTGGATTGCCCTACTCGATCCCTCTCTTCCTCATCATCCATGCAGCGTGAGACTCCCTCCGTGGCTTCTCCCAGTGCTTTACCGAAAGCATCTGCTCCAAGCCTATTTAACATCTCCGATGACTCGAGTGCTGCCCTGACTTCAGGGAATTCCTTTGCAGCTCGCTTAACCGATTGTGACGGTACTGATACTCTGACCATTGCTGATGCTTCTGGTTATGACTCTCGTTCTCGAAGTGAGAAGAGATCTGCTTTCAAGGCCCCTACGCACCAGCTAAGCGCGGACGTTCAAGAGTTCGTCGCTCCCGATCCTCGACTCGAACACCGCCAGTGGCTCTACAAGATTACATCACGTCTCCGAGCTTGAGTGACTCTGATACCTTTGAAAGTGAAGAGATTTTTCGCCAGATCCTGCAAGAGTCTAATGTAGAGCACACACCCTTAACCCATCCTGAGTTGATTGCACTTCTCTTTCCTCACGACTCGACGTTCAATTACGAATTCTACCGTACTAATGGTGCCTCATTTTTGTTTGATCTGCATACACAGATGTACAATTTAGGACTTGCGATTGAAGCTTCTCGCTTTGAGACAATAAGTTAGATCAGTGTGTAGAAAGGCTCGATTATGCTCTTAAGCGGGTCCTGCTTCCAACCAAAGAATCCTCACAAAATAAGTAACTGGGTTTTTTACCCATTGCCTGTTTTTGCCCTTCGATTGCACTTTGTCTTGTACTATGCTGCCTTGCTGGACCCTTATTTGTACTGTTTTCCAAGTGTGAATTGTGAGTTCTTTCAGTGCACGCACACGTTTAATTTCTTAGCTCCTGCCGAAACATTCGCTAAGTTTTGTGGATGGTGACAGGTAGTAAGTACATCTGCTACGTCCGCTCCTTGAGAATGGCCTGGGCAGAGGCTGAAAGTGCTTGGATGTTATGCTTGTTTCTGAGGGGAGAGAGCTCCGTGATTGTTGAGTATAGTGGTTGTGTCAGGTATTTGGGTTTATTTTAATTGGGCACTGATGTGCAATTGTAAATAATTTTGGGTTACAGCTTTTTAACTTTGACGTTTTAGGAAATGTGTAATATAGGTTTGATTGAAGTTTTAATTAGATTAAAGTGGTTTAGGGAGTTCAGTTGTGTATATTTGTGGTAGATTATTTTTAATCTGAATTTGTTCATAGGGAAAAGAAGGGAAGGGAATGAATCTGAATTTGTTCATAGGGAAAAGAAGGGAAGGGAATGAAGTTTGCGTGAGTTGAAAAATATATATATATATATATATATATATATATATATATGCGACCTTGAACCACGATGTAAATAAGAAAAATACGTGTTGGAAATGTGTACAGACGAAAAACTCCTAAAAAATTTAGGGAGTAAAGGTGAGTAACCTCAAAATATAGATTATGTCTAAATAGCACGTGAATAATTAAGCAGCTAGATGACATTTGACATTTGCAATGCTGTATGTATATATGATCATTGGTTTTTGTTTTGTTTCCTCTTTGTAATTGATATATATCTGCAACCGCAGTGTAATAGGCAGTAAGATGGCGGTGGTGTGCTGACGTATGAGGATATCTCGCAAAGAAAATTGATAGAGCAAAATGTGTCTTAGCATAGAAAGAAATGTACGTTATGTTGTATACAGAATTTTGAAATCAATTTAAAATATGATTTCTTTCCTTGTACGCTAATGCAGCTTATCATTTTACAGAAATTGCCATCCCATTGTGTTTTAATTGTTGAATATATTGATGGAACAGGTGCTCTTTTGTCTTAGTTATTTTTAAAGGCTGAGGTCTTATAAGCCGCCCCGGTGGCGCAGTGGTCTAAGCGATGACCTCTGATCTTTCGTCCGAAAGGGGTCCGGGTTCGAATCCTGGTAAGGCATGGTTGTTGTGTTTGTCTTACGGCACTGGCTCTCTCCCTTCCCTGTAACCAGTGACCCTAAATTAGGGACGGGCGACTGCTTATAGCCCATTGAGTTGCTCACGGTGGTCGTTAAACCTCCAATCAAAAAAAAAAAAAAAAAAAAAAGTGGTCTTATAAAGGGTTCTTCATATATATGCAGGCAACACAATGGCATTCAGTATTTAATTCATGACTGTGTGCCGTAAGTGTTACCGAAAATATTTTTTTAGAGTTGCTGTGAAGCTAGCTCTAAGAGCGTGAAGTCTGCTGCTACAAGTTCACAGCAGACTGGTTTGCACAATATATTCAGTCTGACGGGACTAAAAACTCCATCCAATATAGTGCCTGCTCCAGGAAATTCATGATGGAAGACAAACCTTCAAGCAATATGCTCCTTGATACTGGGAAAACACCTGATACCCATGATGTATGTTCCCAGCAAGTGACACAGAAAAGTGGGATTTCTGACCATACACTCTTTCATACAGGTGAAAAACTTTATCAGTGTGATGTGTGTTCAAAGAAATTCATGCAGAAAAGTTTTCTTTCCAAGCATATGCTTCTTCATACAATTTCAAAAACTCACAAGTGTGATGTCTGTTCAAAGCAATTCGTAAAGAAAGATTACCTTTTGAAGCATTTGGTGTGTCATACAGGTGAAAAAGCTCATCAGTGCGGTGTGTGTTCCAAGCTATTCACACAGAAAGGTGCCCTTTTTCGGCATATGCTCCTTCATACCGGTGACAAACCTCATCAGTGTGATGTGTGTTCCAAGCAATTCACACAGAAAGGGCACCTTTCCCAGCATATGCTCCTCCATACAGGTGAAAAACCTCATCGGTGTGATGCGTGTTCCAAGCAATTCACACGGAAAGGTGCACTTTCGCTGCATATGCTCCTTCATACAGGAGAAAAACCTCATCAGTGTGATGTGTGTTCCAAGCAATTCACACAGAAAGGTGACCTTTCCAAACATATGCTCATTCATACAGGTGAAAAGCCTCATCAGTGTGACATGTGTTCCAAGCAATTCACACAGAAAGGTACCCTTTCACTGCATATGCGCCTCCATACAGGTGAGAAACCTCATTGGTGTTATGTGTGTTCCAAGCAATTCCCACGGAAAGATGCTCTTTCACTGCATATGTTCCTTCATACAGGTCAAAAACCTCATCAGTGTGATGTTTGTCCCAAGCAATTCACAAAGAAAAGCTACCTTTTGAAGCATATGGTCCTTCATACGGGTTAAAAGCCTTAGTATGGTGAACAATTCACATTTAAAGATACATTTTCCATGCATATTCTCTTTCATATAGTTGAAAAACCTAATCAGGGATTTGTGTTCTAAGCAATTCACACAGAATGGTATCCTGTCAAATCATTTGCAGCTTCGCACTGTTGTTTAATTTCATTTAGTTTGGCGGTAGTGTTCATCTTACTCATGGCAACATTCAAAAGTATGTCCCGCAATTCCAAAACCTGAGAGGTCTTTCCCATTATTTCAATAAAATCAGCAACGGAAAATACTGAAAACATCGTTGAGTGTGAAGTAAGTTGCTTTAAAAGACCGCTTGCTGTTGATTTTATGTCTGAAAAATATCGATTTGTATTGTGGGATGATATAATTTGCTCCAAAATGACTTGTAATGGCCTCGTAGTTACGAATTAGGGGTTCCAGTGATGCTTGCAGGGAGTTGGTCCACCATTTATTGCAAACGGGCTTGAATGATAACAGGTTAATTTTGAGAACTGCTGCTTTTTAGAGTTTATGTGTCAATTTTGGGCTTGTACGATAAAAATGAACTTAAGGACCGAATTAGTGTTATTACAGCAAATGCTGCTGGATTGCATTCAATTGCTTGCTTTACACACAGATGAAATACATGGTTATAGCATGTTATGTAAGTTGGAGTACCCATTTTTTTTTTTTTATCAGTCCTCCAGGGCGTGCAAAACCGCCCGTTCGCGGCGCTCAAGAATTCATTATGGACGATTAATTTCCTGAAGACTAAGTCTGCGTGGACGGCCCATTTTTCCGCAAGCTTGCAGTATGATTGTGATTAGAACATTTTTCTTTTACATTTTTTTTTTTTTGCCAATTTAAAATATGTGCATGCCAATGCCACAGTTTTGCGAAATTACGCATTCTCTTAAGCGATAAGCCGTTCTTTGTTTTGGCGACATACTAAGCAAATGTCCTGCTTTCTCATTCCCTCTCATAAAGTTTTCCGGTGTGAATTTTACGCCTGAAGTGGGGGGGGGTAAGGATAGCGACTTTGCAGTTGTTGTTTTTTCTTCTTCCTTTCTCTCTCATCTATTTCCGCCCTCCCAGTCATCCCTTGTTTTGTTTCATTTGTTAATACAGGAGTGACCCATTATTAACCAATGCAGCTAAACAACAGTTGCTTCTTCCCTTCAAGTGTGATGCCCGCCATAATATTGGCTTCTCCCGCATTACTGTTTTCCGCATGTTTCCTGGCGTCCTTGATAACGATTGTATTTAATGACGCACGTGCACTATTCTATCTCTCGTCTTTTGCCATTTTGCAGTTGAAAATTCTGGATTCCGTGTAACCAGCTTTTTGCTATGAAAGCAGAAATGTATTTGTTTTCTGTTTGTACATAAAAAAAAAAAATCAGTAAAGTGACAATATTTTAATATGCACGCATTTCTCGACGTATCGAGATTAAAAAACATGTTTTATATACGTTATTCTTTTCAGTTAAATCCATTCTATAGTGGTTTTAACTATTGGAACTTTTACATGTTACAGTTCCTTTGTGTGAAATGCAATTTCTCAGTTGGAAATTATTTGTATTTACTGCGATCAAATACCTTGGTAATCAAATGTAATTCAAGGAAAAACTTTTCACGTACCTCTCGGTTATAAGTGGTCGATGTTCAAATCTTTGTATGGCTGTTCTCATCAGGCTCTTGAGTTAGACTTTTAAGAATTTAGTTGGCACATTTTCTTCACGGGTCCCGAAATTGGATAGACAAATTCATTGAATAAATTAATTTGTCTATCCAATTTCGGGACCCGTGAAGAAAATGTGCCGATTAAATTCGTAAAAGTCTAAACTCAAGAGCTTAATGAGAACAGCCATACAAAGATTCGAACATCGACTACTTACAACCGAGAGGTACGTGAAAAGTTTTTCCTTGAATTACATTTGATTACGGAGGTATTTGTTCGCAGTAAATACTAATAATTTCCAACTGAGAAATTGCATTTCACACAAAGGAACTATAACATGTAAAAGTTCCAACAGTTAAACCACTGTTGAATGGATTTAACTGAAAAAGAATTACGATATTTAAATTCTACGTAGTTATGGTATTTATACCAGTCTGACGGGTTACTTTTAAAGGAGGACAGGTACATTTTTAGACAAACCGTCCTCGAGGACGGGTAAATTTTCCGAGATTTTTCATGCCCTGCAGTCCTCCTTTCTGCCCAACATTAACATTTGTTCCATCAACTGTGCTACACATAATCTTATCTTCCCAGTTTACAATTCCTGAAGAATTCAGGACTTCAGAGATGGATTTCAATAATCCATCAGCATCCACACTAATATCTATCTTCCCTAAACCTAGACATTTAACTTTAATGACAGATTCTCCTTCAGTGATATTCCCACATACCTCACACACACAGCTTCATATTCGGTGACTGCACGACTTGTGGATCCATCGGTCATTATCGCAAAAGCGCTGGCACTGTGAACTTCCTCCGCAACATTCTTTTGAATATCTGCATCAATGAAGTGATGGAGCGTTTTAAACGACATGTCATTCCGGTAAGTCTTGCCAATATCAATCCCATGAGTTCTTGCAACTGGCACTCCAATGCAAATGTATTTGCGACCTTGTCCTCAATAACCATTGCATATGCCGTTCGGAATATTTTCACATTTTTTCTTGAATTTTTGGATTAAGTTTGGTCATCTCTGTATATACACGCAATTGTGAAGTCAACTCAACACGATTTTGAGACTTCATATAGTGCTTCATGTGCTTTCCTAGAAAAGTGCACATTCACAGCATGGCATTTTCTGTCTGGCAGATAGAATTGTGGATCATTTTTCACAAAACTTGAAGAAACTCCAAGTGATGCTGCAAATTTGGTACAGCATTTACACCACATCTCCCATTCACAGTTCTTGTCCAACATCAGATTTGTTTTCCGGTCCTTTGTCACTTCAAGATTACCTGGACAACCTTCCAATCATCTCTCAACCTCCTCTTTACAGACTTGGTTTCTCCCATCATTTTTTGGTTAACGTGTAGATTATGGTGAAAAATTCAGGGTCAAAAAATTTCAAAAAACTGTGATGTACATCTTATTTGAAATCAAAAATGATTTAAAATAAAAAAAAAAAAAAGTTCATTGATAGACTTATTTTTGAAAAAGTTTTATGTAAAATTTACCTCTCTATGCGGTACGCCGAAATCCAGTCAGCGGCGAGGATGACGCTGTGACTGCTGCTAGAGCATCTGCCATGGCTGCCCGTGTTCTTAGCGGAAGCATCCCGGCAAAACAGGTTAGGCCTAGCCGTGCAGCGCGACCTTCAGCTTGGCTAACTGTGGTGAGCGCGGAAGGATACTCAGCCCAGCCGTGACAAACATGGCTAACTGTGGTGAGCGCTGAAGGATACTCAGCCCAGCCGTGACAAACATGGCTAACTGTGGTGAGCGCTGAAGGATACTCAGCCCAGCCGTGACAAACATGACTACCTGTGGTGAGCGCTGAAGGATACTCAGCCCAGCCGTGACAAACATGGCTAACTGTGGTGAGTGCTGAAGGATACTCAGCACAGCCGTGACAAACATGGCTAACTGTGGTGAGTGCTGAAGGATACTCAGCCCAGCCGTGACAAACATGGCTAACTGTGGTGAGTGCTGAAGGATACTCAGCCCAGCCGTGACAAACATGACTACCTGTAGTGAGCGCTGAAGGATACTCAGCCCAGCCGTGACAAACATGGCTAACTGTGGTGAGTGCTGAAGGATACTCAGCCCAGCCGTGACAAACATGACTACCTGTGGTGAGCGCTGAAGGATACTCAGCCCAGCCGTGACAAACATGGCTAACTGTGGTGAGCGCTGAAGGATACTCAGCCCAGCCGTGACAAACATGACTACCTGTAGTGAGCGCTGAAGGATACTCAGCCCAGGCGTGACAAACATGGCTAACTGTGGTGAGCGCTGAAGGATACTCAGCCCAGCTGTGACAAACATGACTACCTGTGGTGAGCGCTGAAGGATACTCAGCCCAGCCGTGACAAACATGGCTAACTGTGGTGAGTGCTGAAGGATACTCAGCCCAGCCGTGACAAACATGACTACCTGTGGTGAGCGCAGAAGGATACTCAGCGCAGCCATGGCACACATGCAGCAGTACAGAGTGGCTCCGCTTTCACAAGCAATGGAAGAGCCTGCTTTTTTTTACTTTATAATATTTGCGATTCTTCAGTGATATATTTCAGGAATTTGTAAATCGATGAGAACCATCGATGTTCCGCATATTTTCTGTCCGGCAGTGGTGTCTGAACGGGTGGGCCAAAATAAAGCAGTACATCACCAGAACAGTCAGGACTCGAATTTCCAGTTTTTCCAATAAAAATCTGTAAATTAGGAATACAATGATAGCCCTTGTTCAATAAATATGATCATACCAAGGGCGTATTTAGATAGGGGCCAATGTGAAGCACTTTCAGGGGATTGCCCCCCCCCCCATGTGACTAATTAAAATATACTTTAATTAAAATGTGTCAACTTTCAAATTCTGTACATGCTCCTGGAATATACAGTAGGGACTATTTTTCGTAACGGAGGTAGCTGTTTTGGCCAGCGACACCGTCAAGGAGCAATGGCGTCTGGCTCAGGAAAGTCCGTGCTGCAGCAAAAAAAAAAATCTTGTGCGGCGTCTTCGTGCATCAATCATCGGTACTTCTGCCCACCCCGAAGTGCATAGCTCATGTCGGACAGTCACAGCGTCATCGTCGCCTCTGACTGGATTTCAGCATACCGCATAGAGAGGTAAATTTTACGTAAAACTTTTTCAAAAATAAGTATCAATGAACTTTTTTTTTTTATTTTACATCATTTTTGATTTCAAATAAGATGTACGTCACAGTTTTTTGAAATTTTTCGTCCCTGAATTTTTCACCATAATCTACACGTTAACCTCAACTTCTCTTTCCTTTGTGGTTCCACTTGTAGATGCACCCACGCATATGAATTCCCCAATGCATGGCAAGGTTCTGTCTGAATTCATGCTTGCAGATAAATTATCATCTCGAATATTCCTAAAAGAAAATTATACAAAAAATTTAAGGACAAGCTCCAATATATATATATAATGATCAAACACTGTATATAATGTGTAAATTAATTGGTGTGGCATATCAAATAAAGCTATTCTGCTACTGAATATAAATACATATCAGAAAAAAAAACAACACGAAAACAATTGCCGATTTACCTTAATTCTGTGTATTTCTCTTATTAGCTTTGAATTATCGCCACTTGGCCAAATTGGAAAAAGATTCCGAAACAGAATCAATGTAATCATTGTTTTGAAAGTAATAGAGTAAGGGACCTCGATAAAAGAAAATAACTAATTTTCTAAAAATTTACGTGGCCAACCTCTGAACCTTGTAACTACTCTGTGATTTTCGTAATCTTTTTTTTTCTTTTCACATTTCCACGACCTGATAGTACAGCCACCCCTTTTTGATATTATTAAAATGAAATAATAATTTGTGCTGGTCCTCTTTGTTCTGCACTGTACCTCACAGTTTTAAGTACTTTCTGCTATGGGAAAAACTGGGAGCTAGTCGTGAAAATTTGAAATGTTGAAGCTCATAGTTTCCATAGTGAGAAGAATTGACAAGGAAACACGTAACACACAAAATCATCATCACACACGTAAGTTATTGTTGAAAAATTATGAGCGGGACGTTTCGGTAGCGATTTCTACCTTCATCAGCCATGGAATGAGACACGTGGTAAAAGTGTCAGTTGCTGCCAGATTTCAAAATCGCTTTTTAAATAATAGGGATTTTAAAAGGTGTGTCAATATTGCACATGTTAGGGGTAAGGTAGATTTCAAGGCTTTCACGGTATCTGAGGGCATGCCGATTGCTAAACGGGGCGATTTGCTTAACATTGTGCCAATCGGGAGCCGCGGACGTATCGCTGATGGTTAAAATTGAAAGGGAGGTGGAAGGGTTGCCTTTCTTAACATCAGCGATATGCTCCATCAAATACCGGTTTATGCTGCGGTAAGTACTACCAATATAGTGGGTAACGCCTGTGGAAGTGTTGATAGGGATAGAGTAGACACCTTGTAAATCTAGGGGATTTTCAGATCTCTGTCCTTAAGGATGAGTTTGAGAAGATGTGAAGGTGGTTCCTTCACTCATAAAGTTTGCCCTATTTTCAAATCTTTTGGCTACATAATTGCAGTCAAACCACCTCCACATCTTCTCAAACTCATCCTTAAGGACAGAGATCTCAATAAACCCCTAGATTTACAAGGTGTCTACTCTATCCCTATCAACACTTCCACAGGCGTTACCTACTATATTGGTAGTACTTATCACAGCATAAACAGGCATTTGAAGGAGCATATCACTGATTTTAATTTATTCAATTTTAACCAATCGGCGATATGTCCGCAGCTCCCGATTGGCCCTATGTTAAGCGAATCGCCCCGTTCAGCAATCGGCATGCCCTCAGATACAGTGAAAGCATTGAAAACTACCTTACCCCTAACATCTGCAATACTGACGCACCTTTTACCATACCTATTATTTGGAAAGTGATTTTGAAATCTGGTAACAACTGACGCTTTTACCACGTCTCATTCCATGGCTGATGGAAGGTAGAAGTCGCTACCGAAATGTCCCGCTCATAATTTTTCAACGTAACTTATGCGTGTGATGACGATTTCATGGATTCTTTTAATGGCCATAGTTTTTAAATTAATATCTGTGGTATAACAATATTTTCTTTGATATAGTACATGTAACTAATAATAATATTATTTTTGGATAATACAAAAGTAACTTTAAATACCACCATCTAATATGGTAATCTAAAAAACATTAACTAATATTTATGCTTTGTGAAGAAATTTCTACAATGCCGCCATGGAAATTTTTAATTATTAAAAGTTGTGTTTTACAATGACATAGTTGACGGCGAAACACATGCTTTTCCAATCATATTGATGTATAAGCTAATTTTTTTGTAGAAATTACGGATAGTTAAAATAGAAAGTAAAATTTCAGATAAAAAACGTTTATGCCTTTTGAAAAATAGCGACTGACAGAGGAGAGGGGGAGGGGGTCTGTGCCCGTGACGTGAATAAAGAAATGCGCCACCGAAAACTGAGTTCTGATTCTGTCACCCCTATTCTATAATACAATTAAACACAAATGAAACAGACAATATTATGAAAATAATTATATATATACAGAAATGTTACTTACTTGCATTTTGGAATTACGAAATACTTCGTTATTTTTGGGGCATTTCCCAAAGCTGAAATGTTACTTGACTTCCTCTTTCCGCCACGTGCACTTTTGCTCAAACTCATCGTCTCTCTTTTCTCATGTCCTCCGATGTCCCGTTGTAACAAGATTTATGACGTCTTATGGTATGCCACATTTCTTCCACATCCCTGAAAGTAAAGCTACCAGAAGTGAAGCAACTACAAGGTAAGCGGTGGAACACCTATTGGAAATAGTGCACACCGTTTGAAGCGCCATCTATGACTAAGGCGTTGGCTGCATGACTAAGGCACACTTGGGACTTCCAGTGTGGGGCCGCCAATCAGCACGACGACTCGAGAACGAAATGGAACGCTATGACCATCGGATTGCGTAGCGTATGCTCCGAAACCAGAAACATTCCAAAGACGAAAAAATTATTATTGCAACCGCTTTACGTAATACGCTCGCGCAGTAGCTGCCGCGATGTCTTCAAATAGCACTTGATGCCACCCTGGAAGCAATAGGAGTTCGATCCGATCAATGAACGTTGGGTAGCCACTGTGGCGATGATGTTGGGAAAATGTGGTCACCAAACTCAAATTTTAATCGCCAGCTGGCGACCGCTAATTTTGAGCTATACCCATCAAACATGAAAATTGTTTCCAATGTGGGCACGACTTGATTTCGACCGGTAGTTAGTTACAAATTGCTAGCAAGCAAATGCATTTTGCTAGCTATAAAAAGGGGTTCTATCAAAAGTTGCTAGTGGAAACATTTTGAATGTTTCAGTGTGAACTGCAAAGCACCACTGCATTGCGCGTGTGGAATATCTATGACCCATACAAAAAGAACAACAGCATTTTTGGAAATAAATGTTTCTTGAAAAGTACAAGCATTATAAAAACATTTTGGCACTAGTAGAAATATCCAGTATATTTCCCTTATCTACTTCTGCATGTGAGGTTGGGTTCAGTTTCATGAAGAGAATCCAGGGTGATTGGAGGGGCAGTTTAAACTTCACAAACATTGAATGCTCTCATGAGTATTGAGGTTGAAGGTCCATCCAAAGACAAGTTTGACCCCATGCCTGCTGTTTTAATGTTTCTTGAAAAGTACAAACATTATAAAAACATTTTGGCACTAGTAGAAATATCCAGTATATTTCCCTTATCTACTTCTGCATGTGAGGTTGGGTTCAGTTTCATGAAGAGAATCCAGGGTGATTGGAGGGGCAGTTTAAACTTCACAAACATTGAATGCTCTCATGAGTATTGAGGTTGAAGGTCCATCCAAAGACAAGTTTGACCCCATGCCTGCTGTTTTAATGTTTCTTGAAAAGTACAAACATTATAAAAACATTTTGGCACTAGTAGAAATATCCAGTATATTTCCCTTATCTACTTCTGCATGTGAGGTTGGGTTCAGTTTCATGAAGAGAATCCAGGGTGATTGGAGGGGCAGTTTAAACTTCACAAACATCGAATGCTCTCATGAGTATTGAGCTTGAAGGTCCATCCAAAGACAAGTTTGACCCCATGCCTGCTGTTTTAATGTTTCTTGAAAAGTACAAACATTATAAAAACATTTTGGCACTAGTAGAAATATCCAGTATATTTCCCTTATCTACTTCTGCATGTAAGGTTGGGTTCAGTTTCATGAAGAGAATCCAGGGTGATTGGAGGGGCAGTTTAAACTTCACAAACATTGAATGCTCTCATGAGTATTGAGGTTGAAGGTCCATCCAAAGACAAGTTTGACCCCATGCCTGCTGTTTTAATGTTTCTTGAAAAGTACAAACATTATAAAAACATTTTGGCACTAGTAGAAATATCCAGTATATTTCCCTTATCTACTTCTGAATGTGAGGTTGGGTTCAGTTTCATGAAGAGAATCCAGGGTGATTGGAGGGGCAGTTTAAACTTCGCAAACATTGAATGCTCTCATGAGTATTGAGGTTGAAGGTCCATCCAAAGACAAGTTGGACCCCAGGCCTGCTGTTTTAATGTTTCTTGAAAAGTACAAACATTATAAAAAACATTTTGGCACTAATAGAAATATCCAGTATATTTCCCTTATCTACTTCTGCATGTGAGGTTGGGTTCAGTTTCATGAAAAGAATCCAGGGTGATTGGAGGGGCAGTTTAAACTTCACAAACATAGAATGCTCTCATGAGTATTGAGGTTGAAGGTCCATCCAAAGACAAGTTTGACCCCAGGCCTGCTGTTTTAATGTTTCTTGAAAAGTACAAACATTATAAAAACATTTTGGCACTAATAGAAATATCCAGTATATTTCCCTTATCTACTTCTGCATGTAAGGTTGGGTTCAGTTTCATGAAGAGAATCCAGGGTGATTGGAGGGGCAGTTTAAACTTCACAAACATTGAATGCTCTCATGAGTATTGAGGTTGAAGGTCCATCCAAAGACAAGTTTGACCCCATGCCTGCTGTTTTAATGTTTCTTGAAAAGTACAAACATTATAAAAACATTTTGGCACTAGTAGAAATATCCAGTATATTTCCCTTATCTACTTCTGAATGTGAGGTTGGGTTCAGTTTCATGAAGAGAATCCAGGGTGATTGGAGGGGCAGTTTAAACTTCGCAAACATTGAATGCTCTCATGAGTATTGAGGTTGAAGGTCCATCCAAAGACAAGTTGGACCCCAGGCCTGCTGTTTTAATGTTTCTTGAAAAGTACAAACATTATAAAAAACATTTTGGCACTAATAGAAATATCCAGTATATTTCCCTTATCTACTTCTGCATGTGAGGTTGGGTTCAGTTTCATGAAAAGAATCCAGGGTGATTGGAGGGGCAGTTTAAACTTCACAAACATAGAATGCTCTCATGAGTATTGAGGTTGAAGGTCCATCCAAAGACAAGTTTGACCCCAGGCCTGCTGTTTTAATGTTTCTTGAAAAGTACAAACATTATAAAAACATTTTGGCACTAATAGAAATATCCAGTATATTTCCCTTATCTACTTCTGCATGTGAGGTTGGGTTCAGTTTCATGAAAAGAATCCAGGGTGATTGGAGGGGCAGTTTAAACTTCACAAACATAGAATGCTCTCATGAGTATTGAGGTTGAAGGTCCATCCAAAGACAAGTTTGACCCCAGGCCTGCTGTTTTAATGTTTCTTGAAAAGTACAAACATTATAAAAACATTTTGGCACTAGTAGAAATATCCAGTATATTTCCCTTATCTACTTCTGCATGTGAGGTTGGGTTCAGTTTCCTGAAGAGACTTAAGGGTGATTGGTGGTGCAGTTTAAACTTCACAAACATTGAATGCTCTCATGAGTATTGAGGTTGAAGGTCCATCGAAAGACAAGTTTGACCCCAGGCCTGCTGTTTTAATGTTTCTTGAAAAGTACAAACATTATAAAAACATTTTGGCACTAGTAGAAATATCCAGTATATTTCCCTTATCTACTTCTGCATGTGAGGTTGGGTTCAGTTTCATGAAGAGAATCCAGGGTGATTGGTGGGGCAGTTTAAACTTCACAAACATTGAATGCTCTCATGAGTATTGAGGTTGAAGGTCCATCCAAAGACAAGTTTGACCCCAGGCTTGCTGTTTTAATGTTTCTTGAAAAGTACAAACATTATAAAAACATTTTGGCACTAGTAGAAATATCCAGTATATTTCCCTTATGTACTTCTGCATGTGAGGTTGGGTTCAGTTTCATGAAGAGAATCCAGGGTGATTGGAGGGGCAGTTTAAACTTCACAAACATTGAATGCTCTCGTGAGTATTGAGGTTGAAGGTCCATCCAAAGACAAGTTTGACCCCAGGCCTGCTGTTTTAATGTTTCTTGAAAAGTACAAACATTTTAAAAACATTCTGGCACTAGTAGAAATATCCAGTATATTTCCCTTATCTACTTCTGCATGTGAGGTTGGGTTCAGTTTCATGAAGAGAATCCAGGGTGATTGGAGGGGCAGTTTAAACTTCACAAACATTGAATGCTCTCGTGAGTATTGAGGTTGAAGGTCCATCCAAAGACAAGTTTGACCCCAGGCCTGCTGTTTTAATGTTTCTTGAAAAGTACAAACATTATAAAAACATTTTGGCACTAGGAGAAATATCCAGTATATTTCCCTTATCTACTTCTGCATGTGAGGTTGGGTTCAGTTTCCTGAAGAGACTTAAGGGTGATTGGTGGTGCAGTTTAAACTTCACAAACATTGAATGCTCTCATGAGTATTGAGGTTGAAGGTCCATCGAAAGACAAGTTTGACCCCAGGCCTGCTGTTTTAATGTTTCTTGAAAAGTACAAACATTATAAAAACATTTTGGCACTAGTAGAAATATCCAGTATATTTCCCTTATCTACTTCTGCATGTGAGGTTGGGTTCAGTTTCATGAAGAGAATCCAGGGTGATTGGTGGGGCAGTTTAAACTTCACAAACATTGAATGCTCTCATGAGTATTGAGGTTGAAGGTCCATCCAAAGACAAGTTTGACCCCAGGCTTGCTGTTTTAATGTTTCTTGAAAAGTACAAACATTATAAAAACATTTTGGCACTAGTAGAAATATCCAGTATATTTCCCTTATGTACTTCTGCATGTGAGGTTGGGTTCAGTTTCATGAAGAGAATCCAGGGTGATTGGAGGGGCAGTTTAAACTTCACAAACATTGAATGCTCTCATGAGTATTGAGCTTGAAGGTCTGTCCAAAGACAAGTTTGACCCCAGGCCTGCTGTTTTAATGTTTCTTGAAAAGTACAAACATTTTAAAAACATTCTGGCACTAGTAGAAATATCCAGTATATTTCCCTTATCTACTTCTGCATGTGAGGTTGGGTTCAGTTTCATGAAGAGAATCCAGGGTGATTGGAGGGGCAGTTTAAACTTCACAAACATTGAATGCTCTCGTGAGTATTGAGGTTGAAGGTCCATCCAAAGACAAGTTTGACCCCAGGCCTGCTGTTTTAATGTTTCTTGAAAAGTACAAACATTATAAAAACATTTTGGCACTAGGAGAAATATCCAGTATATTTCCCTTATCTACTTCTGCATGTGAGGTTGGGTTCAGTTTCATGAAGAGAATCCAGGGTGATTGGTGGGGCAGTTTAAACTTCACAAACATTGAATGCTCTCATGAGTATTGAGGTTGAAGGTCCATCCAAAGACAAGTTTGACCCCAGGCTTGCTGTTTTAATGTTTCTTGAAAAGTACAAACATTATAAAAACATTTTGGCACTAGTAGAAATATCCAGTATATTTCCCTTATCTACTTCTGCATGTGAGGTTGGGTTCATATTCATGAAGAGAATCCAGGGTGATTGGAGGGGCAGTTTAAACTTCACAAACATTGAATGCTCTCATGAGTATTGAGGTTGAAGGTCCATCCAAAGACAAGTTTGACCCCTGCCTTACCATCGGATATCGCCTCTTCTTCCAAGTCTCACAGCGGTGATACAATGTCCTCTCTGAAAGCTAATGATGACGCCATGGATGTTTCGCACTCCATGCCGGAATCATCTCCAAAGCAACGTACATCTACCCTCTCATATGCTGACGTAACCGCATCTAAGTCGAGTCCTTCCCAGTCTTCTTTTTCTCCTGGACAATATGTGATGACGCATAATGCCGAAGTCATTGAGGTTGTCCTTAAAGAAGATACCCCTTCTGGGCTGAAATTCCTTCAAACTATGGAGAATGGTGTTGTGTTTCCGAGCCTGAGAAATACAAAACTCACTGCATATACTGCTGCTCTTCGAGAGATTGTTCCTGCATCAGCCATAACTCATGTGGGCAGGAAGCCTTACAAAGTAGTTGTTTACTTCTCTACTCCTGCCCATTCCCTACATGTACTGACCAAGGGCATCTCAATTGGTGATCGTCACATCCATGCCGAACCTGTTTCACAGAGTTCCGTTGTTGTAAGTTTCTCACCAGTTCCACCTGAAGTTTCAGATGATCTCTTGATTGCCGCTCTTCTTCCTTTTGGCCGGATCATTGGAGGTGTAACTACCTACTCTTCGTTTCCAGAGGTGCCAGAAGACAGATACCTACTCGGGTTTCGCCGCAATGTTCGTGTGGTCTTCCCTTCAGAGGAGCACATGCTGCGTATTCCACCCACTTTACGTGTACGCTGCTACACGCACATTAGAGAGATATCCATCACAGTAGGCTCCGTCTGTCCGAATTGTAAAGGCACGGGACATCCCCGCGCTCTATGCCCTCATAATGCGAACACTCTTTCCAAGTCAACAGCACGACCTTCTTCCTCTTTGTCACGTCAATCGGCTTCCTCTTCTGGTGCTAAAGACCAGCAACAGCAGACTTCCTCAAAAAGTAGTGATGCAGCAGTTGGTCAACCGACGTCTACAAAAAGTAGTGAGACAACCGTTGGTCGACCAACGTCTACCTGAAGTAGTGAGACAGCCGTTGGTCAACCGACGTCTACCATAAGTAGTGAGACAGCCGTTGGTCGGCCGACGTCTACCAGATGTAGTGAGACAGCCGTTGGTCGGCCAACATCTACCAGAAGTAGTGAGACAGCCGTTGGTCAACCGACGTCTACGGGTAAACCCTCGACCTCGGGTGATGCATTGGCGCCCCCATCATCTCTTCAGTCGAAAGAGGCATCAATTGTTAATCCCAAGTCTCCTATAGAGATGGTTGATGACGATTCTGGTCATACTGCTACACCGACCGTTGAGGTTGTTTCTTCAGCTCCTTTTAAATTGCCGGAAGTTCCAATTCCGGTTACAGCACAAAATCGTGGACGGGCAAAGCGACGTAGAACTTCACGCGCCCAGAATAAGAAGTTTAGAATGACAACCACCCTTAGGGCAGGACGTGATCCTTCTAGTAGTCAGATGCTCACGTCTGAAGGCTCTATGGAATCTGATACAGATGATGGAACAATTATTCCGATCTCCTGTGAAAACTTTTTACATATTCTAGAGGCATCCTCTCTTCCACAGACACCTGTGTCTGGAGAGAAGGTGTATTCGTTCCTAATAAGTCCCCGTAGAGACAAGCTGTCTCGCAATTTTTTGGAAGGTTACTCCCACTGTCTGTCTGACACCATGAATCAAATGTTGGCGATACATTCTCATTTACGCACCGTTCCGGGCAGAGATCTGGGTGGTCCCTACTGGGCAAAGAAGTTCCGTAGCCGTCTGGCCAAGTTACAGAACGCAGCCGACAACATCCTCCAACCATCATCAGACTATTCTTTTCAAGACAGTCTCACTGAATAGTAGTGGTATGTGTACCCTTTTGGCTAATGCTTTAGCGTATGAAGACGTCCACCACCTCAAAGCAGATCTCCTACTTTTGCAAGAGAAAAATTGTCTCTCCACTTCACCCTTCCATCGCTGGAGGAGATGGGACTATCAATTTCATTACGCATATAGGCTCTCTCTTCGTGGAGGTTTAGCGATTGGTGTACATAATAGATTTCGTCAAGCACTCTCCTCTATTAAAGTTCATAACCTGTGCCGGGATTTATTGCAGCGACTCACTTTCGTCCTAGATGGACAACGATATTTAGTTTTCAACATATATATTCCATGTTCATCTACACATCTAACGTTGTTATTTTCGTCGCTCCGCACTGCACTTCAGTCAGCATTACCATCAGATCATGTGCTCATTGGAGGAGACTTTAACTGTACACTTCAACCAGAGCTCGATCGCGCTCCTTCGAGGATTGAACATCGTTCACGTCTTGTGGAGCAATTGCGATCATTAGTGTCTGATTTTGATTTACATGACGTTCCGACGATTGCATCCGACATCCATTTCACATACCTGGAGAGCTGCATCTGCATCCTCCTCTCTTTCTGCCAGGCTGGATCGATTTTACGCTTCTGCTCCGTTATTGCCCATTACAACGGATTGTATGCACTCTCCTACAGCTTCATCGGATCATTGTGCCATCACTATCTCCTGTAACTCTTCATCTCGTCTGCATGTTAGGTCTCGGTCATGGACACTAGACACTTCTCTCCTAGCTGATGAGAATATATGCACCGAGATCAGAGATCTTCTTGATCATATGCGAGAGGGCCTGTCCACTGCACATTGTGCCATCAATTACTGGCTCGATGTAAAATCTTACCTAATTTATCTTCTTAGACGTCATTCCTTCTCCGAAGGCACGAAGCGCTCCATGGAAGAGCAAAATCTCCGAAACATCCTGTTACAGCTTGGTGCGAGTCATCCCATGTATACAGCTTACCAAGCGGATCTTAGAGCACTTCTTGAGCCTCGTGCACGTCAGGTAATTCTTCGTCTCCGTCTACAACATCTATCACCAGAGGACTGCTCCTTTGAGTTTCTATCCGTGTTAGAAGAAAAACGCCGCTCGTCGCATCAGCTTCGACTACTTCGGCGGCCTGATGGTGAAATCACCTCTGATCCGGATGCAGTTTGCTCTCAGGTTCGTCGATATTTTACTATCAAATACAGTGAAACTCCTCAGCCTTCTGTTTCTGCTTCTGCTACTTTACTCTCTGCTCTTCCCCAAGTTCCTTCCAATCTCTCTGATTCCCTTTTACAATCTATTTCGCAGACTGAACTTCGGACCATTCTAGTCTCTCTAAATTCCCGTGCTGTCCCAGGTCCAGATGGCCTTCCGCTCCTTTTCTACCGTACTTTTCTCCCTTCGTTGCTTCCATTTCTTCTCGCCGCTTTCAATGCTGCTCTTTCTTCCTCTTTTCTTCCGAGGGGTTTCACAGAGGCTCATATGGTGTTATTTCCCAAGAAAGGCGATCTGCTTGACTTGGGAAACTGGCGTCCTATCTCGCTACTAAACATTGACTATAAACTCTTCACTAAACTCCTTTCCAGTCGACTCAACCAAGTTCTTCCATTTCTTCTTTCTCCCGACCAGACCTACACGGTTCCTGGTCGGTCCATCACTTCTAATCTCAATCTCCTTCGAGATCTCCTACATCTGGCTCGTACTAACTCTGAACCACTTGCCCTCTTTAATCTTGACCAAAGAGCAGCTTTCGACAATATCTCACATTCGTATCTTTCTGCTGTTCTTATTGCTTTCGGCTTTCCTTTTGCTTTTGTTACCTCTATTCTTGCCCTTTATCAGGATGCTGCTTTCCATGTCAAGACGGCCGCCTTCTTGACTGCACCTATTCCTTTTCGGCGAGGCATTCGACAGGGTTGCCCACTTTCTGGGCAGCTCTTTGCCATTGCTTTTGAGCCGTTTCTTCGGTCTGTCCATCGAGCCTTTATAGATGCACTGCCACCGCCTACTGCAAGTACTAGGCACTTTTCTGTGACATACTCTGCATATGCCGATGACGCGACCTTTTGTGTAAGGACAGACGCTGAATTCGACATCTTGCTCCAGATTTACGATCCATATTCTTCATGTTCAGCGGCATCACTTAATACATCCAAGAGTGCAGGCCTATGGAGCGGAGCGTGGGCCTCTAGGACTGACACCCCGTGGGGCGCCTCATGGACTGCTTCATCCCAAAAATTCCTTGGGGTCCATCTCGGAGTCCGTCTTTCTGCCCAAAATGAAACATGGAATGCTTTTAGAGCACGCCTTACTCGAACTGCTGCATTCTGGCGAGGTTCCCAGTTTGTACTTCTTACTTCTCAAGAGCTAGAATAGCTCAGACTTATATTCTTTCACCATGCCTATATGCATGGTCAGCAGAACGTATGCCCATTTATCAGCTCAATGAAATCACTCGAATCATCTCAACGATAATATGGAACAGGTACCATTGGATCCAGGTCTCCACTCTCTGTCGTCGAGTCACTGATGGAGGTATTTCACTGCTGGAAGTTCGCACCTACTATAAAGCACATAAAGTGGTTTCCTTCCTGCGGCTACTAAGTGCACCAGAGTCGCCAGTTACGCTCGTTAGAGATGTCATGATATCGCCTAGGAATCTCCGAATCACTTTCATCACGTATCTTCTAATGGATCAATCTCCTTTTTTCATTCTAAACTTTCCCCCTTCTACAGAGAGGTCCTTTCCTTTCTCCGTTCTCTACCCCTCTTCCGTGCTCCACCGGCTTCCACCACTGAACTATTAGCTGAGCCCCTGTTCTTTTCTTCCATCCTTCATCCCCCTAATGCTCCCTACTTTACTGACCTTTCTTGGCTCCCCGCCGGAATAGTATCTGTTCAGGATCTAATTTCTCCAGATCTTTCTTGGAAACCCTTCTCTGATCTGTCCCCCCACATCTCCCCTACCTCTTCCTCTCTTTCGCTGTATGATTCCTTCCGTTCTTCAATCATTACCCTCTTCCCTAACCTTGCCTCTCAAGCTGGGTTAACTCTTGTTCCCTCTGCCTCTCTTCTTCTTCCCTTTTTCCTTTCTGTTCGGGGATCATCACTTCCTCTCTCCAGTTTTTCTGTCTCGTCTCTTTACCGTTGTCTCATTGATCCACTGTATGCTACACCATTGATGATTCCAGATGTTCCGAATGTCGCCCTTTCACAAGTGTGGTCCATGTCTAATTCGCCACTATCTATTCCAGCAGAAAGAAACATCCAATGGTTGTTTCTTCATCGGCGGTTACCAGTTCCTACCAAATTATTCAGGATGACGCTTGTTGATTCGCCTAACTGCATGTTTTGCTCTACGATTGCGGATGTAGATCATGTGTATCAACATTGCACAGTGTTTCTTCCCTTGCTACATCTGACCTTCACTACTGCACAGTGCCTTAGTACTAATGATCTCTCCTTCTCAGCCTATAGCACGCTACTCAGTTCAAGTACTCCGCCTATTCCTATATCAGAGTCATGTGCTTATGTATTCATATTAGCAAAACATGTGATTTTTTGCTACTATCAACAGCTACGTTCTACCCCTATACAGCCTACCATCTTTCAAGCGGGGGCCGCCCCGGTGGCGCAGAGGTCTAAGCGATGGCTTCTGATCATTCGTCCGAACGGGGTCCGGGTTCGAATCCCGGTGAGGCATGGATGTTGTGTTTGTCTTACGGCACTGGCTCTCTCTCCTTCCCTGGAACCAGTGACCCTAAATTAGGGACGGGCGACTGCTTATAGCCCATTGAGTTGCTCACGGTGGTCGTTAAACCTCCAATCATAAATCATAAAAATTTCAAGCGGGAGCTGCGATGTGCAGTCAGTTCCGGAACAGAATGATTTCACGCTTGAGGCTTGCTTTCACTGTTGCTAAGGCTGCGAATCGAATCCCACACTTTATGTCAGTGTGGTCACCTTTTCGTCAATGGTTTTCTGGTCCATCAGAAGACCTTAGACTTTTGTTCTGACGTCTGTGAAATTGTTTGGACTAATTGAAGTATAGTTTTGTGATTATCATGTTCTTAGGTGCCCTTGTCATAATCGCTTCTTAATGTTACTGCACGTTTGCATGTTTCTCACCAACAAGGTCCTGTAGGTGAGTTTCTTGTTATACCACAGGCACTTAGAATAAGTTTAAAGTTTTTTTTTTTTTCGGCACTTTCCTTATGTCTGCCGGGCTTTATAATATATGGTTTTTTGCTCACGGTGCTAAGCAACTGTTTGACTGTGTTTAAATTGTCTTATTGATTTTGCACAGTGTGGTTTCTGATCATGTTACATGTACATAAAGGGATATGATCAGTCGATTACACCATGTTCTGCAAGGTTTAGCACTTTTGTAGTGCAGGGGGTAATTGTTCATCATTCGGTTATTTGTACTGTACCTGAAGTATAGTTGCTATGCCAAAAGCTCAGTTTTGTATATACTAATGTACTTTCCTAATTGCACTGTAAAATTTATGTTTGGCACATTTCGCATGTTGAGTCACGATTACATGTCTTAAGTTTTATGCTCATGGTGCGGAGCAAACGCTTTGATAGTATTTCAATTATATGTTAATGTTACACAGTGTGGTTTTTCTCATGTCACATGTGCCTAATAGGAAATAATCAGTCTATTAGATAATGTTCTGCGCTGTATTGCATATTTGCTGTACAAAGAGTCAGTTTCATATTTTCATTATTTGTATTGTACCCGAAGTATAAATTTTCTGTAAAACGCAAGTTCTGTTTGTACTAATATACTTTACTCTTTGCACTGTGAAATTTACAGTTGTACCATGGAATTGTAATTCCTTATTAGTGTCTTCCCTATGCCGTTGCATCTTGTGTACATATGTTGTTGTTCATTACAAGTTAATCTATAGCACTGTGATTGAGGCACTTGTTTAAGCCTAAGTAATAGTTCTTTTTGTAATTTGACAGCGTTTCACAAGAGAGATATTGCATTCAATTTGTATAGAGTTCACACCATCATTGTGGATAGATCATTTATTCGCTTATCTTTCAGATACTGAAAAGTATAAACCTTCTGCTCTTTTCTTCTCTTTCCTTCTTTTTTTTTCAAGATTGCTCAAAATATACATGTTTGTTTTTGCACTGTAAAATTTATAGTTATACCTTGTACTGGTGTTCACCTATTAGAGATGGCACTCTGCTGATGCACATTGCGAACATATGTTGTACATAGAGTAAGTCAACCCATCAGTCCAGTATTGTCAGTGTTATGAATTTGCTTACATTGTATATAGTGCATCCACATAATGTAAATATCTCATTGTCATTGTAAATAGGTCATCCACTTGTTTATCTTTTTGGTAACTGTTAAGCACAGGCCATCTGTTGTAACGTATACTCTATATTCACTTTCCTTTTGATTTTACTATCTCTGGTTATTTTATTTTACTATGTAAATTATCTTCCTACTGAACGAAATATTATTTCACCCGCTGAATGAGATCTGGCAATGAGTGTAAGTCATGACGTGGTGGTAGCTAGTATATAGGCGCGTTCATCGAGACTTAGGGGGCTTTGTGTTGTTACGAGGAGAGCTTGTGGTCGTTAAGCGAAAGCGTGTATATTACGAGGAGTGATTATTCATTATTGTTCTACTAGTGTTGTGTGTACCTTAGTTGACCAAGAGTCGTTGAAATAAAGAAGTTTTCAGTAAGTTCAGTCTTTCGCAATTCATAGTTTTTGTCAGACCTCTGTCTGGCTGTTAGGTTTATAACATTTATTTGATTCCTATAAATAACCAGCGTTGAGACTTTGTTTACGTTCGTAATTAACTAGTAACAACACCTTTTTGAATTCATCATTTTGAAGCTTAGTACAAGTATATCATTAGCTAGCTGGTAGGAAGAGAATCATTCATAATAATTAGCTTAGCGGAAAGAGAATAAAGCTAATTCATTATACTGTATCTTCCTGTCCATGTTTGCTCCAAATAAAAATTGTTGAAGCTCACGGCGGTCGTTAAACCTCTAATAAAAAACAAAACAAAAAAACATGTAGTTGTATCTAACCTTCCCTGTAAGTGTATAAAACCGTGCGAAATTGCTGGGTATCAGGAAAAGAAAATCATAATCGAAGTACATGACATTTTGCAGAGGAATGGACTACATATGTCACCTGCATTATAAAGAAGCCTCTTGGTCAAGTATTATGGACATTATCAATCTGCTGTTACAGGCATTTATAAACAATGCTTCAAAATGCAGGTAATAGCAGAAAACATGTTGTCCATTCATGAAAACTAAAGTTATCCCTGTAACGTCTTTAATATTTCTAATGAAACAACTGTTGTATCAATTATCAAGAAAGCAGTGATATAAGGTTTGTCAATAAACCTTTTTTTTCTAATTACCAAATTTCCCACATTTTTTTTTTTATTTTGTGTTAAACTCTCATTGCACTATGACATTGACACTTTTAGAATATGCATTTTGTATGGATAAATGAACATGGTATCACAATACCGAGAGGAATTTTATTCAAAGTACCAAATAAAGGTAACTTGATCACGCTAGTTACGTTAAATGAAAACTTTTACAAAAAGTTCGAAAGTTGGAAGCTTTCGACCTTATCTTAGGTCTTCATCACGCCAATGGAGGACTAAGATTGTTGCCAGATTCTACATTTGAATTTTTCCTATTTTTGTTGCCAAAACTTAGAATTGATCTCCAGATCATCGGAATGTAGAGAGGAGATTCGGAATTGCAAGTCATTGAGTTGAAAATAATTTCCAGGCTTTCACGGTAACGGAGGGCAAAACGATTATCAAAAGAAGCAATTCGTTTTGCTTCGTTCCAGTGGGGAACTGCAGAAGTGTTATCCATTGTCAAAATAGACAAGGCAGTATTAGGATTGGCTTTCGAAACATCTTTTTTATGTTCTAAAATTCTATGGTTAATGCTCCTGTATGTGCTTCCAATGTATAAGTTATCCCCAGTAGAAGAAGAGATAGGAATGCAGTAAACACCTGGGAGATTCAGGCTTTCAACTTTGTCCCTATCCGTTTGTAGAAGTTTCAAGATGTTTGGGGTAGATTTAATGGCAAGATGGTAACCAAAACTTCTAAAAAGAATCTGTAACTTATAAGCATAGGAAGGATGGTAAGGAACAGAACCACAGAATTTCATGTCTTCTTTCTTATGAGGAAGGAGGCATTCGATTTTCGAATGGTTTTCATATTTCTTTATGAGGGAGTTGACTGTAACAGCAGGGAAACCATGGGAGAGAGCTATTGTAGAAATTTTGGATAGTTCTTCTTGAAGAGAGAGTTGGTTGTTGCAAATGGTATGAGCCCTGTGGATGTAGGACTTCAATGCTGCAAGCTTGTAGAGATGCAGGGTGAAAGATTTGTAGGGAATGATGTTAGTGGCCGCAGAAGGTTTACGAAAGACGGAACGAGTAATGGAGAGATCAGCGTTTCTGCAGATAGATACATCCAGGAAATCAATTTTGTATTTTACTTCCTTAGATACAGTGAGATTAATGGAAGGAAATTTTTCCGTAATGGAGTTGATCAGTGTCTGTAGTTCAGACTCGGAATGTGGCCAGCTAATGAAAATGTCGTCTACGTATCTTAACCATAGGGAAGGTTGAAAAGATTGTTGAGGAATGATGGAAACTTCAATATGTTGCATGTATATTTCTGCAAGCAGAGGGGAAGGAGGTGAGCCCATGGGGAGACCAGATTGTTGCCTATACATAATTTTGTTGAAAACAAAACAACTGTGTTGATGAATAGTGTGGAAACAATCATAAAGATCTTTGAAAAGAGTACCGGGGGGTTCAAAATGAAGAATCAATTTCTTCATGAGGAGCATGTAGGAATCAAAATATGGTACAGAGGGAAACAAAGATTCTACATCAAGAGTATACAGATTAACACTAGGAGAAAAGGAATTAGGAAGTTTGTGGATGAAGTTTGAAGTACAGACAACAGTATGAGGATGGTTGGCTGCCAGGGATTTGCATTTGAGGTTGGTTGGTTGGTTAGTGGATTTTAGTGGCGCAAGGGCCAGGTTTGGCCAAAGAGCGCCAGACAAAGAACGATCAGCCACAGATTTTTAAAAGCGTGGAAAATGAGTAAGAGCAGACAGGCTTGGGAAAAGTTGAAAAAGAGTATGATGAAAGCAGTGAAGACAAGGTAGTTAATCAGATTTATAAAAAAATTTACTAATTGAGGGGGACGAACCGTCACTCTCCTCCCCCCACACACTCCTCTGCAATGCTGGCAGAGGGCGGGGACGAACTGTCACTCTCCTCCCCCCCATGTTCCTCTGCAATGCTGGTTGAGGCTGGGGACGAATTGTCACTCTCCTCCCCCCATGTTCCTCTATAATGTTGGTGGAGGGTGGGGACCTCGCTGAGACCGAGACAGTTGGATGGACACTGCACACCTTTGCGGATTGAGGGCCGGGTCTTCCGCACGTGCAGGCTGTCTGCTGGGAACCGGAAGAGTCGGTCGTCTTCAAAAGAGAAGGCGCAGACTCAGCTGGTCGAATAAGCTGGAGCTCGGTGAAATCCACCTGCGTCGCGTGTTCAACTGTAGATCGCTTGGTAAGTGCGGCGAGAGCTACAGGGCGCGGAACAAAGGGCTGCACGGGTTGCGGCAGAGATTTAACTACTGCGGCAAAACTACGCTGTCGGTTGTTGGGAATACCCAACTTGGCTTTGGCAGCAGGGTACGAGAGGCCTTCCAGGGTCTTGAGGCGCTGGATCGCCATCTCGTCCTTCCATATCATACAGTTGCGGGAGTAAGCTGCATGGGCCTCACCGCAGTTAACACAGCAGGCCGCAGAGGTGCAACCATCCCCGTCATGTTCACTGGAGCCACAATTTGCGCAACGAGCGGAACTCTTACAGAAACGTTGGGAATGCCCGTACCTCTGGCACCGGAAACAGCGCAGAGGACTGGGAATGTACGGGCGAACTCCACAGACCAAGTAGCCAGCCTTGATTTCGGTCGGAACTTTCGGGGAGTTAAAAGTCAAGATTACATTTTTAGACTTAATCAAGGAACCATCGCGCCGGAACATCATACGACGAGCAGCAATAACACCTTGATCTGCAAGTTCAGTCACCAATTCGTCTTCACTGCATGGCAAGAGATCAAACTCCGAAATAACACCCCGAGAGGTGTTAAGAAACGGGTGAGGTGTCACTTTGACAGGAATGCCTTGAAGACTAGAAAGGTGCAGAAAAGTGTTACTCTGAGAAACACTGCAAGTTTGGACAAGCAGGTCCCCAGAGCGAAGCTTCCTCACAGACTTCAAGGGGCCAACCGCAGCGTCCAAAGCTTTAGAAATGAAAAATGGAGATCTGGTGGACAGTCTCTCATTCGGATCGATGGATTCTACAAGTAAGTGTGTAGCATGCGTAGTCACAGCAATCGAGGGGAGACGACGCTTCGGAGCGACTGGTACAGCTGCCGAAGAAGAGGTTCCACATTCTTGGTCCAGGTCATGGTCTAAAGAACGTTTAAGGTTTTGAGACTTGGTAGGTTGAGAAGATGAAGGAGTGTCGTTGGCAACTATCATTGTCTCAGGTGACTTAAATTTGGAGCGTTTGTGTTTGGGTTTACCCATGGAAAAAAGAAGGAAGATTCGTCTGCAGACTACTCCACCCACCACCGAGCCCTACAAGGGAGAACTGGAGGTCCGCAAGCCGAGAAAATGACGCTGGACACAGTTCTGGAGCTTATACGTTGCAGATATAGTCCGTTGGCTGTGATCACACGCACTCGGCGGACACTTCGGCCTCCTGGTACCGTCATGCCAACGCCTTTGGCATGATCCCACAGCCCCCGGGCTCACCCTGCCGTGCCATACGACAAAAAAGCCGCTAAAGCCCTGTACACAACTTGGTACAAGACTTCTGACTAGAGGTGGGTTAGTCTCTAGCCTCCCGTTTACAGCGAAGCCGGGGTCGAAGAGGAGTGTTGGTACACAGGAGGCACTGAAGCGGTCTCCTGCGACCTCAGCCGCCAGACATCCCATTTCCGCCTCACGGGTCTCCGCACGCGGCAAACATGCAGGTAGGTCTAGCACCCAAACCAGCTAAAAGGAAAAAAAAAAGAAATCCAAAGAAGACAAATCCTGGAAGGGAACCTAAACGGAATCTCAGCAACCTACGAACTGAGCGGTTAATATAAATCAGTTAGTGGTGGAGGGTAACAAAACCACAAGACCGGGGTGTTAGTACATAACGTGGTAGCGATTAGGTAGAGAATACAACACGGGCAACTAGCCAGTGGAGAAAATAAATAAAAACGAAAAAGCGAGACACAAGACCAGCTCGGGAACGTGGGGACGCGACTCCCCAACAGCTGGATGAACAGCCGTCCCTGCAAACACCAAAAAAAAAAAAACAAGCGGTGGCATGACATCAGAAGTTGACCAGTCACAAGGTCAGCTCGGGCCGTGGGGGCGCCGCTCCCCAAATAACTGGTAAACCAGTTATCCCCGTGCGGGTTTGCATTTGAGGACCAATCTCTTTTCAAGGTTTACTGCTGGAGAAAAAGAATATTCCACTAAAGGTCTGATGGGGTTACCAGCTTTATGCAGTTTCACTTGCAGGAAAAGCCTGGGAGTTCTAAAGTAAGGAGGGGGTGATATATCACCAAGGAAGGATTGAAGAGTTTCTTTCTTAGCTAATCTGTCATCTGAGTTTTTGAGTGAGTTGGTGGTGTCTGACTGCAAAGGAATGCAGTTAGCAGATGTAAGAAATGAATGCACTTTTTGGTTTAGTGATTCTTTTCCAATGATGACTGGGCAACCAACTTTATCTGCTTTGCATACGGCTAGGTTATTTTCCTGAATAAATGACCTGAATTCTTTTAAACAAGAAGAAGAGTACTTGATTGGCACAGAATTTTGCTTGGATAAGATAACAGCAGCTAACACCATTCCCTACAAATCTTTCACCCTGCATCTCTACAAGCTTGCAGCATTGAAATCCTACATCCACAAGGCTCATACCATTTGCAACAACCAACTCTCTCTTCAAGAAGAAGTATCCAAAATTTCTACAATAGCCCTCTCCCATGGTTTCCCTGCTGTTACAGTCAACTCCCTCATAAAGAAATATGAAAACCATTCGAAAATCGAATGCCTCCTTCCTCATAAGAAAGAAGACATGAAATTCTGTGGTTCTGTTCCTTACCATCCTTCCTATGCTTATAAGTTACAGATTCTTTTTAGAAGTTTTGGTTACCATCTTGCCATTAAATCTACCCCAAACATCTTGAAACTTCTACAAACGGATAGGGACAAAGTTGAAAGCCTGAACCTCCCAGGTGTTTACTGCATTCCTATCTCTTCTTCTACTGGGGACAACTTATACATTGGAAGCACATACAGGAGCATTAACCATAGAATTTTAGAACATAAAAAAGATGTTTCGAAAGCCAATCCTAATACTGCCTTGTCTATTTTGACAATGGAAGACACTTCTGCAGTTCCCCACTGGAACGAAGCAAAAGGAATTGCTTCTTTTGACAATAGTTTTGCCCTCCGTTACCGTGAAAGCCTGGAAATTATTTTCAACTCAATGACTTGCAATTCCGAATCTCCTCTCTACAAAGATGATCTGGAGATCAATTCTAAGTTTTGGCAACAAAAATAGGAAAAATTCAAATGTAGAATCTGGCAACAATCTCAGTCCTCCATTGGCGTGATGAAGACCTAAGATAAGGTCGAAAGCTTCCAACTTTCGAACGTTTTGTAAAAGTTTTCATTTAACGTAACTAGCGTGATCAAGTTACCTTTATTTGTTAATATTGTTACGTGTTTTGCCCATCATCGTCATTATTCAAAGTAGTCTCCCTTTGAACCAGTGGTCCCCCTGGCCTACCCAAAGCAGTTTTTTTAACACCATACTGAAGTTTTGTAAACTCCTCTGGAAGTTTTTCCTGCTCAACTCCCACTACTTAATTTTTCTAAACTCAGCTGGGAGTTTTTCCTGCATAACGCCATTGGGAGAGGAAGCAATCTTGGTGGGCTGCTCTGCTTACAGCTCTGAAGGCTATTGAAACCAACTCATGTGGGGAAACTCAGCCTGTTCCCACATCAGTTCATTTTCTTTGAATAAAACTCACCTGAAGGCGGCTTTTATGGCATCCCTCGCTGGTGCAGCAGATTTGAGTGGTCCTCAGATTTGCTTGCTAGTGACGTAGCCAGAATTTGTTGCACATCTGTTGTTGGCTGTGAATGCCTCGCTGTGCACTTTACTGTAAGCTATATTGATAAATATGGTTGTTGCACTTTCGAATGAGAAATAAAATGGTGGAACGAGTTTTAAAAAAGTAATGGCGAATGTATTATTCGACGTTTCTTTTCCCCCTTTTTTTTCCCTTTCAATTTCTGGGTTGTTCCTGCTTTTATTCAACATAATTTTAACAGCAATGTCATCTCCAGTTCCATACTGGAGAAAATTGTCCGTGTGTTAACAAATACTCCGTTGCTGGGATTTTTGCAAAAAGTTTGTTATTTCCCTTCTCTGGTCAAAATGGACATATGAACAAATTGTGATTAAGAATAAAATTTGGTAATGAATAAACTGCAAACAAAACAAAATATAATAGATCAAGGAAGTTAGAATATCCAGATGTACTACTCTAGTCTCCTTGGTCTGAACAAGCGTGCTCTGTAAAAAACATCCCTTGATTCATTTATATACTGCCACATTCCTGGCAACCGCCAATGTTACTGCACTGACTTATCTTTCCCAACACAAAATATACTACATGTACTTGCAAGCTGTGTGAGAATTTTCTTCCCATTTTTATGGACAATGATTCAATTGCAGTGAACCTTATTAATTTAAAGACACTGATTCAATTAAAGATGCGAATCAGTGTCTCTTAACCTTAAAAGGATTCTTCGAAGTAAATTTGCAAGTTGATGATATTTCAAACGCACTTCTTAACTTACTCGTAGATTGTGCTTGGGGAATAACTGGACTGAAATCTAAAAAACATAAGAAAATAGACTAGTTTTTAAAAAGCAATTAAAGTATATAAGATGATTATGTGTAATGCAATTAATTTTCACCTAATAAAGTTTTAATAATGCAACATGATTTTTTATTAATTTCCTTGCAATTCAAGTGTTACCTTTGTTTTCATACTGTTTGTACATTTAATGCCAGAAGCTTCCAAGATGGAAATAGAGAATTTGAAGTACAGTGCACAATAAGTACACACACACATAATTTAAAAACAGAGAACTGACAGGCTTACAATAATATAGCTTTAGAAGTGATATCTAAAAAACTGGGATGAAGTTCCCCCCTCACCATTTCAGCTTACTATAAGCCAGCACTGCTTTTAACACTACTGAAAGGCAAAACTGCACGAATCCAGGCAGTAAATTAAGCTTAAACCCATATGTGAAATAAAATTTTGGAAATTGCACTGATAAATACAACACAAAAATCTGAAGAAAAAACTTTATTTTTGAAATTATAATTTACATTCAGAGTGAACATAATAATTATCAATGATGTATTTCATACTTTGTTTTTTGTTTGTTTGTTTTGTTTTGTGATTGAGGTTTAACGACCACCGAGAGCAACTCAATGGGCTATAAGCAGTCGCCCGTCCCTAATTTAGGGTCACTGATTCCAGGGAAGGGAGAGAACCTGTGCCGTAAGATAAACACAACATCCATGCCTCACCGGGATTCGAACCCGGACCCCTTTTGGACGAATGATCAGAGGCCATCGCTTAGACCACTGCGCCACCGGGGCGGCGTATTTCATACTAAAGCACAAACAAAAAGTAAACACTTGAAAATAATGATCTGCTCTCTAAATCAGGGTACCTATTCAAATAAGTATTCTGGTGAAATGGTGGTCAAAAACTGCTTGCACTTCTGAACCTGTAAAAGTAACTACTGGATATGAAACTGGATTTTTACAACTGCCTTTAAATGGAAATACAAGAGCAGAAATCATTAAGAAAAATCCTTTAGTTCACAAGATCAAAAATATAAACATAATAAATAATTTAGTAGCACGAGTATATTTAAGGATTCACATACACATCCCCAACACCACTCTAAATGCCCCAAATTTCTACAGATACCCCTCCATAAAAAATTTTCACCACAAATCCATTGGATGGCATAGCCAGTTGGAAACAGCAGTTAGCATTTAAATACATTTCTCAACTTTAAATTGAAGTATCTTCTATTGTAATTTCTTATTTGAAGTATACGTATATAGTAGTCCAATGTATTTTTTTTAGCATTGTGACAGCGCTCGCATCCGTGAGGCTGCCCATTCAGGCGGAGAGCATATTTTCAAAAAAGTTTCAAAAAGTTTTTTTTATTAATTTAGGTAATGAATGTGCAATGAGTATTTTTTTTATCTATATTTTGGCAGGGGACATTTTCAGGTTGCGTAAGGGGAGATTGGGAAGCAGATCAAAGTTTCGGAAATCTTTGATCATTGCAAGATATTTTGTGGGGGCTATGAAGTTGTCAGTCGATCTCTGCATTTTCAAAAGACTCAGGCAGTCAGTAGTCTGGCTGGTGATGCGGGAGGCGCTTATACACTTATACGCTGATAACATTTAAGGCACGGCGTGTTACATCGCCTGAAGTTGGAGACTTCAGAATTTTTCGTTATGGTTGTAGATTCATTGGGAAGAGAGAAATTAATGACGAAACCCATACCCCCCCCCCCCCCACGAATCAATAGTCTTCATGCTAATTTTGCAGTCAGTGGAATTTGAGTGGGGATTCTAATTCAGGGAAGGCCTGCATTTCCCTGTTCCAGATTGGTGATTGTGTAATTATTTTGATTTGTGATGGAAGTATCCCAGGGAAGTTGGAAAATTCAAGAAGTTTTTTTTTTCACTCTTTTACTTGGTCACTTCAGCTTGCACTTCACTTGGCATTTTGCCTTGAACTTGTACTTTTGCGCTTCCATGTAAGCACTTAAGCTTTGAATGTCAGACGGCTAGTCTGGTTCAGCTCTATCAGCTATACACTCCAGAAAATAGCCCTCGGAGTGTTCCAATGTGCCACTATTTATATCCTGTTAGTAAGGTTGGCAGGTGACGTTTTTGAGCATGCAGAAGTTTCCACATGCACAGGCTGGGAAACGGTAGCGGGGGTTCCTGCACTCCTAGTGTCGCCAGGATTATTGGACTTTCCCCATCGTAAAGATGTGGACACAATGTGATGCGATGCAGCAGAGAGGCATTTGACGGGATACGACACTGAGTGCGACTTACGATCAGGCAATGATGTTTTCCCGGACTTGGAGTGGCCAGCTGGCAGGAATCCAGAAATGACCAGATCCTGACAAGGTGATGCAAATTCCCGGACTTGGAGTGACCAGCAGGCAGGAATCCAGAAATGACCAGATCCTGACAAGGTGATTCAAATTCGCCAGTGACGCAATTATCTTCAGGGTCAAGGACTGTGTTTCTCTACTGCCCTGTGAGCCGAGTGAAAATGCCCAGCGTAAACTTTTGTGTTTTGAAAGTGGCTCCGTACCCCACGGATGAAGGATGAGAAAACAGTACGGTCTCCAGGCAATGTGAATGTAAGGTAGGATTTCCATTTGTTTGTTTCTTCTCAAAAATATCAATGGCAGGTTGTTGATCAACCTGCCACTGATATTTATAACTAAAATTAATAAACTGGTTGATCAACAACCTGCCACTGATGTTATAACTAAAATTAATGAAGTTGAAAGCGTATAGTTAACAAGCACACTATTAGTTCCTGTCGGAAAAGTCCGCTGTACTATTATTCTATTTTGTTAGAAATTGAAGTATTAAGATACATAAAATCATTAAGATATTGTGAGCTAGATTATCAACATGTGACAGCTTGAGTACTAAACATTATTATTTCAGCAAAAAGTTTTAAATTACCATGTTTGTGTTTTTTTATTAGTGTTTGCCAGATAAGACCAATAAATTGTGTAAATGTGTTATATAATCAGATATATTCTCATGAGTGCTTTAATAATTGCCAGCTGTGTACTCAAATCCTGGATTTGCGAGTGCAGCATCTTTCGGCTATGACTCAGTAATGCTTTACCAAATTGTTAAAAATCTAGACGATCTTATTTTTTTTAATATTGTGGTACACTGCTGGACTCTTCGATTCCCAAAGGTATCTGCAGTGTGAATAACAACGCCAGTCAGTGGATCCTGAAGCTGTGTCAGCCCTAACTCAGGGAATCGCAGTTTCACAATTCACTCAACAACCGATTTGGTTAACACGTCAGTCAGGTATACTACCACCGGGACTCTACCACTACAATAGCGTTTCTTAATTAAAGTCATTCATTGCAACCACAAAGTGGATGTGCAAATCTTTTGATTTTAAGTATCTGCACAGATTTTGCAGATGTGCGCTTGGGTCATTCCATGTCAAATCAGCATAATGTTTCACACTGACCTCCTTATTTATATTTTTGAAAATTGTGGTACTTAATGGTCCTACAAAGTAGTGCAAAAATACCAACTTTAAGGGACCTATGTTCATTATGTGAAATGTTAGACTTTTGTCAAGTTTTTTGTTTTTGTTTAAAAATGGCTAGGAAATATTTAATTTTGCTTTGCTTAATTGAACCTCCCAGTTAAGATATACAGAGATGGGAGTGGTCTCATTTAAAAGTTCTTTTAATGAGCTTTTATATGATATGCAACATAACAGGATTTATAGCAAAAAAAATCAAAATCCAACTCGAAAACAATTTTTTCAAAACAGGACATTAAAATTTTAAAAATCTCAAAATTAGCTGCAAATTTTCTTTAGGAACGAGAATATAAATCATGAATCCTATAGGATACAAGCCATTTTGGGTCTCATAATTCAAAATAATTTCACATTAGATATAAATTACGCAGTCCGAAGATACAAAGCAAGGCTGTTTTGTATTGCAAAGCATGTAAACATCCTTTACAAGCAAGAGTACAAGACAAAAACCTTGCAGGACACCAGCTATTTTGGCTCCTATAATAGAAACTAATTTCACATTAGATTTAAACTACCTAGTCTGAAGATACAGAGCTAGGCCGTTTTGTATTTCAAAGCATGTAAACATCCCTTACAAGCAGGAGCACAAGACAAAAACCTTGCAGGACACCAGCTATTTTGGCTCCTATAATAGAAACTAATTTCACATTAGATATAAACTACCTAGTCTGAAGATACAGAGCTAGGCCGTTTTGTATTTCAAAGCATGTAAACATCCCTTACAAGCAAGAGTACAAGACAAAAACCTTGCAGGATACCAGCTATTTTGGTTCCTATAATTAAAAATAATTTCCCGTCAGATTCAAACTACCTATTCTGAAGATACAGAGATCGGCTGTTTTGTATTTCAAAGCATGCAAACATCCTTTACGAGCAATAGCACAAGACAAAAAACCTTGCAGGACAGTAGCTATTTTGGCTCCTGTAACTGAAAATAAATTCACATTAGATTCAAACTACCTAGTCTGAAGATACACAGCTAGGCTGTTTTGTATTCAAAGCATGTAAACATCCTTTACGAGCAAGAGTGCAAGACAAAAACCTTGCAGGACAGCAGCTATTTTGCCTCCTATAATTGAAAATAATTTCACATTAGATTCAAACTACCTATTCTGAAGATACACAGCTAGGCTGTTTTGTATTCAAAGCATGTAAACATCCTTTACGAGCAAGAGTACAAGACAAAAACCTTGCAGGACAGCAGCTATTTTGCCTCCTATAATTGAAAATAATTTCACATTAGATTCAAACTACCTATTCTGAAGATACACAGCTTGGCTGTTTTGTATTCAAAGCATGTAAACATCCTTTACGAGCAAGGGTGCAAGACAAAAACCTTGCAGGACACCAGCTATTTTGGCTCCTAAATTGAAAATAATTGCACATTAGATTCAAACTACCTACTTTGAAGATACAGAGCTAGGCTGTTTTGTATTTCAAAGCATGTAAACATCCTTTACGAGTAAGATTATAAAACAAAAACCTTGCACGACACCAGCTTTTTTTTTTTCACAATTCAGATTAAGCACCAGTATAGATTACCTACCTCGTTGTTGATTTTTTTTTTCAAACATTACGAACAAAAGTATAAATCACGAACAAATGTTGAAAGGCGTTAACTCGTTTCTGCGTCAGTTCAACTGATTTCGCATTACATTTTGTGGATATATAAGTTTTCTGTTCCAAAACACAGGTAAACATCCCTAAGCATAGCAGTATAAATCACGGATCTGTTTGAACCAAGACCATGGTTTGAACAAGTTTTATCCACTACAGTTAAACTTTGAAGGCCATTAACCCTCACTTTTTTCAGTCATATCTAATTTCCATTACAAAACAGACGGGAATAAGCCACTTCCTAAAGAGGAAGAAATATGAAAGTAATTTTAGATCTTGAAAGAGTAACTGATATCTGTTGGAAGCGTCTTCTAAACTGATCTACAGCAATATAAATCACGAAATACCTACGGCAAGTTTTATTCACTACAGTAGAAACCTTGTAGGACACACTGAGCCACAATGATAGGAAACACAAACAGTATGGTATATATACTTCCTTTCTACCGTAATCAGAGGCGAACGAACCGCTTCCTTTAATTTTTTATTGAGTAAGAAATATGTTGTTTCTTGAAAAGTGTTTTAGGACTAACACATCAAATAAGTTCAAAAACAACCCCGCACGGGGATAACTGGTTTTCCAGTTATTTGGGGAGCGCCGCCCCCACGGCCCGAGCTGACCTTGTGACTGGTCAACATCTGATGTCATGCCACCGCTTGTTTTTTATTTCGGTGCTGTTGGAGTTTGCAGGGACGGCTGTTCATCCAGCTGTTGGGGAGTCGCGGCCCCACGATCCCGAGCTGGTCTTGTGTCTCGCTTTTTCGTTTTTATTTATTTTCTCCACTGGCTAGCTGCCCGTGTTGTATACTCTACCTAATCGCTACCACGCTATGTACTAACACCCCGGTCTTGTGGTTTTGTTACCCTCCACCACTAACTGTTTTATATTAACAGCTCAGTTCGTAGGTTGCTGAGATTCCGTTTAGGTTCCCTTCCAGGATTTGTCTTCTTTGGATTTCTTTTTTTTCCTTTTAGCTGGTTTGGGTGCTAGACCTACCTGTATGTTTGCCGCGTGCGGAGACCCGTGAGGCGGAAATGGGATGTCTGGCGGCTGAGGTCGCAGGAGACCAGAGAAGTGCCTCCTGTGTACCAACACTCCTCTTCGACCCCGGCTTCGCTGTAAACGGGAGGCTAGAGACTAACCCACCTCTAGTCAGAAGTCTTGTACCAAGTTGTGTACAGGGCTTTAGCGGCTTTTTTGTCGTATAGCACGGCAGGGTAAGCCCGGGGGCTGTAGGATCATGCCAAAGGCGTTGGCATGACGGTACCCGGAGGCCGAAGTGTCCGCCGAGTGCGTGTGATCACAGCCAACGGACTATATCTGCAACGTATAAGCTCCAGAACTGTGTCCAGCGTCATTTTCTTGGCTTGCAGACCTCCAGTTCTCCCTTGTAGGGCTCGGTGGTGGGTGGAGTAGTCTGCAGACGAATCTTCCTCCTTTTTCCATGGGTAAAAACAAAAACAAAAACTCCAAATTCAAGTCACCTGAGAAAATGATAGTTGACAACGACTCTCCTTCGTCTTCTCAACCTACCAAGTCTCATAACCTAAAACGATCTTTAGACCTTGACCAAGAATGTGGAACCTCTTCTTCGGCAGTTGTACCAATCGCTCCGAAGCGTCGTCTCCCCTCGTTTGCTGTGAATACGCATGCTACACACTTAGTTGTGGAATCCATCGATCCGAATGAGAGACTGTCCACCAGATCTCCATTTTTCATTTCTAAAGCTTTGGACGCTGCGGTTGGCCCCTTGAAGTCTGTGAGGAAGCTTCGCTCTGGGGACCTGCTTGTCCAAACTTGCAGTGTTTCTCAGAGCAACACTTTTCTGCACCTCACTCTTCAAGGCATTCCTGTCAAAGTGGCACCATCACCCGTTTCTTAACACCTCTCGGGGTGTTATTTCGGAGTTTGATCTCTTGCCATGCAGTGAGGACGAATTAGTGACTGAACTTGCAGATCAAGGTGTTATTGCTGCACGTCGTATGATGTTCCGGCGCGATGGTTCTTTGATTAAGTCTAAAAAATTTATCTTGACTTTTAACTCCCCGAAAGTTCCGACCGAAATCAAGGCTGGCTACTTGGTCTGTGGAGTTCGCCCGTACATTCCCAGTCCTCTGCGCTGTTTCCGGTGCCAGAGGTACGGGCATTCACAACGTTCATGTAACAGTTCCGCTCGTTGCGCAAATTGTGGCTCCAGTGAAAATGACGGGGAAGGTTGCACTTCAGCGGCCTGCTGTGTTAACTGTGGTGAGGCCCATGCAGCTTACTCCCGCAACTGTATGAAATGGAAGGACGAGATGGCGATCCAGCGCCTCAAGACCCTGGAAGGCCTCTCGTACCCTGCTGCCAAGGCCAAGTTGGGTATTCCCACCAACCGACAGCGTACTTTTGCCGCAGTAGTTCAGTCTCTGCCACAACCCGTGCAGCCCTTTGTTCCGCGCCCTGTAGCTCTCGCCGCACTTGCCAAGAGATCTACAGCTGAACAAGCGACACAGGTGGATTTCACCGAGCTCCAGCTTTTTCGACCAGCTGAGTCTGCGCCTTCTCTTTTGAAGACGACCGACTCTTCCAGTTCCCAGCAGAAAGCCTGCACGTGCGGAAGACCCGGCCCTATATCCGCAAAGGTGTGCAGTGTCCATCCAACTGTCGCGGTCCAACTGACCAACATTGCAACTGTCTCAGACTCAGCGAGGTCCCCACCCTCAAATAACATTATAGAGGAACATTGGGGGAGGAGAGTGACAGTTCGTCCCCAACCTCAACCAACATTACAGAGGAACATAGGGGGAGGAGAGTGACAGTTCGTCCCCACCCTCAACCAACATTACAGAGGAACGTAGGGGAGGAGAGTGACAGTTCGTCCCCCTCCTGGTGACTCATCCTATGTGTAGTTGTGTTCGATTTCGTGATGTGTTTTATCATTCTCATTCCTCAGTTTTTCCTTAATCGGCTAGTTTTAACCATTGTACCATGTTTTTAATACTGTTTGTTTCATTGTCTTTTTTGGCCCTTCCATCGTTCTCATGGTTCGGTTTTACTTGGTCAGCCAGATTTGGGGATTTATGCCACGTTTTTTATTACTGTCTGTTTGTCTTGTGTCTGGCGCTCTTTGGCAAAACATGGCCCTTGCGCCATTAAAATCAACCAACCAACCAACCAACCAAAAACAACCGACTTCGTTGATATTGAAAAAAATGGAAACAATGCCATTAAATTTCAGACTGTCGAAGATCTGTAGTCAATCGTAGTACGATCAAAGAATACGATTAAACATGATAAAACACTCTGTTGCGAGACTTAGTACGCCGCTTCCTATTGATTGGTTCCTCCAAGGCTCATAAGCGACCGTATTCCGTATATCGAGACAAGCCTGAACTGGATCCTACCAGGCTGTAACGTTAAGCAAAAACAGCGAGGACAGAAAAGATGGCCGCCCCGGTGGCGCAGTGGTCTAAGGCGTTGGCCTCTGATCATTCGTCCGAAGGGGTCCGGGTTCGAATCCCGGTGAGGCATGGATGTTGTGTTTGTCTTACGGCACTGGATCTCTCCCTTCCCTGGAACCGGTGACCCTAAATTAGGGACGGGCGACTGCTTATAGCCCATTGAGTTGCTCACGGTGGTCGTTAAACCTCCAACCAAAAAAAAAAAAAAAAAAAAAAAAAACCAGAAAAGATGAGATGGGACTCAGCGCCATCTATTGACGTTCGCATTAACTAACTGATTCCGTAACATTATTTACATTTGAGTTTTATTCATATTCACTTTTACAGGAATTCTAAATTCGTAGTACTTGGGTAAGAGAATTTTTCTGTAGGAACTGGTGTAATTTATGTGTAAATATCATTCCTCCTTTATTCTTCTACGATCTAGGGCTGATATTTTGGTTAATGTGTAGATTAGCGTCTTAAATCATTTCGTCGGAGATATGTTAGTTCCTGGAAAAAGTGCGACGTACAGATTATCAGAGTATGGAAATTAATGGCAAATGGTGCAGAAATTTCGTATTTTAAAGTTTTTTATCGTAACATTTACCTGTCGGTTTGATGCTGTGAAGAGACGCTGTCGTCGGCCTAACGTATCGAACGTACAGGTAAATGTTACGATAAAAATCTTTAAAAGACATTTGAAACAGAAAATTTCTGCACCATTTGCCATTAATTTTCATAATCTAAAATCTGTACGTCGCACTTTTTCCAGGTACTAATATTTTTCCAAAGAAATAATTTAAAACGCAAATCTACACATTTACCTACTATTTTACTTAATATGAGTTTATATAGGTGAGGTTTTTTTTTAAATTGAATTAGGTACGTAATTATCAGAATGAAAATGCTTACCACAAACAACAGTTGAAGGTAATTTGTCATTTGGAGCAAAATCCTAACGAGATATTTCTTTCAGCAACAGTTGCTTTAGGTTCTGATTTGAGGGAAATTCATGGAATGAAAATCCCACGTTTTTCTTCTTAGAAGATGTACACATCGGCACACAGCAGTAAACCATTTTGAAAATGGGTTGGCCGCCCCGGTGGCGCAGTGGTCTATGGCGCTGGCCTCTGATCATTCGTCCGTAAGGGGTCCGGGTTCGAATCCCGGTCAGGCATGGATGTAGTGTTTGTCTTACGGCACTGGCTCTCTCCCTTCCCTGGAACCAGTGACCCTAAATTAGGGACGGGCGACTACTTATAGCCCATTGAGTTGCTCACGGTGGTCGTTAAACCTCCAATAAAGAAAGAAAGAAAGAAAAGAAGAAAATGGGTTGAATTTTGTTGTGAAAACAACAGTTTGGTTTTAAAAGTAGAAGGTTGTTTTAAAAGAAACAAGGCCTCCCCGGTGGCGCAGTGGTCTAAGCGATGGCCTCTGATCATTTGTCCGGAAGGGGTCCGGGTTCGAATCCTGGTGAGGCATGGATGTTGTGTTTGTCTTACGGCACTGGCTCTTTCCCTTCCCTGGAACCAGTGACCCTAAATTAGGGACGGGCGACTGCTTATAGCCCATTGAGTTGCTCACGGTGGTCGTTAAACCTCCAATCAAAGAAAAAAAGAAACAAGAAAAAACGACGAACATACACAATCCCGCAATTCAAACAACGCAGAAACTGAGGTGTTTATACCCTTGGGACGCAGTGCCATCTAACGGCTGAAATGGTCCCTAACGCCCACTGGCCAATCACCAAAAGTCTATTGTCTTCAACGGTAATGTTACAGACTGATAGGATCCAGTTCAGCCAGCCTTGATCGAGATCCCTGCAAGGCTCAGAAATTATACCTAACCGTGTTGACGTAGGAGGATAACTCGCAAAGAAAAAGAAAACTGATTGAGCAAAATCTGTCTTAGCATAGAAAGAAATGTACGTAATGTTGTATGCAGAATTTTGAGATCAATTTAAAATATGATTTTTTCATTGTGCGCTAATGCAGCTTGTCATTTTACAGAAATTGCCATCCCATTATGTTTAAATTGTTGAATATAATGATGGAACACGTGCTCTTTTGTCTTTGTTATTTTTAATGGCTGAGATCATATAAAGTGTTCTTCATATATATGCAGGCAACACAATGGCATTCAGTATTTAATTCATGACTGTGTGCCGTAAGTGTTACCGAAAATATTTTTTAGAGTTGCTGTGAAGCCAAAAAATAAAATTGGATAGTTTCCCAATATGAAGTCCATGACAAAATATTCTTCAGGAGAGGAAGCCACTTAAGACTTGATTATAAAAAAGGTGAAAAACAAATTTCACGTATTGTCCCAGACACTCCTAAGTAAAAGGGAAGATCTCCAAGAGCATGAAGTCTGCTGCCACAAGTTCACAGCAGACTGGTTTGCACAATATATTCAGTCTGACAGGACTAAAAATTCCATCCAATATAGTGCCTGCTCCAGGAAATTCATGATGGAAGACAAACCTTCAAGCAATATGCTCCTTGGATACTGGGAAAACACCTGATACCCATGATGTATGTTCCAAGCAAGTGACACAGAAAAGTGGGATTTCTGACCATACACTCTTTCATACAGGTGAAAAACTTTATCAGTGTGATGTGTGTTCAAAAAAATTCATGCAGAAAAGTTATCTTTCCAAGCATATGCTTCTTCATACAATTTCAAAAACTCACAAGTGTGATGTCTGTTCAAAGCAATTTGTAAAGAAAGATTGCCTTTTGAAGCATTTGCTGTGTCATACAGGTGAAAAACCTCATCAGTGTGATGTGTGTTCCAAGCAATTCACACAGAAAGGTGCACTTTCGCTGCATATGCTCCTTCATACAGGTGAAAAACCTCATCAGTGTGATGTGTGTTCTAAGCAATTCACACGGAAAGGCGGCCTTTCTAAACATATGCTACTTCATACAGGAGAAAAACCTCATCATTGTGATGTGTGTTCCAAGCAATTCACACAGAAAGGTGACCTTTCCAAACATATGCTCATTCATTCAGGTGAAAAGCCTCATCAGTGTGATGTGTGTTCCAAGCAATTCACACAGAAAAGTACCGTTTCCCTGCATATGCGTCTCCATACAGGTGAGAAACCTCATTGGTGTGTTGTGTGTTCCAAGCAATTCACACGGAAAGATGCTCTTTCACGGCATATGTTCCTTCATACAGGTCAAAAACCTCATCAGTGTGATGTTTGTCCCAAGCAATTCACAAAGAAAAGCTACCTTTTGAAGCATACAGTCCTTCATACGGTTTAAAAACCTTATTATGGTGAGCAATTCACATTTAAAGATACATTTTTCATGCATATTCTCTTTCATATAGTTGAAAAACCTCATCAGTGATTTGTGTTCTAAACAATTCACACAGAATGGTATCCTGTCAAATCATGTGCAGCTTCACACGAGGAAACCTCATCAGTGAGATGTATCCTTCAAGAAGTTCCCATGAAAAGGTAGCCTTTCGAAGCATATGCCCCATCAATATACATAAAAACTAGAATTTTATTTTAATAGCCAGTGGCTACTGAGGATAGAAAAGTTAGTAGCCAATTTTTTTACTTTGGTAGCCACCCACAAAAAATGCAACAAATTCTTACGTGTACAGGATTTTTTCTATGCAGACATCTTAAGAGCATGTACTATTATTTTTAAAAGACAATGACTAATTTTTCAGAAAACATAGTTATTTAATTTTTCAATTTTTATTTTTCTCTGAAAATATTTGCCATCTACACCGACTGAGGCCTATCGAACATCTCCACCACTCGTTCACTGCATTGTTAAAATTCTGACTGAACAAATAATTTCCATTCCGTTTTACATGAAGGGCCTGCAGAATATCCTTTTGCATCAACAGACTTTTTTCACCTAATGCTTCCTTCATCCCACTCCACACACGCTTTACTTCTGAATTGCTTGCTAGTATGCAAAGAAGTATGTCTAGCAATTGCTTCATTACTGTCATGTGTTGAAGTGATTCACTTTGTTGGGCCTCCCCGGTGGCGCAGTGGTCTAAGCAATGGCCTCTGATCATTTGTCCGAACGGGGTCCGGGTTCGAATCCCGGTGAGGCATGGACGTTGTGTTTGTATTACGGCACTGGCTCTCTCCCTTCCCTGGAACCAGTGACCCTAAATTAGGGACGGGCGACCGCTTATAGCCCATTGAGTTGCTCACGGTGGTCGTTAAACCTCCAATAAAAAAAAAAAAAAAAAGGATTCACTTTGTAGCATGTTTCGTAGTCGTAGGAAATTGATAGAATGCTTAAAATAAAAACTGATTATTTCCTTTAATTCTGCCCACTGCTCCAGAGCACTCACTTTTCTCCAACAAAAAAAGATTACATATTTATTTGATATGTGCATTTCCATAGACTCCAGTTCACTTTTTCCTGTTGGCATGAATTCTGCTTCTAGAACTTGAAATGCTTTTAATACAGGCGATTAAGAGGAGTCTAATACTCTTTTCTGGAAGATTTTGCAGAATTCATAAAAAAAGTTGACCGTATCTTGCCATGGGGTACATTTGTTTCCTACACTTGTAGTTTCCGTTTCACAAGCAATTTGAGAACTTGACCACGGAAAAGCCACTGTTGTTCAACCTGCTGTTCCTCACATTCTTCAAGGAAATTAATCAAGTTTGGACCATTTTCTGTCTGTTGTTTCATTTAGTTTGGTGGTAGTGTTCTTCATCTTACTCATCACAACATTCAAAAGTATGTCCCGCAATTCCAAAACCTGAGATGTCTTTCCCATTATTTCAATAAAATCAGCAACTGAAAACATCGTTGAGTGTGAAGTAAGTTGCTTTAAAAGACCGCTTGCTGTTGATTTTATGTCCGAAGAATATCGATTTGTATTGTGGGATGATATAACTTGCTCCAAAATGACTTGTAATAGCCTCGTAGTTACGAATTAGGGGTTCCAGTGATGCTTGCAGGGAGTTGGTCCACCGTTTATTGCAAAAGGGCTTGAATGATAACAGGTTAATTTTGAGAGCTGCTGCTTTTTTGAGTTCATGTATCAATTTTGGGCTTGTACGATAAAATGAACTTAATACAGCAGATGCTGCTGTAATAGCACTAATTCAATTGCTTGCTTTACACACAGATCAAATACATGGTTATAGCATGTTATGCAAGTTGGAGTACCCATTTTTTTTTTTATCAGTCCTCCAGGGCGCGCAAAACCGCCAGTCCGCGGCGCTCAAGAATTCCTTATGGACGATTAATTTCCTGAAGACGAAGTCCGTGTGGACGGCCCATTTTTATGCAAGCTTGCAGTATGATTGTGATTAGAACATTTTTTTTTCTTTTTGCCAATTTAAAATTTGTGCATGCCAAGTGCCACAGTTTTTACGAAATTACGCATTCTCTTAAGCGATAAGCCGTTCTTTGTTTTGGCGAAACAGTTCCGCGGTGATACCCTCCCTTCCAAAATTTTAGCGTACTAAGCCACTGTCCTGCTTTCTCATTCCCTCTCATAAAGTTTTCCCATGTGAATTTTACGCCTGAAGGGGGAGAGGGGTATAAGGATAGCGACTTTGCAGTTGTTGTTTTTTCTTCTTCCTTTCTCTCTCATCTATCTCCGCCCTCCCAGTCATCCCTTGTTTAGTTTCATTTGTTAATACAGGAGTGACCCATTATTAACCAATGCAGCTAAACAACGGTTGCTTCTTCCCTTCAAGTGTGATGCCCGCCATAATATTGGCTTCCCGTGCATTACTGTTTTCCGCATGTTTCCTGGCGTCCTTGACAACGGTCGTACCTAATGGCACACGTGCACTATTCTATCTCTCATCGTTTGCCATTTTGCAGTTGAAAATTCTGGATTCCGTGTAACAAGCTTTTTGCTATCAAAGCAGAAATGTATTTATTTTCTGTATGTACATAAAAAAAAAAAAAATCAGTAAAGTGACTATATTTAATATGCGCGCATTTCTCGATGTATCGAGATTAAAAAACATGTTTTATATACGTTATTCTTTTTCAGTTAAATCCATTCTATAGTGGTTTATTTGTTGGAACTTTTTACATGTTATAGTTCCTTTGTGGCCGCCCCGGTGGCGCAGTGGTCTAAGGCGTTGGCCTCTGATCATTCGTCCGTAAGGGGTCCGGGTTCGAATCCCGGTGAGGCATGGATGTTGTGTTTGTCTTACGGCACTGGCTCTCTCCCTTCCCTGGAACCAGTGACCCTAAATTAGGGACGGGCAACTGCTTATAGCCCATTGAGTTGCTCACGGTGGTCGTTAAACCTCCAATCAAAAAAAAAAAAAAAAAAAAAGTTCCTTTGTGTGAAATGCACTTTCTCAGTTGGAAATTATTAGTATTTACTGCGAACACATACCTCGGTAATCAAATGTAATTCAAGGAAAAACTTTTCACGTACCCCTGGGTTGTAAGTGGTTGATGTTCAAATCTTTGTATGGCTGTTCTCATCAGGCTCTTGAGTTTAGACTTTTACGAATTTAATCGGCACATTTTCTTCACGGGTCCCGAAATTGGATAGACAAATTCATCGAATAAATTAATTTGTCTATCCAATTTCGGGACCCGTGAAGAAAATGTGCCGATTAAATTCGTAAAAGTCTAAACTCAAGAGCTTAATGAGAACAGCCATACAAAGATTCGAACATCGACTACTTACAACCGAGAGGTACGTGAAAAGTTTTTCCTTGAATTACATTTGATTACCGAGGTATTTGTTCGCAGTAAATACTAATAATTTCCAACTGAGAAATTGCATTTCACACAAAGGAACTATAACATGTAAAAAGTTCCAACAGTTAAACCACTGTTGAATGGATTTAACTGAAAAAGAATGACGATATTTAAATTCTACGTAGTTATGGTATTTATACCAGTCTGACGGGTTACTTTCAAAGGACAGGTACATTTTTAGACAAACCGTACTGGAGGACGGGTAAATTTTCCGAGATGCCCTGCAGTCCTCCTTTCTGCCCAACATTAACATTTGTTCCATCAACTGTGCTACACATAATCTTATCTTCCCAGTTTACAATTCCTGAAGAATTCAGGACTTCAGAGATGGATTTCAATAATCCATCAGCATCCACACTAATATCTATCTTCCCTAAACCTAGACATTTAACTTTAATGACAGATTCTCCTTCAGTGATATTCCCACATACCTCACACACACAGCTTCATATTCGGTGACTGCACGACTTGTGGATCCTTCGGCCATTATCGCAAAAGCGCTGGCAATGTTAACTTCTTCTGCAACATTCTTTTGAATATCTGCATCAATGAAGTGATGGAACATTTTAAACGACATGTCATTCCGGTAAATCTTGCCAATATCAATCCCATGAGTTCTTGCAACTGGCACTCCAATGCAAATGTATATGCGGCCCTGTCCTCAATAACCATTGCATATGCCGTTCGGAATATTTTCACATTTTTTCTTGAATTTTTGGATTAAGTTTGATCATCTCTGTATATACATGTGATTGTGAAGTCAACTCAACACGATTTTGAGACTTCGTATAGCTTCATGTGCTTTCCTAGAAAAATGCACATTCACGGTATGGCGTGTTCTGTCTGGCAGATGGAATTGTGGATCACTTTTCACAAAACTTGAAGAAACTCCAAGTGATGCTGCAAATTCGATACAGCATTTACACCACATCCCCCATTCACAGTTCTCGTCCAACATCAAATTTTTTTCCGGTTTTTTGTAGCTTCAAGTTCACCTTGGACAACTTTCCAATATTCTCTCAACCTCTTCTTTGCAGCCTTTTTTTCCCATCGTTTTTTTATCCCCATTGCTAGGAATGGCAGTCAATTCAGAAATGTCCCCACTTTCTGATTTCTTTACAGTTTCAACTTCTCTTTCCTTTGTGGTTCCACTTGTAGATGCACCCATGGCCGTGAATTCCCCAATGCATGGCAAGGTTCTGTCTGAATTCGTGCTTGCAGATAAATTATCTCGAATATCCCTAAAAGAAAATTATCCAAAAAAGTTAAGGACAAGTATATAATGTGTAAATTAATTGGTGTGGCATATCAAATAAAGCTATTCTGCTACTGAATATAAATACATATCAGAAAAAAACACGAAAACGATGCCGATTTACCGAAATTCCGTGTATTTCTCTTATTAGCTTTGAATTATCGCCACTTGGCCAAATTAGAAAAAGATTCCGAAACAGAATGAATGTAATCATTGTTTTGAAAGGTAATAGTGGGGGGGGGACCTCAAAAAAGAAAATAATAACTAATTTTCTAAAAATTTACATGGCTAACCTCTGAACCTTGCGACTACTCCGTGATTTTCGTAATCTTTTTTTTTTTTTTTTCTTTTCACATTTCCATGACCTGATAGGAGAGCCACCCCTTTTTGATATTATTAAAATGAAGTAATAATAATTTGTGCTGGTCCTCTTTGTTCTTCACTGCATCTCACAGTTTTAAGTACTTTCTGCTATTGGGAAGACTGGAAGCTAGTCATGAAAATTTATGAGATGTTGAAGCTCATAGTTTTTGAATTAATATCTGTGGTATAACAATATTTTCTTTGATATAGTATATATAACTGCTAATAATATTATTTTTGGATAATACAAAAGTAACTTTAAATACCACCATCTAATTTGGTAATCTAAAGAACATTAACTAATATTTATGCTTTGTGAAGAAATTTCCAATATGCCGCTGTGGAAATTTTTAATCATTAAAAGTTGTGTTTTCCAATGATGTAGTTGATGACTTGACAGCGAAACACATGCTTTTCCAATCATATTGATGTATAAGCTAATTTTCTTTATAGAAATTACGGATAGTTAAAATGGAAAGTAAAAATTTCGGACGAAAAACGTTTATGCTTTTTGGAAAATAGCGACTGACAGAGGAGGGGGGCAGGGATGTCAGTGCCCGTAATGTGAATAAAGAAACGCGCCGCCGAAAACTGAGTTGTGATTCCGCCACCCCTATTCTACTATTCTGTAATACAAATAAAACAGTTGATATCTTGAAAATAATTATATATGCAGAAATGTTACTTACTTGCATTCTGGAATCACGAAATACTTCGTTGTTTTTGGGACATTTCCCAAAGCTGAAATTTTACTTGACTTCCTCTTTCCGCCACGTGCACTTTTGCTCAAATTCATCGTCTCTCTTTTCTCACGTCCTTTGATGTCACGTTGTAACAAGATTTCTTATGGTATGCCATGTTTCTTCCACATCCCTGAAAGTAAAGCTACCAGAAGCGAAGCGACTACAAGGTAAGCGGTGCAACTCCTATAGGAAATAGTGCACACCGTTTGAAGTGTCATCTATGACTAAGGCGTTGGCTCCATGCCTAAGGCACACTTGGGACTTCCAGTGTGGGGCCGCCAATCAGCACGACGACTCGAGAACGAAATGGAACACTATGACCATCGGATTGCGTAGCGTATGCTCCGAAACCAGAAACATTCCAAAGACGAAAAAATTATTTTCGCAACCGCTTTACGTAATACGCTCGCGCAGTAGCCGCTGCAATGTCTTCAAATAGCGCTTGAAGCCACCCTGGAAGCAATAGTTTGATCCGATCAACGAACGTTGGGTAGCTACTGTGGCGATGATGTTGGGAAAATGTGGTCACCAAACTCAAATTTTAATCGCCAGCTGGCGACCGCTAATTTTGAGCTATACTCATCAAACATGAAAATTGTTACCAATGTGGGCAGGACTTGATATCGACCGGTAGTTAGTTGCAAATTGCTAGCAAGCAAATGCATTTTGCTAGCTATAAAAAAGGGGTTCTATCAAAAGTTGCTAGTGGAAAAATTTTGAATGTTTCAGTGTGAACTGCAAAGCGCCACTGCATTGTGCGTGTGGAATATTTACGACTCATACAAAAAGAGCAACAGCTTTCTGGAAATAAATGTTTTTTGAAAAGTACAAACATTATAAAAACATTTTGGCACTAGTACAAATATCCAGTATATTTCCCTTATCTACTTCTGCATGTGAGGTTGGGTTCAGTTTCATGAAGAGAATCCAGGGTGATTGGTGGGGCAGTTTAAACTTCACAAACATTGAATGCTCTCATGAGTATTGAGGTTGAAGGTCCATCCGAAGACAAGTTTGACCCCAGGCCTGCTGTTTTAATGTTTCTTGAAAAGTACAAACATTATAAAAACATTTTGGCACTAGTACAAATATCCAGTATATTTCCCTTATCTACTTCTGCATGTGAGGTTGGGTTCAGTTTCATGAAGAGAATCCAGGGTGATTGGAGGGGCAGTTTAAACTTCACAAACATTGAATGCTCTCATGAGTATTGAGGTTGAAGGTCCGTCCAAAGACAAGTTTAAACCCAGGCCTGCTGTTTTGAAGTGGTATGATAAAATGACCCAAAACCCAGATCATAAACCACATGGAAAATAACTTAAGATTTTGAATAGTGTTCTTGAATTTTGTGATTAAAGATAAATAAAAAAACATGTTTTTTAAATATTTAAATTAAGAATCAATATGTTAGGTCATGTAAAAATGAGTTATATCTAAATATTTCATGATGTATTTTAAAGATCTTTTTTCAGCATTACAATGTGACAGTTACAGGGGTCAAATCAAAATTTGTCAGGATTGACTAATGGAGGGGGACATGTTAAAGTTTCTTTTGTATAATGTTAAAAAAATTTCACTAGTACATAATGCAATTTTCTAGTAAAAATAAGGCCACTGCTAAAAAAAGTGTTGCTACTGCTAAAAAAAAAAATGAAATCAAGGCCTGAATGTGGATATACTGCAGGAAATTCTAAAAAGCAATTTTTGAAGGCAGATGCTCCTTTACATTAATAAAAAACCTCTTCAATGATGCGTATGATTCAAGGCATTTACACTTGTAGAACACCTGTTGAAGCATATTCTCAGTTATAGAAGTGAATAACACAACTGGATAGGTTTTTAGGAGTAAGGTGGTCTTTTCTCTATTTTTACATTATTTTTAATGTAATATAACATTTGCATTTAGATATTTTTGGAATTTTTTTTTTTTTCAGCATATGCACTGAGAAATTTATCAAGCATTGAGGCATATATGACCGTCATACACATGCACTTTACTTTGTTTTACCAATTGAAGTTTAGATTTTGAAGCTGTGAGATATCTGAATTATTTTGAGTTGATATGTGGATGAAGATGTAGTTTAGTGTACTAAATTATTCAGCTAAAAATTTCAAGGAGGAATTATGTACATAGTTCAAAGTATATAATATGACTGAGAATATTAAGAAAACATTTCAGCTTCATGATGTATTTTAAAGATCTTTTGCAGTGAAACTTACCAGTAATCATGAGGATAAAAACAAATGCAACGGCATCCAATGTTCAGTCAATTATGTGCTGTGGCGATTGTTTAATGGGTCATCAGCGATTGTTTAACAGTTACCACAGTTTTGATTTTTATTTATTTATTTTTTGCTTTTACAATCCTCTTAGGAACTGGGCTCTAATGACATTTCTAAAGACAATAATGAAAAATTCAGAATTCTTTTGGTCATCGAAGCACGACCCAAAAATCATCATTTGGGTAGAAGCCTTGGATGCTGTCCCAACACTGCTGTGGCAGGCTTGCTGCAGCATTCATGTACATCCCAAAGCTTGCAGGTAAATTTTACGGTAAAAAATCTTTTAAATGTGTTGTAAAGCTATAATTTTTACCCCATTTTCAATCAAACTATGTACATTAAATTATGTAAATAATATTTTCTCAACGTTTTTAGCCAAATAATTTAGGACAATTAACTACTTTTACCGATATGTGGATGCAATAACAAAATTTAGTTTATCTTTTAGAAGATGGATACATTCCTTTTTACAAATTCTAAGCAACTGATTGCATCCATTTTGCTTTTCTACTTTGTTTTGCTACTCAACATTTCTCTCAGTTGTAATAATGTTTCGCATGTTTTTGTATATGTTATCGTTAAAGTATGAAATCTGTTATTTCATAGAATACTTAGTTATTTCATGAAATAACTGATGAAGTCGGTTAAAGCTTAAAACTCACTTGTATTCTATGGTTTAACTAGTTATTTCATAGAATAAAGATCTACACCACGTTAAAGTGTAAAATAACCGAGTAAATAAATCCCAAATTCAAAAGGCTGTAAAGTGAGAACCACTGCTCAGAAATAGCACACCATTTTCAACCCACTATAAAGTGTTATATAATAATAATATTAACTTTTATGTTTCGTTTAAGAATATGGAAAGTATTACTTTCATTTACACGCAATATTTCTGTAATTAATGATAATTTGCTGAACTTAATATATCGAGATTACTGTAGCCGAATAATTTTTTGCGCCAGACTCAGAACATCAATGAGAAACACATTTACCTTCCACCCCTACTAAATTTATGAACTCTTCCAGACCGTAGGGGGAGACTTGTTTGGTAGACCATCTAGTGTGTTGGGCAACTGTTGTCGTGTTGGCGCCAGTTCATTCAAGTTAGTTGATTGCTTCCATGTGCCTGCTGCTGTGCATCTAATGCTGCTTTGATGTGTCAGGTATTGAGTTAAAGTTATTTTCTCAAGTTTCATAATTATGTTAATTTAATTAAGTTTCTTATGTTAAAGTACAATTTTTTTAAAACCTCAAGTTGACTTGAATGATGATTCTTTAAGTGATGGCAAAAAAAAAAAAAAAAAAAAGAGTGCAGTGAAAGAAAGGTTTGAATCTTTACTAAGTTAGCGTGATGCGAAAGAGAACAGTTCTTTGCTCACCTTGTTTATTTTACATTTTAACTGTCTATCATTAGTTAATTTATAAAATACCTAGTTATTTCATAGAATAACTAGTTATAGTGTGGAATTATTAATTTATTACACTCTTTAACTAACTTGATCAGTTATTTCATGAAATAACTAGGTATTCTATGAAATAACTGAATTATACACTTTAACGGTAACATATAAATATAATATCGTCAAAGCCATGATAAGTATGCTCTACAGGGAAGCCCAAATGTAGTTTGTTTACATTTGAAGACTAGTCAGGAGGTATAATAAAACTGAACTACACCATCACCAACATATTAACATAGCTGTGCCAAATCCTATGGAGAAGTGGAAGTGCAGCTACCATATAAGTGGGAGCAGTCAGAAAATTATTACATGGCATCTGTAGATCAAAACCTGAGAGCTTTTCATTTCCTGAAAAATGCATCATTGTGACTTTCTGGACATAATATAGAGACTCGTACAGTAAATAAGTAAGGTGATGAATCAAAAAAGTAAAATATGTGATATTTTTTTACTTTTTGGCAGTTGTGTTACACATTCAGTCATTATGAGTAATAAGTGATGATTATCATAGTTAAATGTAAAGAAACTGGCTATCTGCAGTCCTACGGAGTATGCTCATCATATTTTTTTAATGGTATTTGTTAGTCAAGTCATGACATTGTGTTTGTGCTGCTCCTCACTGTCAAATATTTCCTCGTTTATTAGTTATTGAGTACCTGTTTCCTTGGTTTGTTGAGCCTCCAGTATCAGGATTACCACTGTGCAAAGGTAAATTAGTTCATTAATATTTGCCTTAGCTAAATTGAGGTAAAAACTTAAATTTTGGTGCACATTTCACCAGCTTTCAACGTGGGTGAACCAACATTTATATGTAGTGTGGAGTTTCTACACTTGTCCTAAACAAAAGACTTTTACGTTGAATATTATATTGGCATGAACCTGTTGAGTACTTTTGTTGACTATTTCGCAGTTCACTGTTTTTAATTATATGGTAATTGAACTGAACTACAACCTGGGTTGTAATATACTAGATGGTGCTTAATGGGTTCTGTGCTGCCATCTACTGACCACTCCACTAATTACTAACTAAAAACTATTAGTTTGCTCAGTGAGTATGTTCTGAAATAAGATTCAGATATTTTGTTATTTATCTTACATGGCTAACAAAAAAGGAACCACAAGTGACAATAAATCAGTGGTAGCAATGCTGTCTTGCAGTGTTGCGTCATTCAAATATGGATCTTTTTATGCAATCACTGAATGAAATAAACTTGAAGATTCAGCATTCCCATTCTGGAATTCACATAATTCTCACGGCCCTTGAAAGTCCTTAAAAAGTACTTAAATTTTTTTCAGCAATTTTCAAGGCTTTAAAAGTCCTTTAAAAAGATGGTGATCCTTGAAAAGTCCTTAATTTTTATGTCCTTCCATTTTTTAAAATTACGATCACCTGTAAATGCAAGTTTCCCTGCTTTGTTTTTAAAGTATACTCGATTGTGCGATGTATGTTTGCATGACCCAACAAATGGGAGTGAATGATGGAGCAGCACCAACAGTCCTGGCCGAGGGATTCATTCTGCACGTGCTGTTGGAACTTGGACTTAGCAGCCGCTGGCGACTGTTTCTGTGAATGACACATGAACTTCAACTACGCTACACTGGTGGTTTCGGTTCTGATTTTGACTTGCATGAAAACGAACAAAGTGCGAAATAAGGAAGAATAGACAAGATTAGGCACTAGATGCGAAGTGAGCAAAATGTTCGTGATTTGTAGTGCTTCTGTGCTAGAGTATCTTCAAGGATATTTGTGTATTAGTCTATAAGAAATAAATGTTGACCTCTAGTAATCGGAGTAACTTCGCAAAGGTAAGATTCAGGCCTTGATTTCATACCTATCAGGTTTTACAATTTACCTGTAAAATTTACGGAAATGCGACTTGTTTTACGAGCAAAATGTTAATTTTACGGATTTGGTGATTCTCCGAGATTTTTTTTTTTTCTGTTGAGTTTGCACCCACCATTAGAACTTTTTTTTATTTAACTTAGTCCATTTAAAATAAAGTGCCGAGTTAAGTAACGAATCAACTTTTCAATTACGTGGGAACATTTGTCTGCAGTTTTCCCACATGTTTTAGGTTTATCTTTTTTAGTTGTTTCGAACGCTAAAGAGCTTGCGCCACATGTAAACTGAAGTGCCCCAGCTGGGCTTGTTTATTTATCTCTCACTGTGTTTCCCCGCGCACTTAATGCATTCTTCGTCCCCCAAGTCGCAACTTCTCAAGTAGGCAGGCATTGGAACATCTGTTCTCTTTATTACTTCCAGTTTGAAATGCTATCTCAGAATTAAAAAAATAAAATAAATTCAAACTGATTTTAAATCTGTGGAATTCTTAAGCCCAGATCGATACCTAACATGATGAAATTAAACAAAAGCTGCCACTTTTGCGAAATGAAATATGCATTTGGGGCATGGTTTTGTAACTTCTTCTCTAGCAATAAATTGACCTAACAAAAAAATACTACTGTGACGAAGTTAAAAAACTAAGTCTCATGGTTATTCAACAAAGAGCTTTTCCAGCAATGATTTATTTTGCTGGTCCGTTAGAAAGTTTTGTACACTTTCCAACCGTGCTTTGTCCTGACATTTTTATGCAAGTATGATAACTTGCATAAAAATATCTTGGCTTGATTCGACGAAATTAACATGTTGGGGTACATACTAATTCATAGAATCCATATTGAAAATGGTCAAAGTTCAGGAAATAGGAGCGGAATTCATTCTTTCGCTTTTGCATGATGACTTGCATAAAAATAAAGTAAGATTGCGATGAATTTTTGGTACGATGTTCATCACCCATAGTGGATTTATCCTATTGAAGACGGTTATCACTATCAGCACTCACTGGGACAGTGCGTGAAAGGAAGATTTGTTCTTCAGAATTTTCGCACAATAACTTCCGTGGAAGTTGACAGATTTGGATGGAATTTTTAATTATAAAACAAAAGTTTTTTATTAAAAATTCGGGGTTCGATTTATGGATCAAATAGATATCCGAAACACATGCGTCAAGTAGTGGTTCGTCTTTAAATGGCGTGGCGCGATCTTGCGATCGGGAAGCGATTGTGTAGAAAGCCAGCCGGAGAGAGGCTTTCCCAAAATGCCATACGTGACACTGCTGGCTGGAGTGCTCATAAGTTTGTGTTACAGCTTCTGTGTTTTGCATTCGGTATTTCATGATGTGGAGTATTATCGGTCAGGCACCTAAGGCAGGGCCTGATTTCTGCATGTGCACAGGGCCTCAGAATTTTTAGGAGGATGGGGTCTCCAAATTATCCCCAAAACTCAAATATATTTTTAAGTCCCATCATGCCAAATTAATGAGAGAAAAAAAAAAGACTGCTTTGTTAATTATCTAGGACAACATTGCAACAAATCAACAAAGTGAGCACTTCCCTGCAATCTTTTATGGGCAATTTGCCATTAGTTCTTCCATTATATGAGCCAATTATTACCTTCATTCTGAATTTTATGAGAAAAAGCTTCGAACTGTTCGAAAAAGAATCCAACCTGTTGCTAGGGAGAGAAATGGATTATGAATCCCCAAGAAGAAAGAAAATACCAAAGAGCCGACTTCTAGATGATTTATCAACTCCAGATGATGTTTTTAATAATAGAGATCACATTATTAAAAACAACATTCATCACTCAAACGTTTTACGATATATATTTTGTTTCACAGCTGCAAACCAGAAAGAAGAAGTATGAGGAATTGGACTCTAGATTTGGATTTGTCTACAAGAATGTGAATGAAAGCAGCTGGACTGTTGCAAAAGCAGTATTCAAATGAACTTGAAGACTTGGCTGAAGAGTTCCTTCAGTTTCAAATGCTGACAAAAAAATCATTGAGAGCACAGATTCCCTCATTTGCCTTGGAAAGTTGAATTTAGTTCATATTTTTCTCAATGTTGACACATGCGTCAGGATTTTTTTAACACTTCAAGCGAATTCTGATTTCCGTTTCTGAAAAGAACTAAGCTTAGACTTAGAGCAAGTTTAAAAGAAGAGTCAATTGATGCTTTTGGTATACTGTCCATTGAAAGTCATGTAGAAGCAGGTTTAAGTTTTGACGATGTAACTGATAATTTTGCAGCGGCAAAAGTTAGAATTTTTTTTTTTTTTTAATGTCCTACTGCCAATTCAACAATTAAAAATTATCAGGTATTCTTTAAATATTTTTTTCATACATTTCTAATGGTTTGTTTAAAAACTGGGTGTGATTTATAATCCCTCTCCTATAATAACGTGGTTCATTTTTTCTTGAGATCTTTTATCATAGGTGAAGCCTATATTCGGAGCAATACGATATGTTATACATGAAAAGCATTTCAGCAAAACAAGTAGAATTTGCTAAAAAAATATTTTTATTATTATTAGTTTTGTGAATCAATATTCATAATTATGTAGGGTTTATTATTACATAAATAAAAATACGAAAAAGTTCTATTTACGCTACTTTATTAAAAGGCTGTTGTGATAATTTACATGGACTGCAATAATTTATCCCATAATGTGTGTAGTCAGCTGTAACACTTTGTGAGGGATTACTTCTTACAGCTTAAACTACTATCGGTTCATCATTTCCATTAAATTTATGGTAAACTATAGGTTTAAATTATATCTCTGGCAGGATAGTTATTTGTTTCGTAAATGATACTATAAAACAAAAATAGAATTCCAGAGTAATGTAGTTGTAAGCTCTGCTGGTGCGGAGAAGTACAAGTGGTGTGAATGCTTGTCGATTACAAGTCACATTGGCTATACAGTTGACAAGCATGTGGGATGTGTTTTAATCCTTTACTACTAGAAAAACTGCTTGCAAACAAAAAATATTTGTAGGCAAATATTCTTTTCAACTGTTGACTGAAAATTTTAATCGAGGGGACCCCAGACATAGGATGTGCATAGGGCCTCGACTGACCTAAGTCGTGCCCTACGAGAAGGTCCGGGTTCGAATCTCAGTGCGGTATGGATGTTTTGTTTGTCTGACGGCACTGGCTCTCTCCATTCCCTGGAACCAGTGACCCTAAATTAGGGACAGGCAACTGCTTATAGCCCATTGAGTTGCTCACGGTGGTCGTTAAACCTCCAATTAATCAGTGGATGTTGTGTTTGTGTTATGGCACTGGCTCTCTCTCTCTTCCCTTGAACCAGCGACCCTAAATTAGGAACGGGGGACTGCTTATAGTCCATTGAGTTGCTGACGGTGGTCGTTAAACCTCCAATCAATCAATGGATGTTGTGTTTGTCTTACGGCATTGGCTCTCTCTTCCCTGGAACCAGTGAACCTAAATTAGGGACGGGCGACTGCTTATAGCCAATTGAGTTGCTCACGGTGGTTTTTAAACCTCCAATCAATGGATAGTTGTTGTTTTTTTGTCTTATGGCACTGGCTCTCTCCCTTCCCTGGAACCAGTGACCATAAGTTAGGGACAGGCGACTGCTTATAGCCCATTGAGTTGCTCACGGTGGTCGTTAAACCTTCAATCAATCAATGGATGTTGTGTTTGTCTTACGGCTCTGGCTCTATCCCTTCCCTGAAGGTTCCAGGAAAGGCAGAGAGCCAGTAACGCAAGACAAACACATCCATGCCTCATCGGGATTCAAACCAAGACCCATCTCGGACGAATGGTCAGAAGCCAGCGCTTAGACCACTGCACCCCAAGGCAGCATCCATACCTTACAATCTAAAATCATCAACAGAAAGTAATGTGCTGCCCCCGTGGCGCAGTGGTCTAAGCGATGGCCTCTGATCATTTGTCCGAAAGAGGTCCGGGTTCGAATCCTGGTGAGGCATGGATGTTGTGTTTGTCTTACGTCACTGGCTTTCTCCCTTCCCTGGAGCCAGTGATCCTAAATTAGGGACGGGCGACTGCTTATAGCCCATTAAGTTGCTCACGGTGGTCGTTAAACTTCCATAAAAAAAAAAAAAAAAAGTAATGTTATGTGTATACATTTGTGAATTTCACACTCTTCTGATGACCCCCACACCCCCATTGGTCAAAATTAATTTTCCTGTAATTCATAAATTGAATTTGTTGCGCTACAGGGAAAATGTATTTCAACCCTTCCAGGGAGGGGGCCAACTTAGTATGTAAGCAGGAACAGAATCAAAAGTAACCATGGCATGTTATATGCCTGCTTCCACTTGTGATAAGAGGGTTAAAATACATTTTTTAGATAAACAACAAAATTCATTAAAAACTGATGTGAAATATTTTGTAACACTGACAAAGAAATTGTTAGATTTAATTGAGAAAGCACTGGTTCCTCCCCACTACTAGTAAAGCAGCTTTTTGCCTTCTATTGCAACTTTTTTTTGTTCATTCATTTTCTGATATTTATCCTTATTCCAGATCAAACCCATAACACTTATATATAGCTCCCTGCATGATCTAACTTCATCCTTTCAAACTCGAATCCTTGCTTTGTTTATATAAAAGATTGAAACAATGTGTTTATTTTGTTTATATGCCATGCAATCAGAACTGCTATCATGTGTCAGGAAAAATTGCAGGAGTATTAATTTCTTTGTTACTTACTCAGTTTTTTGTAACTTTCCTAAAGTGTGTGTGTGTGTGTGTGTGTGTGTGTGTGTGTGTGTGTGTGTGTGTGTGGAGGACAAGGTGGGCCTTTTTTTTTTTTGCGCCAATAATTAAAAAATATTTTCTGCTGACAAAATATGCTATTGGCTACATATTATGCAAGCAAGACTGCATAAGTAAAACTTTGGCAACTGTACATTAGAGAAATGAACAATACTATTTATTCATGTGCTGATGGCTGTTGAAAGTGCTTCATTTCTCAAGGATTGCAACTTAATTTTTTGAAGGTGTCATTTTTTTCCTCATAAATATAGTGTTAAAATTTGCATGCATCTACGTACATTTGCTTCATTCCTGCTTGTATAATTAATACAAACACAAGATGTTAAGTTGATGTTAGGTTGGCCACCAAAAATCATAATTGTATTTTGAACTTAAATGTGCACTGTTGTAATATGCAAACTCTAGTCAGCGAAAAATTTTGTTAATTGGGTAGATGGACCTTTTTAGGAGGGCATTTGATGCAACACTAGCTGTAGACATAATTTTCCATGTTCTACCCATTGCCTTCTTTTGATAAAGGTCTCCCCCCCTTTCTGTACCTATAGGATTTACTGTAAAAGAAAAAAATAAATCATGTTATAATCAAATTTATTTTAAAGTAGTTTCTCCTGCAGGCCTCATATTGTATTGTGTTGAGGGGGAGAGAGATTTGCTTGCTTGGCATCTTTAGCTATAGCCAATGCAGATATCACTTTAGGATGATAGTGGCCTTAGAGTGCCTCATTTACCCAACTTGTCTGCTTGTGACTGGATGTGACTTTGGCTTTATGATGTAAAATGTGAGCAGTGCTCCAGATTTGGGTGGCAAAATTACTCTGCAGGCCTGTGTGGTCCCATTACTTGGGATACAGTTCAGGGTACTTTGGTCTGTGTCTTCTATTAGTAAAAGCTTTGGAAACATACATTCAGTTATAGTCAAGTTATCAGATCTGTGTTACGGCAATGGCTGAATCCTAAAAATTTCAACTGGTTCTTATAAATCTTAAATATTTATCTAGCACTGTAATATGGGCTCATGTAGTTCACAGTCAGCAAGTTCCTGGATCATACTCTGCAGCTCTGATGGAGTAGTTGCAAAAATGACTATGTCATCAGCAAATCGAAGGTGGGTTAGATAATCTCCATTAATCTTTATCTCTTTGTTTTCCCAGTTCAGTAATTGAAAGACATTTTCCAATGTGGCATTAAAGAGCTTTGGAGATATGGTGTCACCTTGTCTCACTCCTTTTCCAATTTTTATGTGTGTTGTATTTTCAAACAGCCGAATCTTTGCACTTGCATTTTCATAGATGTTATTAATAATATTAATGTACGTATCTTCAATACCGCAGGATTTCAGGGCCATTGTAACTGCTGATGGTTTCACCGAATCAAAGGCTTTTTCATAATCGATAAAAGCCATGCACAATGGAAGTTCATATTCCCTCTCTCTTTCAATTAGTTCTCTCAGTACGTGGATATGATCTATTGTGCTGTAGCCACTCCTGAATCCAGCTTGTTCTCTCGGTTGAGCCATGTCCAGTGTCACCTTTAAGCGGTGTGAAAGAACTTTAGTGAAGATTTTATAAACCACTGATAGGAGGGGCTGATAGGTCTGTAGTTCCTGAGATCCTCAATGTCACCTTTTTTATGTAGCAAGATCATTGTAGCGTTTTTCCAATCCTCAGGAATCTTCCCAGGCATCGAGTGAAAATTCGGGCGAGTACTGTTTCGATTTCTCCACTTGCTTCTTGTATGATGTCTACAGTAATTCCATCTTCTCCTGGAGCTTTTCCACGCTTCATGTTCTTGATTGCATGTGCAACTTCTGCTGGGAGGACTGGAAGAACTCTGGTACCTTTCATGATGTCTGGAGTACAGTGGCGGCCCGTCAGATGAGGCAAGTGAGGCGCCGCCTCACCTGAAATTCCGCAGAATGAGAAGTGAAAAAAACAAACTTCGGTCAGTAACAAAGATATAAGAACTTTGCAGGATAAATGAAACACTGAAATTCACATTGTGATCCATGAATTAGGTTAAAGAAAGGCTTTCAAGAAGAGGAATGAATAATTATTTTTGCAAAGCAGCTGCATGTTTTAAGCGCTTAGAGGCGACCGGCTGAATCGTCTCGATGAGAAGCCTGTTTTGAGAACTGGGGATCAGAGAAGAGCCCTACAGAGTGAACCCCCCACCCCCACGGTCCGAGGTCTACCTAAGGAGGTGCCAGACTTCCAGTAAGAGAAAGGAAATTTCTGAGGCGACACTCCATTTCGCTTAAACTGGAATCGCATCTCTGCTGTTATTGGATAACCCAAGGATTGTGTATCCAATGGGCGCGGGAAAATGAGCAGATAACCTTGGTAAAAAGTGGTTTTACAGGCGATGACGCCGTTCGCCTCTAGACGCTTTGGAGTACGATGATTACTACGTAGCTTTAACTATTCGTCAGAGTGTATTTGAGTCTAACTTTTTGTAGTGTGTTTTCAATCCTCTCTTCTGCGGGTGTTGGCTAGTTCATAGTAATGTTGAGTTTTTCTTCTTTTTATTTTGTTATTGTTACTAAACAGCATATTTTGATTTTGGTTGGAAAATATGAATGGCCCAACAAACGATGTGATTTGTGTTCTGGAAGAAATTCCTTTTAAACACTGGAAAGATTATGATAAAAGGGATGTTCTCATATCTGGAAGACCGACACCTATAATAAATTCAATATCTAAAGATAAGAAGTGCGGCAAATCGTTTTTTAGGTCTTTCAATAAATCATGGTACGAGATTTCCCCCTGGCTTTCTGGTAGCTATTACAAGCAAACTCTCTTTTGCTGGCCATGTTTACTTTTGAGCAATAAGAAAAATGTGTGGAATACAACGGGTTATTTTGATCTGAAAAACTTTTCTCGTAGTGCAAAATTGCACGAAAGCTCTAAAGAGCATATAACTAATCACGTAGGTCTGAAACGAATGGGAAAAAAATATAAACACTATTTCTGATATGCTCAAAGAAAATGCTGCTCTTCATAAAGCTAAGTTTAATGAAAAGGTCAGACTAAATAGGCTTTTTTATGGAACATATAATCGATTTAGTTGTCGTTCTAAGCAAGCAAGAACTGCCTTTTCGAGGACATGATGAATCTATTTCCTCATTAAATAAAGGTAATTTCAAGGAGATGTTCCATTTGTTACTTCGTAGGAGCACCGCAGAATTAAAAGCACATTTTGAAGAAATACGAAACTTATTTTCTGGACAATCTAAAACGATACAGAATGATTTAATGGAGTGTATTCATGAATATATAAACGAATGTGTTAAAAGCAAAATTAATGAGTCAAATTTGTTTTCAGTGCAAGTTGATGATACACCTGATATTACTCAAAAAACACAGTGTTCAATAATTGTCAGATACATATTGGACTCAAATTGTGAAGTAGTTGAGCGCTTCCTTGGTTTTTATGATATCAGCACTGACAGGACTGCTGTGGCACTCTATGATCTGCTAGCATCGGTTTTGGAGGAGTTTGATTTTAAATCAAAGTTAGTAGGCCAGTGTTATGATGGTGCAAGCGTTATGGCTGGAGAGTTGAGCGGTCTGCAGAAAAGAGTCAAGCTAGAAGCCCCGCAAGCTTTGTTTACCCACTGTTTCGCCCACCGCCTTAACCTTGTCCTACAACAGGGGTGCAAAAGTATTGTAAAATGTCGCATATATTTCGCAACTGTATCCAGCATGCCCTCATTTTTTCATAAATCTGCCAAGAGAACCCACGTAGCAGATTCAGTTGTTGGGAAACGGATTCCTCAAATAGCGGAAACACGTTGGGCATCACTTTCACAAATTTTGCGTTTAATTGTAAGCGAATGGGGCAAACTAAAGAATGTGTTTGAAAACACAATGAATGACCCGGAATAAACGGCAGAATCAATCAACGGAGCCATAGGATATTTGAAAAATTTCACTGATTTTGAAATTGCTTTTTTATCATTGATTTTTGATGACATTTTTGGAATTACGGATGTACTGTTTGATGTTTTACAAAAAAAGACTTTAGATATCAGTTATTGCCAAAGACAAATTAAACAATGTTGCGAACGAATAAATAAGAAAAGGAATGTAACCACTTACTTGAAACATTTCAGTGAAGCAATTAGTTTGAGTGGAGGTCCTAAATGTCGCCAAAAGAAACATTTGACTGAAGAAGAAGTGGAAAACTATTACAAAATTTTGTTTTACGAAATCGTTGACAGCATAATAGTCCAAATAAATACCAGATTTGAAGATATGGAAAAGCTCGAGTTTCTGCAGCTAGTTGACAGCTCAAAATACCATAGTTATTCAGAGTCATTTCCATCCAGTGCCCTTAACACTCTCAAAAAAATTTATCCAAACATTTTTACAGACACACAACGACTAAAAAACGAATTAAATTTTTTATATAATGATCACAACTTCAGGGAACTTAGTGTTCAGAAAACCTTGAAAATAATGAAAGAAAACGAGCTGAAAGATGTGTTACCAGAAGCCTACAAATTATTTTCTCTTGTATTGACCCTGGCATCAACAAGTTCTTCTGCTGAAAGGAGTTTTTCTTGTTTGAAGAGAATTAAGACTTACCTCCGTAATACAACGGCACAAGATCGTTTGTCTTCACTCGCTAAAATTTCAATCGAGAAAGAATTGCTGAACCATCTAATGTCCACTCAACCATTTTATGATCTGATCATAGACAAATTTGCAGCCAAAAAGGATCGCAGAATTGAACTTATTTATAAAACATAAACTGAGAGCATTATGTTCGAGACCAAAAGCAAATTAATATCGTATTCCTCTGTTTTTAATTCCAGGTTTAAATTACCTAATACTTTTTTTATATAGAAATGTGCTTCCTTAACTTGACTTCTCCTGTACATAGTTATCACGAGCCTGGACTTCAGTTTGTGACCCGTGCTAAATGCACCTTCACTAATATGCCAATCGAACTGTGACTTTTATTCAAGCTCAAGAAACATTTCGAAAACAATTTCTATTCAAATGATTTACTTTGAATTTTTTAAGAAGTGGATCTCCGACTGGCGTTGGGATGTGAGTGACGCATTGACTAGCTAAAGAAACCGCACAAATTGCGTATTTTCGCTCAAGTGTATTACATAAAAGAATACAGGTGAAATATTTCTTTCTTTGTTGTAAAATTATCGAATAATTGTTTTCATAAAAATATTGTTGCAAAAGTAGCGTATATTACACACACACACACATATATATATAGTGGTATATGCACATTTTCCCTCTAATATTTTTGGATTTTTTCGTGAAGAAAGACTCCCCACGCCGTGTTTCATATATTTCTATAATTTTATTCCATTACTGTTGAATAATATTTGTATATAAGGGCTAAATGGCATGGGATGGAGCCCTAAGGGATGGGGGTTTACAGCTGTTTATAACAAGGCGCCTACCCGAGACCAATGGCTTAACGAGACTTCCGAATCTCAGCGGATTTTAATGATTCAGCCGACTCGAACCCAGGACTTCAAAGATATCCGATGGGTGATACTGCCTTTGATATGAAACTTTTTGAGGGGGGGGTTCTGCACTTCTGCTGTATAACTGTGTATGTAACAATTTGGGGGGGGGCGCTTCGACAAATATTTTTCTATTGGTACGTGTAACAATTTGGGGGGGGGGGGGCGCTTCGACAAATATTTTTCTATTGGTACGTACGCACATCTTGAACATTAATACAAAACGAAGCTAATTTAATAAAATGAAGAAAATGCAATAAATTATAGTTGTTTTAATAAAAATTTAATAAAGCAACTTCTTTGGCCGCTTTGCTTTACTTTCTCTTCTATTATCAAGAAATTACATTGATATTATGTATCAATGTAATTTATTTGTATTACATTGTAAGTTATGTAAAAATCAATGAATTTAAATAGGGAAATTATCTATAAAACGTACTTAGAAAAAGCTAACTGTCTCGCCTACTTAGGGGGTGCAAACCACGACCCCCACCGGCTACGCCACTGATATATATATATATGTTCGTATAACGTTATACAAATTTATATATTTTTCAATAACATATGTTTTACTGTTTTACATTTACATCAAGACCGTTCGCCTCACCAGCATTTTACACCACGAGCCGCCACTGCTGGAGTACATGTATCATCCCTTTCATATAATTTGGAGTAGAAATCTTTCAGTCTTGTCAAAATTTCGCCTCTATTTCTTGTTACAGAACCATCTTCTTTTCTCAGTGCCATAATCTGTTTTCTTCCTTTACTGAGATGTCCCTTTGCTATCTTTAGGCTTTGGTTATTTTCAATTGTTTTCCTTACTAGTTCACAGTTGAATTTCCTTACGTCTTCAGTGATACTTTTTCGTACTGTCTTGCATAGCTCTATATATTCCACTTTGGAAGTCAGATCTTCTTTAGTTGTCCTCATCTCTCTTCTTTTTTGCATCGACATTTTGGTTTTTCCTGATAATTTGTTCACATGCAACTTGTTCTTAGACCCAGCTAATTTTGTTGCTGTTTCCATAAGAGTTTTGGTTACTTTTCTGTTAACTTCAGAAATATCCACTTCTTCCAATGTTAGACCTTCTAAAGCAGAGAATCTGTTCAGTTCCAACCCCTCCAAAAAATATATATATAATAAATAGTACATAAATAAAACAAAAAATTACTTTATAAATAAATTATTTAACACAGGAAAATTAGACAAAAAAGGCTAATACCATGAGAAGCGCCGAAGGCAGCTAAACCTCATGTAGTAGCTTATATAGAATGAAAATATTATAGAACAAAAATACAAAATTTCAAAACAAGCAAAATACTGGAACAGGTTGCCGTCATCAGGAGAGCATCAACCTGTGGGAGACCAGTGAGTGTAGATATTGGATGACCAGTGAGTGTAGTGAATGATATCAAACTCAAAATAGTTTCTTTTATCAAATAAATTCACCACACCTCTTCCCTCCTCGTCCCCCTGAACCTCTAAATCGAGGTAACAAACACAAGTAGACGATCTGTTTGGTTTTTCTATGGTAAGGTCGTAAGGATACAAGTCCGTGGCACAACGCCAAAAGTCCGGAATGTTAATGACAATAATGTCATCAACATATCTTAGAGAAATTCCAGGTAAAGGATGATTGGCAACATATCTATCCTAAAAAAAATGTAGATAGAGATTAGCCAAACTGCTAGAAAAGCGACTGCCCATCGGGATACCACGAGTTTGGAGGTAAAGCCCATCGCCCACGGTAACAAAATTGTTATTAATACAGAAATCCTGTAGGAAATGCCAATACTGTTCTGTAGTCCCGGGCTCGAACTTCGTATGGCCTAACGCATCGCTACCGCGACGATGTCAAGCTTTGCTCAGTTGAAAGGAAGATTTGCTACAGCGTGTAATACACGCGCTGATTACTACAAGAGCAACCGCGTACGTTCTTGATAAGAGAGCGAAGCATCATGTCCTCATACGCTACAGAATATAGTTTGTTCATGCTTTGTCATTGTTTTTAAAGTACATGTTCAGAAATATTTCGTTCTTTAGCACATGATTCCCTGATCCCAAATAGAAAGTATAGAAAGTACTAATATACCTTTCTATGTTGTACAGAAAACTAGGGAAGTGTAACTTTCGGTTCTGCTTTAAACGCCTTCCATTCGTAGCTGATCTGTCTGCTGTGCCACTGTACTTTTGGTTCTTCTATTAATACTTTGTCCGCAGGTCAGTTTCTATCTCACTGATACGTATCCTTTGCAAATCAAAGAGTTTTATTTTTTCGTTTTTGCCAACAACGTACAGGATAAAACAAAATAAAGTGTGCATAATCTGGACCTATTTTCTGTAGCGCATCAATACAAGATTTATCGTTTTACTGGCAACAGCGTAACCGCTTTCTCTTGTACTCTTCCTGCCGTGATTTCGGTACAACAACCCAGGAGGTTAAGAAAAAGGAGGAGGTGGCAACAGCCCCTCTCCCCGTACTTTTGGCGTGACGCCACTTTTTATCAGCTGACTACGCCAATGCGCCCAACCTAAGAATCTCCTGTATATCTATGGGGAAATCGCGATTTTGAACGGGATTTTTGGACCCTTATTCAACCCATTCAGTCATGAAAAAAAATTGAGGCTGAAATATTAATTCCCATAATTAAAAATTTTCAGAAAAAATAGGAAAATATGTGCTGGTATATGTTTAAAAAATTGAACAAAATAATGTTTTTTTTGGGCCGGAAGTGCATACTGCGTATGGTTACTTGCATACTTCGCATGTGCAAGTAATTAATCAAACCCTAATGTTGAAAAATATGAAATCTGAAATATTCCTCGGTTTCGTCCTTGATTTGCACGGTTTGCATGCGCTAAGCGAAACTGCTTCATGCACAGGAAGTGACGTCACGTTTCCGAATTCCCGCAGACTCCTACCACCTCAGAGAGAGGATGGAAACAGCTGATCTGTATGGGCTTCATTCAAAACGGGTCCTTTCACCTCACCTTTTTCTAACCTCCTTGACATCAACGAACCTTCCTTTTAACGGGGCAACGCATGACATCATGAAGTAGCGATGCGTTAGGCCTACCGCGGCGTTTCTTAACACCATCTCACCTACAGGTAATTACGATACAAATCTTTAAAACACATTTAAAATATGAAATTTCTGCACCAATTGCCATTATTTTCCTTACTCTAAAATTTGTGCGTCGCACTTTTTCCAGGTACTAACATTTTTCCGACGAAATAATTTAGAGCTCTAATCTACACATTTATTGGCATTTCGTTTCACTTGACGATTTCTAGGATCCGTTTTCAATACTCTGTCAACAAGAACAAATTTGTAAATTTTGAACATTCTGTACTGTTTTAGAATTAGTAATTGTTGATCATCACTCTGTTCTCAATGTTTTAATTGAACTCGTACTGTTGACAGAAAATTGCAAATCCTGTTCCTTAATGGAGTTTAAATTTATATCGATAACAGCAATCACTTGTTTTCAAGAGCAAGTACAAATATGGAATTTTAAATTATTACTATGCAATAAAATCACGTCTTGTTTATTATTCATTCGAACACGTTACTAGGTTAGTAATATTTCACTGGAAGGATTTCAAGTGCAAGGCACAAGCGTTTATATTAACTTGTGAAAAACATAGATGGAACCTTGGGAACGACACTGCGGGACGCAACAATATGAATAGTTCTTATTCACGGAATTCTCCACTATACTATTCTCTAATCCCAGAATAAATGTCTCCAAATTAAAGACAGGTGACTGCTTAGAGTTGCTCATGGTGGTCGTTGAACTCGGAAAGAAGAAAAAAAGACAAATTTATTTTCACAAGAAGCATGTCGGAAAATTAGTAAAACAAAAACTACTTTTAAGAACCTTTCTCATTAGAAATCTAACTAGTTAATGAGGAAGTGTTAATTTGAGGAAAATTTGATTAGCTTTTTTTTTATTGGATTGGAGGTTTAACGACCACCGCTAGCAACTCAATGGGCTATAAGCAGTCGCCCGTCCCTAATTTAGGGTCACTGGTTCCATGGAAGGGAGAGATCCAGTGCCGTAAGACAAATACAACATCCATACCTCACCGGGATTCGAACGCGGACGCAGTTTGGACGAATGATCAGAGGCCATCGCTTAGACACCGGGGCCGCACGAAATAATTTAGGACGCTGATCTACACATTTACCGAAAAGCCTTACCAATGTGATGTATGTTCCAAGGAATTTCCTCGAAAAGTGTCTTGAAGCAAAGAATATCTAACTGACAAGAAGTTAAGGCTCGGCGACACTTACTTAGCGCCGCCATATATTAAAGATTAAAATGCAGTGCACAGAAGCCAACATGCAGGCTGATGCCGGAGCAGACTGCGCATGAGTATTTCTATTTACTTTTTTTTTTATTTGAGGTTTAACGACCTCCGCGAGAAACTCATGGGCTATAAGCAGTCGCCCGTCCCTAATTTAGGGTCACGGGTTCAAGGGAAGGGAGAGAGACAGTGCCGTATAACAAACACAACATCCATGCCTCACCGGGATTCGAACCTGGACCCCTTTCGGACGGATGATCAGAAGACATCGCTTAGACCACTGCGCCACGGCTGGAGCAAAGCTTGACATCGTCGCTGTAGCGATGCGTTAAGCATACCGCAGCATCTCTTCACACACATTGCCGCCCCGGTGGCGCAGTGGTCTAAGGCGTTGGCCTCTGATCATTCGTCCGTAAGGGGTCCGGGTTCGAATCCCGGTCAGGCATGGATGTTGTGTTTGTCTTACGGCACTAGCTCTCTCCCTTCCCTGGAACCAGTGACCCTAAATTAGGGACGGGCGACTGCTTATAGCCCATTTGAGTTGCTCACGGTGGTCGTTAAACCTCCAATCAAAAAAAAAAAAAAAAAAATCTCTTCACACTATCGCACTTATAGGTAAATATTACGATAAAAATCTTTAAAACACATTTAAAATATGAAATTTCTGCACCATTTACCATTAATTTCAATACTCTAAAATCTGTACGTCGCACTTTTTCCAGGTACTAACATTTTCCGACGAATTATATTTTTCAAAATTTATTGAAGGTTTAACGACCACCGTGAGCAACTCAATGGGCTATAAGCAGTCGCCCGGCCCTCATTTAGGGTCACTGGTTCCAGGGAAGGGAGAGAGCCAGTGCCGTAAGACAAACACAACATCCATGCCTCAGGGGATTCGAACCCGGACGCCATTCGGACAAATGAACAGAGACCATCGCTTAGACCGGTGCGGCACGATATAATTTAGGACGCTGATCTACACATTTACCGAAAAGCCTTACCAATGTGATGTATGTTCCAAGGAATTTCCTCGGAAAGTGTCCTGAAGCAAAGAATATCTAGAAGTTAAGGCTCGGTGAGCCGTAACTAGCGCCACAATATATTAAAATGCAGTGCACAGAAGCCAACATACAAACTGATGCCGGAGCAGATGCGCATGCCTATTTCTATTGACTTCAATTCCTTGGGTAAAGAACAGTCAGCCGAGCTACAGTGCTTAGAAGAATTAGTGTGACGTGCTCCATAAGAGGTCCCTCACGGTTTTGTGACCAATCGTCATGAAATGACACAGGGCGCTGGCATCGGAAGTTACGTTAGGATGCTTCATCGGCTTCATGGCTTTTCATGCTATTCAATGGTGGGAAGTTTGTTTGCCAAGGATTTGCTGCCTTACGAAACTTCAAATTTTCGCAAAACAAAGGTTAGTGGAGGGAATTCTTTTTGACAGTATTTTTGCTAATTCGTTGTAGCTCGATCATAACAGTAATGCACTAGGTAATTCAACAGTTGATCACTGAAACGCAATAGGCTTATTCCGGTGTTAGTTTTATTCAACTGTGAACTGTGGATTGCTTATAACGAAATTTATTTCCGAAATTAGTAACTTTTTATTCGTGAAGATGTAGAAGTTGATCAAGTATTGGCTGTCAGGCGTTAAACCTACTGTGTGGTTAAACTTAAGTGCAGTACTGAAATCGACTGCAACAGTTATAAGATCATAAGGAAATAATGTCAGCTGTGAAAGGACTGGTAAATTCTGCATTAGCAAATAATAAAAAACATAGAAAACGGAAAAGGCAAAGCAGCTGTTTTGTGCCAGGATGTAATACTGGCTATAAATCCTGCAAAAATAAAATATCACTCTTTGCTGTCCCCGAAATACCTGATATGTTGAGCAAATGGGATAAGGCAATCCCAGAGCTGATAAGAAACTTGATGAAAGTTGTGTTGTATGTGCCTTGCACTTTGAATCTAAATTCATGGAGATGCATTATCGTTCCACTATTCAAGGTAAGGAAGTTCTAACATGCCGAGACAAACCATTACTCAAGCCTGACGCCATACCTACTATTTTCCCAAATTTACCGAAATATTTAAGTAAACCTTTACCAAACAAACGTTCTACAAGGATTACATCTTCTGTACCAGAAAAAAAGAGAAAATTGGAGGACAATCCTCGTTTAATAGATACCAACACAAAAATGAATGAAGACCTTATTTCATTTGAAGAAATATGCAACGTTACTTTGCCAACAAAATTTTGGGTAACTGTTACATATGAAGAATCTCCAAATGTTGTGTGCTTTATGAAATGGAAAACATACTCGAAAGAACATACCAGTCCTGATACAAAAATTGTTGTTGAAAAATGTTCAGAATCTGAAATTTCATGTATTGTGTACCATAAAGGTATAGAAATTGTTAAAGAGAAAGTAAATTCATGTAAAAGTTTGGAAACCATACTGGAAAAGGCCAATTCCTATCACAGCTGTCGTGGTGTTGGAACTCTTGAAGAATTTCCAGAAATACCTAAGCACAAAACAGGTGAGCAACTCCTTACTCGAAATCGGAAGTTTTGGCATAACATGAAATGTGTTGGTCATGTTAGTGAAAATGGAGCAATATGTTCAGCATGTCAGTACCAGCGCAAGCTTTTATTAAATCACAGATCTGTGTTAAAAAGACGAAGAAATGGTAGACCTGTTCTGACATGTGGAATAAAGTTAAAAATGGCACATCAAACTTCAAAGCGATTAAAACAACATACAGTCTTTTTGAGAAATAAAATTAAAAACTTAAAAGTTAGAAACAAAAAAATATACATCTAATAACTTGACTAACAAGTTGAAATTTTTATCTCATAAGCAACAATTAGCCATAGGTGAATGCATTAAAGCTTCAGAGCGGAAGAGTGTAAAAGGTATGAGGTATGACAGCAGTTGGTTGTTAGAATTCATTATAATGAGAATGAAAAGTCCCCGGCTCTATGAGCACATGAGGTTAAACAAATTACTTATTTTGCCTAGTCGAACCTGTTTGAAAAAATATGTAAAATCATATCAAGCTGGTTATGGATTTAATAAGAAAATGTTTGAAACTTTGAAAAGGTAGAACTGCTGAATTAAATTCTTTCGAAAGGCATGGTTGCATAGTTTTTGATGAGATGAAACTTTCTGAGCACCTGCAACTAAAGTCAAGTGGGACTATTCAGGGATATGTTGATTATGTATTGTTTACACCGGCGGAGAAAATACATGAGTTATGTGACCATGGTTTGGTATTTCTATTTCAGCCGTTTACTGGGGATTGGACCCAAATTTTAGCAGTATTTGCCACAAAAAGTAATATGAAAGGGGATATGCTCAGTAAATTTTTAACTGAAGCAATAATATTATCCGAAAAAGCTGGATTATTTGTGGATGGCATAGTAGGTGATGGAGCATCATGGAACAGATCCATGTGGCGTAAATTTGGCATTGGCGTGACTAGCGCAGGAGACATTAAATGCAAGGTGCCTCATCCTGTTGATGGACACAGATATCTGCACTTCTTTTCAGATTTTCCCCATTTAATCAAATGTGTACGTAATGCATTTTTAAGAAATGGATTCAGTCTTTTAGAAGGTCGAGTACATTCAGAATTTATAAAAGCTGCATGGAAGTTGGATCGAAACGCTCTTAGTTTAAGAGCAATGCCAAAAATAACTCAAGCTCATCTTACTCCAAACAATTTTGAAAAAATGAAAGTTAACTTGGCATTTCAGATATTCAGTTTAGAAGTTCTTAAAGGCCTGATTTATAAAGACCAAATAAGTTTTCAATACGCTGATCCAGAGCCAACTATTATGTTCATAACAAAAATGAATGCACTCATTGACATTATGACATCAAGAACTCCTTATAATTCTTTATACCTGAATAGCTCAAAATATGAGCTTCTTAAAGAGTTCTTGCAGTTCTTAGATATTTGGGAGATGCATGCCGAAGGTAATGGTTTCATCTCTGAAAGTACTGCTACATGTTTAAAGATATCGATTAGCAGCGCTTTATCCCTTGTTGAATACTTGACGCATAGTGCTCATTATTCTTACCTTTTAACATCTAGACTAAGTCAGGATAAAATTGAAAACCTTTTCAGCATTATTCGCCAATGCAAAGGATGTAATGATCACCCCAATAGCACTGAATTTCTGACAATTGTAGAAATGCTAAGTTTTTATAACCTTGCTAAACCTCCAAGAGGTGGTAATGCTCCACCTTGTGTAGTAAATTCACTAATCAGTGTCCCACCAAAGGAACCAGAAGAATCAGCTCTTTCGGTTATTGATTCATTTTTTGAAACTGGAAGTCCTAATGAAAATTCTTCTGACCTTACGCGCAAAGAAAGCAGTTTGGAGCATAATATTCTGGTCCAGCAAAAGAGTGATGTTCGTCTCATATATTATATTTCAGGATTTGTGGCTCGTGTTTTAAATAGAAAAATTGTGTGTGAAACTTGTAAAAGCCTTCTTCAACAGGATAAGGTGTCTATCAATAATGTTAATGCAGAATACACAAAACATTTTGATCAGGGAGGGCAGATATATTCGTCAAACAAACTTTTTGCCTTGATCTATGAAATTGAAGAAAAATTTACTAAGTGCTTCAGTTTTCTTGAATTGCACCGAGATAGCATTTTGGACATCATATACAGGCTTTACGTGGTTCCACCTTGAAAACAGTTGGTTGCAAAAATCATGAAATAGAGACCACTAGTAAAGTTATTCAGTATTACATTATGACAAGACTTAATTTCTATTTAAAACAACAAAATAAGAATCGTTCATCCAAAAGGGAACGGCAAAAACACTTAAAAATGCGAGGTGCAATTGATCCTGCAATTAACAGTTTACTAAATTCAGTTTCATATGCAAATTGTCAAAAAAACTTTTGAGTCAGTCCATTAAATTTATACTGGAAATAGTAACAGAGAGAAGGCATTCAAATACAGTAATAATATAATTGTGATACTTCGGTTGTAATTGTGATTATACATATGGATTCCAAATACTGCATGATTAGTTTTATATCCCACCTACTTTTATATCTGTGCTGATATACACAGTCATAGGTATTCTGCATATAATACTAAACTTGCAACATGTTTCTAATTTCTGAAAGAAACCGAACAAAATTATTGTGTTAACATGTACTGCATATCGGATACTCCTGAAGAAATGAAGCCTGTGCTGATACACATAACTAGGCATTCTTCGAACCAAGTTTGAAACAAACTGTTCAAGTGTAATTTTTTTATTTATTCATAACAAACTAATAGATTTAGATCTTGCATAATCTTACAGCTTTGTTTATTTAATTGCAACAGATTATGGTAAGCTTAACTATCCTAAAGATTCAGTAGTGTTAACTACCATTGCCTGCTATTGTATTTTCTTGTGGTTGTTAAAGGAAGAACATGAGCACAAATTTATTTCTCTCACATCAAAAGGAGATTATCAGTTAACTCTGCATCAGCCACAAGACTGTGTGAAAGTGCAATCAAAAGCAGGACCACAATTCATTATTACTTATTGCAGGGCTGGGAGTGAAATATGTGATCGAAAAGCAGAACATCTATTCAATGTTACATATTGAAAGGGGGAAATGTGCTGGTTGAATGGAAACAATCTTAGCTATGTACATTTTTTCTGGTCTTGTAGAAAATAGATCTGTGAAGGCAGTACAAGAAGAGGTAAGCATGAAACAAATTCATAATAATATTTTTTATCACAAATGTTTAAAACCAGCATTCTGTGTCCCACTATTACATGGAAGTTGGCCATGTATTCTAATAAAACATCACTGCCTTGAAGTTTAGCATTGAGTCACCCTGAAATTTCTGTGCTTAATCTTTTCAGTAACAATTCATTAAGAATTTTTTCTCCTGACATGTATGCACATAGGCGTAGTGTGACCAATTTTTTTTTCGGGGGGGGGGGCACGGATAAGGGTAAACTGGTGTTTTCTTGGGTTGGGAGAGCATTTTTGAAAATAATTTTCCTGAAAAGGCACCTGTTCAGTTGCCATTGGTGCCAAACCTGTAAGGTGTGCCAGGATTTGTTGATTCACCTTAATGAATACAAAAAAAAGCAACTCCTTTCGAAGCACCTCATGCATGGCCATTTTAGGGGGTGGGCCAACAGGGCTGGTGCCCAGGGCCCCTAACGCCCCAAGAGTCTTATGGGTTTACAAAAAGTTAAAATCTTTTACCACTCACCAGCAGGTTTTTTATTTAAAGAAAAGAAGAAACACCAATCCAGAAAGTTGGAAGTTTTTTTGCCTTTTTTTTTAAACCTTGCTCATAGCTTCGATTTCCCGAGGAGGCAGGAAGAAAGTTCGGGTGGATCTTTTGTGACAAAATAAAAAACAAAGCCGGCATCCCTCCCGATCTTAAATGCAGGTGAGGCCTGAGGGCCACGCACAAATTGCATTTTTTTCGGAATCATTTTTTAACTTTTAAACCGTCATTTGTGTTATATATATGAAAAAGCGCTCGTATGTTTATCCCTAGGGTTTGCCCACCTGGGCTACTTTTATATTTTTTTACATCGTCGCTGTTTACACAAATAACTGATGGGGGCTGCATATCCGCATTTTCGTCCGGTGTGTCATGTTTAAAAAGGGCGCTGGTTGGTATCTTTCTTCGGTTTCAATTTAATTTTCGTTTAATAATTTGTAAGATAGGGAAGAAATAATATATCTTCCAGCACCCATTTTCTTGTAATTTGCTGAACAACAAAATGTGAATGCAATTTGGTACACTTCATGAAGTTCTACAATTTTTGTCATGTACCATTTTTCCAGTGATCGAAGTGGCACAGAGCTACTGCCGATATGGTCGACACCAAGATTTTAAATCGAAAGCCATTCTGCTTCAGTATGTTAAGTGCTCTGCTGCTACACTAAAACTGTAGTGTAACAGCAGAGCACTTAACGTCTTTTCAGTCCCGGCTGCTAATCATTTTTCAATTTTGCCATTAAAAATATCATTTGCTGATTTTTGCGTTAAAATTTGTGCTTTCAACCTAATTTCTTTACGTAGTTTGTGACGGGTTTATAATTTATTACATACCAGGATGGGTAAACAATGTTTTTTAACTGCCGGTATGCTCACTTCCATTTTTGTTAACTACCAGTATGCCATACCTGCCCACTTCGAACACGGCATTTTTCGTTCAAGTAGTATTTAAAAAGTTACTGGATATTGAATATTGCTTCTCATAGGGGTAACATGGTAATGGTGGTGTATATAATAATTCTGATACATTGTATATATATATATCCATATGTTGTATATGTTCTGTATATACATAATCGGGGGCCTCGAAAAATATGACGGCCCAGGACTCCCAAAAGCATTAAGACGGCACCCTCATGCTGTCATCTGATGATGAAACCCATCGTAAAGATGACTGCATGCTATTGCGCATGAATTTCTGATGGAAAGCAGTCATAACAATGATGGCTATTACGTAGTGTTCCCTTCGCTGTATATCACACTTTATGGCATTTAAAAGGAGAACGACTAATTAGTTTTTCCAATTTTTAAGTGGGGAGAGGGGGGCACATGCCCTACTGTGCCTTCCCCATGCTACGCCTGTGTGTATGCTACATTAATAATTTCCTTTTTTTTTAAGGGTAAAAATAGTTTACAAGGACTGCATAGAATTATCCCATTTAGACAGACTCCATGAACACCCACTTCCTAATTTTTACCTTATTAAACATTTTACTTAAGGTGCAAAACAATTTTCCTCTCTTCACTGCAAACCCATTTGAATAGCAAATTTAATCACATAATTATTATAAGGTGAAGAAAAGTAAAGAAAAATGTTATAATTATTTTTCTTTAAAAGAATGTCATCATATACATTCAGGTTTTGTATATTTACTTCTGTTCAGTATGATTCATTTTGTTTATCGTATCACAGGCAAAGTTTTTTTAGGAATGATTTTTATAAATGGATTACAGTTGGTATATTATTAGAAAATAGACCAATTTTAAAAATAGTAATCGCATTTGTTGTATTCTATTTTTAACTCATTAAAAGGCTTCTTTTCAAAGCCACACTCTGCAACTAAATGGAAAGCATTAAGTTTCAATATTTATTTTGATCCCATGTTCTTACCAAGAAATTTAGTCACTCATTGCTCAAAAATGAAGTACATTATTAAATAATTTTAAGTTTTTAGGTTACTGAATTTCAAGACCTATTTGGATTATTGGAATGCAAATTATAAAGCCCATGTCTCATTGAGAAAATATTTCCCCCTTTTTTTTCCGGTAAGGTTTTGAGGGGCAAAATATTTTCTTTTTTTAATTTTTACTTTATACTGTAAGTTGATGTTTCAGTGATTGTAAACTGCATATTGGTCTCCAGTGTTTTTTCATAATGTAACCCATGTATGACTCTAAAACTTCCGAAATATCTAACATTAATGTTGACGTTAGCACAATGCAAAGCTTAACTTAAACTACGATACCCATATTAATGAATCTTGAGCACCCCGTTCGTTCTTTTTTTTTTTTTTTTTTTTTTTTTTGGGTGAGGGGGTGGTGAAAGTGGTGTGTCGATTATTTCGTAAATACTTAAGTTATCTGCTTATAAAATATCGTTCAAGGAGTACACATAATGCTGACGAGCTGGGTGTGTGTCATAGAAAGATGTGCATTTTCGTCGTCCTTCCTCCCGAAAAGCGACGTGACATCCGATCGCAGCGCCATCTACCGTTTTCATGATTGCGGGCAGCAAGATTTTCTGCGAGCACGACACACTAATTCTTCTAGGCACTGTAGCCGAGCTACTCACAGCACGTGATTGTTACCTTCTCGGTAGCAAAATCACTTCGCAAATCGCATTTGTTAGTTTTGTTACATCAATCGGGTTAGCTAAAGCTTTTGTTTGTTTTTGAGTTTTCCAGAAACATTTTCCGTGATGACAAATACTAGGGAATGGCTGCGTGTTGTACTGATCTTTAGGCATAACTATAATATTTGCTAAAATTTAATTTAAATAGTAATACTAATTACTAATGTTATTTGCTAAAAACAGATTATGGCACTGAGAAAAGAAGATGCTTCTGTAACAAGAAATAGAGGCGAAATTTTGACAAGAGTGAAAGATTTCTACTTCAAATTATATGAAAGGGATGATACATGTACTCCAGACATCATGAAAGGTACCAGTACCAGAGTTCTTCCAGTCCTTCCAGCAGAAGTTGCACATGCAATCAAGAACATGAAGCGGGGAAAAGCTCCAGGAGAAGATGGAATTACTGTAGACATCATACAAGAAGCAAGTGGAGAAATCGAAACAGTACTCGCCCAGATATGGGCTTTGGGGACTCGAGTTGGGCGTCGGCTCCCAAAGCCCATATCATTTTTTTTTTGATTGGAGGTTTAACGACCACCGTGAGCAACTCAATGGGCTATAAGAAGTCGCCCGTCCCTAATTTAAGGTCACTGGTTCCAGGGAAGGGAGAGAGCCAGTGCCGTAAAACAAACACAACATCCATGCCTCAACGGGATTCGAACCCGGACCCCGTTCGGACAAAGGATCAGATGCCATCGCTTAGACCACTGCGTCGGATTACCAATTTCTAAGAACGAGTTTGAGTTTGCACTTCCAAGCCAAAGATGCCGTGGCCGCCCCGGTGGCGCAGTGGTCTAAGGCGCTGGCCTCTGATCATTCGTCCGTAAGGGGTCCGGGTTCGAATCCCGGTCAGGCATGGATGTTGTGTTTGTCTTACGGCACTGGCTCTCTCCCTTCCCTGGAACCAGTGACCCTCAATTAGGGACGGGCGACTGCTTATAGGCCATTGAGTTGCTCACGGTGGTCGCTAAACCTCCAATCAAAAACAAAAAAAGATGCCGTGCGGCGTCGTTCTGGTGTCGTGTTTTTGCGGCGTTTGCTCCCGGTTTCACGTCATGCGCAGATCCGAGAAAACGGAGACTGCAACTGCACATTGTAATGGCGCCCCCCTGATGTAAACAAACTATGTCACTACTTCGACGACGTGTACGAACTACAAGTGCCGTTTCAGTGCCGGTCGCTAATTGGTGGATGCCGGGTTTATTGCTGCCAATGAGATATGTGGATGTAGCTGTCGCCAGACGCTACTAAATAAACTAGACCTTGGTTGACACTTTTCATGTTTAATGAACGCTCATTGGCTTCTGTTTTTTGATTCTTTGGAATTGAAATATTTCTGCAACCGCAGTGTAATAGAATTAGAATAAGCAGTAAGATGGCGGTGGATATCTCGCAGAGAAATCTGATAGAGCAAAATATGTCTTAGCATAGAAAGAAATGTACGTAATGTATACAGAATTTTGAGATCAATAGAAAATATGATTTTTCTTTGTACGCTAATGCAGTTTGTTATTTTACAGAAATTGCCATCCCATTGTGTTTAAATTGTTGAATATAATGATGGAACACGTGCTCTTTTGTCTGTTATTTTTAATGGCTGAGATCATATAAAGCGTCCTTCATATATATGCGAGCAACACAATGGCATTCAGTATTTAGTTCGTGACTGTGTACCGTAAGTGTTAATATTTTTTAAGAGTTGCTGTGAAGCCAAAAAATAAAATCTAATAGTTTCCCAATATGGAGTCCATGACAATATATTCTTCAGGAGAGGAAACCACTTAAGACTTGATTATAAAGGTGAAAAACAAATTTCACGTATTGTCCCAGACTTTCCTAAGTAGAAGGGAAGATCTCCAAGAGCCGCCCGGGTGGCGCAGTGGTCTAAGCGATGGCCTCTGATCATTCGTCCGTAAGGGGTCCGGGTTCGAATCCCGGTGAGGCATGGATGTTGTGTTAGTCTTACGGCACTGGGTCTCTCCCTTCCCTGGAACCAGTGACCCTAAATTAGGGACGGGCGACTGCTTATAGCCCATTGAGTTGCTCGGTGGTAGTTAAACCTCCAATAAAAAAAAAAAAGATTTCCAAGGGTGTGAAGTCTGCTGCCACAAGTTCACAGCTGACTGTTTGCACAATATATTTTGTCTGACAGGCCTAAAAATTCCATCCAATATAGTGCCTACTCCAGGAAATTCATGATGGAAGACAAACCTTCAAGCAATATGCTCCTTGATACTGGGGAAAAACCTGATACACATGATGTATGTTCCAAGCAAGTGACACAGAAAAGTGGGACTTCTGACCATACACTCTTTCATACAGGTGAAAAACTTTATCAGTGTGATGTGTGTTCAAAAAAATTCATGCAGAAAAGTTATCTTTCCAAGCATATGCTTCTTCATACAATTTCAAAAACTCACAAGTGTGATGTCTGTTCAAAGCAATTTGTAAAGAAAGATTACCTTTTGAAGCATTTGGTGTGTCATACAGGTGAAAGACCTCATCAGTGTGGCGTGTGTTCCAAGCAGTTCACACAGAAAGGTGCCATTTTTCGGCATATGCTCCTTCATACTGGTGACAAACCTCATCAGTGTGATGTGTGTTCCAAACAATTCACACAGAAAGTGCACCTTTCCCAGCATATGCTCCTCCATACAGGTAAAAAACCTTATCAGTGTGATGCCTGTTCCAAGCAATTCACACAGAAAGGGGCACTTTCGCTGCATATGCTCCTTCATACGGGTGAAAAACCTCATCAGTGTGATGTGTGTTCCAAGCAATTCACACAGAAAGGTGACCTTTCCAAACATATGCTCATTCATACAGGTGAAAAGCCTCATCAGTGTGACATGTGTTCCAAGCAATTCACGCAGAAAGGTACCCTTTTGCTGCATATGCGCCTCCATACAGGTGAGAAACCTCATTGGTGTGATGTGTGTTCCAAGCAATTCACACGGAAAGATGCTCTTTCACTGCATATGTTCCTTCATACAGGTCAAAAACCTCATCAGTGTGATGTTTGTCCCAAGCAATTCACAAAGAAAAGCTACCTTTTGAAGCATATGGTCCTTCATACGGGTTAAAAACCTTAGTATGGTGAACAATTCACATTTAAAGATACATTTCCCATGCATATTCTCTTTCATATAGTTGAAAAACCTAATCAGTGATTTGTGTTCTAAGCAATTCACACAGAATGGTATCCTGGCAAATCATGTGCAGCTTCACAGAAGGAAACCATCAGTGAAATGTATCCTCCAAGCAGTTCTCATGAAAAGGTAGCCTTTCGAAGCACATGCCCCATCAAACATGAAAATTGTTACCAATGTGGGCAGGGCTCGATTTCGACCAGTGTAAGCAAATGCATTTGCTAGTTATAAAAATGGTTCTATCAAAAGTTGCTAGTGGAAAAATTTTTAATGTTTGAGTGTGAACCGCAAAGCGCCACTGCATTGGGCGTGTGGAATATTGACGACTCATACAAAAAGGAACAACAGCTTTCTGTAAATAAATGTTTCTTGAAAAGTACAAGCATTATAAAAATGTTTTGGCACTAGGAGAAATATCCAGTATATTTCCCATATCTACTTCTGAATGTGAGGTTGGGTTCAGTTTCATGAAGAGACTCCAGGGTGATTGGATGGGCAGTTTAAACTTACAAACATTGAATGCTATAATGAGTATTGAAGTTAAAGGTCCGTCCAAAGACAAGTTTTACCCCAGGCCTGCTGTTTTGAAGTGGTATGATAAAATGACCCAAAACCCAGATCCTAAACCACATGGAAAATAGCTTAAGATTTTGAATAGTGTTCTTGAAATTTGTGATTTTGAGGCACTGCAAAAATTATTCACATTTTCCAATTGATTATGGTATGATACAGTGTTCAGAAGACAACTGTAAATTTAACTGCTACACTGTAAAGAATTTAATTTGTCACATAAGAGAGGTTCATGATCGGGAGTTTGAAGAAGGCGTGCAACAATTTGCCTCTAAAGCCGAATTCGAATTTTGGAAATGTGAAAAAGAGAATCTGCAAAAGTTCAACTATATAAATTGTAGAGGTACAATACAAAAAGCTAATGGATCATACCAATATTACATTTGCCACAGGTCTGGAATAGAAGATGGGCATGACAAAAACACAAAGAAAATTGGATTTATGTGCACAGCATATATGCATGTGAAACCAACAGATAAAATTACTGTAAATTATAATTGAACTCATTATAACCATGTTAGTATTAAAGCAGTGGCATAACTACCACCCCCTTGGCTGTGTAGGGGAGGGGTAATGAAGGGACGCACTGCAGCTGCCAGTTATAGTTTTATGAAAAAATTCGAACAAGCACTATAATTAACCCAAAGATTCATATTTTGTTTTAAGATATATTTAGCTTTGCCTAAATAAATGCCTAGTTTCACTTTTAAAACACTGAGTGTCCTACAGATTGAAAATGTTCGGCCGCTCTCCAATCGCCCTCTTTCTTCGCTACTGAGGAAAAGCGCGAGGCCACAGTGGGATTCACCACGGAGGATGTGGGAAAACGGTTGGTTATCCAGGACTACGTGCATGACAGGCGTCAACATTTATTCACAGCAGCCGCAGATCTCTATTACTGAAAAAGTTAAAACTACAGGGCTCTAAGGTACCACTATTACTTTTGCAGACACTCTTGCTGACTTCCTAACCCCCCTCCCCAACTACCATGCACCCAAGTGAAAAAAGCATCCTCCCTCATGTTCAAAATCCTGGGAAAAATGACTGCTTAGGGGTGCTGAAGTAAATAATATTAAGGGGGGGGGCGTACGTTGTGCTACTTATGCCACTTTATTAAAGACATGCGCGTTCCTGCCGCATTAAGGGAAAAAATAGCCAGTAATCTAAATTCTGGAGTAGAAGCTTCAACTATTATGAATAAAAGAAGAGATTCATTTACATGTGTCTTTGAAAGGCAATATATGCTACAAAAAAGTTATGTGAGAAGCATACAGAAGTCATTTGGAATTGGAAAAGTCCCGAAACATATTGATGAATTTCTGTAAGTTCTTGGGTTTTCAATAAGCAAAGAGAAGATAACTCTTCAGTCTTAGCTTATAAAGCCCAGCATCAGGTGTCATAGGAGTTGAACAATTTGAAACAAACAGATTTTTTTCTTAGTGATACAAACCCCTATGCAGAAAGAAATGCTGCAAGTGTTTGTTCCAAGCCGAGTAGTCTGTATGGATGCAACCCATGGGATCTCTAAACATAACTTTTATTTAATTACAGTTGTTATTAAACATAACTTTGAAGAGTGGCATTGGTGCCTTAGTAATAAACAAGATTCTATACTTTTCCATTTTTTAACTAGTGTTAAGAAGAATGTTGGAAGTATTATGCCAAGCTGCATAATGGTGGATAATGCTCCACATTATTTTAAGACATGGGTTGGAGTTTTTGGTGAGGGACCAAAAAATTACTGTGTTCGTGGCATGTTGTTAGAGCCTGGAACTCGAACTTGAAGATGATCGCAGGTAAAATGGAGCAACGTAATTTGATAGAAAGAGAAGTTTATCAAGCTTTAAGAGTCTTAATGGATGAGACTGATCAGGGGAAATTTGATCAGTTGTTACCTGTAGTGTATGAAAAGTTACATTCAGACAATGCCACTACAGAATTTGGTGAATATTTTTATAACAATTATTTTTTCAGATCTACCAAATAAGCTGCTTGCCATTGAGTAGGACTTGGAATAAATAAAAATATGCTGGTAGAGACATTTCATAGAGTTTTGAAATATAATTGCAGTAATTTTCGGACTAAGAGCTGCATCAGCATAAGGGCCGCAGGTGAGAAATTTTGCAATCTTGGAAGCAAAAGTTACTGTAAGGGCCGCACCTGTGAAGTCGTGGTGCTGCTCAGAAAACTAAATTATCTTCCTTATTTTCATGAATTAACTCACACCCAACGTGATTATATGTATACTTCAAAGGCTAATTCTGCAACTCAGTGTCGATCTGCTTTATGCACTTTGTTTTTCATACTGGCAAAAATTTTTATTTATACATTTTTTATTAATCATGCTAATGATGTTATTTGTTTGCCTTTATTAAATGCTCAAAACCATTTATGTAATCAATATAAATCAGTTAATCTTAAGACTCCTGTTAGAATTTTGCACTGCTCATAAAACCGCACATTTGTCTAAATTCCATTCAATGTGGATGTCTGCTGCAGGAAGGTTTTCTGATCCCACAATAGAATCCGTTTTAGAAGTAATTAACTTATAAATTATCACTTGTAATGCTTTTGATTAATGTTTTCTTTAATAATATGTTCCTTCTGTGTTATGCTTTTTTTTTCTCATCTACAGATGTTTTTGTTAGAATGAAGTTGTGCTTCCTTTTACCAGCTGCCTCACATGTGTTTGCGGATCTAGCCACCAACACTTCGAAACAGCGGTGCCGCTTTCTCTCTTTCAAGTGGTTTGACCTACTTTCATTTACTGCGCACTGAGCCTTCGTGTTGAGCTCCGCTTTTATATGAATGGAAAGCTCTCCCTTCTTTTTTTCTTTTCCAGCCAAAGCCTTCAACTTCCACTATCGTCAGTGAATAAAAAAAAAAATTAAAATCGAAGCAAAACTCAGGAGCACAGAGCCAAAAAACACCTGTATCACATGCCAGATTAACCAAAAGGAGTGAACAGAATTTGTCTTTCCGTTCCGCCAGTATTGTTTGGAATAGGTCACTGCTAATGGAATCATCCTGGGGCAGGCTTTTGCATTGTTCATGTTCTGAAGCTTTTGTCCAGGAAAGTGCCCATCAAACCGGTCTCCCCACCCCAGTGAAAATCAATGTTCCTTTCCTTCGTTGCATCACACCTTCCTGCATGATGTATGCTGCAGCCAACGGAAGAGATACGCTGGGCGCGCTATCCACAAAAGCCTCGGACATCATGCTACTCGTCTGTGTGCTTATGTCCCCATTCCATCCCTCACTCCCCCATGCAAAAGGCATTTGAGTCAGGCGTTCCTGTCCTCCCCCACTTTCCCTTCTAAACCAACATCAGAACAGTGGAGTTATTGTTTAAATAGAAGTGTCTAACGTATGAGTAGAAAGAGGGAAAAACATGATCACAGTCGAGTTTGTGAAAAAAAAAAAGACGTGGTTTGAAAAAATGTACTAAGCATCTTCATGAAAAAAAAAAAAAAAAAGGGGAGGAAACAGTCTTATCGAAAACAAATTCGGCAGCTTCGGCATAAGGGCCGCATTCCCGAAAAAATTTCACTTTTAATAACGTAAGAGCCGAGGCTCTTAGCCCAAAAATGACGGTACTTGAAGGGGAAAACAAATTTGCGTCTTGATGAAGTACTTGTTAAGCTTTATGAATATGCTAAGGATAAAGTATTTGAACAAGTAATTAAACAAATAAAGGAAGTGTGGTGCATATAAGGTTAGGCAGTTAAAAACCCATCATAAAAGTAGTGAAACAAGTAGTCAGGGTAATGTTCGTGTTGTGAACAATAAAATATATGTCAAATCCACAAGTACTGAGAAAGACTGAAACAGGAAAGGGCCATACTGTGTGTGAATTGACTTGTACAAAATGCCATGTATGCAAGTATGCATTTTCATGTACATGCATGTGCTCTATACATCATGATGAAATGTGCAAGCACATTCATTTGTTGGCCCAGTGCCAAAAACAAAGTAGCTTATCCAATAATGTAGCAGTTAATGAGTAGGCTGATCAAGGAATGAATGGAGAAATAATACTTGATCACTTAAAAAATCCCTCTTCCAGACTTGAGAAGAAAAAAAGTTGCTTGAAAGGTTATTGCGTGTTACCCAGTTGTGTGAAACAGCTTCAGATTTAGAAATTCTCAAACAGTGTGATGAGTCCATTGCCATAGCTGAAAGACTCTTACTTTTGCCAGGTAATAAGCCTTATATGGCAGCTCCAAAGGTTTCCTACAGAGCTCCAAATGAAAAAGTTGAAACTCAGAGGCACTTTATTTCTACACTAAAAAAGACCTACCAGGAGAATTTCCAAACCAACCAATGATGAGGCTGCAAGTATTAAAAGAAATTTAAAAGAGCTAATTACTCTAGCTGATCAAACGAGTTCCACTGTTTCAGTTATACATCGGGATAGTTGTCTGAGTGACATGCCAAGTGAGAGTGAATCAGCAACTAGACTGAGAATGTAGACCGTCTTGTAACTGAAAGTGAAACTGATGTAGAAGAACAACTATGTGTCAGCTACGTGGATGTTTCCACTACAGAAGCTCCAGTTTCCTCCGTATGGAGCATTGTTCCATCACAGGAAGAATATAAATATTCTTGAGTGTATTGTGGGAAAGGGATGTAAGGTCAGGGAATGCGTAACATCACAGCCTCTCCTTGACAAATGTCAACCCCGCCTTCTCGTGGTACATCCTGTTCCCACTAAAGGGGCTCTGATGACCGCCAATAGCGGTATAACTATACCATCGGGATTAGAGGAAATGCTATCCCACACTCACCAACCCGCTTGGCCAGCGTGGTGAGTTATGGCCAAACCCCTCCAAAATGACCCCACAACTTAAATCTTGGCCCTCAGTCTCCGGCAGCTGGAATGTAGCTGGCCAAGGCAGCGGCCAGTGCGACATGAAGGCAGAGGGTGCTAAGAATCCCCGGAGGACTGGACTAGGCTGCCATCTGATGCTGACCTTGGCTACGTACAACGGACGCTCCCTATCTTCTGATTCAAGGCTTCTTGAATTGGAAGAGGAACTACAAAGGATCAAGTGGGACATCGTCGGGCTAAGTGAGGTAAGGAGAAAAGGAGAAGATCTCATTGAACTGAAAAGCGGACATCTCTTCTACTATCGTGGGACAGATACTGGCAGAACTAGTGGTGTTGGATTTATAATAAACAAGAAACTGAAGGATAAAGTTGTAGAAGTTGAAAGTTCCTCTGACAGAGCTGCACGACTCGTTATTCAACTCTCGAGAAGATACCAGGCTCAGATTATTCAAACTTATGCACCCACCACAAGTCATCCTGAAGAAGAAATTGAAGAATTTTATGAGGAAATTCGTGATCTAAATAATAAAGGTAAGCAGCACTTGAAGATAATTATGGGAGATTTCAATGCAAAAATAGGGCAACGGCAACAGAATGAAACTTCAGTAGGTAAATTCGGTCACGGCAACAGAAACCAGCGTGGAAATACTCTCGTAGAGTTTGCAGAGGCAGAAGGGTTTTTCATTTTAAACTCCTTTTTCAAGAAAAAGCCACACAGGAAATGGACATGGAACATCCAAATGGGACGACAAGTGAAATTGATTTTTATTATGTGTAACAAAAAATTCGTCATAGAAGACTGCAGTGTGCTAAACAAGTTCAACACAGGCAGTGACCATAGATTGGTGAGATGTAAGATGCACCTCAACACTAAACTCGAACGTAGCAAGCTCATAAGACAAACAAAATGTATTGACATAACCAACCTTAAAAAACACCATAATACCTTCAAATTGGAACTGAAGAACAGATTCTCTGCTTTAGAAGGCCTAACATCGGAAGAAGTGGATATTTCTGAAGTTAACAGAAAAGTAACCAAAGCTCTTATGGAAACAGCAACAAAATTAGCTGGGTCTAAGAACAAATTGCATGTGAACAAATTATCAGGAAAATCCAAAATGTTGATGCAAAAAAGAAGAGTGATGAGGACAACTAAAGAAGATGTGACTTCCAAAGTGGAATATATAGAGCTATGCAAGACAGTACGAAAAAGTATCACTGAAGACGTAAGGAAATTCAACTGTGAACTAGTAAGGAAAGCAATTGAAAACAACCAAAGCCTAAAGATAGCAAAGGGACATCTCAGTAAGGGGAAAAAACAGATTATGGCACTGAGAAAAGAAGATGGTTCTGTAACAAGAAATAGAGGCGAAATTTTGACAAGAGTGAAAGATTTCTACTCCAAATTATATGAAAGGGATGATACATGTACTCCAGACATCATGAAAGGTACCAGTACCAGAGTTCTTCCAGTCCTTCCAGCAGAAGTTACACATGCAATCAAGAACATGAAGCGGGGAAAAGCTCCAGGAGAAGATGGAATTACTGTAGACATCATACAAGAAGCAAGTGGAGAAATCGAAACAGTACTCTCCCAAATTTTCACTCGATGCCTTAATGAAGGGAAAATTCCTGAGGATTGGAACAACGCTACAATGATCTTGCTACATAAAAAAGGTGACATTGAGGATCTCAGGAACTACAGACCTATCAGCCTCCTATCAGTGGTTTATAAAATCTTCACTAAAGTTCTTTCACACCGCTTGAAGGTAACACTGGACATGGCTCAACCGAGAGAACAAGCTGGATTCAGGAGTGGCTACAGCACAATAGATCATATCCACGTACGGAGAGAACTAATTGAAAGAGCGAGGGAATATGAGCTTCCATTGTGCATGGCTTTTATCGATTATGAAAAAGCCTTTGATTCGGTGAAACCATCAGCAGTTGCAATGGCTCTGAAATCCTGCGGTATTGAAGATGCATACATTAATATTATTAATAACATCTATGAAAATGCAGGTGCAAAGATTCGGCTGTTTGAAAATACAACACACATAAAAATTGGAAAAGGAGTGAGACAAGGTGACACCATATCTCCGAAGCTCTTTAATGCCACATTGGAAAATGTCTTTCAATCACTGAACTGGGAAAACAAAGGGATAAAGATTAATGGAGATTATCTAACCCACCTTCGTTTTGCTGATGACATAGTCATTTTTACAACTACCCCATCAGAGCTACAGAGTATGATCCAGGAACTTGCTGACAAGAGTAAAGAAGTGGGATTAAAAATGACCTTTCAGAAGACAAAAGTGATGTTCAATGCTTTTACAAGAAATGAAGATTTATCGATTGATGGAGAAAAGCTGGAGGTAACAGACACGTACGTTTATCTTGGACAGCAGATATCAAGTGAGGGTCACATTGGTGAAGCAATTAATCGGCGTACAAAACTTGCCTGGAAAGCTTTTGGAAGAAACAGCATAATTTTCAAGAGCAATATGCCATTATGTCTTAAAAGAAAAGTGTTTGATCAATGCATCCTTCCAGTGCTTACGTATGGTGCAGAGACGTGGACCTTAGCTAAAAGAGACATACAAAGGCTGCAGACAACTCAAAGAAGCATGGAGAGGTGCATGCTTGGTGTAACCAGGAGAGATAAGAAGAGGAACACGTGGATCCGAAAAATGACAAGAGTGGAAGACATCATGATCAGATTTAAATCCCTGAAATGGCAATGGGCTGGACATACTGCCAGAAGAACAGACCATCGATGGACAGCCAAAATTTTAGATTGGATTCCAAGGGACAGGAAAAGACCCAGAAGAAGACCCCATGGAAGATGGGTGGATGAAATTCGTAAGTATGCGGGAGTGACGTGGAGGAGACTTGCATAAGACAGACCGTTGTGGAGGAAACTTGGGGAGACCTTCGTTCAGCAGTGGATTGATAATGGTTGACAATGGTGATGATGATTGTGGGAGAAGGTGTTAAGGAATTAATAACAAAAGAAGATGATCGAGGCACATCAGGTCCCTTTAGACTCTGAAAGTATCTCTGAAATCATATTGGATGTTGATGTTCAGGTTATTCAAAACTATTTTCCCATGGCAGCATGGACAGTACTTTGTCAAAGAATTAAAAATCTGAAAAGTGCATGGAAATGCTGGGACTACGATCTTGTTACTAGCAAACTTAGCATGGCTGGCTGTGACACGTGTAATAAATTCAAACCTATCTGAAAAATGGTACTGTAATCATTCCACAGATTCATTTTCTTCATAAAAAAGAAAATGTTTTTTTGTTTTTTATAGAGAACATGTTCATTAGTATAAATTATGAGTAGGGACTTCATGGCACCTGGAAATTCATCAGGGCTGGCAGGGTTACAATTTTCACTTTATTACTGTTTAATCACTATATGGCTAAAAAAATATAGGACAAGATAATATTCGATCACTTCTGTTTTTTTACAAAAAAGGCTAGGGGCTAGGCAATCTTTTGTACATTCATTAGTTTTAAAATTCATTAGTTTTAAAATCATCACCATCATTGTCAACAATTTCCAATCCACTGCTGAATGAAGGAAAGTTGTCCTAAGTTTCTTCCAGAGCTGTCTGTCTTGAGCCTGTCTCTATGTTATTCTAGCATGCTTTTGAATTTCGTCCATCCATCTCCCATGTGGTCTTCTGGGCCTTTTTCTGTCCCTTGGAATCCAGTCTAAATGTCAAAATTTTTGGTTGTCCATCGGTGGTCCTTTCTGCTGGCAGCATGTCCAGCCCATTGCCATTTTGGGAATTTTACTCTGATCGTGATGTCTTCCACTCTTGTCATTTTCCTTATCCATGAGTTCCTCTTATCTTTTCTGATTACACCAAGTATGCATCTGTTCAGGTTTCCTTCAGTTGTCTGAAGCATTTGTATATATATTTTTAGTTAAGGTCCATGTCTCTGCTCCATATGTAAGCACTGGAAGAGTGCATTGATTAAACACTTTTCTCTTTAGACTAATGGCATATTGTTCTTGAAAATTGTACAGTTTACAAATAAAGGTAACTTGATCACGCTAGTTACGTTAAATGAAAACTTTTACAAAAAGTTCGTAAGTTGGAAGCTTTCGACCTTATCTTAGGTCTTCATCACGCCAATGGAGGACTAAGATTGTTGCCAGATTCTACATTTGAATTTTTCCTATTTTTGTTTGCCAAAACTTAGAATTGATCTCCAGATCATCGGAATGTAGAGAGGAGATTCGGAATTGCAAGTAATTGAGTTGAAAATAATTTCCAGGCTTTCACGGTAATGGAGGGCAAAACGATTGTCAAAAGAAGCAATTCGTTTTGCTTCGTTCCAGTGGGGAACTGCAGATGTGTCTTCCATTGTCAAAAATCGAATGCCTCCTTCCTCATAAGAAAGACCTGAAATTCTGTGGTTCTGTTCCTTACCATCCTTCCTATGCTTATAAGTTACAGATTCTTTTTAGAAGTTTTGGTTACCATCTTGCCATTAAATCTACCCCAAACATCTTGAAACTTCTACAAAGGGATAGGGACAAAGTTGAAAGCCTGGACCTCCCAGGTGTTTACTGCATTCCTATCTCTTCTTCTACTGGGGATAACTTATACATTGGAAGCACATACAGCATACATGAGATTCTTCCGCGAATTCGCGGAATTCCGCTTTTTTCGGCATCATTTTGGTCATTCTCGAGGTCATTGCAAAAATGAAGAGAAATTTTTCAGGATTTTTAGGGGGGGGGTCGTCGTTCTATAGAAAAATTAAAAAAAAAGCGGAATTCCGCGATTCCGCTTTTATGTGGAGTAAAAGAACTAAGCGTTTTCTAGCTGAAAGCGTTGTTTTTGGAGCAGACGCGGGGGCAATAAGAAATGTTGGAGGGTGGAGTCAGGAGCTCAATTCGTTTAATGCTGTCAACAATGGATGGGTTGTCAGTCACTTGAGCATCGCAGCGCAAAGGGTGGAAGCTCCGCCTACTTCGTGCGTTAGGGAAACTACTGCAGCCCTTTCCGTGTCTTGCGGGAAATCGCCACTCTGCATTCTATCAGGGCCAAACCAAAGAATATAAAAATTAGATATTCTTTGGCCAAACTATCCGCTTGATTCTATCCGTGACGTCATCGCCAGAAACTCTCTCTTGTAATTTGCAAATGTACCCGAATGCGTTCCCGCTTTTCTGAGATCGTTCGAGAATCGAAGCTCTCGTGAATCCTCTTCCTACGGAGGATACCAAAATACGGAATCTCCGTAATTATTACGGATTTCCCCCGGGATTACGGGTGACTAACAAAAATTTATGGATATTCAGATTTTCGCTGTTATTAAGAAAGTTTTACTGATTTTGTAAATAATCGACGTAAAAGCCTCTGAACAAAGTTCGTAACACAGCCCTTTGTCTTTTTTTTTTTTTTTTCTCAGGTGGTGGAATTTGTCTTGCTTGTTTCAAAGTGTGAACAAAAAAAACAAAATGCCCGTCGTGCTTCTTTCGCCGTGGCCCGGGATTACGTCGACCTGAAGCATCTAAATAAAGTTCGTGACGGAGCTTTCTTTTCTTAAATTCGTTCTACTCCCCCCCCCCCCCCGAAGAGAAGGAATTTGTTTTGCTTTTGTTTGAAAGCTAAGTGGAAAGGAAGAATGGCGCCGCGCCGCGGGATTATGTAGGCCTGGCGGGCTTCTGTTGCCGTGATCCGGAATTACGTTGGTTCTGACGTGCTTTCGCTGTTGCCCGGAATTGCTTCTGCCCGATGCCTCTGAACCATGTTCGTGACGAACCTTTTTGTTTTTTTTCTAAGGAGGAGGAATGTGTTCTGCTTGTTTGAAAACTTAGTGGAAAGAAAGCCCGGCACCCTGCTAGGATAACGTCGCCCGAAGCCGCTGAACAAAGTTCGTGACGCAACTCTGTTTCTTTCCTTTTTTTCTTTCTAAGGAAGAATGTGTTTTGCATGTTTGAAAGCTAAGTGGGGGGAAAAGCACGGCTTTGGGCCAGTATTACATCGGCCCGAAGCCTCTAAAAGTTCGTGACGCAGCTTTCCGTTTTTTGTTTTGTTTTGTTTTTTCATTCTTTCTTTCTAAGAAGGAATTTGTTTTGCTTGTTTGAAAGCTAAGTGGAAAGAATGTGTCACGAGAGGCTCAAAAACAGGGTTAAAAACAAGAATTTGGCAGAGAAAATCTCCCCACTTGCTTGACGTTGATGGAGATTCATGTCGCCATATTCACAATGCAAGCAAAAAATTATGCAAGCCATTTTATAAGGTTACAATTGAGAAATACTTTATTGACTTCTTCAATGACTAAAATCTAAGCTGTGGATATATGTTTCTAATTCTTGCAAGTTTCTAATTGCTTGACTAAATTCACAAACTTTCCTAGACAAATACTTTTCACCTCAGGATTTAGCTAGTAAAGATTCACATGTAAGTTTTAAATCTGATTTTTTAAAATATTTCATTTTATTTTGTTCTTAAATCCCTACTTTTCTATTGTGAATATAATAATGTGCTTCACTTTAATATTTACTTACATAATTTACAGAAAATAATTCCATATGGCTAGCGTACTCTTAAATATTGTATATATGCTGTATTTGAATTTCTTCACCGCGCGTTCGCGTGTCCCAATTTTCCACCCAGTTAAAAAGTTCAGCTTTTTTTGTCATCGGCCGGTCTCATGTATGATACAGGAGCATTAGCCATAGAATTTTAGAACATAAAAAAGATGTTTCGAAAGCCAATCCTAATACTGCCTTGTCTATTTTGACAATGGAAGACACATCTGCAGTTCCCCACTGGAACGAAGCAAAACGAATTGCTTCTTTTGACAATCGTTTTTGCCCTCCGTTACCATGAAAGCCTGGAAATTATTTTCAACTCAATGACTTGCAATTCCGAATCTCCTGTCTACATTCCGATGATCTGGAGATCAATTCTAAGTTTTGGCAACAAAAATAGGAAAAATTCAAATGTAGAATCTGGCAACAATCTTTGTCCTCCTTTGGTGTGATGAAGACCTAAGATAAGGTTGAAAGCTTCCAACTTACGAACTTTTTGTAAACGTTTTCATTTAACGTAACTAGTGTGATCAAGTTACCTTTATTTGTTAATATTGTTACGTGCTTTGCCCATCATCGTCATTGTACAGTTTCTTCCAAAAGCTCTCCAGCCAAATTTTATATGCTGATTAATTTCCTCATCAATGTAACCCTTGCTTGACATCTCTTGTTCAAGGTAAATGTATCAGTTACCTCAAGCCTCTCTCCCATCAATCAATAAATATTCATTTCTTGGAACAGTATTGTACCTCGGTTTTGTCTTCTAGAAGTTCATTTCTTTTTTTTTTTAAATGGACTTCCAGAAAATTTTTTATTTTTAGTCCCCCTTTTTACTCATGTCAGCAAGTTCCTGGATCATACTTTGCACATGGTTCGTACAGATGCTTAAAGGTGCTGAATTTTGTGAAAAAAAAATGAAGGGCCCTTAATAGTGCTTATTTTTTTTAGGGTGCTTAAAAGTGCTTATTTTTATGTTTTTCACCGATATTATCCACCCTGAATGGGAAAAGCATGGTAGAGTTTGAGCTCACTGCCACGAAACTCTGTAACTTCCTCCCGTCCTCCGTTTTCTTGGTGTGCGTGTTTGTTCTATGGCCGTAGGTGAAGCTTAGGAAGCGTGATTTGGACATTCAACACAAAGTTGATTACCGACCGAATCCTTGGAACACCCCGAGCTACAGACCTCGTTGTCGCCGGTTGGTCATGTGAACGCTTTGCCTGATCGCCGACTTTTACGGGGAGAGCACGCTAGACATTTTGTTTTTGTGTGCAGTGTGTGCTTTCTCTACCATTTGATAATAAGTTAAATAATCGATTGAATTAAGTTGGTTGGGCTTTTGATGTTCAATGCCTGGGGAAAAATGTATTTTTAATCCGCTGTGGATTAAAAAAAAAGGGATTATAAGGACTGGATATCCTTAGTTAACACAGATAAAAGGAAAGCAAGGTGCAAAATTTGTGCAAAGGATATAGAGATTGGAAGCATCGGAGAATTTGCCGATTTTTACACATCAGTTTTTTGCTTCTTTCGCCGTGTCCCAGGATTACGTTGCTCCGAAGCCTCTGAATAAAGTTCATGACGTGCTGTTGTTTCTTTTATTTTTTTCTTTCTTATTCCTTTTTTTTTTTTTCGAGGAGAAGGAATTTGTTTTGCATGTTTGAAAGCTTGGCGCCGGTATTACATTGGCCCGGCACGCTTCTTTCGCCGTGGCCCGGACGTGCTTCTTTTGCTGTGGCCCAGGATTGCGTTGGCCCGATGCCTCTGAACCAAGTTAGTGACGCACATCTTTGTATGTTTCTTTTTTTTTTTTTTTTCTGAGGAGGAGGAATGTGTTTTGCTAGTTTGAAAGCTAAGTGGAAAGAAAGCAACAGCTTCGGGCCAGGATAACGTCGGCCCGAAGCCTCTGAACAAAGTTCGTGATGCAACTCTGTTTCTTTTATATTTTTATTCTTTCTGAGGAGGAGGAATTTGTTTTGCTTGTTTGAAAGCAAAGTGGAAAGAATGCACAGTGCCTGGCTCCAGAATTACATCAGCTGTTATCATTTAGGGCTTTCTCATGATCGATGCACAAACTGAGCAGAAATCTTGGGGAAAAGAGGGGCATGGCTCTCGCTAGACTTCTGTCAGGGTGGGCAAGTATTATTTTTACTAGGGCAAGTTTGATAGCAACTTAATTTATGAAATACTGAAAGAAATAATTTGTAATGCTTTTAATACAGGCTACAAAGGTATTCGTGCACCCCCCCCCCTTTTCCCATCTCCTGGATGAATACTCATGAATTTTGGAACTGTCTTAAGAGTGGTCTTTGTTTTCCGTTATACAAAAGAATCCATCGTTTGGAATTATTTTTTGCTAATATTTTGTCCCCATTTTTAATAAAATTGGTAAAACCTAAAGAATTACATTCCCGTATAATGAACATGACACATTGCCATTAGCACCAGTAACATGCCCTCATTAAAACAAAATTTCATGCCCAAGAGAAGAGTCTTAAAGCAGATGTTTTTGTGGGTTAGGATTGAAGAGAAATAAGGAGAAGGAAACAATACATTTCCCCTCTTTAACTCCTTTCCTTTAAGCCAGCAGCCTTGTTTTGCACTCATCTCTTCCAAAGTAGTCGCCAGCCATGACTTACTCCCTCATTGCCCTAAGGCAGGCTTAACTGCTCTGGTATAGCTTTAGACTCCACATTCCGTGTTGCAATCCCCTACTTAGTCGCACAAACAAGCAGCAGGGCAATTGCTGATGAGCTCTAACAACACCAAAACGATTACTAATGATTCAGTGAATTCCAGCTTACCCTCTTTATTCGCCCCTGATAACTTGAAAAAAAAAAAAGTTTAGATTGAGGATTTGGAAGAGTGGAGAACAACTGAATTGTTTTCATTGCCCTGAAGATGCTTATTTGGATTACCTATAGAGAAGGAAAGACACTTCGTAGGGTGAATATGTAGGTCTGTACGACAAAAACGTGGCAGTCAATATTTCCTGGCAAAGTCCAGATTATATTTTAGTTGGAAAAAATGTAAAATATGGCACATCTTAAACTGGGCGGGCGGCAGGGTGGACAAGATAATTTTCAGGGTGGGCTAAAGCCCACCTCCTTGGTGACGTCCCTAGAAAAGGGAGGGGTCGTTTTCCGTTTGAGGACATAATTGCATCTTCTGGAAATGGAAGTTAGTTGGTGTGAAGATTTCTCTCGTGATGTTCCTTCTGCCCAGTATTTTTCTTAAATATCCATTTATTTCATCTTAAAAATGGAGGAAAGAGTATTTAGAGCAGTCTTGTCAAAAGTGTTATAAATTATTAATTAATTTAAGTGTTTGCTACACATGTAAATGTCTGGGTAGTTTAAATATCTGTAATGTTGATCTGTCTCTTCAAACTCATGTCCTTAATACTGTCCGATATTTTGGATTTTCTTGCAATTTATGTGGAAGCCATCTAATATCCAATGCTTCACTGTTAATTTGGCATGTTGCATTTTAATATTTTAAAACTAATGGATGCACAAAAGGTTGCATAGCCCCTAGCCTTTGTTCCTGCACACATTGTCTTACCTTATATGCTATTATTTATGCTACTGGGTAAAATTTAAATCATGACCATTATTGAATTAAATTATTCTGATTCTGATCCATTTTTTTCTTTGATGTTTGTATCTTGTATCAAGTATTTCAATCTTTTTAATTACATGTCCTTATAAGAGTCAGATGAAATATGTCTAGGGTGGGAGAGGATTGCATTTAATTCTCACATAAGGTTAAAAGCGCCTGGCTGAAAATGCATCCAGTTGGAAAACCATCAGAACTGGCAGGCTTAGGCATTTTGCGACACTTTCAAGGGTGACAGAAATTGTATTGTCATGCTCTCTTTGCACCATTAAAAAGTTCTAAAAATTCCATAGTTCAGCAGTCTGTTGAGTCATGAGAAAAAAAAATCTAGTTCAGCAACATCTGTTGAGTTATGGGGAGGGATTAACCATACAGTGTCTAATGGAGTACAGGAGGGTTAGAGGACTGCAACACCTGCCAGTTGGAAATTCATCAGGGCTGGCAGGGATACAATTTTCACTTTACTACATAACCACAGTATAGCTAAAAGGCATTTATATATTTATGGCAGTTCAATCACTAAGGTATTGTGTGTTCACCTTGGAGTTGGGTGAAATATATCAAAGGTGGGTGGATTGTGTTTAATTCTCACAAAAAAAGTTAAAAGCACCTGGCTAAAAGTGCCCTTCAGTTGGAAAACCATCAGGACTGGCAGGGTTAGACTTTTAGCAACACTTTCAAGGTTGACAGAAATTTACTGTCATGCTCCTTTTGCTCCATTTAACAGTTTTAAAAACTCCATAGTTCTGCAGTTCTGATGAGTCACGAGCAAAAGGAAATACAAACAAAAACTGTAGTTTGGCAGCATGTGTTGAGTTTTGGACAATTAAGAAAAATTAGCCATTGCCTGATGGAGTACAGGAGAGTTTCAAAGGACTGCAGCACCTGCCAGCTGCAAATTCATCAAGGCTGGCAGGGATACAATTTTCACTTTGTTACTACATAACCCCAGTATGGGTAAAAAATAACCATGTATATTTATAACGAGGAACAGTACACCAATTAAGTAGTAAATAGTAACACTGTACTAGTGATCCAATTTATTGGCGTAGGAAATAAAGCGTTTCCAAGCTTTCGCACATCAACCAGATGGCTTTTTCAAGGAAGTTAGACAGAAACCATGTATATATTGCACTTCAATCACTAAGGTATTGGATATTCTTGTAGGGAGTTGGAATAGGTCTAGAGTGCGAGGATTGTGTTTAATTCTCACGTAAAATTAAAAGCACCCGGCTGAAAGTGGCCTCTGTTTGCCCCTTTGTTATATATATATATATATATATATATATATATGCTTGGTGTAACCAGGAAAGATAAGAAGAGGAACACGTGGATCCGAAAAATGACAAGAGTGGAAGACATCATGATCAGAGTTAAATCCCTGAAATGGCAATGGGCTGGACATACTGCCAGAAGGACAGACCATCGATGGACAGCCGAAATTTTAGATTGGATTCCAAGGGACAGGAAAAGACCCAGAAAAAGACCACATGGAAGATGGGTGGATGAAATTCGTAAGTATGCGGGAGTGACATGGAGGAGACTGGCACAAGACAGACCGTTGTGGAGGAAACTTGGGGAGACCTTCGTCCAGCAGTGGATTGATAATGGTTGACAATGATGATGATGATGATATATATATATATACAGGGTGTCCCGGAACTTCATGTACACACTTGGAGGGGAGGTAGAGAACAGCGTTAGGAACCAGAATTAAATAGGAAAGCATGGGCGGAAACGATAGGCGGCGCTATACGCGAGCTCCAAGGTAGGCACGTGTGGCTTCCTCATTGTAGACGCGGACAGCGTGCGATCAACATGAATCGTTTTACACATGCCGAGTTGACGGATATGCACTTCGTCTATGGCCTAACCAACGGAAATGGACGCGCTGCTGGTCGGTTGTATCGGGAAAGATATCCAACGAGGTGCCAACCAAATGATCAAATGTTCGCTCGGGTGCATCAGAACCTTGCGGAACGTGGATCCTTCACAGCAATGATGCAGGATACCGGGCGCGAACAGCACGAACACCCATATTGGAAGAGCATCTGTTGCAGGCTGTGGACCGAAATCCCGGGACCAGTGTACGGGTGCTTGCCGCTTCCGCCGAAACGTCTCGATCAACTGTCTGGCGCGTTCCGCAGGGCGAAGCCTTTCATCTTCAGAGAGTTCAATTACTGCAGCCAGATGATCACCCACGACATGTCGCATTTGCACAGTGGTTTCTGCACCAAAGTGTGGCCGACCCGCAATTTCCCAGTTCTGCTATGTTCAGTGATGAAGCAACTTTTTCACGTGACGGGGTGTTCAATACGCACAACGCGCACATGTGGGCCATAGACAACCCACACGGAACCCGACAACGAGCCGCACAACAATGCTTAACTGTTGATGTGTGGGCAGACTGTTTAGTTGGGCCATACATCTTACCACCTCGACTGGACGCTCGCAAGTATCTCGTCTTTCTTCAGGAGGTTCTTCCAGAAATGCTACACGATGTCCCCGCACATGTTCGACGTGGAATGTGGTTGCAACATGATGGGGCGCCATCTCATTACACAAAGTGCGTACATGACCATTTGGACCGGACATTTGGAACCAAGTGGATTGGGCGTGGCGGTCCTGTCCAATGGCCCCCCAGATCACCTGATTTATCTCCTCTTGATTATTATCTCTGGGGTGCCATGAAGAGCATTGTGTACGACACGCCAGTAAATTCTGAAATGGGCCTGGTGGCATGAATCTCCATCGCTGCTGCTACGATTCGCGAAACACCAGGTATCTTCGACAATGTTCGCCAATCCATGTCGCGTAGGTGTCATGCGTGCATCCAGACCAATGGGCGCAATTTCGAACACCTCCTGTGATGCTTGTAAGTCCTGCGTTGTACTCCTTTGTTGTGTAATAAAACGTTTTACACTGCTTTCTGTATTGTGGCCTTACTGTGTCTTTGTGTCTCTTTCTCACGTGAGGGTGACGTTTCCGCCCATGCTTTCCTATTTAATTCTGGTTCCTAACGCTGTTCTCTACCTCCCTCCAAGTTTGTACACAAAGTTCCGGGACACCCAGTATATATCGTCATCATTGTCAACCATTTTCAATCCACTACTATGATGGTCTCCCCAAGTTTCTTCCTTATCTGTTTGTCTTGAGCCTGTCTTCTCCAGGTTATTCTGATATGCTTTCGAATTTCATCCAACCTTTTCCTATGTGGTCTTTTTCTGTCCCTTGGAATCCAGTCTAAAAGTTTGATTGTCCATCAGTGGTTCGTTTTTCTGACATGTCCAGCCCATTGCCATTTCAGGGATTTTACTCTGATCATGATGCCTTCCACTATTGTCATTTTCCTTATCCACGAGTTCCTCTTCTTTACACTTCGTCAGAAGTGTCTTAGCCCTGAGAGATTATTAGGATAAAGTAGAACATGTAGTTATTTTACATCGAATGTTGTAAGCTTTAATAGAGTTGAGAGAATTGACTAATTTTTTTTTTTAATGATGTAAACAAAAACCTAAAGGGTAGTTGATATTAATACAGGTAGGAAATATTTTTTTAGGCTGTTTAATGGTATTTGCTTCATTATTACATATCTGAGTAATTCTAAGAAACTGAAACAATGATATTACTGTGTCTACTTTTTGGCATATTAGGTGACCAATGACTGAAAAACTTGGTCCAAAGTTAAAAGAATTATGTTTATCAAATAAGTTAATGGATGTTCCTTTATTGTTTAACTCCATTTCTAGATCCAAGAAACTCAAATTATAATTCTTTTACTAATCAAAAATTACTATTATGGGAATTTTCACTAGAATTTTTTTTTATTTTAATTGCAGATTTTCAGAGAAAACTCTTCTCCTTCAGGCTGTCTTTTTGTTGTCACTTATTCCCGTCACGGTTACGGTTATTTTTCATCAAATCCTGCCAGATGTTAGACAGGGAAAATCCTCTGCAGTCATTGATGATGGAATTTTGATTTTTCTCAATCTCTATTCCTTCTTTTAGCTTTCTTTTTGAAAATTGCTTTGGAAACTGATGACTTTAAGGGAATTCCAATCCATGCTGTGACTAGTTCCTCTAACATGCCTATCTAAACCAGTCTTGTTGGAGCAATTTTTTATATCAGCTTTATGCTCTGCTATACAAGTTTCTAGTCTGCAACCTATTTCACCTATGTAAGATAGTCCACAACTACATTTACTTCATAGACTACACTGTGCATTTTAAAAATATCTTCTCTCTCTGAACTATTTTAGGGAAATTTATTTTAACCTTGTTCTCTAAACTTGGAGCTAGCTTAATATTGTACTTCTTACTAATTATCTTGAAAGACTCAAATAAACCTTTGTGATAAGAAATTTATTTAGTGAATTTTACTTGTTGCTTTTGCGGGTTCTTCGTACCATTAAAATTCAGAAGCTTCTCAATTTCTCCTTTAAGATAGTTATTGTCTGCAAGTATGACTTTAAGTTCTTCTTTATGGGCTTCTTTCTAACCTCTTGTAGAAACTATTATTAATTTTTTTCTAAAAACTGACTTGCTACATTCTTCTAAATAGAAACTGGATGATAGGAATTGAAATCCAATAGTCTATTAGTATTCATTGGTTTTTATACCAACTAGTGAGGAACCCTTTGCAGTATTCTTGTTAGTTTTTAACAAAATTAAATCCTTACGATAAACCTGTTTCCATTCAAATGGAATTGAAATTAATAAGATCATCAATATATCAAAAGTTATAAATATTAAGCATAAGAGTTAATCCAAGTACAATTTTCTATCTATCTCTATATATATACATACATACATATGTCGGTTATACATTTTGTTCAAGGATTCAGACTTGGTTCAAGACCTCTTTTGAGCTGGGAAACCTCCCTGTGTAAGAAACACTTCCTTTCTAATGTTATTAAAAAATAAGAAAAAATGGTTTTTAATCTGTGCTGCATAACTCACCCAGTGTGAAAAATGCAATTGACCAAAAGCTGTTTTAAGTTTTTCTTTATCATTGCAGGATTTGAATAAAAGCAATTATAAAATTGCACTTAGTATAAGGTGGTTCCACCTAAAATTTCTGCCTTATGTTTCCAATGGTAAAACTTTACATATTTTTTTCACAATTAATGTATTCCCAAAACATAACCATAATTATATTAAACGTCAATCATTTTTCTTTGAGTAATGTTCAGGTGTGTTAATAAATGGCACAACCTGTACACTGATGACGTCAGTAGACAAACAAATGTTAAATTGCTTAGCTATGGTTATGGTTTACCAAGTATAAAGTATCCCAATAACTTAAAGTTTGTTTTATTGATGTGCAAATTTTCATCCTTGGGAATACATTAATTGTGAAGAAAATATCTGAAGAAGTTTTAGCACTAGAAACATAAGGCAGAGATTTTAGGTGGAACCACCTGAAAATAAAAAAATAAGGAAGTGTTTCTTATAAAAGGAAAGAAAAAGGCCACTCCGCTGAGAAGACATCATGCCTTGATCTGGCAGCGGGCGGAGCTTTTATCGGGGGTCATATCTTTTTTACAGGCCTTTAACAAATTCTAAATGTGGGTGTCTGAGAGATAGAAAGGCACCAAACCCTTTTAGTATGAAATATGTTTTTTATTTTTTGTGTGTTCAGGATTCCACACTTATAACATTTTCAAGGATTAATCAACCTGTACTTGAATTTTTCATATATGATGCTGCTACCCATTATGAGAGAGTACTGTGTTATAAAAATGCTCATGCAATGTGAAGAGTTACTTTACATCTTGAATTAGATATGTAATATTCAAAGTTCTGCATGTGCCAGGGACTATCCAATAAATATGTGGAACCATTTTTTTATGTGAGTATGTGTGTGTCATGTCTTATCTTTTTGTGTTGTTTGTGTGTGCAATATTATGCTTGGCAAATAAAATTTGAGCACCATATATCAAAATTCATTCTATCCTAAATGTTTTCTTTTTGTACCAATGCAGTCATGTGCCAAATGCTTGTTTCTTAGTACATTATGTGGTTAAATAGGACTTCTTTGAGGCACAGGTGTTTACTGGGGAAAACAATTCTTGGCTCAGTAACATACCTATTTCCTTCAGATTTCATTTCTTACTGCCAGAAAAATGGTGCTTAAAATTATTTATTCTGTGGTCAATTTCACTTTCACAATTGCAAATATTTTGCACAAGCAACAACTCAATTCACCAGCTTTGCAAAAAAAAAAAAAAAAAAAATGAATCTTAAAATATTTATGGGAATTATAGAAGGTAAATCTAAGGTACATTACCTCTCAAATTTTTGACCTATGCATTAGATCATCATCAGGAGCTCGTGCGTCTCACTTCTTCCACAAGCAAGTCTCAAAGAAAGAAGATTATGGCTCAGAAACATGGTAGAAGACTTGTGGAAGCAGAGAGACACAGGAACTCCTGACCAGGGTTGTACCGTAAGCTCCTGCAGTGTGGGGGGAAGGATGCCCCACGAAACACTAAAAATTACTTTCCTGAAAAAGCACAGCATGATAATTTTTCAAGCTGGGCTTGTGGTTGAGAAGGTGACTGTGGGGGGTGTGATTGTCAAGAAGTGGTTCGAGGAACATGTCGGTGACTTTCTGTTAATTGCCTTGGCCTTCAAATTCACCTGACATGAGCCCAATCGAGCATTTGTGGTTCGACGTGGAAAAGCGGGTTCGCGCTAAATCACCACCACCTCGAAATGTACGGGGACTGGAGGATCTGCTGTTGACATTATGGTACCAGAAAGGAGTATGTGGGGGTGAAGTTAGCTTTCCTTAACAAAGCCGCCTCAGTTTTTCCTGCTCCTAGCCAGCCCCCCCCCCCAACTTCCTGTGTAGCTTACGGCACTACGAGGACCACCACCTGCTTGCTGTAGTTCTAGGAAGAAAGGGTAAATCGTTTGTAATACAAATTTCAATATCATATTATTTACTAGTGTTAGAAACAATCTTGTGCTTACATTTTTTTTTTTTTTTGATTGGAGGTTTAACGACCACTGTGAGCAACTCAATGGGCTATAAGCAGTTGCCCGTCCCTAATTTATGGCTACTGGTTCCGGAGAAGGGAGAGAGACAGTGTCATAAGACAAACACAACATCCATGCCTCACCAGGATTCAAATCTGGGTCATTCTTGGACGAATGGTCATAAGCCAGCACTTAGACCACTGGAGTGGCCTTACAAATTTTCACTATCAAAACTTCACTCTTAAGTATCAAACAAAGATCTTCGCTCTTTCTACGTTTATAAGTGAGTCACGGAAAAATTCTCATTGGCCGCCACCGGAAGTCGAATCCAGGGTCTTCCAGTTATGTGCCGAATATGCTTCCGCTACACCACAGCGGCCTCGAATTCCTCCGAACTCACACACGCTAACTGCCAAGCCAATTTGGCAGGTTGCTTCTTGGAGCCCCGCACAATGCTGGCGGTTCACCAAAGATGGTAAGCAGCAACTAAACAAATAATTAGAAGGCGAATCAATAAATAATACAGACATTTAACATGGACCAGGAACATCAAACAAAGATCTTCGCTCTTTCCACGTGTAACTGGAAGACCCTGAGTTCGAATCCCGGTGGCGGCCAATGAGAATTTTTCCGTGACTCACTTATAAACGTGGAAAGAGCGAAGATCTTTGATGTTCCTGGTCCACATTAAATGTCTGTATTAATAATTCACTCTTAAGTGTTAATGAAATGACGCAAGCTCTGCTGTTAATATTAATAGTGACCTCAGCATAACGTAAAATCTAACAAAATTCACAGAGTCAGGAAGTGAATAAACATCATGATCTTAGAATTACATTTTTCTAAATGTTATGGGTTTAGGTATACTATAAAATTAAGGAGGATTTACATGAAATTGTTGTAAAATTGAGATCGATATTAAATTATTAGTAATTCGAATACAAATACAAAATTGGTTTTAAGCGCTGAAATAAATGTGGGTGTAATATATGAAAATTGAATGATTTAAAAAAAAAGGGCAGCTGAATACTTTTTTTTGCAGTATGCCAGTACTCCTGATGATCTAGTGAATAGATGGAAAATTAAAAGGTAATGTACCTTAATAAGTTTCTGATCTATAATTCCTATTAAGTGTTTATGTTACTGAAAGTAATTAGAGGAAGCCATGAAGTCATTATTACTAGAAATATGAACCATATACTTCCAAATGTTATATTTACTGATTTGAGCAAGAACTTTCTATGTGGCATCCCTGCTTTGTGGTGCTCTTTATAATGAAATGTGAGGTGGTTATATATGCTGTTATTGTAGCAGCTTTTAAGATAGAGATGTGTCTGGGTCACAATTGAGGGTGCCCAGTCCAATGAACTGTATGTCTTCCATTTCACACTATCGTTGCGACTACTGTTGTGACCAATTTGCTCTCTGAACGAAATCAATGGCAATAGAGTGGAAGAAAAACTTCAGTGTTTCACTTGAATGGAAACAAGGGTATGTTGAATGTACAATGTAGATGCTGTTGACATTGCTGTACAAAAAAAAAAAAAAAAGATTTAAATGAATGGTTCTTAAAATATCAAGTTCAAAGGAAACAAATGGCAACTACAAATATGTTTTTGTTATGTATTTTTGGGGGGAGAGGGGTTAATTAGCATCCACCATGAACAACTCCACAGGCTATAAGCAGTCTCATTCCTAATTTTGGGCCACTGGTTCCTAGACAGGGATAGAGCTAGTGCCACAAGACAAAAAACACCATCCGTACCACACCCAGCATTCAAACCTCAACCCATCTCATACAAATGATTTGGAGCCAACAACTCATACCACTTATTTTTGTGAAATCAGCTTTGGTTTCATATTATGTGCTAATTTCATTCATTGAAAAATAGAGAGCAACTGATGGCTCAAGGTCATAGTACAGTACTTGTGACCACTTATTTACGTTTAATGTTTGTCCTTGGTTGGTGGATCTGACTCATCTCTGGGTACAGGAATGGATGATTTCTTAGCATTACATACTCGTGGTGGTCATTAAACCTCTAAATATAAAAAAATCTTAATACCACAGGTCACTTCCTTTTGTAAATTAAGATGTTTGTTTTTAATTCATCAGGAAAATACTAAATCACAGACTGAAACATGTAAATGTCCACTGTAGCAATATCTTTGTTGCCCTGTCCCCCCCCTAAAACACAACAACACATTATTCCCCTTGGTCTTACGTCTTACCACTGCCACATTGCAACAGGAAAATATCATACCATATGCTGCTCACCAGTTTCATCAGGCTCTTCTGCTATTTAGCTAGCCGTCAACAAATTTACTGCCAAATAAATACCATCTGAGATGTCAATAAAAGAAAGTTTTCAAATCAATTCTTACTCCTTATAATGTGAGGAAAGGGCTGTTGGTTTACACAGGTCCACTTTTTCCTCACTCTAATCTTCCTTAGCAGTTCCTACTTCTCAGGGGTCATGGTCAAACTTTCGTAACTGAAGAAGCAAGTTGTTGCAATTAGTAGTTTTACAAGCAAAGGTAATTCAGTTGGGGTTTTTTTGTGGACAAGGGAAATAAAAATTTTGATTGTTCACAGTCATTGTTTCTCCTCAAAAGAATAAAATAAATGCTGGTGATGTTCATGCAGGCATGTGGTACTCAGATCCTCAGTGTTTGGTAATAGCAGAACTTGTTTGCTCATTTGGAAGTAGCGATAACAATCAGATTTTTTTTAATTGTGCTAAATTCACAATACTCTACAAATAGTTCTGCTATGAAAATTGGAATGGATTATAACTTCTTAGCTACTCCCAAACTGCCTGCAAATTTGCATGCAAATAATTTATAGAATCAGTTTAATATGTTGCACATTATGAATTGAATGCAAATCATACAGAGCTGCTGCCTTTGCCCAGTGCACAGCATTAGGCAAAGGAAACTGCCCTGTATATTATAAAAAATGTTATTTACATGGGTATAATGTAGCAAGTAAAATGCTAATTTGTACACTGAAGATCTGCTAAATAGCATCTCTAATTGTGCTGATAGATGTGTGGTCAATTACATTTTACATATACTATCCTGTGATTATGCAAAGTTGGAACTGTACACACGTCTCAGAATTCCAAATGCAAAACCAATTCATCATTTTTAGAGGATCTGTATGTTTTTATAAATGGAACTACATTGAACGGAGGAAGGGGGGGATTTATTTCAGTACTACCACCCACACATATGAGGAGGACCGCTCTAATTGAAACTTCATAGTACTTATCATTCCCTTTTTTTCCCCAGACAAATGACAAGAAAAATTTTCTTTCCCATAGTAAAGAGTCAAGGAACTACTGCACAACATATGACGGATGCTTTAATGGCTTGAAATCATCTATATAGCAACTCTGAATAAAATGCTGTGGCATTATCCCCAGTTTCTTTTGTTGTTTAAATCCTAATCCAGTTGTTTATCCAGGTCTAGGAAAGAGAGGCAGGCAAATCCAGTTCCCCTAAATTAGTGTTGGCAGGAATTTCAGAGAATCTCCAAGTAACACAGAGGCACATTCAGCCCACCTTCCACCCAAAGTTAAAAAAAAAAAAAAAAAAAGACAAAAGTTATATTGATAGAAAATCAGCCCTAAATTACCAGAAAATTTTAGGCACATATCATTAATATCTAACATAGCTTAACTCTCAACAAAAGTGATGCAGTACAATCTGGTGGTCACTATTGCCTTGATTCCTTAATAGTGATACACCGAGCAGATGTAATATTATTCCAACATGACCATTTTTTTCTCACCCAGGCTCAGTTTTATATTTAAAGCTCATATGCTACACACATACAGCAACAAAGGTGTGGATTTTTACTCTCAATCAAACATAAAAAGGATTTATTTAAAGCAAACTGTGGGCACTACTTAGAATGTTTTCAAGAACCTGGCCAAGATATTAAGAGAGACATATTACACATACATGCATAAGAAGCAGCACTTGGTACCATGGGTGTGATTATGGCACAAGTCTCTCCCTGAGAAATTTCAAGTGGGGTTGCAATTTCTCAAGGGCAGAGGAATTTTACATGCGTGCACTTGTGTAGCACAATAGAAATGCATTTTAGAACATGTATAGAACTGAAAATGAACAAAAGTATCACTGTACCCCCCCCCCTTCCCAAATAGTATCTTTTTTTTTTTTTTTTTGATTGGAGTTTTAACGACCACCGTGAGCAACTCAATGGGCTATAAGCAGTCGCCCGTCCCTAATTTAGGGTCACTGGTTCCAGGGAAGGGAGAGAACCAGTGCCGTAAGACAAACACAACATCCATGCCTGACCGGGATTCGAACCCGGACCCCTTACGGACGAACGATCAGAGGCCAACGCCTTAGACCACTGCGCCACCGGGGAGGCGATAGTATCTTTAATGGGGTGAGGTAATGAATGTAACTGGCTGCACCTAGATATTTAGTAGTGGGTATATTGTCCTATCATAAATGAACCATTCTCTCAGTACCATTGAAATTTAAGAACAAGGGGTGTTTCCTATTTGAACTGTTTTAACCCTTCTTTTCTCCTTTAAAAAAAAATCTTATAAGCGTTTCAAGACCATCACAAATATGCACAACAAATTACTTCACACATGAATCTCGTGTGACTTCCTATACTTGTTATGCAATTATTCATTTGTATTAGTCCTTAAAATACATTCATTCTAAATAGATTTCATGTTAAGTTCAAAATGTGCAATAATTGCGGCATTTGTTGAATTATCACAACTGTCTTTAGGTGTGACTAAATATACCACCAGTGGTGAGTTGTTTTCATAACAAAAATTCATACCATCAGTATGGTAATCAATGCAGTCTGAAGGCAGTAATTGCCTTTAATTAATAAACAGTTGTCTGATGGGAAACAAAATATCTCTCGACCAGAATTGGTCAAATTATGGGAATTATACAATGAAGTAGCTAAATTTCTCATTATGCCATATGCACTATGTAACTGCATGAGAAATATTACATTTATAACTTGGCTCCATATTCTATAATCTCATCTGTATTTCACACTGCTGCCCCATTGGTTTAAGCTTTGGCTTCTGATCATTCCTCAGATGGGTTCAGATTTGAATCATGGTGAGACATGAATGTTATGTTTGTCGTATGTCACTGGCTCTCTCCCTCCCCTGGAGCCAGTGGCCCTCCTGAATTAGGGTAGGACAACTGGTTATAGCCCACTGAGTTGCTCACGGTGGTCGTTAAATCCCCAACCAAAAAAAAAAAAAAAAAAAAAAAAGTGTTTTACACTGCAAACCTTGTGGTCAGACTTAAGTGGCAGGCATAGTGTCAATATTAAATCTATTTGGCCTAATGCAGTTCAAAAAAGTTGAATCAAAGTAGTTTAGAAGGAATCAGTAGAAATTGGAGATGAAACACAGGAGAGGCAACTTCTGTAAGGTTTGCCACCTGTAAAAGCATCTTTGGGAGTTATTCAAATCACATCTGCAGAAACCCTAAAGAACCATGTGCTTAACAGCCAGCCAACTGTGTTGGTTTCAATCAGCAATTTGACAACTGTACCAAAATGGTGGTCATATACATAAACAAATTATGAAAGACTTCTCTCTTGTGGCATTTTAACATATAAATGGTGTGCATCATTAACATCAGTATTACAGAACTTTTAGGAAGATATTGCTACCAAATGAAATGCATGCACATGGAAGATTCAGTTCTCCTTTGTCTTGGACATCACTCTCATTATAGAAACATTATAGTGTAATTATCTGTTTCATGGTTCACATATGCTCATCATTCCTAGCAGTTTAAAAAATGATTTGTGTGGTTTATGTTCCATACTGCTGACATTCTCTATTTTTGTTTACTTCGAATCTAAGGACTTTCCACTAATACCATCACTTATGCCATGTACCTATTATTAGCAATGAAAATTTTCCTGGGTGGATTGATTTCATGATGCATTATGGATGTAGAATAAATGCAGTCTTTATACTTACACTGGTCACAAAAAGTTAGGGATGTTGTGGTTTTGGAGAGGAAACTTAAATTTGCATCATGACAACACAACATGTAGCGTGCGAGCTCCGATAAAAGTACCTTGCGAGAAGTGGAAAACTGGTTGTTTCACCGCGTGGTCTAGAAATTTGCTGAATGTATTGCCTTCAGTATGGGATTAACCTGAAATGATTTCCAGACAACGCTTAAGCATGTGCAATAGAAATAGGGCTGTTGGCATGTTACCGGCAGGAAATGTTGGAAATCGATCCAGGAGTGGTCGCCCAAGGATAACTACCAGGATGCAAGATCAGTATAAGTGCTCAGAGAAGGCCTAGTATTTGAGCTGCTTGTGGTATTAAGAGTACGTACTAAAACGGTACGCAACCGCCTTCACGAGTACGGCCTCACAGCAAAGGCAGACTTTTTACAGACAAATCTGGTTTCTTTCGTTACCCTGATACTCGACAAGGACACATGCAGAGGAGATCCGGCATGCGAATGCAACCACATAGTGCAGTCCGTCCACTTTACTAATAGTAGTCAGTTCCTGTCTGGGTAGGGTATGTTCTAATGGCGGTAATTTCCTGTTTGTCATGGCACCAAGAATGCCTCAGAGTACCGAAACGAGATCATTGTGACAATGTTTCATGCTGCTATTATACATGCATTTAATTTTCTCGATGACAATGCAACCATGCCTGGAATGTGCCCGAGGAGCTGGAAAATCATGGGTGTAGAAAATCAGAGTGTGTTCGTTACAATTGCTTCCAACGGCTCTTGGCATTAATCCTGTTGTGAGCATTGGTAACCATAACCCAGTACACTAGCAGGCCTCCATAACGTGTTGCCTGTAATATTGGACTGCTGCCCCAGACACACAATAATTAATGTAATTGAAAAAAAGCCTCGTAGGTGTCAAGATGTTCTTCAACACAGCGAGCTCTGAAATCTAGAGGTATGGACATTCTCCGAATGTATTATTTTGTCTATTCGCAGGGGTACTTTGTTGTGTGCAGAAATTGCACAATAAATTGTTCTTGTAGACGCACTCTTTATCGTCTGTTTTACGTAGCCTCACTGTAATTTCAATGCGTGTTACTTGAGTCAGATGCATACATCTTTCACAGTGGCGGTCGTAGGACCCAGCGCCTAGAGGGGCCCCGTACCACCGCCAATTAATTAGTAGTTTTTACCTGGCGTCGCCTAAAATATTGTAGTTGTAGTTCATCATACACAAATACATGACCAACTTTAATATTTGTTAACTGCTTTTAATTAGTGACATCAAAAGGTTACTGTTAGAATTTTTTTTTTTTTTTGGTCAGAGAAATTTTTTCAACGGGAAAGTTGTGAAGAAATGTCTAAATTTTTTTTTCAAGATAATTTTCATAAGAGTTTTGTTGCAATTTTGGGTACAAGTAGTGAGTTCCAATGCACTCGCTCTTCTGTCTAAAGAAACCAACGTGACATCTACTCTGGACCATAGTGATTTGATTGAAGACTTCAGCCACAAGAAAAATCACAGAATTCTTCTTTAAATAATAGACTTATCTTATAATTATACAGTTATCCTTGTTTATTTAGTAACACATCATTTTGGAAAGATAATATTTTGGATTCCTAATCATACTAATAAACTTTGGGGTGCTGCCCCAGTGGCGCAGTGGTCTAAGTGATGGCCTCTGTTATTTTTTTTTTTTTTTTTTTTTTTTGGAGGTTTAACGACCACCGTGAGCAACTCAATGGGCTATAAGCAGTCGCCCGTCCCTAATTTAGGGTCACTGGTTCCAGGGAAGGGAGAGAGCCAGTGCCGTAAGACAAACACAACATCCATGCCTCACCGGAATTCGAACCCGGACCCCTTACGGACGAATGATGATGGCCTCTGTTCATTCGTCCGAACGGGGTCCGGGTTCGAATCCCGGTCAGGCATGGATGTTGTGTTTGTCTTACGGCACTGGCTCTCTCCCTTCCCTGGAACAAGTGACCCTAAATTAGGGACGGGAGACTGCTTATAGCCCATTGAGTTGCTCACGGTGGTCGTTAAACCTCCAATCAAAAAAAAAAAAAAACTTTGGGGTTATTGCGATTGCGAATGTCCCTGTGAAGAGCGATCGCCCGGGGCCCCGCAAGGGCTAGGGCCACCACTGATCTTTCATATCATGCAATATCCCTAACTTCTTGTGGCCGGTATATATATATAGGCCTATAGTTAACTCTCAACTCAAACTTCGATAAGATGAATCTTGATAGTTCGAAAAAAGGAAAATTCTCTGCTTTTGTTTTATTCACATAATGTTTTCCCGATAACTCGATTTTTTTTCCGCATTGACTGTATGCAGTGTGCGGCACATTGAACATATAACCCGAATCGAAAAAAGTTCCAAAATATAACGTTTCCAAATATCAGAAGAGAATGTGCTAGAGATTCTTTAGAACAAACGTATCATAAAGAATCAATTTTTTCTCTACATGATCTCCTGAGAATACTTGAAAATTAAGTAAGGCAGCAGCAACGTTTCTTTTCATACGCCATTATCAGAATGTTGGAACACATTTTGGTGAAACATTATTATTTCTAATAGAGATACCACCCATTTCACACGGCTTTAGAACGAACCTTTAGAGGCATTCTCCCAAGTCTTTCTTTCCTGCCACTTGGGCCAAAACATTTTTTTTAGTAAGCATCTCGTCACTCATTTTTCCAACATGGCCAAACTACCTAAAAATATTAGTCTCCACCTTGCTAACAACATTTTGCTTCACATTACACAACTGCAACACATCTTTCCTCACATGATCAGAATGAGTCTTCCCACAAAACCCCCATAAGTAACGCATTTCTCTGGCACACAAACGATTCCTATGTCTCTTCTGTAGTACCCAGGTTTTACTGCCATACATCAGAGTAGGAACAATTACACTTTCATACACAGCCATTCAGGACTCTTAAGAATCCATCATTCCTGCAAAAACCTCCCAAAGCAGCGATGACTTTCAATGAGGAATTCACTCGCCTACTAATTTCACCATCTAATCTGTTCTCTCTGTCAAACAAGCTTCCCAAATATACATACTCATTTACTTGGTCAATGACAGTGCCATTTAGACTTACCCTGCATTCAGTACTACCAGTTCCTCGCTCAAAAATCATAACTTTGGTTTTTCCCGTATTTATACTCAGTTTGAATTTCATACAAACTGTTGGCAGAGAGCAAAAGTGACATGCTCTGCAACTCACTTTTGCTCTCTGCCAACAGGACTGTGTTATCAGCATACAGCAATCTGCACACACGGGTATTGCCAAGACATAAACCAGTATTGTCCATCCTTTCATCTTTGAATCATGCAAAGATGAAAAACCAGAATGTCAATTAGAAGTTAAAGGACTGTTAAAGCAATTCCAGGAGTATGAAATAGATCTATTAACAATATTTTGGAATACGGTGTTGCAAAGATTGAACGCAACCAGCAAATATTTGCAGGATCCTAAAATGAATCTTTTGAAAGCTGCAAATTCACTAAAATCATTAAAAGCATTCGTCATAAGTTTGAGAAGTAATTTTCAGTCCATACAAGCCGACGCCAAACCTTTGATCGACAATCGCAAATTTAAAGATGAAAAATGTTGACAGAAGAAATGGAAAACATCTTTTTGATGAGACCACAGAAAACGAAGTTGTTCTGCATGGCAGAAAACATTTCATCACAGAAACTGCTTATGCTATATGTGACACGTTAGCCTCTGAAATTCACCATAGAGTAGAAGTCCATGAAGACTTATTATGAATGTTTGCTGTTTTTTTGTTGTTGTTTTTCAATATTCCAATAACAAGTGACAAAGCGTGGGTATCTGCTTTAAAACTGATGAAGGCATACAAAGAGGACATTGATATAGACCAGTTTCAAGATGAAATTTTTAAACAGTTTTTACAATTCATTAAGGAAGAAGGTGTTAGCAATCTCATAGATATGCATCCATGCCTTAACAATGGACTGTGATCAACATTTCCAGATATCAAAACAATATTTAATTTTTTTTTTTGACAATGCCAATAACTAATGCCAGTGGTAAAAAATCCTTTTCAGTTTTGAAGAGGGTAAAATATTACTTAAGAAATTCCTTAGGGCAAGAAAAGTTGTCTGATCTATATATAGATCTATCATGTTTATAGAATCGGACTTTACAAATTCTCTCAATTATGACATACAGGTAATTGATACTGTTTTCAAAACAAAGCGTGAAATAACGTAGTTTAAAGTGGCAACTATACTGCTAAGACGTTTATTTTATCACACTCCGACCAGCATTCCTGCCGATTTGATATTGTTAATAAAAGGGGCCTCAATGTCTACATTCGGCTCTGACAGTATTGGTAAAAATCCCAATGTTTTTACTAGTAAGTTGAAATATTCGTACCTTTCCATCTGCCGCAGTAAATGGACACATTGGTGGGTAAAATCTCTGCTCAATATAACTCTCCAATTCAAATTGAGTAACAAATAATATTTGTTGAAATGCTCAATACATCAATGGAAACCTCAATGTTTTTTCCATGTATCAGTTCCTGTAGCACTGAGGAAAAGAATTCAATTTTGCCGACAAAACATTAACCAAAACAGTCAGTTCAGAACATAGAAAGATGATACTCCCTTCCTTTTTACAAGAATGCAACAAAAAGAAATTCATTTACTTTACATAGGAAATATTCTTTACTAGTTTCAAACATCGTTCATGAAACCTCGGTGTTTTTTTTATGTTTCAACTTCTGCAACATTGAGGTTTCAACATCGATTAATATCGGTGGCAAAACGTCAAGGGTTTTTGTTTTATTGAAAATTTAATGACCAGCACTAAAAATGACAAATGGCTAAACTGGTGATCACTAAAATAAATTTAAGCGGCAAAGTTGCCAGTTAATCGCCGAGAGTGACGAATGCTAATCTGTACATATAAGGCCCAAGGCTCAAAATTTCCTAACTATGCAGTCAAACATCATTTATTCCATCTTTTTATGCAGTTTTTAGGTGTTCTATTTTTCAATCAAATTTGTGTGTGATAAAAATGGTTTTAGAAGACAGACAGCAAAGCAGAAGCTCACATATGATTTTTGTTTATGCAGTTTGTGTTCACAATTTTCATTTGCCCCCTCCTGAAAACTGAACAGTAATCATGTTCCTTAATGAATTTAGCAGACTGTAAGATTCTTCATTCTGAGAAGTGATATAGGCCTCCAGTGATAATCAGAGTTGTATAAAAATAAAATGTATCTGCGTACACAACCATTGAAACAGAAAGTTTGCAAACAATGATAAGTAAAGAATAAAATAATTTAAATAAAAATTGATAAAACAATAAATAATTACAACATTACAGATTCCAATGAGGACAAAATAAGCACATTACAATTGAATGTGTGTGAAATGGACCTTTCTGGCAATATATTAAAATATTGGACTATGTACCTCATAAAAACAAGAGTAATTAAAGAAAGTTCTTATATCCAGAAAAACAGTTCCATCAATTAACCTTCAAATATTATAAATAGCATTTTCAACAACTTAATTGAAAAATAGTAGACTTACAAAATACATAAGGAAAATATTTTAATTTAATAACTGGCAACTGCAGGAGGAACCTGACAACAAAACTTAAATTCTTTCTATGTAAACGAAACTTTTGATACAGTTTCTATACACTGGGAACAGGCCTTGATAAAATCTAGAGGTTAGAAACGTCTGTTAAGACAAAAGAACTCAGAAGACGTGAAAAATAATTGAAAGTTCAAGTTAAAATACAATGAAATATATAAATCTGAGTAAAGCCTTGAGTAAGTGTTTTAATTGCTGTAAATAAGATTTTTATTTACTTTTAGTCAACAAGCAAAAACTATCTGCAAAATCTGTTAATTAATTGGAAACTAGCCGTGCATACAGCGTACATCTATATTCTACTACTCAGGCAATAGTGTGTGTTAGGTACCCAGATAGAAAAGCATTAAAAAGGGAAAGTTTTTAAGATAAACTAGAGTCTTAGGATGTATGCATGTGAAGACAAGAAGGTTGCTGTTTATCTGGCGAGAAATTTCTGCTTTAATAGATTGAATTTGAAAACAATTATATTCAAGCAATACGTATACTCAAATCAATCAGAATTATGCACTGAATTGCCTGTGGTTTACTGGTCTTCCATGTACCAACTCTATGTAAACTTTTTTTGGTCTTCCATGTGATAACTTCCATGCAACTGATTTTTTACTGGTCTTCCATGTAACAATTCCTCAGAAAATACTCAAATCAATCAGAATTATGCACTGAATTGCCTGTGCTTTACTGGTCTTCTATGTACCAACTCCACATAAACAACTTTTTTGGTCTTCCATGTAACTGTTTTTTTACTGGTCTTCCATGTGACTGTTTTTTTACTGGTCTTCCATGTAATAACTTCCATGCAACAACTGATTTTCCACTGGTCTTCCATGTAACAATTCCTCAGAAAACTTGAAAATTACATCACCCTGGAGTGGAAATGTGGGTTCAAGTCCAGCTCCAGGGCAATGTAATTTTTAAATTTCCTGAAGAGTTGTTACATGGAAGACCAGTAAACCACAGGCAATTCAGTGCATAGTTCTGATTGATTTGAGTATACATGCTGCTTGAATATAATTGCTTTGCATATGTTCCCATGTATTTCTGAGGAAGGTCATTCCATGTGAAATCACCCAATACAGTTTTAATATTTTGCATACTATATTCCCAATATATTTCTCTCAAGAATAGCAAAAAACGTTTTTTTACAAGTATTATTTTTTTTGTGATGGCCATTTTTGTTTGGCTCAGCATGGAGTTTTTGCCCAAATTCGCTGTTTATGTAAAATTTAATAATTGCTTTACTACTACAGCTATCATGTTCAAATAACAATCATTCTTTTCTACATGAAATGTTCTACATTTTTCACTAAAAATGTTTTAGCTATCTCTTGTGCAAATACATGAAATGGTTCTTACAAAATGTTTAATAATTTCACTCAAATACCTGATTTCAAGCATAATTTTTTTTTTATAAAAATCCCATACTTCAGACTTTGTATGTTCATGTGTATCTAGTTGGACTATTAATTCACAAAGTTTGAAACCTGACACTCTTGTCCTTTTTTTCTATGGACCTTCAAAACATTGCCCGAACCTTAAAATGGTCACTTTTTTAGGCCTAATATCTCAAAAGGGACAGCTCCTAAAATTCTAATATTGTTACACAGCAACGTGGTCTTAGGGGTAAACCTACAGTAAAAATCTGAACTTGTAGACGCAAGTCGTTTTAAGGCTGTACTACATCAAAATAACAGAAAAATATGACCATTTTTATGTGCAAACTTGTGAGCCAGGGTTGCTTTTAAATCATCTTAAATATCTACCAGGAAAATTATAATTACCACAGTAACATTTTATTATTAATTGAAATAAGGAAATATTAAAAAAAAAACACACAAGACAATCAGCAAAAAAATAATTTACCTGATTATTATTTTTTATTGGAGGTTTAACGATTACCGTGAGCAATTCAATGGGCTATAAGCAGTCACCCATCCCTAATTTAGGGCCACTGGTTCCAGGGCCGTAAGACAAACACAACATCCATGCCTCACTGGGATTCTAACCCAGACCCTTTTCAGACGAATGATCAGAAGCCAATGCTTAGATCACTACGCCACCAGGGCGGCTTACCTGATTATGAGTGTATGGTTTACAAACTTCCATTTTACATATGTGTTATGTAGAAACAATAACATTAACATATATTTTACATAACTATGAAAAATTAAAGTTATTTACAGTTCTACTGATGTTCTAGTTATACTGAAATAAATAAATTCATTGTTTGAGAAATGTTATTACACAGTCTTTCTGTGATATTGTAAGAATGGCCAGTCACTGTCATCACGCCCATTGTGTCAACATGGCTTATGGGAAACTACCGTATATACTCGCGTATAAGTCGACCCCCACCCCCACCCCCCACTTTCAGAGGAAGAAATCGGGAACTTGCGTATAAGTCGATCCTGGAATGAGAAAAAAAAAAAATTCAATGAATTGAAAATGAAAAAAATTATATATATAATACTAAATTTAATTTGCATACCCAAAAACTTCATCGGAACCCTTCAAAATCCGATTCCAAGTCAGACTCGCCAAACAGTTCAAAAAAGTCTTTCTCCGTCATCGGCGCGTCATCATAAACATCAGTATTCCCATCTATGCCTGTGTCATCAGAATCACTGTCATCATCAGTCATAAAAATCTCATCATCCTCTGTGCCATCAAGTTTGTTACTAATGCAACATTTCTTGAATGATTTCACGACCATTTCCGCAGGTATCGCATCCCAAGCATCCTTGACCCATCGTGCAATCAAAACGATATCCGGCTTCTTTAGATTTCCGCCCTTGGTTTCAGTCTGCAAATCAGAACTTATCCAATTTGCCCAATACCTCCGCACATTGTCCTTGAAGGGCTTATTAAGGCAGACATCTAGTGGTTGAAGAACAGATGTCAACCCACCTGGGATGACAGCAAGAGTTGTTTTTGAATTTTCTGCAGTTTTTTTCACTTCTGCACAACGGTGTGCAACAAACATATCCCACACCAAAAGAGAAGGTTTCCTCAAAAGTGCACCTGGCCTTTTGTTCCACACATTCTTTAACGAGTCAATTGTTCCGGATTCATTCATCCATCCTTTTTCATGGGCACGAATGAGCACACCAGATGGAAAGACAACGCTTTTCGGCACAGTTTTGCGTTTGAAAATAATTACCGGAGGTAGCTTACTGCTGTCGGCCAAACAGGAAAGAACAACCGTGAAATTAGATTTTTCATGGCCAGTCGATTTGATCAAGATATTTTTTTCGCCCTTTTGGTTCACCGTTTTTTCAAAACACATGGCGGTTTTATCCATGTTCCCTATTTGGGAAAGTTCAAAAGCAGTCTCTTTTCTCTTTTAAATTACATACTTTTGAAATTCCATTATCTTTGCTTCGAGGTCACGAGGTAACTTTTGTGCAATTTTGGTGCGCTGGTGTAGACACAACCCATAGCGGTTCATGAACCTTGTGCACCAACCTGGTGAGGCACGAAAAGTGTTATTTGCGGCTGCAAACTTTTCATCTTTTGCGAGCTTCATTGCTCGCAAACGTATACCAATTTGCGTTACAATGTAACCATTTTGTCTGCAGCCCACAATCCAATCATTCAAGACACTTTCCAGCTCTGGGAAAGATGTCGTTCCACGGCGCAGCGCCTTTTGCGATATTCACCAAGTCCTTTTTTTTTTTTACGCCAATCTCGAATCAGTTTTTCGTTAATGCCAAATTGACGTGAAGCAGCACAGTTGTTAGTATTTTCTGCAAAAGAAACCACTTTCAACTTGAATCCTGCGTTATAAGACATCCGTTTCTTTACACAATCCGTGTCACCCATAATAGGAGAAGCGAGACGTGTGCGATTAAGAACAAGAAAAACACGTGCGATTAAGAACAAGCAACACCTATCACTGGCTGTCGCATGGCTCTGTTATGTCGAAGGTCAGCGCAATCAACTGGTAGTCGGAAGGGCGGAGCTTTCTATGCGCGGCTGTGACTGCGCCGCGGATACGCAAAGCCAGGAGAGAGGAGACTTTTCAAAGCGCGGAGAAATTCTACCACATCAGTGTTTTGTCTTTCTTTCTTTTTTTTCTTTCGGAGGGTTGCGATATCGTAATTAATACCGCATCGGCATTTTTATTTCTTTTGGGATGGATTGCCTTTTGCCTCACGAGAAGAACTTTTGGACTTACAATTTTTTTAGACCCCGCGTATAAGTCGACCCCATTACTTTGAAGCTCTCATTTTGTCCCAAATTTCTCGACTTATACGCGAGTATATACAGTATACAATGTCCTATGGAAATCTCTTAGGTCCTTTTTGATTGGTTTTGCATGTATTTTCATGGGGTTGCAACATTTTTTTCCAAATATATGGTGATATTTTAAAGGATATTTATGTTGATGATATTTACAAATAGTTTCAATATCACTAGAGACCCTAAATTTTAATACATTTTGTTTATCCTGAGATAAATCACTTATGCTACATAATTCCTTAGTCACAGATCCATAATCACATTTATGGCATTCTTCACTGACATATACATCAGTAGAACATTCCATTTTGATTTGTCAGAAATACACTTATCAGGTCATCACAAAGTCACATTTGAACTACACACCAGTCATAAAGGAAACATCAAACTGGGACTCAGATCAGATTATATGTAGATGATTTTAGGAAGGGAGTGTCTGACCCCAGGTTTTAAACAACCCTTAGAAATAAGAAGCTAGGAAATTTGGGCTAGAGTACCCGATAGTAAAGTGGCACGGAAGCAAGGTAGAAAGGGTTCCCCCTTTCTAGAAGACACCCTTATTTATTACCGGGGCCCCAGCGGCTTAACGTGCCCATCTGACGCAAGGCCGATATTTAGTGGTTCGAGCATTCGTACATGCTTTGGGTCGAACCTGAGGTCTTTTCCGTGGAAGTTACGAACGTTGACCACTAGGCCACATGCGGACCCAAACTGGGACAAGAATAAAGGTGGTGGTATATATAACTACATTAAATGTACAGGTCTTAACAGCATAACAGGAATTGAACAGGCTGCTACAATGACTCGGATATGTAGTGACAGGAATTATGCTGCCTCCATCAGAAAATGACATGAATACATCCTAAATTTTTTTTTAAATTATATTACATTCATATTATTGTCCCTATAACTACATGCATGTGTAAAATGGATGTTTGTAAACCATACACTCATAATCAGGTAAATTTATTTTGCTGATTGTCTTATTGTGGTTTTTTTTAATATTTCCTTATTTCAAGGAATAATAAGATGCTACTGCATTATTTGTAATTTTCCCTTGTACATATTTAAAATGATTTAAAAGCAACCCTAGCTCACAAGTTCGCAAATAAAAATGGTCGAATTTTTCCGTTATTTTGATGTAGCACAACCTTAAAACTACTTACGTCTACAAGTTTAGATTTTTACTGCAGGTTCACCCCTAAGACCACATTGCTGTGTAAAAATATTAGAATTAAGGAGCTGCCCCTTTTGAGATATTAGGCCTAAAAAGTTGACCATTTTAAGGTTCGGGCTATCTTTGGAGGTCCATAGAAAAAAAGGAAGAGAGTCTCAGGTGTCAAACTTTGTGAATTAATAGTCCAACTATATACATGTAAACATACATAATCTGAAGAAGGAGACTTTCATCATTCTTAAAAAAAAAATTATGCTTGAAATCGGAAATTTAAGTGAAATTATTAAACATTTTACAAAAGCCATTGCATGTGTTTGCACAAGAGACAGCTAAAAAATTGTTAGTCAAAAATGTAGAACATTTCATGTAGAAAAGAATAGTCTTCGTTTGAATACAATAACTCGAGTAGTAAAACAGTTATAAAATTTTACATAAACAGTGATTTTGGTCAAAAACACCATGCTGCGCAGAACAAAAATAGCCGCTAGAAAAAAAAACAAAGACTTGTAAAACAAAATTGTTTGCTATTTTTGAAGTGTCAATATATTGGGAATATTGTATGCAAAATAAAAAAATATTTAAAAATGTCAAGCAACAGTCTGGTGATTTGACATTAAATGACCCAGGAAACATTTCTTCCTTAAATTCTAGATCGAGTTTGTTTATTGTAGGGGTGTGCGTTCAGGGAGAGTTTTTGTTTCTTAATTATACAAATGCTTAAATGTTTTACATACACAGTCGTATCAAAATAATATGACCATCCCCAGAATCACACTGCACCCGCCCAAGCATGTCACAGAATGCACGTGACAAGGTCGACCACACGGAGATATAAGCAGCTGGCTAGGACAGATGAGCCATAGTGCGTTACATGAGTACCAGGGGCGCAGAAAAGTTTCAGGGCCCAATATTTCCCCAGAACACAATTTTTTTTTGTCCGAAATTTCCCCCAAAACTGTAGCGGACTTTCATACAAGTTTAAGCGATTATTGGACTATATCTTGATGATTAAGAACTATACTTAAAGCCTGTTACTTAAAAATATGAAAAAAGAACTAGTATTTATTTTAGATCCAAAATGTGGAATATACACTTAGATTCAAAATGTCTGAAACATTTTTGGGTCTAGATGAAAACAGTGGTTGGGCAGAGAGGCTGAAAAATAAACATTTAAAAGAAAATTTTGCAATTAACTATAATTTATTTCATTCTAGCATTTCAGACATCTATTGTGCCACATAATTTTAATAAATGAAATTTGAATTAGACTTAAATCCTTTAAAAAATGCGGGGGTCATTTGCTTTAAAATGTCCAGAAACTCAATAATTTTTCAAATCGGCGGCTATGACACATTCGCTGCCATTAGTTTCGGAAACGTTTTTCTTTTTAGGTTTAACGACCACCGTGAGCAACTCAAGGGCTATAAGCAGTCACTGGTTCATGGAAAGGGAGAGAGCCAGTGCCGTAAGACAAACACAACATCCATGCCTCACCGGGATTCGAACCCGGACCCCGTTCGGACGAATGATCAGAGGCCATCGCTTAGACCACTGCGCCACCGGGGCGGCTCGGAAATGTTTGTTTGCGTGACTAATGGTTGTGTCATACTTGTTACTCATGCCACGCTCTCTTCACCTTGGCATTAGTGAAGTCTTTTGGTCTCGGTGAATCGTCTGCAAGCGGCAGCCGGCAGTACGTCACTGTGCTCATAACCTCTTGTATTCATAATGACGCGACGTTTTTCAAAATGACCTGATTACCGTGCAGTAAATTACTCTTACATTTAATGTTATAGACATTAATAAGTCAATTTTTCATTTTATTATTATTATTATTTTATCCCCCAAGCAAAATTTCCCCCATAGCTGCCTTAATTTCCCCCGAACCTCGTCTGCACGCTCAAACATATTCTGCACCCCTGGTGAGTACAATGGGCACAGGTAGTGATTTGATGAAAATTCAAAAAGGAATGATCATTGGCTACCACACAAAGGGTGGAAGCTTCTCAGAAACAGCAGACTTTGTGGACTGTTCACAAGGTGCTGTAGTAAGGGTGCACCTGCCGCCCCGGTGGCGCAGTGGTCTAAGCGATGGCCTCTGATCATTCGTCCGTAAGGGGTCCGGGTTCGAATCCCGATGAGGCATTGATGTTGTGTTTGTCTTACGGCACTGGCTCTTTCCCTTCCCTGGAACCAGTGGCCTTAAATTAGGGATGGACGACTGCTTATAGCCCATTGAGTTGCTCACGGTGGTCGTTAAACCTCCAATCAAAAAAAAAAAAAAAAAAAAAAAGGGTGTACCTACAGTAGTGAACAAAAGTATTTGGCGAAACACTTTTTTGACCATAACATTTTTTCTGCTGGACCAAATCAGGTCATTTTGGGATATGATATGTGTTATTCAGTTGTAAACATGACCCATATGCAGATGGATCAGAAACCTTAACACAGATAAAGGTAACTTGATCACGCTAGTTACGTTAACTGAAAACTTTTACAAAAAGTTCGTAAGTTGGAAGCTTTCGACCTTATCTTAGGTCTTCATCACGCCAATGGAGGACTAAGATTGTTGCCAGATTCTACATTTGAATTTTTCCTATTTTTGTTGCCAAAACTTAGAATTGATCTCCAGATCAACGGAATGTAGAGAGGAGATTCGAAGTTGCAAGTCATTGAGTTGAAAATAATTTCTATGCTTTCACGGTAACGGAGGGCAAAACGATTGTCAAAAGAAGCAATTCGTTTTGCTTCGTTCCAGTGGGGAACTGCAGATGTGTCTTCCATTGTCAAAATAGACAAGGCAGTATTAGGATTGGCTTTCGAAACATCTTTTCTATGTTCTAAAATTCTATGGTTAATGCTCCTGTATGTGCTTCCAATGTATAAGTTATCCCCAGTAGAAGAAGAGATAGGAATGCAGTAAACTCCTGGGAGGTCCAGGCTTCCAACTTTGTCCCTATCCCTTTGTAGAAGTTTCAAGATGTTTGGGGTAGATTTAATGGCAAGACGGTAACCAAAACTTCTAAAAAGAATCTGTAACTTATAAGCATAGGAAGGATGGTAAGGAACAGAACCACAGAATTTCAGGTCTTCTTTCTACAGATTCTTTTTAGAAGTTTTGGTTACCATCTTGCCATTAAATCTACCCCAAACATCTTGAAACTTCTACAAAGGGATAGGGACAAAGTTGAAAGCCTGAACCTCCCAGGAGTTTACTGCATTCCTATCTCTTCTTCTACTGAGGACAACTTATACATTGGAAGCACATACAGGAGCATTAACCATAAAATTTTAGAACATAAAAAAGATGTTTCGAAAGCCAATCCTAATACTGCCTTGTCTATTTTGACAATGGAAGACACATCTGCAGTTCCCCACTGGAACGAAGCAAAACAAATTGCTTCTTTTGACAATCGTTTTGCCCTCCGTTACCGTGAAAGCCTGGAAATTATTTCCAACTCAATGACTTGCAATTCCGAATCTCCTCTCTACATTCCGATGATCTGGAGATCAATTCTAAGTTTTGGCAACAAAAATAGGAAAAATTCAAATGTAGAATCTGGCAACAATCTTAGTCCTCCATTGGCGTGATGAAGACCTAAGATAAGGTCGAAAGCTTCCAACTTACGAACTTTTTGTAAAGTTTTCAGTTAACGTAACTAGCGTGATCAAGTTACCTTTATTTGTTAATACTGTTACATGTTTTGCCCATCATCGTCACCTTAACACAGATCAGGTACCGAGCTTAATCGCAAAGATCATACAAATTGACCAACAAAGTAGATGTGTATCACATTCATTTAAAGCAATGATAACAGAAAACAAGTACGAGAAAATGGCAAAACAATAACTAATACTTAGTGGGATAACCACGAGACTTAATAACAGCTGCACAATGGGCCGGCATCGAGTCCACTAGCTTCTCGACGGTGACCTGCGGAATTCGCACCCATTCTGCAGACAGCTGGTCGAACTTCTGGGCCCTATTCCAGCAGGTTTTCTTCGCACATCGTCTCTCCAGCTCCTCCCACATGTGCTCGATGGGGTTGAGGTCTGGAGATTGGCTTGGCCAGTCTAGAAGTGTGACCTGTTGCTGCTGGAAGGCGGCCTTTGCTACTCTGGAGGTGTGCTTCGTGTCGTTGTCTTGCAGCATGATCCATCCGGGTAGCATGTTCTGGTTTACCCATGGGAAGACATCATTGATGAGCATGTTCGTGTAGCTCTGGTCGGTCATTATTCCATCAATCTTGATGATGGGGCCCATTCCATTGCGAGAGAAGGCGCCGTAAACCATGAGCGATCCTCCTCCGTGCTTGACAGTCGGCTGAATGAACTGGGGGTTGAATCTCTGGCCACACGGACGTCGTAAGTATCGGATGCCATCACTTCCGAACAAGTTGAACTTGCTCTTGTCGGTGAAAAGCACCTTAATCCAGTCCGCCGCGGTCCAGTGTCAATGACGGCGCGCGAACGCCACTCTGGCTCATCGATTCTTGACTCCGATGAGTGGTTTCTTGGCGGGGCGTCTTCCATTCAATCCGCCAGCAATGAGACGACGGGAGATGGTCATTCGGCTGACGTTCAGGTCTTCGGTGGCGATGTCCACAGCTCAGCACGAGATCGACAGAGGATGCGTCTATCCTGATGCAACGTAGTGGAACGAGGCCTACCACATCGCGGACTGTTCTCAACAGTCCCAGTCTTTTTATAACATTGCAGGATAGCTGAAATGGACTGGTGTCGGATCTTCAGGGCCCTCGCAATGTCGGTGACGCGCATTCCGGATTCCATCAAGTTCACGGCCGCCTGGCGAGCTCCAACAGGGATCTCCGCCTTTTTACCCATTTCTGGAAACCTAAGATTGACTTATTATCACACTACACATCACAAAACCCACAAAAATCACAAGAAAAACATTAATACATGCAGCAAAGAAATGGGTAATAATTGGACTCTTGAATATGGCCCATTTCGAACGACAAATTCGCTCTGAGCGAAATACAAACTATGCGCGGCATTGTAACCCACGAATCAACACATATCATATCCCAAAATGACCCGATTTGGTCCGGCAGAAAAAAATTACGGTCGAAAAAGTGTTTCGCCAAATACTTTTGTTCGCTACTGTAGAATGGACCACTGGCATACCAAGTACCTCCCGACGTCATAACTGTTGAGCCCCAAATGCCATTGGCATGAGGAGAACGTCACCTCCGTCAACTGGTAAAGGGCAATCAACACACAACAATGCAGCAATTGACCATAAATAAATGTTGGGGCACCCAGGTGCATGCCCCTGATAACGGTAGAGTGAACCCTGTTACTCACGGGTCTCCGGAGTCGATGCTGCGTCAAGGCGCCCATGTTAAGCCAGGTCCACTGGCAATGATACCTGCAGTCTGCATGGGACTACTGTTATTGGACAGTGGAAAAGTGGGAAAGGGTTGCCTTCTCTGAAAAATCAAGGTTTCTGCTCCACGAAAGTGATGGGCAGTGGCAGATACGACATCAGACACATGAGAAACAACACCTGGCATGCTTGTTGGTCAAGTGGCCAGTGGTGATAGTGTGCGTGTCTGGGGGATGTTTTCCTAATATGATCTAGGACCGATGGGTCCCCGCACACCAATGGCTGCTTGTCCATCCTCACTGACCATAGGCGTAACCACTGGGGTGGTCAGGACCCCTCCAGATTTTCAGAATCGGAGATCCCCGATGTAAAGGATCCCCTCTTCCCCAAAAATTTTTCGGGAATATAATGATATAATGTACACTTTTTTTATGATGTAAACCAACTAAATTTAATACAAACCCCTATTTAACGGCCTGCGATTTAACAAATTCCGCGATTTTATGTACATTTCTTGTGGTCCGTACGGAACCACATCGAAATTAATGCTTGGCGTTTCCCGATTTAACGAACACATTTCCTCAATTTAGTGAACTTTTTAAAAAAAAACCACCAAACTATGATAACCAGCATTTTCATGTTAAAAGTCAACTACTAGAAAGAGAGCTTCGCGTAACAGGAAAATTCTACTCGTGCAGTTAACCAGCGTTTCAAAGAACACCTTCTCCAACACAGCTTGACGGAATCATAAATCAGTTCGCCTTTCCTCCGACTATCAAGCGTAAGATTCTTACAGGGGGAAGCAAATGACCAATAAGTTTCAAAAAAGCGCAAGGTTTTCTTGCATGGGTGGGAAGCAGGATAAAGAAAGGCGGTGTGGGAAAGGAAACAAGAGTACCCTGGAGATTCTTCTTTTCAGCTACAGACAGAACAGCAGCATTCTGTGAAGTAAGGGACACACACGGTGCATACCCATTCTTGAACCTCTGGAATTCTTCGCCAAATCAGGCTTTTTTTTTTTTTCTTCTCAGTGTTAAATCTACAGCTTAATTAAACAACACAGCTCATTTACGGACAAAGTTTTGACGAACGCAGGCAGCACTAGAAAAGTTAGTCACTGAAAGAAAGAGAACATAGCTGCTTACATATTCTATTATGAACACTAGCTTAATTTGAATGTTTCGTTCGAAAGGTTTCCTCGATTTAGCGAATTCCGCGATTTTATGTACAAGACTGTTGGTCCCTTGAAGTCCGTTAAATCGAGGTTTGACTGTACTATAAGATCGTGATTTTTCATAGAATGCAAACACGTGTATAATGTGTACTTAATAAAACAAAGATATTGATTCCTAATAAGCAAAGTCAGCTCTACAACTTTGTATTTTACATTTCTGCCCTGTCTATCATAGTTTTACAGTTGTGTTTGCTAAGTTCCACAATTCGCTAACAGAGGCACCTATGTCGTGCCTGTGAGATCGCACCTCAGCAACTGCTTTGCTCCTGCGTGTGTGTATGCGTAGAGGAGGGGTCCCAAAACTATCTTATACAGTATATATCATCATCATCATCATTGTCAACCATTATCAATCCACTGCTGGACGAAGGTCTCCCCAAGTTTCCTCCACAACGGTCTGTCTTGTGCCAGTCTCCTCCATGTCACTCCCGAATATTTACGAATTTCATCCACCCATCTCCCATGTGGTCTTTTTCTGGGTCTTTTCCTGTCCCTTGGAATCCAATCTAAAATTTCGGCTGTCCATCTATGGTCTGTCCTTCTGACAGTATGTCCAGCCCATTGCCATTTCAGGGATTTAACTCTGATCATGATGTCTTCCACTCTCGTCATTTTTCGGATCCACGAGTTCCTCTTCTTATCTCTCCTGGTTATACCAAGCATGCACCTCTCCATGCTTCTTTGAGTTGTCTGCAGCCTTTGTATGTCTCTTTTAGTTAAGGTCCACGTCTCTGCACCATACGTAAGCACTGGAAGGATGCATTGATCAAACACTTTTCTTTTAAGACATAATGGCATATTGCTCTTGAAAATTATGCTGTTTCTTCCAAAAGCTCTCCAGGCAAGTTTTGTACGCCGATTAATTTCTTCATCAATGTGACCCTCACTTGATATCTGCTGTCCAAGATAAACATACGTATCTGTTATCTCCAGTTTTTCTCCATCAATCGATAAATCTTCATTTCTTGTAAAAGCATTGAACATCACTTTTGTCTTCTGAAAGTTCATTTTTAATCCCACTTCTTTACTCTTGTCAGCAAGTTCCTGGATCATACTCTGCAGCTCTGATGGGGTAGTTGCAAAAATGACTACGTCATCAGCAAAACGAAGGTGGGTTAGATAATCTCCATTAATCTTTATCCCTTTGTTTTCCCAGTTCAGTGATTGAAAGACATTTTCCAATGTAGCATTAAAGAGCTTCGGAGATATGGTGTCACCTTGTCTCACTCCCTTTCTAATTTTTATGTGTGTTGTATTTTCAAACAGCCGAATCTTTGCACTTGCATTTTCATAGATGTTATTAATAATATTAATGTATGCATCTTCAATACCGCAGGATTTCAGAGCCGTGGTAACTGCTGATGGTTTCACCGAATCAAAGGCTTTTTCATAATCGATAAAAGCCATGCACAATGGAAGTTCATATTCCCTCGCTCTTTCAATTAGTTCTCTCAGTACGTGGATATGATCTATTGTGCTGTAGCCACTCCTGAATCCAGCTTGTTCTCTCGGTTGAGCCATGTCCAGTGTTACCTTCAAGCGGTGTGAAAGAACTTTAGTGAAGATTTTATAAACCACTGATAGGAGGCTGATAGGTCTGCAGTTCCTGAGATCCTCAATGTCCCCTTTCTTATGTAGCAGGATCATTGTAGCATTGTTCCAATCCTCAGGAATCTTCCCTTCATTAAGGCATCGAGTGAAAATTTGGGCGAGTACTGTTTCAATTTCTCCACTTGCTTCTTGTATGATGTCTATAGTAATTCCATCTTCTCTTGGAGCTTTCCCCCGCTTCATGTTCTTGATTGCATGAGCAACTTCTGCTGGGAGGACTGGAAGAACTCTGGTACCTTTCATGATGTCTGGAGTACATGTATCATCCCTTTCATATAATTTGGAGTAGAAATCTTTCACTCTTGTCAAAATTTCGCCTCTATTTCTTGTTATAGAACCATCTTCTTTTCTCAGAGCCATAATCTGTTTTCTTCCCTTACTGAGATGTCCCTTTGCTATCTTAAGGCTTTGGTTGTTTTCAATTGTTTTCCTCACTAGCTCACAGTTGAATTTCCTTACGTCTTCAGTGATACTTTTTCGTGTTGTCTTGCATAGCTCTATATATTCCATTTTGGAAGTCACATCTTCTTTAGTTGTCCTCATCTCTCTTCTTTTTGCATCAACATTTTGGTTTTTCCTGATAATTTGTTCACATGCAACTTGTTCTTAGACCCAGCTAATTTTGTTGCTGTTTCCATTAGAGCTTTGGTTACTTTTCTGTTAACTTCCGAAATATCCACTTCTTCCGATGTTAGGCCTTCTAAAGCAGAGAATCTGTTCTTCAGTTCCAACTTGAAAGTATTATGGTGTTTTTTAAGGTTGGTTATGTCAATACATTTTGTTTGTCTTATGAGCTTGCCACGTTCCAGTTTAGTGTTGAGGTGCATCTTACATCTCACCAATCTATGGTCACTACCTGTGTTGAACTTGTTCAGCACACTGCAGTCTTCGATGACGAATTTTTTGTTACACATAATAAAATCAATTTCACTTGTCGTCCCATTTGGATGTCTCCATGTCCATTTCCTGTGTGGCTTTTTCTTGAAAAAGGAGTTCAAGATGAAAAATCCTTCTGCCTCTGCAAACTCAACGAGAGTATTTCCACGCTGGTTTCTGCTGCCGTGACCGAATTTACCTACTGAAGTTTCATTCTGTTGCCGTTGCCCTATTTTTGCATTGAAATCTCCCATAATTATCTTCAAGTGCTGCTTACCTTTATTATTTAGATGACGAATTTCCTCATAAAATTCTTCAATTTCTTCTTCAGGATGACTTGTGGTGGGTGCATAAGTTTGAATAATCTGAGCCTGGTATCTTCTCGATAGTTGGATAACGAGTCGTGCAGCTCTGTCAGAGGAACTTTCAACTTCTACCACTTCATCCTTCAGTTTCTTGTTTATTATAAATCCAACACCACTAGTTCTGCCAGTATCTGTCCCACGATAATAGAAGAGATGTCCACTTTTCAGTTCAATGAGATCTTCTCCTTTTCTCCTTACCTCACTTAGCCCGACGATGTCCCACTTGATCCTTTGTAGTTCCTCTTCCAATTCAAGAAGCCTTGAATCAGAAGATAGGGAGCGTCCGTTATAGGTAGCCAAGGTCAGCATCAAATGGCAGCCTAGTCCGGTCCTCCGGGGATTCTTAGCACCCTCTGCCTTCATGTCGCACTGGCCGCTGCCTTGGCCAGGTACATTCCAGCTGCCGGAGACTGAGGGCCAAGATTTAAGTTGTAGAGTCATTTTGGAGGTGTTTGGCCATAACTCACCACGCTGGCCAAGCGGGTTGGTGAGTGTGGGATAGCATTTCCTCTGATCCCGATGATATAGTTATACCGCTATTGGCGGTATAACTGGTGAGTGGCCACTTTATTATGACCAACCGACAGTTTTAAGCGAATGAGCTATGGCTGCACTTTTTTGCCGCCAGAGGGCGGGGCTAGAATAAAAAGGGAAAGCTTAGTGCTTGCGCCAGTAGTAGAAGGGATTTTTGGGTGACGAGATGGGTAAAAAATGCGATTTGACGGACTTTCAACGTGGGATGATTGTAGGAGCTCGGAGCCATGGAGCGAGTATCACCGAAACCGCCGCATTCGTGAAATGTTCCAGAGCAGCTGTTGTTAAAGTGTTTAAAGACTGGATTGTCAGCCAAAATACTGGGCCTCTACGTGCAACGTGTGGTCGTCATTGACTAGTGACTGCTCGGGCGGAACGGAGAGTGTCCAGACTGGTAACAGACAACAGAAGGGCAACAGTGCAGCAAATAACAGACCATCTTAATCAAGGATCCCCTCAAATGATCTCTGCACGCACTGTTCGTTGTACACTGCATCGGATGGGATATGGCAGCCGAAGGCCTGTTTGAACACCTTTGCTGTCTGCAGTTAACAAGAGAAAACGTCTCCAGTTTGCACAGGAGCATAAGGATTGGACAGTCGATAATTGGAAACAAATTATGTGGTCCGATGAATCAAGTTTTCTGTTGCACCATGTCGATGGCTGAATAAGAATTTGGCGGAAACAGCACGAAAGCATGGACCCCAAATGCATTGCTACAACTCTTCAAGCTGGTGGAGGCAATGTTATGGTTTGGGGAATGTTTTCCTGGCATGCTTTGGACCATTTAATTCGTGTTGATCAACGTCTGACTGGCACATCATATCTAAACATCGTTGCGGACCAAGTGCATCCTGTCATGTGTATCCCAATGGCTACTTTCAACAAGATAATGCGTCCTGCCATAGTGATCGTATTGTACAGGATTGGTTTCAGGAACATGCCAGCGAGTTTACTTTGCTTAGGTAGCCCCCACAATCTCCAGATCTCAACCCCACTGAGAATTTGTGGGATGAAGTTGAATGAGCCATGAGACAGCTGGATCCACAACCCTGCAATCTCACACTCCTGGAAAGTGCTATTCACCAAGCATGGTCTCATATTCCACAAACCACCTATCAACATCTCGTAGAGTCCATGCCATGAAGAATCGACGCAGTATTAAAGGCAAAAGGTGGCCCAACGAAGTACTGAGGCGATGGTCATAATAAAGTGGCCACTCAGTGTATATGTGTATACATATAATCGGGGGGGGGGGGGTTCCGATCACATGTACGCAGTGATCGGAACCCCCCCCCACCTCCTCCAGATTTTGAAACATGGTTACACCACTGTCACTGACCACATGCATCCCTTAATATTGGATATTTACTCTAGTGGTGATGGTGTCTACCAGAGTAGCAGAATGTAGATGTACACTGTACACAGATAGTTTCCAAATAATTAGCAGAATTTGTAGATAGTTTTTGCTTGAACATTCAAAAAATGAAAATGTTATTTACAGCAATTAAAACACTTACTCAAGGCTTTATTTAGACTATTAATATAGTTAATTCTATTTTAACTTGAAGAACTTTCAATGATTGTTCACATCTTCTGAGTTGTTTTGTTTTTACAGACGTTTCTGGCCTCTAGATTTTATCAAGACTGTTTTCAATGTATAAGAAATGCACCAAAAGTCTCACACGGAAAGAATTTAAATTTAATTGCCAGGTCCCTCTTGCTGATTACATTTAAGTATATAAATACTATTTTTGAATGGTTTTAAAAATGATATTTACAATTTTTAAAGGTTCAGTGATGGAACTGGCTGATACCATCTAGCCTCCTGATGATGACCCTGGACGGATAGAAAGCTGCTCGAGGCAATCTACATTGGGAACGGCAGAGGTGTGGTGCATGAATGAGAGAGCGAGATGAGTTTGTAAATAGAGGGCAATGAGATAAGTTGGTTGTGAATAATTGTATTTTAGGTTTTTAAATTTTTTTGTTAGAAGTTTTGGTGTTTGTAAATAAGAAGTTAGTTTATGGTTTGCGAATGTTCACGCAATTAAGTTCACTGAATAATAAGTTTTATAAGCCAATTAGACTACCGGTTAGTTATTCAAAGTCAGTGAAAATATAGGTTTTTAAGTAAAAGAGAGTTTTCTTGGATCGAGTATCATTGCAGCAGTGTGGATTGATAAATTACTCACTCAGTCAAATAAATGAACAAGTTGAAGACAACATAAAACCACCGAACCAGTAGCCCAAACCAACCGTAGATATTAAAATGGAAATAAACGTGCAATGAAATGTGTTTTTATCTGAGAGAACAGACCTTCTAGTAGGGGTAAGTTTCTCTCATTACTCTTATTTAAGTAATTGTAGGCACGTAAAAATGTTTGAATGGTTATAGGGATACTGTAACTTTTCAAACAAGGAATTTTTTTAATCTGTCTCTTGTTTTTATGAGGTTCATAATCCCATATTTTAATGTTTTGCCATGAAGGTCCATACTACACACATTGCTACACATTCAATTATAATGTATACTTATTTTGCCCTCATTGGAATCTGTAATGTTCTAATAATTATTTAATGTTTTATTAATTTTTCTTTAAACTATGTTATGCTATTTTTATCAATCCATGCTCTCAAGTTTGCAGCAAGTTTTCTATTTCAGTGGTTGTGTTTGCAGAATCATTTAAATTTTTATACAACTTCGGTGTCTACCAACGGAACAGTGCACCCTGCCATGTCGCTAAGGGGATGCACGACTAGTTCCAGGAATACAACAGCGATGTCTCTGTTCTCTCTTAGCCGGTAAAATCGCCCGACTTCGATCCCATACAGCAGTTGTGGGATTATTTGGAGCGACGGGTTCGACATGCCGACCAACAATCCCGTCATCTCCAAGAGCTCTGCACTCTGCTGCAGTCCAAATGGGAACATGTGCCTCGGGTAACCTTCCAAAGCCTCACTGCGTTCATTCTACGCCATCTTTCTACTTTCATCTGGGCCAATTATTCACATTATTAGGTGGGTGACCACACTATTCTGATACAACCATGTAATGGATATGTAATGTTTAATTTCTGGGTAAGATTGATGCATAATTATTTCCTTATAAGTTTTAGTTAGTTCATTATTTTGTGTCATTTCATTTAGCTGCTGCCCAATTTAGGAATAAGAAAATAAAAATTATATCCCAGTTGTAAATGAATTTATTTCACCTCTATTCATAGTGTACTGTGGAATTAACTTTTTTACAGGTCTAATAGAGGTTATTATTCATAAAAGTTAGTGGTCAAATTTTTGAACTAAAGCCTAGTTCGTCATCAGGACTACATCACTGGAGTAGTTGCTGCCACTCAGTCAGAAGTGTCCAACCGCAATTATCGTTAATTGTGGTACTTCTTCTTCTTGCTATTTCGATCCCTTCTTCTAGTTTTCTCTTTACTAAGTTTGACTGGTGGGCTATTATTCTTACTGAGTCCCAATTTATGGAGTGTTCACTTGCTTGTATATGTCTGCCCAGCCCTGTTTTGTTACTAATGTTCCTAATAGCTGCTTGGTGTTCTTTCATTCTGACTTTAATACTTCTCCCTGTTTCTCCTATATAGCTAAGTCCGCAGTTATAGTCGATGCAATATATTACCCCTTCTTGCAATTGGATTTCCACTTCTTTCTGCTTTAAAGCTGGCAGGAATTTCTTTAATTTGTTATTTAGATCTGCAGCTAGCCTGATATTATACTTTGCTCCGATCCTCTTCAGGTTTTCGAAAAGTCCCTTGTGGTACGTAATTTTGCTGGTGAATTTGAAGTTGTTTATTTCCTGCTTCTTTAAAAATTATATGTTATGTAAAGTGAATGCTGCCTATTTAAGCTATATGTCGCTTTTACTGAGCTGACCAGCAGGGCAAAGACTATTTTTTTGTGATTGGCTATCTGGTTTTTGCTAAATTGCTAACTCCAATTTTGAGATGTAGCCAAGTGAAAAAAAAAGCTGTGTTACCCCTCCCCCTCCCCCCACACACACTACAGATAATAATTTCTACCTATGATGGGCAACATAAAATGCCAAAATGGATGAATCATGTCCCTTAGACTTTGTAGTGTAGTCAGAGAGTTTTCTTACTGGTTAAGTGAAGTGACTCTGTGCTTTACGAAGTTCACAACTTAAGCTTCATATGTACATCAGCATGCTGGCAAAGGAGAGTAAGTTTTTAACTGCTTTTTTTCCTCCACTAAGAACATTCTGGAATTATAAAAACTAATTATATTTAGTTATTGTGAATTTTTGCCTGTCTGGTTATACGTAGCCCCCCCCCCCCCATAAGTAAATGCCTTCCGTAATTGTGAAAAACTGGGCAACACCTTTTGCCTTTAATGCTCACCAGGGGTCATTGGAGGCAAGCTGAGCCTTGCTTGATTCATACGCACGGTTTGGTGTCATTATGAATCGGTATGAATGCACGTTTATAAGGCACGCATTTCCTTGCGATTAACTTCAGAATTCCTATTTGCGTGTGGATATTACTCAAAGGTAAGGATTTTATCTATGGATGCAACCCCGGTACATTGCATTCTGCCAGGTTGTTTATTAAACAATAAGAATTCATACCACTCTCTAAGAATATTCTAGTGACAACAACTTACCGACCATGCACAGTGGCTTGACAATAATTGTAAATAGATTTTTTTGTTTACCTAAAATCTGCCAGTATTTATGAAAGATGGGTTATTCTGATAATAAAACCATGGTTCATACACTTTTTCAATCACAAAATCCCAGGATTTTTCCAGGACATACAATCCAAACGCTCCTGCTTAAAATATAGTGAAACTATAGGTCTGTTCAACCTGTAGCCTACAACAAACAACTTCTTACATGCTTGGGAAAACTTAATGCAGAATGATAAAATTGATGTCCATTGCAGCTAATCAGAAGCTTAGAATCACAGATAAATACTGAAATACCAAAACTATCACTGAAAATGTGACCAAGTTTAATATCTACTGAACTTTTATATACAGTATACTGCTTTGATTTTGAGAAAAATTATTTTTTCTACTTTGTCTTTAGTTCAATTACTGAAGCAAATTACAGAATTAAAGAAAAAAAAAAACTCAAAAATACATAGGTATGTGGAATTTCTCTTGAAATGCTTTTATATACCACACAATCAATACATAAAATACCATTTGTATTTAATTATTTTGAAATAATGCTTACATTGGAAATTTAAGGGTAAGGAAAGATGAAATATTTGGAACTTTTCCAAAGGACCAAAGGGATTGTTTTTCTTAAACACATATTCATGGGAGCAAGTATTTGTGTTACATTTTATTTACGAAAGGAATTTTCAGCATAATTTTGATGCTGTAGCTATGTTTTAAATTTGTACTTGCCAACAAACAAAATATGCACAAAATTTTCTAACATGAAATGAAAGAGAAGAAGAGGAAAACCTTAAATCCAAGGGCTGTGTACAACTACTTTCATTAGTGATCAAAGCAATTTAACTGGGCATGATTAGAAAACTAACTGTAGTAGATGCAAAGGGATTACTTAGCTCAGAAAATACTAAGAAACAACTAGATTTAAGTTTCTGATATTAGAAAGAAATCTGATTTTATGGCAAATTTGTATATAAAGCATTCATTAGCAAATTTCAGTAAAGGTCAAATAACCCACAAAAAAAACAGCTACTTATAAAACATCAGCTGCATACTTCCACCGGTGCTAAAAAGTATGTCACTAAAATTAACAAATGGCACAGAAAAGCATTTGCCATAACAGAAAGAAGGTATTAGAGACAAAAAGATTTTCAAATGGAACAGTTAAAAGAAGAGATATAGAAGTTCCGTTTTTCTTCTAACATCTGAAGATGGGTCCATTGCAGACCTGAAAGTTCTAATGTTTACTGTATGAATTAATAATTACCTTCATCACATTAAATCATTTAAACAGTCAAGTATATTTTTTGAATCAAATAAGATTGTGTAAATATGGTGAAAGATCTACATAGAAAAAAGAAAAGGAAAAAGAACTTTTCAAATACGTCTCCCAAAAGCAGAGAATGCAAGAAAAACGTTTTGACCTTTACAACCCCTAGGAGGAAAGTTCTACATTATTTGAAGAGGATCATCTTATTGTAGCAAAAATCTTATTTACTCATCATCTTTATTATAGCGAATGGCATACAGAAAAAAAAAAAAAATTCTAAACAGGGCTTTTAGAGACATAGGCTGCAAATGGAAGTATGCGAACACCACCTAGCAGCAGATTGTGAACCACAAGCCTCTTCAAATACAAACCTAGTGTTCCATAAGGTTAAATGATATCTGGTGTTAAAATAATTTTTTAAATCGGACATTTAGAAGTACAAATATTGAGAAAAATAGATTAAATATTTGCGCCCTAGTGGTGAAATAGTGCATTATTTTGGGAAGAAAATACAAACAAGGAGTTTTCATAGTAGTACCTGATCGAAAGAGAATATTTTTCAATCAGGTTTTTAGTCCCACAGATATTGCTGTAAACGGTAACATGAACTTACGCCCTCCAGTGACGCACTTGTGCATTAAGAAATATTTGAAATTATATGAGAAACGTTTCACACCGAAAATGTTCTCCAACAAAGAAAGAATTTTTCAAATCAGACTCCTAGAATTAAAGGTATGGACAAAAATAAGTTATATGTATATGCCCCTGGTAGAAAATGATGCACTATTTTAAGCAGGAGGTATTCTCAAACAGTTTTATGAGGTGAGTGGTATTGGTTCATGGAGGAATTTTTTTAATCAAATTTTCAGCTCAGATTTTGTTAAAAATACCACAGAAGCAGAAATAAACACTTACACCCTCTGGTGGCCGAACTATTCTTTACTAAAAATGAGAACTTATATGCAAAACATTTCTCCCCAAGAGCTGTATCCGACGTAGGAAGAATTTTTCAAATCGGACTTTTAGAAGCGGAGATATTGGGAAAATCATGATTTACCGTTACGCCCCCTAGCGGAAAATTTATGCATTATTTGAAAAAGGTACTGTAACTAAAATAGTCTTCGATATATCAAAAGGAAAAATAATTTTTTCAATTGGATATTTAGAAGCAAATATATGAAATAAAATTCATTTTAAATTTGATACGATTTCCATTTGCACCCTCTAGCAGCCAAGTTGTGCATCAGAAAAAAAAAAAACCTAGAATGCATGAATCATCATTTTCACATTTTAAGCTTCCCAATACAAAAAGTATTTTACAAATCGAACTAATAATTGCAGAGATATGGTGGCCACTGCCGGACAGACAAAGTGATAACATAAGCATGATGCAAAAGATGCTAATAACGCAGCTTCAGTCCTCCTAACAGACAAGAAAACTAACAGCCCCCCCATTTTGCAGGGTGTGGGGAGGGAAATTTGTCAGACATAAGTTATGTCAGTAGAAAAATTATCAACTACTAAACATCATGCAGGGACAAAAAGGCAGGAACGGATAAAATTCCAGGACTTTTCCAGGATGCGTACAAACCACGTAAAACTGAATTCAAATGATCAGGCACTACTACACTTCATTTATTTTTATTGGAGGTTTAACGACCACCGTGAGCAACTCAGTGGGCTATAAGCAGTCGCCCATCCCTAATTTAAGGTCACTGGTTCTAGGGAAGGGATAGAACCAGTGCCTTAATACAAACACAGCATTTATGCCCTACTGGGATTCAAACCCGGACCCATCTCGGACGAATGATCAGAACTACACTTCATATAGAAATAAAACAAAAAGGTCATTCTTTACGGCTTAGAGTTGAAGTTGTTAGTGGATGTGAAGGCATACTTCAAATATTCTCAATGTTTGAATACCTAGTATATCATAAAAATACATACATTTTCTGTTAATCTATTATTTGAATCCTGCATATTAAAAACTACATATTAAAAAATGCTGCCAATTTCCCAACTATTAGTAACATGTTTTTGCTGATATTGCATAGTGTTAGAAGCACTTCATTACTTTTGTCAATTGCAGTGTGCCTACTGTAATTGCAATTGACTGTTACTGTAAAAATGTGGCAGATTTTGTTGAAAATACATCAGAAGCAAAAATTCATTTCAAAAAGTATTACATTTAAAGAGCTGATAATTTATCAATTTAATATAAATTTCACTAAGCATTTTGTGTGTGTGTGTGTTTTTCTCGTGTATTGTTAAAATAGTGTCAACAACCCTCGCGTTTGTTTAGGGTGCTTCTGAAAACCGTTTTGTTGTCTTACCAGCTGAGCAATATTTAATGTGAAAGCACAATTTAATATGTTCAATGTCCAACAATTCTTTCATATTAAATTAAAGGGGCTAACATATTTTCTTTCTACAGATCTGATTGCTAGCACAAATCATAAAAAATGTTTGTGATTAAACAAAGCCTACTTATTGATATTTCAAAATGTATCTCTTTCAAATGGTATTTTTTCATGATCAGCTTATGTAGGTTTTAAAACTGTTTGAAAAATTGAAAAGGTAATCATGAATCAAAATTATGAGCGTACGAAAGGGATTTTTTTTTTTTAATGTTTGTGTCTATGCTTTTATCAAAATATTATTCACACATATCTGCTCTCAGATACAAGTTTTTCTACTGCATGGTATAATATTACATTCTACTAACGCTCCATCATCTATGAGGTGTCCAAATATCAGTTACTTACATGAAATATTAAATTCACTCATAACCATAGGTGCCGATTATGTGTGAGCTCATTGGCTTCATACAATGTGTTGATATGGGCATGGAATCATGCTGAAGCATCAAATGTAAGTGAATTCACACTGGGGGCAAAATTTTCAGGATAAAATTTCATTAAAAAAATTGCTTTAACATTTTCTTAATGTACGGTTCATCTAATCTGTCACAGAATATTTTACAAGATGATGTTGCTCTGCGGCAAGTTCCCCAAGATCTGATCGTCTGACATCTTGCCACGCCTGACATCTTAGTGGTTATAGTGAGAATTTGCAGGAAAACACGTAACACACAAAACATTAAAATATTTCTTGAAACAACGTAACTTATGCGTGTGATTACTATTTCAAGAATTCTTTTAATCTTAGTGGTTGTTTCTAGCGTAACATGTAGCCGCAAGACAAAAGGTTCCCAAGTAAATCGGAAGGCATTTACTATTACAGGTGCTACGATTTATATTACTATGAGTATTCTGCCATTTTTATTGTGAGATACACAACTTAAAAATTACAGAGCTATTTATGGATAATCGCAAGTGCAGTGCCTAGCCTAATTTTTAAAAAGCCCTCCAAAGTGTAGACACTTTTGTTAAAAATTCAAACAGGAGTGAAACAAGACATTTTGGAACAAATTAAAAAAAAAAAATATATATATATATATATATATATATATATATATATATATATATATATATATATATTCTATAAAGAAGATACCTAAGCAAAAAAATACATATATAATTTTGACTCACACCTAGTACAACATAGAAAAGGTTATGTATCTACCTGTGTGAGTAAAAGGAGAAAAGATAAAAAATAAAATAAAACTACTGAATGTAGAAGGTGTCGAGAATACTGAGCCTTGGCTTTATCAAGGACCAGCAAAAACTCTGCATTTTCTCACTTCCACAAAGACCTAGTTGGAAATGGGTTTCTGCAAGGCCATAGATGCAAGTAACATTCCCACCTAAAATAGTTTAAAAAATATATATATATGTCATGTCCTCCGTAGAGTTGCATGACCTAGCACTAGTTAACAATTTCGCTTGCATCCATTAACCTTCATGGCCCGACCCATGCTCTTCATCTGTTACTATTAAACAGAGAGAAGAAGATTAAAGAGAACTCAAGCTGTAGAGTGACATAATAATTAGAAATGATTTTCAGCCATAACGAAATGCCAAGTTCGTTTGAGAGAAAATTTAAACCTGAAAATCAATGCAAAAGAAATCAAATTTTTACATTGCAATTAAAAAAGGAAATATTAATTTTTAACGAACAGATTTTTTGAAAGAAAACTTGAGTCTAAAACCCCCTACTCTACAACTTATGACAGCACGAAAACGAGAATAAGTTAAAGATAATAATAAACTAAAAGAAAACTTTGTGAAAGTTATATACCTTAAACAGTTAGTTGCAATATGTACAAAGTATTTCAGCAGTGCTTTAAGTGCATAATTAATTAGTTATTAAGAACTTAACTATTTTGAAAAAACAGCGCATAGAAAAGGAACAAGCTTAGCCATCTTCTGTTCCTAGGTACCCCAAAAGACGCTCAAAGTTACAAAAGAAAAGAAAGAGTTAAAACCCGCAAAAATGTTAACAGACAAACCAATGCCTAAAAGCTGAAAAGCTAAAAAACAACAGAGAAAAAGTACATGAAGTACAAACATTGAACTTATAAAACCTAGAACCCAAAAACAAGGAAGAGAGCTTACCTCTTGTGTGACAAAAAATTTTTCTCCTCACAAGAGAAGAACATGGCTGACCTCTTCCGCCACTCCCTAGTTGCTGGGGGCAGTGAGGGTGGGGCTGATGGCCTCCTCATACAGCAAGAAACCAACGCGCGGATATTTTAACCAGAGAAAAAAATATATATAAACTTAAGACTGTGGATCTGTATGATCAGAAAAGAGCAGAATTAACTCTCCAGAATACATGAGAAATATTATAAAATACACGAGCAGTGTATTTAATAATCTTTGCATGTATTAAATCACCTTAGTGAGCTTCTATAGATTAATCAGAATCTTATTAATTTTAATGTTGGTTTTACTATTTTTAGTATAGCTATCCTAGTGATGAATAACTAGTTTTCTTTTTTTATTTGTTTTTATTTTCTTTTATAAACAGATTTTTAAGCTTTTTTTGTGATTTTGTTTATATTATTTAATTTTTTGTTTTAATAGGACCGTCATATCCATAGCACTAAGGTTCCTTTAGGTAGTTAATAGGCATCCTCTAGCCAACTTCCTTACGGCTTTGATTGGTCAGAATCATATTATTAACTGTGTAGAAAATTAAAGCAGATCTGCCAACCTTACTCTATTATTCAGAATAATTTTTCTTAAAGTTCTTTTGATGAAAGAAGAAGAATTTCGTTCTCTAGAAAACTTTCTAATAGTATATTAATGTGGTAATTGAAGTCCAAATTGTTGCTGCAAATTCTTGAAATTCTTAGGACCTGAGAAATTAGTACATTCTCAATTACTTTGGTTGAAATGTTATTATTCCAGTGTAGATATTTAATTACTTTGAAAGGAAAATTAACTCTTTTATCAAAGAGGCTAATAGATGGGTTACCTCTGTTGAGCTTAATGCTTAAGTCTAGGAACTCAAGTTCCTGATTACTGTGGTTGGTTTTACATAAGTTAAGAGAGCTAGGATAGATATTATCAAAATCACTCTCTATAACTTCTGAATTATTGATACACAGCAGATCATCAATATATCTAAAAGTGTAAAGGTAGTTATCTGAGCAGGTGGGGTGATTTTTAATGAATTTATATTCCTTAAAGAACAGGAATAGATTAGCGATATTAAGTGGATGTTGATGTTCCCATGGGAATACCGTTCACTTGCTTATAGAGAGTATTATTATATAAGATATGGTTATTTTCTATGCAGCAATTGAGATAAGAGTTCCAAGTTCCTACATTAACAAATTGGTTAAGTTTAAATTCTGCATACAGCTCTTTAAAGGTAGTGATTATATCTGATAGAGGCAGATTAGTATATAGGTTTTCAAAATCATAACTATTAATATCTAGGGGACAAACTTTGAGTATAGTAGAAATTACTTCTGCATTATTATTAATTATCCAAAAATCTCTGTACATCAAGTTAGAACAGTTTCTAATGTGTTTCAAAACCTTCTTTAAGACATCTTCAAAAGCAAGATCTATTTTCTTTTTATGACTCCTTACTCCACTAGCTATGAACCTGAACTTCACAGGATCCCTATGAAACTTAACCGTTGCAAAAAGAAATGGAAATTCAGGCTCATATCTTCTAGTTTGTGGAATTTTAAGTTTCTTGAAGAATGCCTTAAACCGATTTTCTAACTGCTTGGTAGAATAACTTACGGGCTCGTATGTTACTCTATTATTGAGTTCCATAGTTAACAATTCAAAATAGAACTTCTTACAGATAATTGCAAAATTATTGCTAGCTTTATCCGTAGTGGTAAAAATAAATTGGTCTTGTAGTTTGGAGAGTGACCTTTTAGCTTCTCCAGAGAAAAGAGATTTCTGTCGAAACAAAAGTCCAGACCTGCCAACTCACCGGTGAAGCTATTGATTATATTATATTTCCATTCTGCGAAGGCCTCAATAGGCTGATTGTACGTTAAACTGGTTTTTACTATGTACCTATTAACATCTTGAGTGAAGCTCTCAAGAATCCTTTCTTTGGAAATTGTGAAGGAAGGTCTGAATTTAGAGCCATACTCTAATAAATTCCTAAGCTTTTCATTTTCAACAAAACTCAAGTTTCCGGTGATAATATGGTTGTAATTCTTATCATAGTGAACTGTTTCTTTATGTTCATCACAAGAACATGTAGTAATTACAGGAATGTAGCTCGAAGAGTTAAGTTTGTAGTTTTTAACTATTGACCCTAAGGTCTTAACATATTTAAAACTTACAATAGACTGGTGCCTGTGGATGGGAAAAAAATTGCATTATTGTAGAACAGCTTCCTTACATTGAGATTATCGTAGGCTTTATTTAGAAACCTGATGGTAACAAAATTACTGGAAAATTCTTTAAGAGAAATTTTATCTTTAAGAATATGTTTAAGAATGTCCAGAACCAAAGCAAAAACATGCTTATCAACATGGTCAGCAGTTTCATTCCAGAATTTGAAAAAACTTTTTTAAGGACAGAGTGCTTGAAGGACTTGAGAATTTTGTAAGTATTTTTAACAAAATTAGTGCCAGTTTTAAAGCTTTCCAGAGTTTTTAGCAAGTTAGCAAAATCAACTTTGCTTGATGTGCGAAATAACCTCTGTCCTCTATTACCTCTAGAGCAGCTCTTATTATTAACAAGAAGAGTTCACGAATTGAAAATTTATGCTGATTATGCTTATTGTCAGATAGAGTGGAATTAAGGCCATAGGGATAAAGAGACTGATGCTGCAAAATTTCAAGGGATTCAGTTTTCAGCCGAGCATAGAGGTCAGGGATAATATGTAGTACCTCTATTTTCACTTTGTCAAAACCATGAGTATGGAAATGCTCTAATTCAAAGGTAGAGTACTGGTTGGCGTTTGTGGAGGGGTTCACTCCTGAATTAGAGAAACTTGTTAACTAGAGACCTGTGACCATTAATCCTAAGATGAAGAGGATTTTTACTTTGGCCAATATAGCTAAGGTTGCAGACAGTACAGGTGAGCTTATAGATGGTATTGTAGGCTTTGCAAAACTTGTTGGAGCAATTATCCTCAACAGAAGAATACAGGTTAGGATCTGCAGATTTACATGTCAAACAACGTTTGTCATTTCATAACTTTAGATTACCTTTGCCAGCGAGTTCATACACTATGGGAAAGGGTGCTAGCCTAACCGAGCGGGAGGACTTAAAATATCTGAGCTGACCTCCAATCCTTTCATCGTCCTTAGAACTCCACTTGGGCCAAAACATACAAATTCTGAGCAAACCAACTAGGAAAAACTTTTTAGAAATAAGCAGTCCAAGAAAAGACCAAACTCGAGTATAAACTACACTCCAAAAAGCCGCATCCAAAACATACAAAAATAAAAATTAGAAAATGAAAAAAACCTCAAATAAAAAAATAGTAATAAAAAAAATAATAATAAAACATTTCAACTAGAATTTGCGCATGAGCTACTAAATAATAAATTGAAATTAGTTACTTAAGAGCAAAACTGAAGACTAAGGAAAAACTTTAGAATTTAAAACGAAGGTTGCAAATTAACCTGAAGATCAAAACGCGCAACGCAGCAGTTTTGAAAATTCAGAATTCACATTCTATAAAGAAGATACCTAAGCAAAAAAATACATATATAATTTTGACTCACACCTAGTACAACATAGAAAAGGTTATGTATCTACCTGTGTGAGTAAAAGGAGAAAAGATAAAAAAATAAAATAAAACTACTGAATGTAGAAGGTGTCGAGAATACTGAGCCTTGGCTTTATCAAGGACCAGCAAAAACTCTGCATTTTCTCACTTCCACAAAGACCTAGTTGGAAATGGGTTTCTGCAAGGCCATAGATGCAAGTAACATTCCCACCTAAAATAGTTTAAAATATATATATATGTCATGTCCTCCGAGTTCAATGTTTGTACTTCATGTACTTTTTCTCTGTTGTTTTTTAGCTTTTCAGCTTTTAGGCATTGGTTTGTCTGTTAACATTTTATGCGGGTTTTAACTCTTTTCTTTTCTTTGTAACTTTGAGCGTCTTTTTGGGGTACCTAGGAACAGAAGATGGCTAAGCTTGTTCCTTTTCTATGCGCTGTTTTCAAAATAGTTAAGTTCTTAATAACTAATTAATTATGCACTTAAAGCACTGCTGAAATACTTTGTACATATTGCAACTAACTGTTTAAGGTATATAACTTTCACAAAGTTTTCTTTAGTTTATTATTATCTTTAACTTATTCTCGTTTTCGTGCTGTCATAAGTTGTAGAGTAGGGGGTTTTAGACTCAAGTTTTCTTTCAAAAATCTGTTCGTTAAAAATTAATATTTCCTTTTTAATTGCAATGTAAAAATTTGGATTTCTTTTGCATTGATTTTCAGGTTTAAATTCTCTCTCAAACGAACTTGGCATTTCGTTATGGCTGAAAATCATTTCTAATTATTATGTCACTCTCACAGCTTGAGTTCTCTTTAATCTTCTTCTCTCTGTTTAATAGTAACAGATGAAGAGCATGGGTCGGGCCAGGAAGGTTAATGGATGCAAGCGAAATTGTTAACTAGTGCTAGGTCATGCAACTCTACGGAGGACATGACATATATATATATTTTAAACTATTTTAGGTGGGAATGTTACTTGCATCTATGGCCTTGCAGAAACCCATTTCCAACTAGGTCTTTGTGGAAGTGAGAAAATGCAGAGTTTTTGCTGGTCCTTGATAAAGCCAAGGCTCAGTATTCTCGACACCTTCTACATTCAGTAGTTTTATTTTATTTTTTTATCTTTTCTCCTTTTACTCACACAGGTAGATACATAACCTTTTCTATGTTGTACTAGGTGTGAGTCAAAATTATATATGTATTTTTTTGCTTAGGTATCTTCTTTATAGAATGTGAATTCTGAATTTTCAAAACTGCTGCGTTGCACGTTTTGATCTTCAGGTTAATTTGCAACCTTCGTTTTAAATTCTAAAGTTTTCCTTAGTCTTCAGTTTTGCTCTTAAGTATATATATATATATATATATATATATATTTAACCAGTTATATGATAACATTATCAATTTAAAGAGTATTTACCTGCAAATTTGAAATTCTATGTAAATTAGTGATATTTTGAGCCCACCCATGAATCTGGCCACAAATGTTAGTGTTTACTGATTTGGAAGCATCTTATTCCACTTCTTAAAGTTTTGTGTAAGAGTTTGACAACACCGGGAGGCATTTCCAGCATTCTCTTTAAACACAGAAGTCAAATGCAAACATACTGTCCATATTTCTAACAGATATAAAAAGGGATTTGGCAGAACATATCTCATCGAAGATCTCTAAAATGAATATCTTACACTGTTCAACAAATTCTTGAGTATGCATATATCACAAAACATTGCAGTTATGTAAGAATTTTATGCACATCTTACACTGCTGCAGTTATTATCCGAATAACAGAACACAGGCTTTGAAGTCTAAGTTTCCTGCATTAAGTTCATGCAAAATACATCAGATTTTAATTAATTTCTTTATTTTTGATTGAAGGTTTAATGACCACTGTGAGCAACTCTATGGGCTATAAACAGTCGCCCATCCCTAATTTAGGGCCACTAGTTCCAGAGAAGGGAGAGATCCAGTGCTGTAAGGCAAATGCATCATCCATGACTCACAGGGATTCGAACCCCTTCCGGACGAATGGTCAGAAGCCATCGCTTAGACCACTGTGACGTCAGATTTTAATTTGAAAGCATGCCAGCGTGACACGAATCTTCACCTGTTGTTACCTGATTTTCAAGACATAATGATACAGAGGAGACAGATAGTTGTGGTAGAGACTCAGGAATACCTTCATCCAGCAGTGGACTAAGAATAGTTGATGATGATGATGATATCCCATTTTGTGAAGAGTGGTGATGAAGGATATGCTTGGAAAGGTTACCTTTTTGAGCAAACTGCTTAGAACAAAATATACACTGATAAGGTTTTACAGCTGTATGAAGGACCATATGCTTTGAAACACTACTCTTGTCAGTGAACTTTTTGGAACATACATCACACTGATAAGGTTTTACACCTGTATGCATGACCATATGCCTCGAAAGATTACCTTTACTAGCAAATTTCTTGCAACATACATCACACTGGTAAGGTTTTTCACCTGTGTGAATGAGCATGTGTTCCGAAAGATGAGCTTTCTGAACAAACTCTTTGAGGCATACATCACATTGGTGAGGTTTTGCTCCTGTGTGAAGAAGCCTATGGTTTGAAAGGTGACTATTTTGTGTGAACCGCTTGCAGCACACCTCACATTCGTAACGTTTTTCACCCGTATGAACAACCATATGCTTTGAAAGGCCACTTTTCTCAGTGAAGCTCTTGAAGCATATATCACATTGGTGAGGGTTTTCACCTGTGTGAAGAATCATGTGTTTTGAAAGTTCAGTCTTCCACATAAATGTCTTGCAGCATACATCACACTGGTGAGGTTTCTCCCCAGTATGAAGAAGCATATGCTTTGAAAGACTACCCTTTGTAGTGAATTTCTTAAAGCACACAACACACTGATGAGGTTTTTCACCTGTATGAACCAGCATATGGTCTGAAAGAACACTTTTCCATGTAAATTTTTTGTCGCATATGTGACACTGATAAGCTTTCTCACCTGTGTGGATAAGAATGTGCCTTAACAGGGTACTTCTTTGAGTGAATTTTTGAGCATACATCACACTGGTGAGTTTTCTCACCTGTATGGATCTGCAGATGCATTGGGAGATTACTTTTGTGTGTCAATTTCTTGTTACACAGATGACATTCAACAGAATTTTCAGTTATATGAGATTGCCTATGTACTACAACATCAGATTCTGTGGTGAATTTGTGGAAGCATATTTCACACTCTTTAAGATCTTTACTTGCATCAGTATGCACCAGGGACAATTCATCAGCATCTTTTCCCACACTCTTCATAAAGTCTTCAGTAACTTCTTCCCCTGAACAATGCATCAATAATGACTCCATAATAGCAAACTTACAGACTTTATTCGTTCACTAGTTGGTTACTTCAGTAACTTTTCTTTTTGGTAACTAAGGATAATTGTAACTTTTATACTGAACTCACAACTCTTTTAAACTTTTAAACTGAACAAAATATGCCTCCTGAGCTTTTGCATACACATACCAAGTTCCACTGAAAGATGGACAAAAGAAAAAAAAAAAAAAAAAGCTTCTATGATTTCCAAGGTTTTCTGAAACTCCTGCCCTGCATTCCAGAAGTTCTTACAACAGAGAATCATAAGTTTCATAGAGTTAATAATTTTGAAAAATACGGAGCACTAAAGATAATGCTTTCACATGACAGCAAATAAAAAAAAGGAATGGAAATAAACCAGTGTGGCAGTTATTGGGGGGAAAAAACAAGACAAACTTGAAAACTTAGTGTAAGATATTTAGAATTTCTAACGGAACATCGTAATAATTTTGTCTATAATGCTATCAAGAATACGGAATATACTTAGCTCAGTGAAATTCAATAACGAAATTTCATTACAGTAAGCAGACTACACAAGAAAAATTTTTTTTTTTAAATACTACACTTGCACTGAGAATGTTTATATTTTACCATTCGTATATAAATCCTTCTTGTAACAAACGTACAGCAAACATCATTACTGTATTGGTTTTAAAACCTCTGATATTCTATATTAACAACATTGTGCTGAAAAACTTAAAATTTGAAAAGTTGATAAAAATAGTGCTTTAAGCAAAAGTGACGGGGCAGATTCAGTTCTGAAACACCACAGAGAAGAGAGGTACAGAGTGTGCACTCTAGAAGCAAAGAATATAAACGCTTCGCGTGAAGAAGCTCAACTCTCGTAGAGATAATGTAAAACAGGCAACAGCAGCGCCACCATGTAATGCGGCCGCAGATGCTCTGCGGGAAAGTTAACATTCAGGCGCAAAAAGCGTAGGAGACACGGGACGGGAAGCCTATTTCACGGAAAGGAAGCTAAGCTTTGATCTGCGACTGTTTCCTTCGGTCTCATTGGGTCTACTAAAGCATTTTCTTTTTTGTTCTTTTCTGAGTATCCCTCCTGTCCCTTCTTTTGGTGAAACAAATATATACATTAGCAATTAATATTATTTTAAGGAAATTTTAGCAGTTTTATTCTCACTTTAAGCACCGTAGTAATACCAGGTTGCTTGGCATGAATTTCACATTTAAAATATACCTTAAATGTCAAAAATGCTGAGGCTGGTTTTGAATTTCCATGGGATTCGTGGTACTTCTTATTAAAAATTGTTTGCATGGAATTTTCAGTAGCAAAACAAAGGAATGGGTTCCCACAAAACGTAAACATTAGGTACCCAGCAAAAACAGTCTTGCTGGGCCAGCACTGTCCGCCAATTTCCCAGTAGTAGCCATAATAATTAAAAAAAAAAAAAAAAGCAAAGACAACCGCAGTTTCCCAAAGCTACAATTTTTTTTCTACCCTTCCGAAGTTTGTAAATTAAACGCACTGCGCTGGGGAAATTTTCTCAACAGATCTGAAAAACATTCGTTCGTATCTGAGTAGGTTCGAACCTAGGCCGTTGGCGTAATAGCTGAGCTCTCTACCGACTGGACTAATTCCTCACGTTCGAGTGTATCCTTAAAGCTGTCTCTTTGGTATGCAATGTGTAATCGAATGCTTCCCTCATTCATTTTACAATATTACGAGGTATTTTTCATAAAAGTCAGTTTCATATAATTGATAAGATAATTTTTTCAACGTAACGATAGCTTTTTTTTCAGCAAACGTTGTTTTAATGGTTTTCCAGGATATTTGTTTCAAACGGTTTCAAATTTGTTCTTGTTATTCATCCACTCCATTCCATGAATTGTTATTCATCGGAATGGAGTGGGTGTATTTCATGGCTGTAATATAAACGCAGATCTAGATGAGAACAACAAAACCTTTGAACAAAACGCCAACACAAACAAGCGTTTATATTCTTTGAACACAAACACGCATGCTCAGTCTAACTCAGTCTGCCCGGCATCCTGCGGCATCAGCCTGTAATGTTGGCTTCTGTGTAGTAATTCTTTGCCGCATAATATAGTGGCGCTAGTCACGTCTCGCTGAGCCTTACCTTCTTATAGTTAGATATTCTTTGCTAGAAGATCGTAAAGGAAATTCTCCACTTTGTCGATGGCAACAGCATAATGTTAAACTCACATAGACGTTGGCGGCCCCACGGCCTGTTAATGAGAACTAAAAGTGACGTCACAACTACGCTCCTCCCACTTGTTTACAAATGTCTCTCCCGACTTTCCTTCCCTGCGAGAGCCGCCATTTTCCTTACTTCCCGAGTTGGTTAGGTTCACTGTAGCGTGATTGATTGACCGAGGAATTTTGCGGTAGGTGTAACGGAATTAGGCGTATATTCTTAATCGTAAGAACAGCACTTTGCAGTCGGGAATTATACTGAGAAATAAAGTACTAACTCTGACTTAAAAGAAACTAATAAATCTGTAGCAGCTTTCGTTCTCAAAATGCAGACCTTCGTCAACGCAACATACTACTGCCGGAATTTGAAAATAAACAACGGAAAAATATCAAAGCAATGGCAAATAAAAAGTAACAAACTGACATAATTGTATCACGAATCAAACATCTGGAAACATCTGCCCGAAGGATCAAATGGAATTAAGAAAAACAAAATACAGTAAGGGCTCTACTCTGATATAAATTTTACTTATATCGATTTTTAACAGTTAAAAAATAGACAAAGATTTCCTACATATAAAAGATGAAATAATTATCCGCCGAAAATAACTTCTACGAAATAACGAAAAGCGTTGTTATAATCACAGAATCACACAGTGGTAACGGTAGTAATAACAAGCAAAGTAACCAATTTCGAATTATGAGCGTTACAGTAGGGACGTTACGTCAGAGAGCACGTGGGGTTTAGTTCCATAAAGCACCGACGGTGCTCTGCTATCGTTCTTTTTCCCCGCCCACCAATTTCCATAAATCTGGCTTGTGCACGCTCTGTCTCTCCATTCTCTGTGGGAAACACTATTATTCGTTAATAATTTTATTTAACATATATCATATAAAAGTCCTAGATCGTCAATCTGCTCTGTTAAGCGGAAGCTTGAGCGCCGCCCCGGTGGCGCAGTGGTCTAAGGCATTGGCCTTTGATCATTCGTCCGTAAGGGGTCCGGGGGTTCGAATCCCGGTCAGGCATGGATGTTGTGTTTGTCTTACGACACTGGCTCTCTCCCTTCCCTGGAACCAGTGACCCTAAATTAGGGACGGGCGACTGCTTATAGCCCATTGAGTTGCTCACGGTGGTCGTTAAACCTCCAATCAAAAAAAAAAAAAAAAAAAAAAAAAAGAAGAAGCTTGAGCTGTAAGAACCAAGGAAGTTATATTTGGTGGCGCAGTGGTCTAAGGCGTTGGCCTTTGATCATTCGTCCGTAAGGGGTCCGGGTTCGAATCCCGGTCAGGCATGGATGTTGTGTTTGTCTTACGGCACTGGCTCTCTCCCTTCCCTGGAACCAGTGGCCCTAAATTAGGGACGGGCGACTGCTTATAGCCCATTTGAGTTGCTCACGGTGGTCGTTAAACCTCCAATAAAAAAAAAAAAATTTCGTAAGAACCATGGAGCCACATTGTAGAATAAATAAAAAAATCCTGTGAAAGCTTGTCACGTTGCTGGGGTAAGGTAAAAATACTTCTTGCCGCCCCGGTGGCGCAGTGGTCTAAGCGTTGGTCTCTGATCATTCGTCCGAACGGGGTCCGGGTTCGAATCCCGGTGAGGCATGGATGTTGTGTTTGTCTTACGGCACTGGCTCTCTCCCTTCCCTGGAACCAGTGACCCTAAATTAGGGACGGGCGACTGCTTATAGCCCATTGAGTTGCTCACGGTGGTCGTTAAACCTCCAAACAAAACAAAAACAAAAAAACCTTCAATCAAAAAAAAAAAATAAATAAATAAATAATACTTCTTATCAGAAAAAGGCATTGAATAAAATCTAAAGGATTGGATTGGATTGGAGGTTTAACGACCACCGTGAGCAACTCAATGGGCTATAAGCAGTCGCCCGTCCCTAATTTAGGGTCACAGGTTCCAGGGAAGGAGAGAGCCGTGCCGTAAGACAAACACAACATCCATGCCTGACCGGCATTCGAACCCAGACCTTACGGACGAATGATCAGAGGCCAGTGCCTTAGTGGTCTAAGCGTTGGTCTCTGATCATTCGTCCGAACGGGGTCCGGGTTCGAATCCCGGTGAGGCATGGATGTTGTGTTTGTCTTACGGCACTGGCTCTCTCCTTCCCTGGAACCAGTGACCCTAAATTAGGGACGGGCGACTGCTTATAGCCCATTGAGTTGCTCACGGTGGTCGTTAAACCTCCAAACAAAACAAAAACAAAAAAACCTTCAATCAAAAAAAAAAAAATAAATAAATAATACTTCTTATCAGAAAAAGGCATTGAATAAAATCTAAAGGATTGGATTGGATTGGAGGTTTAACGACCACCGTGAGCAACTCAATGGGCTATAAGCAGTCGCCCGTCCCTAATTTAGGGTCACAGGTTCCAGGGAAGGGAGAGAGCCAGTGCCGTAAGACAAACACAACATCCATGCCTGACTGGCATTCGAACCCAGACCCCTTACGGACGAATGATCAGAGGCCAGTGCCTTAGACCACTGCTCCACCGGGGCGGCAAAAAATCTAAAGGCCTTAAAGCATTTCTTTTTCTTTGGCACCTCTTCGTTTCTTGGTGATATTTGCATAATCATTGAGGCACTGCACATTCCTTGGCGATTGTTTGAAGCGATATGGCTGCCCCGGTGGCACAGTGGTCTAAGCGATGGCTTGTGACCATTCATCTGAGATGGGTCCGGACTCGAATCCCGTGAGTCATCAGTGTTGTGTTTGTCCTACGTCACTGGCACTATCCCTTCCCTGGAACCAGAGACCCTAAATTAGGGATGGGCGACTGCTTATAGCTCATTGAATTTCTCACGGTGGTCGTTAAACCCCAAATAATAATAAAAAAAGTAAGATAAAAGAGCATGTAAGGATAAGGTGACCAGATATTGGAACACTAATTTGAGGACAAAATGGCGTAGTGTTCTTAAAGCAATAGATCATTTCTGGACACATACATACTCAAAATAAATATGCGATTTATTTTGTTAGAAAACTGTATTGTTTCTATAAGTAATATTACATATGAAAATTTATGTTTTAAAAGGATACATCTTGTAGGATGTTAGTAATTTGTACTGACAAATCAGAGGTATGATGGCGAGAAAAAATGAAATGCTTTACCTTAGGCATATTTGCTGAATTAAAATCAAGCTGCGCTCCCTGGTGCCGCACAGTGGTCTAAGTGCTGGCTTATGATGATTCGTACCTGAAGGGTCCGGGTTCAAATCCTGGTGAAGCATGGATGTTGTGTTTGTCTTATGGCCCCGGCTAATTCCCTTCCTTGGAACTAGTAGCCGTAGCCCTAAATTATAAGGACGGGCGACTGTTTATATAGCCCATCGAGTTCCGCACGGTGGTCATTCAACCTTCAATTAATCAACCCAAAAAAGAAAAAACAAGCTGCATACTAATGAACGAATCGCATGGCGAATTTTTCATTTTGCCAAATTTTTTTTTTTTTTTGATTGGAGGTTTAACGACCACCGTGAGCAACTCAATGGGCTATAAGCAGTCGCCCGTCCCTAATTTAGGGTCACTGGTTCCAGGGAAGGGAGAGAGCCAGGGCCGTAAGACAAACACAACATCCATGCCTGACCGGGATTCGAACCCGGAACCCTTACAGACGAATGATCAGAAGCCAGCGCCTTAGACCACTGCGCCACCGGGTCAGCCAAAAATTTTTTTTTTTTTTTTGGAAGAACTCAGAACAAGTACAGTCAAAATTTGGCTGCCTCAGTGGTGCAGTGCTCTTAGTGGTGCAGTACTCCACTGAGCTTTCGTACAAGTTGGTCCGGGCTCGAGTCCCAAATGAGTCATGCGTGCTGTGTTTGTTTTACAGTACTTGCTCTTTCCCTTCCCTAGAACGAATGTTACCAAATTAGGGACAGGGGTGCTTATAGTCTTTAAAGTTGCTCCCAGTGGTCGTAAACTCGGGAAAAGTCAAAAGTCAAAATTTGTTTTCACAAATTTTGACTATTTACATTTTTTGAAGCAATTTGGAAAATTAGTACAAGGGAAACTATTTTTAAGAATATTTTTCATTAGGAATTTAACGAGTAATGTGAAGTCTAAATTCGAGGACACTTGAGGACAAACATCAAAATTTGAGGACAATTTGCGTCCCCAAAGGCATCGGGCGTTTTTGGGGACAGTAATTCGAGGACTGTTCTCAAGAATTCGGGACTTCTGATCAGCTAATGTAACGAAGATTTCATGGATTTTTTGTGAGGCCGCTGCTGCCTTTTTTTTTTTTTTTTTTCTGTCTTTCTTAATCACGAGGAAACAGCCGTAAAAATGTTTGAAGCAGGGAGTCAGCCATTCTTTCTGGCGTTACGCTGTTTGTGGAACGCTGAATAGGTTAAGCTGACCACAAGTCCCGAATTCTTGAGGACAGTCCTCGAATTTAGTTTACTGTCCCCCAAAACGTCTGATGCCGTTGGGGACGCAAATTGTCCTCAGATTTTGATGTTTGTTTTTAAACGTCCTTGAATTTACACTTCCTCATTAGCTCGGTAGATTTCTATTGAAAATTTTTCTTAAAAGTAGTTTTCGTTGTACTAATTTTCCGACATGCTTCTTGTGAAAACAAATTTTGACTTTTTTTCTTCTTTCCGAGTTTAACGACCACCACGAGCAACTCTAAGGACTATAAGCGGTCATCTGTCTCTAATTTGGAAACATTCGGTCTAGGGAAGGGAGAGAGCAAGTGCTCTGATCCGCTACTATGAGTTATAAAATTCGTTTTGATTACACGGAAAACGGAGAAGAAAAAAGACACTATGATTGTTAAAGTGCACGAATTTGTTTGAAAGCGCACTGGAATTACAAGAGCTGTTCCTGTGGCGCAGTGGTCTAATCGATGGCCTATGACCATTCGTCCGTGATGGGGTTCGGAGAAAGGTCTTTGAGTTCTGACTCGAATCCTGGCATGGCATGGATGTTGTGTTGTCTTACGGCGCTGTCTTTCTTTCTTCCCTGGAACCAATGGCCCTAAATTTAAAACGGGCGACAGGTCTTTGTTATAGCTCATTGAGTTGCTCACGGTGGTTGTTAAACCTCCAATAAAAAAAATTAAAAAAAAAAGATTACAGGGAATTTTAATATTCCGCAGAACGTAGATCTAGCAAAATTGGTGAAAAATAAGAAACTTCTGGGCGATTTTGAGCTTATAAGAATATTTCTGTACAGTTTCACTCCTTCTGGACGAATTTGATCTCCTAGGAATCCAGGACAGTGCAGCCAATAACAGGAATCAGGTTACGTTACGCCCTGAGGTGAAAATTTGTGTTTCTAACTTCGGTATCTACCACCAGGTGAAAATTTCCGTTTGTTGCGGTGACTTTCGGTAAGTTGTTCTCATTATGTGTCATTGGAGATGTTAGAATAAAATTGAAAATTTCGGAAGACCGACGGCGGTTCCTGTGCTTTTAACTCAACATTTCATTGTTATACTTTGTATGTGTTTATTTGTATAGTAATGGAGCTGGATGAATCATATTCCTACACGAACCTTTTTTTGGCTGTGATTGTAGCAAGTTGGATAGTGATTCCTTATGGTCAGTCAGCTATGAATTACCTGACGATATCTGCTGTGGTGTTAGCAATGAATTAAGTGGTGACCTCTCACCTGTGAGTTTGGCTGCTAGGGAAGGAAAGTTAGAGGATTTATGTGCCCTCATTCAAAGTGGTTCTTCAGTGGATGAGGTTGATGAGAGAGGATGGAGTGCCCTCCACGAAGCAGCAGCACATCCAACTGATGTGAAATGTTTGCAAGAGATCCTGAAACATGATTCTTCCGATGTTAATCTCATAAATTATCACTATGAAACTGCCCTGCTGTTAGCATGCAAAAGAAAATGTGGGAAAGTAGCAGAAATGGCAGTTGATATGCTTCTGTGTTATGGTGCAGATGCAAACATGGCCGACATAAATGGTGTAACTCCTCTGTTGTGTGCGACCTTTAATGGGGAACTGAATGTCGTTACTCAATTGCTCGATTCTGGTTGTGCAGGTCCTGACCTTTGTGATATCATGGGATGCCGGCCAATACATAAAGTAGCAAAGGCAGGTAACTTGGAAATACTGAAGTGCCTCCTTTGTGCAAATGCAAGTATTGATGTTCAAAAAGATTACCAACAAACACCTGTCCATATAGCTGCACAACATGGTCACAGTGAATGCTTAGAGGAACTTCTTCGAGTTGCTGCAGAGAGAAACCAAAAGGAAATTATAGATTTAGTTAGCAAATTAGGTACCCCCCTTATGCTGGCTGCATTTTGGGGTCACTCTGAATGTGTGCAGCTACTTCTGGATCATGGTGCCAATCCCAACTTGGATACAGGTGAGTTACCATGCCAATTTGGGTCAGCTACCGCCCTTCATATGGCTGTACATGGAAATCACATAACTTGCTTGAAGCTGTTATTAGACAAAATGGATCTCCAGCCTCTCATCTGTCCTAAAGCCACATTTCCCCTAAAATGTATTTCCCCTGTGCTTTTGGCCTTCAAACATGACCACGTCAAGTGTTTAAAAATTCTTCTTTCAGCTGGCTTTCCAGCAGATTCTGATTCTCATCCGCTGAGTCAGTCTTTTAAGGACTTGAACATTGCCACCAATGCGCCATTTTGCAATTTTCAAACAACGCTATCATTTGCTGCTAGTGTTGGCCGTACGAAGTGCATGAAGGTTTTGTTGGACAATGGCGCCAGTATAATTCCAGTGCCTTGCAGTTACAGGAACAGTATTGAGTATGAATGTGATATACGGAAAACCTCATTCCCTCCTGTCATTAGTGCTTTGGCAAGTGAAACTTGGGAACCATTAGATTTACTTATTGAGTATGGGTGTGATATCAGCTACCGTCATGACACCTGTACTAATGTGTGTTTGGAGTTTGCATTCAGTAACTATGAGTGGACAAAGAAATTGCTCATCTGTGGCTCTGATCCTCACCCGTGCTTTAAAAATTTATATAATAGTCCATTATACTTTGTTCATTACGTATCTGGTGCATTTACTAAAAACTTGGGGTATTTTTACCTCGAGTTCAGATGGACGAAGGAGGACGAGGACAAAACGCTTCGTATTTTAGAGCTTCTGCTTCAGTTCACAGTAATTACTGAACAAGTCAAACATTTTTTCCATGCAGTTTCTAGGGAATTTGAGATAAACTTGGTTACAGGTAACATTTCTGAAAAGTGGAATGCCATCTTACAGCAAACTGATCAACCGTCGTCTCTTGCAAATCTGTGTCGTATCAAAATCAGACAGTTTCTAATATCTTTGCATGGTTATTCATCCTTCACAAGAGCCATCAATCATCTTGACTTGCCTGTTGTGTTAAAATTATACTTGCAGTATAAGGAGTTATGCAAATGATTAACAGATTTCATATTTTGACACTACATTTCAAATATTCAAGTTTTCCATGTGCATTGGTAAAAAATTTGCAAACTTGTGTGTAATGGTGCTGTAGAATTTTTAACTCCTATTTTTTTTTTTTTAAGGTGTACGACAATGTTGCATGTTTTTTTATTGAAAATAGTACAATGCCAAATTTTTGATTTGGTCATGAATTGAACAATACCTTTGTATTTCTTTAGGAGCAGAATCTAATGCCATATGTGACACTATTAAATTTCAAGTTTTCAAATTACTGTTGTTATAAATTTGTATGAGATATTGAACTTTTTCTTGTTTCTAATGCAGTAGTAGAAGATGTGCGCAGTCTAGTGGTTGTACTAAACTTGATCCTAGACAGTGTGGAAGAAATTTCAAGTTTCCAAATTACTGTTGTTATAAATTTGTATGAGATATTGAACTTTTTCTTGTTTCTAATGCAGTAGTAGAAGATATGCGCAGTCTAGTGGTTGTACTAAACTTGATCCTAGACAGTGTGGAAGGAAGAAATATTCTTAAATCTCCAGTTGTTCTGGTTAACAGTGTGGAAGAAATATTCTTAAATCTCCAGGTGTTCGGGTAGACAGTGTGGAAGAAATGTTCTTAAATCTCCAGTTCAGATAGACAGTGTGGAATATTCTTAAATCTCCAGTTCAGATAGACAGTGTGGAATATTCTTAAATCTCCAGTTGTTCAGGTACAGTGTGGAAGAAATATTCTTAAATCTTCAGTTCAGGTAGACAGTGTGGAAGAAATATTCTTAAATCTCCAGTTGTTCAGGTAGACAGTGTGGAAGAAATATTCTTAAATCTCCAATTCAAGTAGATAGTGTGGAAGAAATATTCTTCACATATTACATGCAAATTCATCTAAATTATTAACACAGCAATCAGACATCTCTGAATTGCACATATTCTACTGTTTCTCACGTGACATTAGTCACATCAGAAAACTTTAAAATTGCATCGTCCTGGAACGGAAATTGAACCTGTATTTCCTGATTTACGTTCAAGCATGCTAACTATTATACCACCCAAGATGATGAACTCCCAAGTATCTAACTTGATCCTGTGGCCGCAGGCTACTTTGTAGTTGTGAGTAGATATGTTGCCGGCATCATTTCTCTTTCTAAAACAATTTTCCAGCAATATAATTGTTTTAAAAAATTATTTCTTTCTTCAATGCTCTGAGAGCCCTTTCTCTGGACTATTAACCTACGTCTAGATTTCTAAGATAACAGGCCATTTCTTAAAATCGGTAGTGGTATTTTATTCCACTGCTTTCCATAGTCCAATCATTTGTTTGAGGTCTGTGTTTAGAAAGCCCTCTCTTTAGCAATCGGAAGGCACAATAGTCCATTAATGACACATCAGGGGACTTTGAAGGAATATGAGCAGGCCTTGATTTCTTTTTTTTTTTTTTCTAGCAGTAGCAACACTTGCTAGTGGCCTTATTTTTTATTAGCAGATTGCGTTATCTACTAGCAAAAGTTTATTAACATTATACAAAAGAAATTTTAACATGTTCCGGTTGTCCCCCTCCGTTAGTCAATCATGACAAATTTTGATTTCACAAACTATCGCATGATTTCAATTTTGATTTCACAAACTGTAACTGTCACATTGTAATGCTGAAAAGATTACAAATACTTAGATATAACTCACCTTTTCATGACCTGACCGATTAATTCTAACAATTTAATTTGAATGCAGATATTTAAAAAAAAAAAAAAAAAAAAAACTTTATTCACATAATTCAAGAACACTATTCAAAATATTAAGTTAATTTCCATATGGTTTATGATCTGGGTTTTGGGTCTTTTCATCATACCACTTTAAAACAGCAGGCCTGGGGTCAAACTTGTCTTCGTACGGACCTTCAACCTCAATACTCATGAGAGCATTCAATGTTTGTGAAGTTTAAACTGCCCCACCAATCACCCTGGATTCTCTTCATGAAACTGAACCCAACCTCACATGCAGAAGTAGATAAGGGAAATATACTGGATATTTCTACTAGTGCCAAAATGTTTTTATAATGTTTGTACTTTTCAAGAAACATTAAAACAGCAGGCCTGGGGTCAAACTTGTATTCAGATGGACCTTCAACCTCAATACTCATGAGAGCATTCAATGTTTGTGAAGTTTAAACTGCCCCTCCAATCACCCTGGATTCTCTTCATGAAACTGAACTCAACCTCACATGCAGAGGTAGATAAGGGAAATATACTGGATATTTCTACTAGTGCCAAATTTTTTTTATAATGTTTGTACTTTTCAAGAAACATTAAAACAGCAGGCCTGGGGTCAAACTTGTCTTTGGATGGACCTTCAACCTCAATACTCATGAGAGCATTCAATGTTTGTGAAGTTTAAACTGCCCCTCCAATCACCCTGGATTCTCTTCATGAAACTGAACCCAACCTTACATGCAGAAGTAGATAAGGGAAATATACTGGATATTTCTACTAGTGCCAAATTTTTTTTTATAATGTTTGTACTTTTCAAGAAACATTAAAACAGCAGGCCTGGGGTCAAACTTGTCTTTGGATGGACCTTCAACCTCAATACTCATGAGAGCATTCAATGTTTGTGAAGTTTAAACTGCCCCTCCAATCACCCTGGATTCTCTTCATGAAACTGAACCCAACCTCACATGCAGAAGTAGATAAGGGAAATATACTGGATATTTCTACTAGTGCCAAAATGATTTTATAAGGTTTGTACTTTTCAAGAAACATTGATTTCCAGAAAGCAGTTGTTCCTTATTGTATGTTTCTAAAATATTCCACGTATGCAATGCAGTGGTGCTTTACATTTCACACTAAAATATTCAAAATTTTTCCACCAGGAACTTTTGCTAGAACCACATTTTATCACTAGCAAAATGCATTTGCTTGCTAGTAATTTCCTACTAACTGCCAGTCAGAATCGAGCCCTGAATATGAGCAAAAGGTATAGATTTGATACCCCATCATATATTCATACAGCATTTCAAATGTCATCTAGCTGCTTAATTATTCACGTGCTATTTAGAGAATCTCTATTTTGAGGTTACTCACCTTTAATCCCTAACTCTTTCAGGAGGTTTTCGTCTCTACACATTTCCAACACGAATTTTTCTCATTTACATCGTGGTTCGAGGCCGCAAAACAAACACAAAAAATAGTAATAAATAAAAATCTTTTTCAACTCACGCAAATTTCACTCCCCTCCTTTCTTTTCCCTATGACCCAAATTCCGATTCAAAATAATCTACCACACATAGGAGTTCAATTGTATATATGTGTGGTAGATTATTTTGAATCGGAATTTGGGTCATAGGGAAAAGAAAGGAGGGGAGTGAAATTTGCGTGAGTTGAAAAAGATTTTTATTTATTACTATTTTTTTGTGTTTGTTTTGCGGCCTCGAACCACGATGTAAATGAGAAAAATACGTGTTGGAAATGTGTAGAGACGAAAACCTCCTGAAAGAGTTAGGGATTAAACGTCAGTAACTTCAAAATATAGATTTGATACCAGTCTCTTTTTTCCTTTTTTCGAGAAACAGTGGTAGATTTGGATGTATGACTGATAGCCTTACCTTAACAGAGTTCTACTCTTTAAAGTCTTTGTGGATAAAGAAATGGTATTTCCTCTTTAAATATAGTAGTTAAAACAGTATTTTGATAATATGTAGAATTGATTTTAACATTAATTTCCCATTGTGTGAGAAACCAGCAATAATCATTAATCCTTTACCAAACCTTTCTTTGGATTTTTTAGCTGTAGTTAAATAGCTTGTGCCGTTAAACCCCACCAGGCAGAGACGTCTCAGTTGCTGAACCCATCCCTATGGATCTGTGAAGTCAGATGCTGACAGATAAACACACATTAGCACCGTGGATTGTTGGCACCGTACGTAAGGCGAACGCACTTGGCTGGTTATTGAGAGATCTGGGGTTCGATCACAGAGGTGTCAAAATACAAGTTTTCAGTTGCTGTGTGTTAAAGGAAAACGTGGAAAGAGTGATAACTTTGTTTATTTACGTTGTCTCCACATATTTGGAGGATTTTCACCATTTCTTTGGATTCTTGGAACCAAATGTGTAAGTTTTTTTCTGCTCTTTTGGGATAGTAAATGAATTCTTTTTTTCCGTTAGTTTTTTAGGTAGGTCCATACTTCATCAATAGGCACAGTAAACTTCCATCTATCTCCATCTCTGGCCGCTCAGGTGGTGGAGTGGTCTAAGCGATGGCTTCTGATCGTTCATCCATTAGGGTCTGGGTTCGAATCCCGGTGAGGCATGGATGTTGTGTTTGTCTTACGACACTGGCTCTCTCTCCCTTCCCTGCAGTGGCGTGACAATGTTTCAAAATCTAGGTGTGGGGGGGGGGGTCCAGTCACACGTACACAGTGATTGGACCCCCTCCCCAGATTATATGTATACATATATACAATAACATATACATAGTGTATAAAATAGTTTAGGACCCTCTACACACACACACACGCAGGAGCAAAGCAGTTGCTGAGGTGCGATCTAAGGGGCATGACATAGGTGCCTCTATTGGCGAATTGTGCAACTTAGCGAACACAACTGTAAAACTATGGTAAATAGGGCAGAAATGTAAATTACAAAGTTGTAGAGCTGACTTTGCTTATTAGGAATCAATATCACTGTTTTATTAAGTACACATTATACACGTGTTTGCGTTCTACGAAAAACCACGATCTTATATTATTAAATTTAGTCTGTTCACATCATAAAGTGTGTATTGCATTATTATATTCCCAAAAAATTTGGGGGTTCCTGACTGAAAATTTGGAGGTGTCCTGACCCCCCCCTCCTCCCCCTGGTTACGCCTATACTTCCCTGGAACCAGTGGCCCTGAATAAGGGACGGACGACTGCTTATAGCCCATTCAGTTGCTCACGGTGGTCATTAAACCTCCAATAAAAAAAATTAAAAAATTCTCTGGCTAAGTGATTTTCATAAAGAAGTCTACACTGCGTTCAGCCATTTGCCTAGGCAAAAGGCGATGAACCTTTTTTTTTTTTTTTTCAGATTCAGATCTTTGTTTATTGCCTTATTTACAGTTGACACAAAGAGTTTTAATGACTTGGTGATTGCTCTTTGGGTTTTTAATTTTCTTTGAAGACCAGAGACCTTACTTTTGAAATAGTAGTATAAGTATGTACATTATGTGAATATTCATTGGGTGCCCTTTTCCCTATTAAAAGCAATGCTTGATGATTTCCCCCTCTATGATTAATAATATTGCTTATTTTACATTTAGAAAAATGCTAATTGCATGATTTTTACAGCATTTTTCAATTACAGATTACAAACATTTCTCTTCGTAAAGAGCAAAAGCATAACCTATCCACAGCTTGTTTATATGCGCCATTTTCTTAGCAGATAATATTTAATTGCAGGAGATGTTTCTTTCGTGTTCATCTAACATGCTGTTGCCTGTTTCAATTCTTTGAACTTCTTTTATATTCTGTAATTTCTTATCAAAAACATTCGAAAAAAATGTGTGAACATCCTCTGTCGAATCTGATGTTATAATACAACAGAAACCCAACACCAGTGTGTACGTAGATCATTTTTTGAACCAAAGATTATACTTACTAAAATGCCAGTAAAGGAAACTATAATGGGACCATAGTTTCAGCCACCAGATTATGTATAGATTTCAAATCAAAATTCTACTTATTAAAATGCCAGTAAAGGAAACTATAATGGAACCATGGTTTCAGCCACTAAGGCTCTTGTCAGCCATCAGATTGCATATAGATTTCAAATCAACATACTTATTAAAATGCCAGTAAAGGAAACTATAACGGGACCATGGTTTCAGCCACCAGATTATGTATGTAGATTTCAAATCAAAATTATACTTATTAAAATGCCAGTAAAGGAAACTATAATGGAACCATGGTTTCAGCCACTAAGGCTCTTGTCAGCCATCAGATTGCATATAGATTTCAAATCAACATGATACTTATTAAAATGCCAGTAAATAAAACTATAACGGGACCATGGTTTCAGCCACCAAATTATGTATAGATTTCAAATCAAAATTCTACTTATTAAAATGCCAGTAAAGGAAACTATAATGGGACCATGGTTTCAGCCACTAAGGCTCTTGTCAGCCATCAGATTGCATATAGATTTCAAATCAACATGATATTTATTAAAATGCCAGTAAAGGAAACTATAATGGGACCATGGTTTCAGCCACCAGATTATGTATAGATTTCAAATCAAAATGATACTTATTAAAATGCCAGTAAAGGCAACTATAATGGGACCATAATTTCAGCCACTAAGGCTCTTGTCAGCCATCAGATTGCATATAGAGTTCAAATCAACATGATACTTATTAAAATGCCAGTAAAGGAAACTATAATGGGACCATGGTTTCAGCCACCAGATTATGTATAGATTTCAAATCAAAATGATACTTATTAAAATGCCAGTAAAGGAAACTATAATGGGACCATAATTTCAGCCACTAAGGCTCTTGTCAGCCATCAGATTGCATATAGATTTCAAATCAAAATGATACTTATTAAAATGCCAGTAAAGGAAACTATAATGGGACCATAATTTCAGCCACTAAGGCTCTTGTCAGCCATCAGATTGCATATAGATTTCAAATCAACATGGTACTTATTAAAATGCCAGTAAAGGAAACTTTAATGGGACCATGGTTTCAGCCACTAGGGCTCTCGTCAGCCATCAAATTGCATTTGTTATATAATTACCACTTTTGCCATTTAGGCTAATGTCCTTATAGCTCCCATATTTGTGAGACTTCAATATATCTGTGTTTTGTCAAAATAAACTTCCTGGTCTTTCAACACAGCGGCAAAATTTTCTAGTAATGCAACATGATGCTGCTCCAAAACTAGTCTCATCTTGGACTAGTTCAGTGTTGTCTCAGTTCATGACCACTTGCCACTGATTATCCAGTAAGCATACCATCGTATCCCATAGGTGCCAACTTTGCAGAAATCTGATGGGTGCTCAAGCTTTTATGCCAACATGCGCACATGCATTAATCCAAAGTAGAATGTTGATTATACACCGTTTAGTCTGTGGTTTAATCGGTGACAGGTTTTTGAAACTGAGACAAAGCATACAATTTGGTATGCTCTTAATCTTTCTTACGCACTTTTTAGAGTTGCATGTGCTTTTAATTTAGTCTCTTGAAAGTCATATGATTAACATGCCACTATTCTATTTTCTTGTGAGTCTAAATATATATGCTGTATGTACACACACACCATGTATGCATGTAGCATGTTTTTTTAAAAAGCAGTCATTTGATTAAGCTATTTTTACATCTTCCTTCATTAGTCTCAGCGTGTGACTATAAAATCGGGTTTTGGAAATATTTCATAAGCACTAGTAGCAGGGGCTTATATAGAATTTGGGGGGGGGGTGCCACAGAAAATAAAAGTGTTTGAAATCCACCAGAACAAAATGAAAAACGGAAGAAAAAATTCAAGCAATATTTTTTACGTAAGTTACACTTAAACCAAAAACATGCAAAAATTAAACACATTCTTTTGGGAAGGGGGTGGACCATTTGGCCCCTCAAAATATACCCCTGACTAGTAATGCCCCTATGTTCCTTTCATGATGGTTTATAACTATGTTACTGTGTGACTGTCTCATAATTGTGTAAACTACATAATCTCTTACCACCAAATCAATACCAAAAGACTTTAATATGAGCTTTGCTCACAAGATACACTCACATTCTCAAAAACACATACGTGGAAATTATATCAGATTAAACGCTGTCTTTATACATTAAATTAAACCAATATGTTCCTGTTTTTCTCTGTGACAGTCTGCCTGATGATGGGATTATAGTTGGTGCTAAAAGCTCTTGCAAGTAGTTTTTTATCGTGTTTTAATTGTAAATAAATCTCGTGTTTTAATTCTGCAATTGGAACATATTGGTGTAATTTAACGTACAAAGACAGCGTTTAACTTAAATGAGTGGTAGGCAATGCATGTAACTAACAAACTAATTAAGAAGGTAGTGTAGAACACGCTAAGTTACGTATAAAAGTTTAATGCAAATATATTTCAGCCATTACTATGACTGAAATATATTTGTACTGATGAAGGCCATAGTAATGGCTGAAATATATTTGCACTGATGAAGGCCATAGTAATGGCTGAAATATATTTGCACTGATGAAGGCCATAGTAATGGCTGAAATATAATGCATTAAGCTTTTATACGTAACTTATCGTGTTCTATACTACCTTCTTCTTAATTAGCATTTAACTTGATATGTGTTTCTGAGTAGTAAGTTCTGTACGGCTGCCCCGGTAGCGCAGTGGTCTAAGCGATGGCTTCTGATCATTCATCCGAGATGGGTCCGGGTTTGAATCCCGGTAAGGCATAGATGTTGTGCTTGTCTTACGGCACTGGCTGTCTTCCTTCCCTGAAACCAGTTTATTTAAATTAGGAACGGACGACTGCTCATAGCCCATTGAGTTGCTCACTGTGGTCATTAAACCTCAAAAAAAAAAAAAAAAGTTCTGTACGTATGGAGTTTTGGTTTTTATACACTAACATTGTAATAAATTATTGTATATGTGCAGTGTTCAAATTACTGGTGGTCCACTGGCAACTGGCTAATAAAAATTCCATTGGGCTACTAAACAAATTTGTTGCTGGACCCGGTGGCCAATAAGTTTTTTTTTCGCAGTTTGTTTTGGAATTTGTAAGTTTGTAAAGAACTGAACCGGATTTCAAAATATCCAGGTGAGTTTCTCTACAGCAGTTTTTAAAAAATAATCCAGGTTTCATTATGGATTTTTTTAATTCAGATATTTACTATTAAAAACCTGAATATCGGAAATATCATTATGGTAATATGTACCACAGTATTCTATTAAACATGTTCAATATTGTTCATAAGAAATTTACAATGATATTTCATTATTAATATCCACGTATATTTGCTAACTAATTGGTACATACAGTACTAAAAGCAAAATTTTTGTGCTGAATATCGGACTTGCAAACCATGATTAAGTTTTATGAAAATTTTGGACTGTAGGATACCAAGGTGTCCAACTCCAAATATTTGGATTAAGACAGTACCACTTTATTGCACAAGTAGTGACCCCAGAGTATGAATGTTTTATATTGTTTTCTAACTAGAGGATGAAAAACCAATTATGCCTTGGCCATCTTCCTGTCCATATGGGAAAACTTCATGCCTTTCACACCAAAGCAAGGTATTCCATGAAGGTGGCTTTTGGTATGCTGAAAAGTGCTTCATAATCAGTGCACTATATGAAGTGCACTGATAGTGGATAATGCTTCATATCAGTGCCATTATATAACCAGTGTACTTTCTTGCATTCTAGCACCAAGTGCATAATAAGTGTATTAATCTCTGTGCCATTTCTCGACCAGTGAAAATGAGTGAACTACCAACTTTTGGTATTCACTGGTTTTGCAGACTAGTGATTTTTTTTTTTTTTTCAAATTTCAAAATTTCAACCACTGCATAGCATGTTGTGTTTTATTTATTAATACTGTTTGCATGAGTACATGTGCATATGTGCACATTCTGTGCTAAATGTGTGGTATACAGCCTCAGTTAAATGATTAGTTATTTTCTACATATACAGTAAACATGTAAGGCTTTTTTGGGTTTTTTTCACAGACCACTCGGTATTTTGGCAGACCAGTGATTTGGAAATTCGAGTGGCACACTGGGCCTGTAGAATATTTATTTCTAACACTGTATGTGGAAATACTGAAAAGAAGGAAAGTATGCTGTTATTTCTCAAAAAACTGACCAATCTAAGATTTTGAAAGAAACTTTTATAGTTACCATTGGGTGTGTGTGGGCCTTGGTACACCCATTTTTCACAATGCCTTCACCAGGTGACTAATTGAAAGGGCTCATTTAATCTCTGCAGCATAAGAGTAGTGCAACCAAAAAAATTGGGGTGGCACGAGTAAGTGTAAATTGTTTTCCATTTGGTGGGGAGCACATTTTTGGAAGCAGTCTCCCTGAATGTCCCAAAATCTGGTTGTTTTTGAGTTTGTTTTGCATTACTTTTCAATCTCTGCTGTTAATGAATAATGGTCTAGCGTATTTTTGACTAGGTGCTAAGTTTTCTGAAAATAGTCTTCTTCTTTTTTACATGGTATTATGAACATTGGTATACAATGTTACTTATTACTGTTTCACACGTTGTATTGTTTCATTAACTAAACTAGTTTCAACTCTTCATTTTGCGAGTCATCTTCAGTAGTGTACGATGTTTGCGTTTCCAAAGAGGTCGTTGTAACGCTGGGTCACTGATAGTTCTCATTATCTGCCGTGTCATTGTTGCACATGCGTATTATGGTCGTGCTTTATTTTGTTTCATTGCGGTATACCCTGGTGGGGCTATTGGTTAGGGTGTGGGTTTGTTTCGACATTTTCTTTTTTATTTGCTTCTCACAAAATTTTCGCGTTTTCCCAATAACACACAATACACACCAACAAATCCTAATGGCAGAGGCAGTATTGATCGAGAAAACTCGTGATATAAATTGTAATAACAACACCCCCTACGACCTGCCATATGCATGGAAATTCTTGGTGGAACGTGAGAAGCAAATAAAAAAGATGTCCAAACAATCCCACGACTATAATACGCATGCGCAACAATGACACAGCAGATAATTAGAACGATCAGTGACCCAGTGATACGACCTCTTTGGAAACGCAAACATCGTGCGCCACTGAGGATGACTCGCAAAATGAAGAGTTGAAATTAGTTTAGTTAATGAAACAATACAACATTGTAATAAGTAACATTGTATACCAATGTGCATAATACCATGCAATTAGCCACGTATTGATGTAGAGCATTTATTGAATATTTGACTCCCAAACCACATGATCTTCTTTACATTTAAATATTACAAATCTTTTTGCTAATATGCAAGTAATGTCATATAATGAATTCTCTATGTTAATAGTATTTTCGCAGTGATTTTACTTCCTGATAAAAACAAATCACAGCCAAATCTAAAAGGTAAGCATAACAGCATGTGTGTTTAAAGATCTTGGTTCTCCCTGTATGAACTTCGTTGCGACTCCGTTAAACCTCCCATTCATATTTGGTGCTGTCTCGTAGACTTGAGCTCTCATTTAAATTTCCTAAAGTTGGGGGCATGTACCACCCAACACTACGCCCATGCCCTACACTGCCAGCTTTTGGTGGAGTAGATAAGTGACTAGTAATTTATCTTCAGTGGTATGGGGCTACGAATTTCTGCACATGCGTACAATGTTTAGTGTTCTCCCTAGAGCCTTTTTACTGGGCGCCCCCGCCCAGTAAAAAGGCTCTTCCTCTGCTGTTCAAGATCCAAATATAAGAAGACAAAGTGTTAGACAAAGTGTAGCTTACTCCCTTCCCAAATGCAGTAAAACAAAGCCGGAGGGAAAAGTGGGTGCTGTAAATGCGCGGGGGGGGGGGGGAATAAACCAGGTGCGGGAAGTCCCTCTCCCGCGTGAAAAAAGACAGATTATCATCTCAACATCCCCCCCATCCTTTTTTTTGATTGGAGGTTTAACGACCACGGTGAGCAACTCAATGGGATATAAGCAGTCGCCCGTCCCTAATTTATAATTTAGGGTCACTGGTTCCAGGGAAGGGAGAGAGCCAGTGCCGTAAGACAAACACAACATCCATGCCTGACCGGGATTCGAACCCGGACCCCTTACGGACGAATGATCAGAGGCCAACGCCTTAGACCACTGTGCCACCGGGACGGCCCCTCCCCTTTTGGTCCCATTTGTTCAAGCCTGCATGACTCGTAAAGCAGATAGTGAGGATCAGGGTATGCATATGGTCATGTGATCGGTCGCTGCTGTTCACGTGCATTTTTGGAGACTGTTACTGAAATCAAAGATTTCTAGATCACAAGTGCTTTAAAAAAAAGTTAGGAATTTTAATCTGGTATAATATTTTGAAGGAGTTATTTATACATGTATCTGAGTGATTTGATAGTACTTAATTTTGATTCCGTTTGCTTTTTGATTTCTGTGACAAACGAAACTGCATCTTTTTCTAAAAAATGCATGTGGATGGAACGGACAGACCCGTGAAGTTCGAAAACCTTAAAAATGTCTTGATGCCATAAACTGAAAAATTTATGTACTGTAGTTACGAAAAGTTTGCATGATTCTTCAGAATAGCAAATAAACGCATCTTCAACCTGCGGTTTTCAACTGTTAAAAACTGTCATTTGTTTTAAACTGTTTGAAAGTATCAGAAAAAAAAAATGCCCAAGTTTCTAAATAAAAAGATTATTGAGATTATCAAAGCTAAAATATTCTTTTTGATTTTGCAAAAATCTGTTCACTACTTTTGAAATTATTAAAACATTAAGTTGTAACAGCGGAACAGAATAAATTTTTTAAAAAAATGTGTAACTTTTAAAGTTTTCAACAGATTTTGATGAAATTTAAATCTGAACGTTATTTTAACATGTATTGGTCTCCGTGAAAATTGCACGCCGATATTTTAAAAATTAGAGAAATTTTACTTTAGAAAATTTTATCCCAGTCCTGTTGCTGGGGTAAGATCGAGCACTTGCCTGAACCACGGAAGTCGTGTGATTCATTGACAGACAGAACTGATCGCCCCATTGGCTTTTGAACTTCCAGGCTATGACTGACCCCTTCTTTGTAACAAAATGCCTCCACTGTATGAGTAAAAGATGTTTTTTTTTTCTCCCCCAAAGAGATATCCAAGCTGTTTAAAACTTTGACGCAATTACCTGTCACTGAAAAATATGGACAAGTAGTAGAGTAAGATTTTCATTGTGCCGCTGAACTTTGAAATGCCAAAAATGCAACAATTGCACAAACTAGTGAAGCCCTTTTATGAATATATATTCTTATAAAATGTACCTAAATAAGGGCATAAAATAATCATCGCATGTTCTAAATAGGCATTTATCTGGTTCATTTCTTTGAACTGTGTGTTATTCAATTTGCACTTTTTATGTGATGCTTTTTAAAATTGCATATGGGGGAGAGGAAAAATACCGTTATTAATGGCATACAATGAACAGGTAAAAACTGATGCCCAAGAAAAAAAGTGCAAACATTTCATGTAATATATTATGAATATCACGGAATTCTGGCAGCGATTCGTGCTCCGCTAATGTTATTTTTAATCCTTAAGGTATGTTCCTACAGTATCCTGTTTGCTTAATCACTCCCTCCCCTCCTCCACACACTCTAGAGCACCCCCATAAAGGATGGGTGGGGTAAGATTATAGAGGCCAGAGGGATTATAGACTCCTTCACCCTATTCAAAGCTTAAACCAGAGTCAGCATTGACGTCTGTGGCATTTCACCAAGGCCATCAACAGTAGTTTTCCACTGACGTCCAAAGCATTATTGGTGTGAATAATTCAGTTGGTATTATGATTTTCCGAGAGATAAAAGCGGCTAACTTTTTAGCATTTTGGCTGCAACTTCTTTCCCCACTTTAGCAGTTTTGCTACAGCATTTTTTGAGCCAGCTGCAAGAATGTTAAAACCAGTGCATCCAGCTGCAAGAATGTTAATCTATTCTTGCTCTCACAATGCTCAGGCACTCCTAGATTAAGAAAGAGATGAGTGTGGAAGAGGGGAGGGTGGGTATCTATTCAAAGAAGTAAGCAGGAGGTAGGGACTTAAAATCTATTGATGAATCATGTTTGTCTGACTAAGGCTGAGATGTTGGTGACAAGTTCAGTCATTTTTTAACAGAGGAATGCAGAGAAGTCACCTGAGTCAGCATTTTCTATCATATTTAACCCTGTTGCTGTAAAAGAAACATCACCAGAGAGAGTTAGTGAGCTATGCGAAGAGTTATTTATTCACTACTCAAAAAATGGAAATCCCCCACCTCCTGATTATACTGCCACAAAAGCAGAATGGAGTGTGGCCTCAGTGATGATCAGAAGCGACTCATATAAAGATATGTCAACAGGAAACTCTCAAAAAACTATCAACGAATCATGAACTTAGAGAATCGTTCCCTAATTTATCCAAATTAGCAACAATTTGTCTCTCTTTACCAGTGTCAACTGCAGAATGTGAAAGGGGATTCTCTGCTTTGAAAAGAATTAAAACTTGCCTATGACACAGAATGAGCCAGAAAACTCTAAACAATTTATTGATGATTGCATTAGAAGGTCCTGATCCTTCAACTTTCGATTATGATCGAGCTGCTGATAACTGGGCAGGGAAGAAAAAAGAAAAATACATATCTGAATACTCTGGTTATACACGTACATCACACGTGAAATTAAGGATAATGTAAACTTTGGCTGGCACCTTAAATAAGTTTCCATTTTTAACTCTGCAGGCAAGAAAAAAAATATTGTTTTATTGCTAATTCAGTAAAATTTCAAAAATTGAATAAGTTATGATTTCCTTTATGAGTACTCTCTTTATTGTGCTCCATATTAAGTGCACATATTTGTAAGAGTGGAAAACTTATTCCCACATACACCATAAATACTGATGAAGACTGGCTGAAATCTGCATCAAAATTTTATTTATTAGTAAGTACCTATTTTTTTATCATTTATGTACAATTTTCTTATATTTATCATGTTAGTTACCTTAATGCCTACCACACTGCTATAAAGATGTTTAATAAGTATAATAATATTAAATAAAAAAAAATATCTTAGTCTGTGGGGGTGGGGTTGTTAAAAGTGCCATCCAGCTAAAATTTCTTGCCACCCAGCTGTGAAAAAAATCTAGGGAGAACATTAATGTTAATTTTACAAAGAGTGTAACTGTAGCAGTAACAAAATGAGCACATTAAAAACATTGTAACATTTAAAAAGTTATATAATTTATTAATTTTACTTCAAGTAATAATCATATGTTGCAGTTATTTTCTGTAGCAGTGCTCCTCTTATAAGGAGATAATTTATCAATTTTACTTCAATTAATAATCATATGTTGCAGTTATTTTCTGTAGCTGTGCTCCTCTTATAAGGAGATAATTTATCAATTTTACTTCAAGTAATAATCATATGTTGCAGTTATTTTCTGTAGCTTGCCCCTCTTATAAGGAGATAATTTATCAGTTTTACTTCAAGTAGTAATCATATGTTGCAGTTATTTTCTTAGCTGTACCCCTCTTATAAGGAAGGGGGGCACAGCTGAGGATCTGATAGGAAGTAAAAAAAAAATATATCAGTGGCTTGTGCAGCAAGTAAATATTTTTGGTAGGCCCTATGCAAATTTTTCTTTGAGGTTTTTTTACCTGTTATGCAGTAATTACATGGTTTTATTATTTGAGTTTTGAAGTATTGGCATACTTTCTTTTTTCGGTTCTTCATGTATATTTGCTTTTTAAAGAAAATATACAACCAGATAAATGATTAATCATTTTGTTGTACTGTTCCTTAATTTCATTTATTAAATATGAACATAATATTAGATTTACCGGATGTGCTCTTGACTTATGAATTCCTACATTCACCTCGTCCCATTTCGCTTGACTTCTGAACACAGGATTTCATAAGTCAAGAACACATCTGACAAATCTAATATTATGTTCATATTTAATAAATGAAATTAAGGAACAATAATACTAGAAAATGATTAATCGTTTTTCTGGTTGTATATTCCCTTTACATTCCACACAAAATTGCCAGATTTAAAAAAAATTATAGTTGTAGATTTTTTGAATTTCCTCATTTTTTATGTTACAGTACAATATAAAAATACTCTGAAAACAAAGTTTGGGATTTATTTTCCCAACCCCTTTGGAGATGTGGGTCCTCAAACTCCCCAAAATGAGCTAAAATTAGGGTTATCGTTAATTAACACAAATTGAATAAATTTGGAGATAATGACACTTAATGGTTTCCTAAATAGAGGTAAGAACCTATACATTCCCTCATTGAATTTGTCAGAGTTGTAGGGGTCAAAGTTCAAAGTCACTGTACTAATTTCACCACTTTTCGGCAGCATTTTTATACCAGAAGGGAGTACTTAAACACAAAGTGATTTTTTTTTCAGGAAATCCTCATATTTGCTAAGAATGTTAAAGCATATTTCAACTAGTGTCATGTTTCCCTTTTTTAATCAGAAAATATTTTATAACTGCAACATTGCCAAAATTTCTGTTTTGGGGATATAATAAATCAAAAGGGGTAGCAGATAAACACCTTATATTAATGTTTTCACCAAATTTAGTTTATGTTTAAACCTTGAGAGCGTTACCATACGTCCTTATTTAGGTGCGGACAGTCTGTACTTTTTGAACTGATCCTGCAGTTGGCAGCATTGTCAGGCGAATGTAAAGGCTTTTCCGTGCTCAATGCATTTTTTAAAAACAAACAGCCTAAGTGCGAAGACCTCGATCGGGCAGCTAAAGAAGCTACATTTTCTTTTCGCAAATTGTACACAAAGTTTCAAATCGTGAGACTGCCAGTCAAAACTTCTTTCCAAACTTTATGATGTAAATTTTTCCAATGCCAGAACAAAATCAGAGGCCATAGCTAATAATGTGATTACAACTTATATGATGGATAAAGTACATAATGAATTAAATAGTGCTAATTTTGTGACTATATCTGTACATGCCTCAAACACATTAGATTTGAAGCTTGTACCTGCATTAGCTAGAGTATTCATTCCACAGTTTGGTGTTAAAGTGAGACTGATTGAATTTGATGATTTAACAGGAGAGACAACAGATATTTTAACCCAGCATGTGATCAAAAACAATTAGAAAGTTTGGTTTGAAAAATAAAATTGTATCATACTATGCAGATAACACAAGTACAAATTTTGAGGGAGTGAGAATGCAGGGCAAAAGCAATGCCCATACAAAGTTACAACAAAATATGGGCAGAAAACTTTTAGGCATTGGATTCTGTGCTCACATTTTCACAATTGTGTACTGAGTGGTGTTGATCAACTACCTTTTAATATATAGAAATGGTTGTCATCAAAATATACAGGCACTTTCACTGTAACAGTAGATAAATTGAAAGGATTTTGCAAGTTTGCTGACACTGAATATAAGAAAATTTTATCACACAGTACCACAAGATTTTTAAGTCTACTACCAGCTATACAAAGGATTCTTTTGATTTGGGATGGACTAAAATCTTACTTTCTTACACAGTGTGAAAACTGTTGTCCCAAAATAATTAGAGGCTTTTTTGAAAACCCCTTCAGCGAGTTACTAGCTTTATTTGTTCAGATTTGCCAAGAAACTGTTATGTTTTGAAAGAAATGAAACTTCAGCTGCAGAGGTAGCATTGAAGTACAAAGAACTGAAAGTGAAATTAAAAGCCAAAAGAGACAACAAGTTCGTACCTCAACTTTGCAAGCAAAAGCTTACTATCTATGTCGGTGATGGAAATGTATGTGAACAAAAATGATTTAGAAAAGCATATTTTGAACTTTTATGAGCGATGCATCTCCTACTTGGAAATGTGGGAAACCAGTCTTGAAGGCACGGAGCAGTTTTCTTGGATACAAATGAGCCAGGATTTTGACATTCAGTGGCCAGCTGTTGAAGTATCTGCAGAATTCGTTAATTTTGTAAAGCCCCTTCTGAAAAAGCAGCTATTGACATAGACAAGCTTTTTGATGAGGTTTCAATCATAAAGATGATTCTGCAACAGTTGAAAAGGAAAGTTGAAAAGGAATTCAAAGGAAAAAATGAGGATGGATGCCAGAAACTTGCAGTAGGTGTTGTTAGTTTGTGGGTTGATATTATCAAAATGCTAGAGTTCATCTTCTGCATACCAGGATCAATAGCGCCCGTTGAAAGAGTTTTTTCTTTGATGAACAGTGTTTGGTATCCTGATCAGAACACACTTTTAACTGAAAATGTTAAGTCTACTGCAATTAAAGTGAATTTAGATGTGAAATGTGTACAGTTTTATAAATCAATTAAAGTTGACACAGCCTTTTTAAAGAAAGTTAATTCGTCTGAAAAATATGAATGGTATTAAGGTGAGTAAATCAAGTGTGTGAATAATGTCTATATTTATAATGCACAAACAGATACTGTTATAATTATAAAGTGTGTGAAGTTAAGTAGTAGTTTATTAAACAAACCCAAGAGGAGAGGTACGGTATGGGATAAAAATTGAAATTGCACTCTATGACCCCAAAAGGGGAGTAGTAAATTCAAATTTTATTTTATATGTCCACATTTACTACATTAACAAAGTAACTAACAAGTCTTACAATCTGTGCCCTAGTTGTTCCTTTTGATTTGCTACTCATAGAGGGTGCCTTGCTTACCCCACTACTTGTAACACAAATTTGTCTAAAGTATTATGGTAACCCTAACTTAAACAGTATGCACTTTTCTTTACATTCGTTATAGGAAAGTATGATTATTTAAATATCGCCCTTACTGTTTATGACATAATTTCGCAAAAATGGAAACTAAGTAAATAACCAGAACCCAACAGCTGTAAATGTGAAGTAAAACTTGAAAGTTATATGAATGTTGAAAATAAAAAAAACACAAGCAATGACTATCATATAATGAAATAACAATAGGAAGGATGTTTTCAGAATATGTCTTGAAAAGATTCCATTTAGGGTTGAATGCTCAATAGAATTTTTTGCTTTTTTGAGGTGCTATAATAAAATGTGAGCTTTTGCTGTAATTTAGATTTCAAGGGATATATGTCATGGTCTTAAATATGAGAGGTTAGCTATCTATTTAGCAATTGATTGTAGTTGTTCAAGCCAAGTTTATCAGTTGTGGTGTTCGGAATATATCAAACTTAGTTTCTGACAGGAGTGGTGCAACCTCAATTTAAATATATTAATTAATATTAGAAAGAGTATGTAAACTGAAGCAAAAATCAGAATGTTTTCAGGGCTTATTTCAATGTGAAAGTTGTGGCTTTAATGAGTCTTAGATGGCAACCATACAGTTATGGAACTGAATTCATGTGCAAAGCTGTAAGGAGCACCTCTCAAATAAATGTGAAAGATTTCAGTATTGTAACATAAGAGTTTCATTCTATACTATGATGATAATCTATCTTCTGAAGCACACAAATTAGAAATGAAACTTCCCTTTTAGCACTGTCCTTTGGCTTTTGACCATTTTGGTGATCCGAGCAGCACACTGATAAAAATTTTCCTCTGTTGTCTCAAAATTTAGGGAGTAGGTGTCCGAAAATTAAGTGAAAAAGGTTGTTACACACTGACATGATGGCAGACGTGGAGGGATGAATGTTTTCATATGTGTTTTAAATACATTTTTATTTTACACATGAAAGATAAGTCATAAATATAGGGGAGGGGCATTGTATGTCTAACATCACATCAGCCCATAAGGAGTTTTACTTGGATTTTAATTTTTTGGACACCCTTAAACTTGAAAGAAGTAAAGAGAAAATTTAATACATTAGTGCTTCTGTTAAAGATGTACTGTAGACCTCAACAACAAAATAGGATTTGTGACATATCCCTCATGGTGGTTTTAAAGGTTATTTTACAAACAAGTGATCAAAAAGCACGAATGTTAATGAGCTTTCTTCATCATCCAGTTAGACTATCAAAATCATTTATACATCCAGATATTCTTTATATTATATCTTCAGCTCTTTTAACAAAGGCTGATTTTATTACCCAATGTAGCACTCTCATGCAGTGACAAATTCTTGAAAGGAAACCCATTTTGTTTGGCTATTTTGAGTTTAGTTTAAAATTCCATATTTTGAGAATTCCTCTTTAATGGGTTTCTACTAGAAAAAAATTTGAACTCTCAGCCAATTTTCAGAGGTGACTCATCTTCATCAGCCTTATTCAGAGGAATTTCTCTGTTGAATATTTGGTTACTCTTAAGTCTTACTAAACTCTACCAGATGCCTGGTAAAGAACTTCCTCTGACATCACTGATGTGTAATGGACTTTTTCTTCTTCTCTATTTAGTCTTATTTTTGGTTAGGTTATTCTGATAGCTAATGATTTCTTGAGCATTTGAGGAATTGATGAGAGATATGAACTGCTTCCTTCAATCAAATAGTTTTTGAAAATTAATAAAGGAAAAAAATGAAGAATTGGCAGAAATTACCATGTCAGTAGTTGCAAAAAAGGAGCTGAAAAATTGATTTCATTGTAGGCCTACATCCTTTGTTTGACCTCAAAAAAGTGAATATGTACATAATTTAATTTCCTTGCAGTCATTGTTAAATTGCATTACTGTTTTTAGCAAGTCTTCTGTAAAAAAACGATCGTGTTTATGTTACCGGTTTGTCCGTCCGTCTGTACCCACGAAATCTCTGCAACTATTGGTAAGATTTGAAAAATTCTTTTTGCATTGGGAAGCTTGAAACATGTGAATGGTGATCCTTTATTTCATTTTTTTTTATTTACGATGTGGAATTTCGCCGCTAGAAGGGCGTAAATGCAGATGATGTCGAATTCAAAAATATGTTTTATTCCACATATTTGCTTCTAAACATCCGATTGAAAAAATTATTTTGTTTTTCGATTCCATTTATGTCGAAGAGTATTTTAGATATAGTTACAGTTTTAAATTACGCATAGATTTCCCGTTAGGGGCGTAAAAGTGAATTACATTTTTCCCAATAATTCTTCTTCCAAAACTCCGATTTGAAATTTTTTCAGCGGATACACTTCCGGATGGAAAATCTTTTGTATATAATTTCTAATTTTTGGTAAAGCATACTTTGGCCGCCAGGGGGTGTAAGGGTTAATTTTTGCTTCTGATGTATTTGCCATAAAATCTGAGCTTCTAAAATATCGTTTGAAAAAATTCTTTTGTGGACTGATGCCACTCACATCGATAAACCTTTTCGGAACATTTTCTTTTTAAAATATTCCACAGTTTCTCCACCAGGGGCGTAGATATATCCATACATGAGATTCTTTCGCGAATTCGCGGAATTCCGCTTTTCGGCATCATTTTGGTCATTCTCGAGGTCATTGCAAAAATGAAGAGAAATTTTTTAGGATTTTTTAGGGGGGGTGGGGTCGTCGTTCTACAGAAAAATAAAAAAAAAGCGGAATTCCGCGATTCCGCTTTTTTGTGCAGTAAAAGAACTAAGCGCTTTCTAGCTTAAAGCGTTGTTTTTGGAGCAGACGCGGTGGGCAAGAAGAAATGTTGGAGGGTGGAGTCAGGAGCTCAATTCGTTTACTGCTGTCAACAATGGATGGGATGTCAGTCACTTGAGCTTCGCAGCACAAAAGGTGGAAGCTCCGCCTACTTCGTGCGTTAGGGAAACTACCGCAGCCCTTTCCGTGTCTTGTGGGAAATCGCCACTCTGCATTCTATCAGGGCCAAACTACCTGCTTAATTCTATCCGTGACGTCATCGCCAGAAACTCTCTTGTAATTTGCAAATGTACCCGAATGCGTTCCCGTTTTTCTGAGATCGTTCGAGAATCGAAGCACTCGTGAATCCTCTTCCTACGGAGTATGCCAAAAAATATGGAATCTCCGTAATTATTACGGATTTCCCCCGGGATTACGGGTGACTAACAAAAAAAATATGGATATTCAGATTTTCGCTGTTATTACGAAAGTTTTACTGATTTTGTAAATAATCGACGTAAAAGCCTCTGAACAAAGTTCGTAACACAGCCCTTTGTCTTTTTTTTTTTTCTCAGGTGGTGGAATTTGTTTTGCTTGTTTCAAAGTGTGAACAAAAAAAAAAAATGCCCATCGTGCTTCTTTCGCCGTGGCCCGGGATTACGTCAACCTGAAGCATCTGAATAAAGTTCGTGAAGCAGCTTTCTTTTCTTAAATTCGTTCTACCCCCTCCTCCCGAAGAGAAAGAATTTGTTTTGCTTGTTTGAAAGCTAAGTGGAAAGGAAGAATGGCGCTACGCCGGAATTATGTAGGCCTGGCGGGCTTCTTTTGCCGTGATCCGGAATTACGTTGGTACGGACGTGCTTTCGCTGTTGCCCGGAATTGCGTCTGCTCGATGCCTCTGAACCATGTTCGTGACGAACCTTTTTGTTTTTTTTTCTAATTAGGAGGAATGTGTTCTGCTTGTTTGAAAACTTAGTGGAAAGAAAGCACGGCGCCCGGCTAGGATAACGTCTGCCCGAAGCCGCTGAACAAAGTTCGTGACGCAACTCTGTTTCTTTCCTTTCTTTTTTTTTTCTAAGGAAGAATGTGTTTTGCATGTTTGAAAGCTAAGTGTGTGTGTGTGGGGGGGAGCACGGCTTCGGGCCGTTATTACGTCGGGCCGAAGCCTCTAAAAAGTTCGTGACGCAGCTTTCCGGTTTTTTTTTGCTTTTTATTTTATTCTTTCTTTCTAAGAAGGAATTTGTTTTGCTTGTTTGAAAGCTAAGTGGAAAGAATGTGTCATGGGAGGGTGAAAAACAAGAATTCGGCAGAGAAAATCTCCCCACTTGCTTGACGTTGATGGAGATTCATGTCACCATATTCACAATGCAAGCAAAAAATTTTGCAAGCCATTTTATAAGGTTACATTGAGAAATACTTTATTGACTTCTTCAATGACTAAAAACTAAGCTGTGGATATATGTTTCTAATTCTTGCAAGTTTCTAATTGCTTGACTAAATTCACAAACTTTCCTAGACAAATACTTTTCACCTCAGGATTTAGCTAGTAAAGATTCACATGTAAGTTTTAAATCTGATTTTTTAAAATATTTGATTTTATTTTGTTCTTAAATCCCTACTTTTCTATTGTGAATATAATAATGTGCTTCACTTTAATATTTACTTACATAATTTACAGAAGATAATTCCATATGGCTAGCATACTCTTAAATATTGTATATATGCTGTATTTGAATTTGCTCACCGCGCGTTCGCGTGTCCCAATTTTCCACCCAGTTAAAAAGTTCAGCTTTTTTTTGTCATCGGTCGGTCTCGTGTATGTATATCTTATTTTTGTGAATATCTCTACTTCTAAGAGTCTGATTTGAAAAATTCCTTCTTTGTTGAATAGTGTTTTCAGTGTAACATGTTTTTCATATAATTTCAAAATTTTCAAGTAGTTCATAGACTTTCCACTAGGGGCGTAAAGGTAATTTGCTTTCCCCCTATATCTCTGCTTCTAAATCTCCGATTTGAAAAATTCTTTCTGCACTGAATACAGCTCCTGATGGAAAATCCTTTGCACATAATTTCTAATTTTTGAAAAAAATGGTTTGGCCACCAGGTGACGTAAGTCTTAATTTCTGCTTCTGATGTATTTGCAGCAAAATATGAGCTTCTAAAATCTCGATTGCAAAAAACGTCATTTGTTGACCGTTACTACTCATGTTGACAAACCTTTTAGGAACATTTTCTTCTTGAAATAATGCATGGTTTCTATGTCAGGGGCGTAGATGTACATCTTATTTTTGTCAATATATCTACTTCTAGAAGTCCAATTTCAAAAATTTCTTCTTTGTTGGATAGTGTTTCCGTGCGAAATGTTTTTCCTATAAATTAAAAATTTTCAAGTAAATCATAGACTTTCCGCTAGGATGCACAAAGGTAAATTGCGTTTTCTGCGTTATTTCTGCTCTAAAACTCTGATTTGAAAAATTCTTCCTGTATCGCATACAAGACCTGATGGAAAATATTTTTCACATAATTTCTAATGTTTGGTAAAGAATGGTTTGGCCACCAGTGGTCATAAGTGTTAATTTCTGCTTATGATGTATTTGAATTAAAATCTGGGCTCCTGAAAACTTGACTAAATTTTTTTTTACCAATACTGCTGATATGGATAAACCTTTTGAGAGTACTTTCTTCCTAAAATAATGCATGGTTTTCCCACCAGGGGACATAAAGTCACATCTTACTTTTGTTGATATCTCTGTTTCTACGAGTTCCTAAGCTCATGATTCCGTTTACAGCAATATCTGAGGGATTAAAATCCCGATTGAAAAACTTCTTTCTTCCATCAAATACTTTTGTTTTCCATACCGGTTCCATTGACTTTGAATAGCTTTGATAAATTTAATTTGTGTCAGAACGGATTGAAAATACGTACTTATTACACCTGAAAATTCAGTGTCATCTTTTTTGTTTAAGTTTAAGAGCAAAAAAAATGTATAATAGAAGTAAAAATTCTGAAGGAAATTTAATAAGTGTCTTGTTGTTACTGCAGTTTGTTTTAGCTTTTACACTTATACACTATTGCCAAATGTTGAAAATCAACCTGCATATTAAGTGTATGGAAGAAGTTACTACAAGTGCTACAACTGTAGAATTAAAAAATAAAAAAAAATGTAACAGTTACACAAGCAAAAATGTGTTATTCATCCAAATCTACAAAAATCAAATTTTTCTCCAGATTTGGGAATTTGGAAGCTGTGTAGTAAATAAAAAAATAAATAAATCAATACTTAAAAGAAAGTGATGCTTTACTGCTCAGTTTTGATTCTTTGAATTCTGCCAATGTAGTTTTTAAATTTATGCAAGCATTTTTATTGAACTTAGGGCTTTCAATTCCGATGATATGATTTAAGTTATGATGAACTTGTGTGTTTCGATTTGATTTAGATAGTGTGTTTACTTGCTTCATTAACCTAAAACAGGTCTAACAAGCTGTGCTGCATTTTTATAAAAGTGTTAATTTTTCAGCTGCAGCACTTGTAGTGATGCCACCCACAGAATCAATGCATTTAGTTTCTTAGCCTGTGTCCGTACATATTTGTAAAAGTAATTCTAATGGAAGGAATTAAGTTATTGACTGGAAAGGTAAATATACCAAAAATTTTAAAGACTGACAATTGCAGCCATATGAAATTCTAAGCTGTATTTGTAATACTGTTTTTAATCCTAGTTGTAAATGAATTTATGGCATCTCTATTCATAGTGTATTGTGGAATAACTTTTTTACGGGTCTTATAGAGGTTATTATTCATGAAAGTTGGTTGTCAAATTTTCGAACTAAAGCCTAGTTCCTCATCAGGACCATGTCACTGGAGTAGTTGCTGCCACTCGGATGGAAGAGTCCAACCACAATTATCGTTAATTGTGGTACTTCTTCTTGCTATTTTGATCCCTTCTTCTAGTTTCCTCTTTACTAAGTTTGACTGGTGGGCTATTATTTTTACTGAGTCCCAATTTATGGAGTGTCCACTTGCTTGTATATGTCTGTCTAGCCCTGTTTTGTTACTAATGTTCCTAATAGCTGCTTGGTGTTCTTTCATTCGGAGGAGTATTAAGGTCCGAATGAAAGAACACCAAGCAGCTATTAGGAACATTAGTAACAAAACAGGGCTAGACAGACATATACAAGCAAGTGGACACTCCATAAATTGGGACTCAGTAAAAATAATAGCCCACCAGTCAAACTTAGTAAAGAGGAAACTAGAAGAAGGGATCAAAATAGCAAGAAGAAGTACCACAATTAACGATAATTGCGGTTGGACTCTTCCATCCGAGTGGCAGCAACTACTCCAGTGACATAGTCCTGATGACGAACTAGGCTTTAGTTCGAAAATTTGACAACAAACTTGGATGAAAAATAACCTCTATAAGACCCGTAAAAGCTATTCCACAATTATAATTCAATGTTCATGCAAATAGCTTTTGCAGATAATTCTGGAGAGAAAAAAATTATACATGATAATTTCTTGAAATATATTAATGAATTAAGATGAAAATGCTTGTGTGTGTGCATAAACAATGGTCTAAAAGATGCAGTACAAATGCTAAAACAGCTGAAAGAGGTTAGTAGAGTACTAGACATTCTCCAGGCTGAACAAACAAACATTTCTGCGGCAGTGGAACTGTGGCAAGATCTTATGGAAAATGCAGATCTTGAACCATATACACCGGTGATTAAAAAAAAAAAAAATGGATCAAGCACCAGCCTTGCCACTACTTGGCAAACTTAATGAATCCAAAATGGCCAGGGAAAGAGAATGAGCCCTGAGCAACAAAAAATTATTGATAACTGGGTGTTAGAAAAGAAACCTGAATTGCTAATTTTTGTAATGGGTTTTAAAATATGTGACACAAAGTACTATCCAAAGTCTATGTTTGTAAATAATGTTGTGCAAAACTTCAGTGCTGCCAAATGGTGGCAGCTGATGGAGCGACATGCAAGTGTGACCAAAGCTGGAACCCTGAAAGATTTCTGCTCTTACATGTCAAGTCTATGTGGTTGTCCAGCCAGTTCATCTGCAGTAGAAAGGATATTTTCTACTTGCGGACTAGTCTGGTCAAAACTTTGCATTTGCTCAGGTGTTGATAAAGCACAGAAACTTGTCAAGATCCACAAATATTTAAAAAAACAAAACAGTAAATTTGTCACAAAAAATATTGAAATTTGTAGTTTTACTCAAATTTAATTAAATATCTCAGAAATGTTTAATGAGGGTTTAGAGTTTGATCAAATACTAGTTTATAAATTGCAGTGAGTGGTGTGTAAAGTATCTTAGCCTTTGTGTAGATTTAAATAAAAGAATTTCAACAGACTATGTAAAAAGGAGATTTTTGTTAACCAATAGGTAAGTTGCGTGGATTTTTCATTAATAATAATTAATCATTGATATCTTAATGAAAGGATATGAAAACCAAATAGAGCCCCCCCCCCCCCTTATAAAAAAAAACCCTAACAAAACCCAAAAAGCCCAATAAAACCCACCCGGGTTGGGCTTTTTAAAAATTTTTTTTTTTTTTTTTCAACCCTGTTTTGTTGATACTATTGAACCAAGGTATATAAATTGTTCTACTTCTTTTAGTGGTATGTATTTGCTTTGTATTTATTTTCATCAACATTGTTTTATTTATCCTAAGACCAACTTTCTTTTTTTGGCTGTTTCTAGAAGTGCTATTGTTTTTTGTTCTGTATGCCGGTGTTTCTGCGAAAGTAAGCAAATGTGTACAAAATCTAAATCATGGAGTTCGTTTTTTGAATAAAGCTCATTTTGAAAATTGGCTTCCTAGTTTCTTAATTCAGTTACTAATCAAAACTTATATTTATGGGAATTTTTTAAAATTTTAATTGCAAATTTTAATGAGTTTTCTCCAAAAATTTGCAATTAAAATAAAATATTTTCTAGTATAAATTCCCATAATAGAAGTTTTGATTAGTAATGGAGTTGGTTTTAGAGTAATCATTGTATTCCCATGGGTTATTTTTCTCATCACTTATTCTATGGTAATTAAGAACATAGTGAGGGATTGTATACAACCTCCAGTCTTTGTTTTAACAAGGTTCTGAGAGGAGGGTATTTCCATGTATTACTTTAAATTACAAAATCTTCATACATTATTTTAATTATTCTTATTTTTTTCTGGAATTCTATAATGCCTAAGGAGTTTCCATATGGAAGATCTGTCTATGCTGTCAAAAACTTGTTGAAAACCTAGAGCAATAAAGAAGTGAAAAAAACTTTTACAAGAAAGTTCGTAAGTTGGGAGCTTTCGACCTTATCTCAGGTCTTCATCACGCCAATGGAGGATTAAGATTGTTGCCAAATTCTACATTTGCATTTTTTCTATTTTTGTTGCCAAAACTTAGAATTGATCTCCAGATCATCAGAATGTAGAGAACATTTCGATGATCTGGAGATCAATTCTAAGTTTTGGCAACAAAAATAGAAAACATGCAAATGTAGAATCTGGCAACAATCTTAGTCCTCCATTGGCGTGATGAAGACCTGAGATAAGGTCGAACGCTCCCAACGATGAAATTTCTTGTAAAAGTTTTTTTCATGTAACGTAACTAGCGTGATCAAGTTACCTTTATTTGTTATTATTGTTACGTGTTTTGCCCATCATCGTCATCGTCAAATAAAGAAGTGATTTTTTTTTTCCCTTGGCATTCTGCAACAATAATACAACTTCCCGTGATTAGCAATGAAATGAAACAGTCTTTTTCCTTGTAGTAGGAAATTCTATTCCAAACTTTTTAAAATGTAGTTGCCCTGTATGGGCAATTACATTGTTTTATTACCTGCCTAGGCTATCTCGGACATGGAATTTTTCAAGCCCTGTAAAGGTCAATTTAATTTAAGGAACACTGTGTAAGGTAAATAGTATGTTGTTTTACTAAATCCTTAATAGAACAAAGAAATTCATACATCAAAAGTTCAGGAGAAAATGTTTTACCTGTATTGTGATTCTGGTTATCCATAAAATTTGGGACCCATAATTAGGCATAAATCAGGCCATGATCATAAATATCAGGTATGTTTGTTCAGAAGTTACGACTAGTTATACAAGTAACAGGACTATGAGTATCAGTCTGTCTTTAAAAGCGTACTGGTGGAAGTGATCTGACTGAACTGCATGTATCAATAATATTAGAGGTGGGACGAATCCTAAATTTTCTCGAATCCGAATATTAAAAGGTTCTTGAATCTCCCAAATCCTTCGTATAAGAATAATTATAAGAAAAAAGGGAAAGAAAAGACTTCTACTTAAAATTAAAAGTTTTTAGTTGAAACAAAATTTGAAATCTGCATTTAATGAAAAACAAATTAAAGAATACAGTTTTCAAAAAATATACCCATACTTATTAAGAAGATACAAATGAAATTTAACTAATTTATAATTTACATTTGCTAAATTAAGTACATAACTCTTGAGGTTCATTTCCATTTTCTGAACATAGTTTGACAAAAAAAATATTTGAGTAACAATTCACATTTTTGTCATTTTTCTTTAATAAAAAAGTTCCAAAACCTTTTTAAATCAAAGTAAGTGTAGAGGTGGGGATGATTATTTCAGGAGTTAATGTGATAAACACTAAACATGGAAAATTAAGAAAAATCAAAAACCTGTTTGTTTTAAGAGTTAATAAAAACACCAAACTCTTTGAGGGCAATGTAAAAAATCATAAACCTTTAATGGAGATTTTTATTTAAAAACATTAGCATTTGAACTCGCTCTGGGTCTAGCCTACTTCGTTTCTTATCAGCTATGACACCTGATGGGCTGAATAGTCTTTCTGACATTACTGTCGATGATGGTGCGATTAAGAACTTTTTAGAGAGTTTCCTCAATTTTTTTTTTTTTTTTGAGTGGAACTAGAAACGATCTGTAGACAGAGTAACTTGAGTCACGTGCGTGACATGGTTCCAGGTCACACTCCGTCTCCGTTATCACGCTCATTACAACAGTAATGACTGCCGGGAAAAAGATAAAATATGGCTGTCACTTTTCCCAGTATACTTGAGGTACGATGGCTAAGACACTTTCCGATGGGAGAAGCCTGTCGCTTCGACACGGTTGCTCTCTGTGTTTGGCCAAGCAATTTCTTCACTGTTGCATCCGGTTTGGAAGCAATGAGCTATTTAAAATAGCTGTGTACACAAACTTCGATTCTTTTCTAATGTAACAACTCGTCATGCTGACAAAAATTTGAACAAATGTCTCTCTATAACAAGCACCAAATGCCAAGTTTTTTAGGTTAAGATTCAAATGGCGAAGACTCTAGTTTTCAAATCTTTTTCAAGATTCACGGGATTCGAATGTCCCATCCCTAAATAATATTATACAGTGTGGAAGAAATATTCTCACATTACGTCATGCTAATTAAGACAGCAATCAGACATCTCTAAATTGACTGTATTTACTGTTCTTCCCGTAATATCAATCACATCAGACAACTTCATCGCCCTGGACTGGGAATCGAACCCCCATCTCCAGATTATTGTTCGAACATCTCGCTCAGGACGATGAAATTTCCAGGTTTTTTTATAATGTGATTGATATTACGTGAAGAGTAAAATACAGTGAATTCAGAGATGTCTGATTGCGCCGCCCGGTGGCGCAGTGGTCTAAGGCGTTGGCCTTTGATCATTCGTCCAAAGGGGTCCGGGTTCGAATCCCGGTGAGGCATGGATGTTGTGTTTGTCTTACGGCACTGGCTCTCTCCCTTCCCTGGAACCAGTGACCCTAAATTAGGGACGGGCGACTGCTTATAGCCCATTGAGTTGCTCACGGTGGTCGTTAAACCTCCAACCCAAAAAAAAAATAAAAAAAAAAATGTCCGATTGCTGTCTTAATTATCATGACGTATTTTCCACATAATATGAGAATATTTTTTCCATGCTATATACCTGAACTGGCAATATGCTTAACAATGTTAGATGGCAGCACAGTTTACTTCAATTAAGAATGCGTTCAGAGAATATTTTCATGCTCTTAACACTCAGATACTTGTGACTTTGTCATCCTGGGTAGTGTAACAGTTAGCATGCTTCAAAGGTAATCGGGAGATGCGGGTTCTATTCCCACTGCAGGGCGATGAAATTTTTCAAGTTTTCTGATGTGATTGATGTTATGTGAAGAACAATAAATGCAGTCAATTCAGAGATGGCTGATTACTGTGTTAATTATCATAATCAATAATATTGTCTTGTTCAGACAGGTGATTACCGTTGAGCATGGGCTGAACTAGTGGTAGATTCCTAATTAATCACACCTGCTAATTTCACAAATATAAAATTCTTCAAATCCCCTGTGAATTATATGACATGCAGCCATTATGATACTTAAGATTTTTTTTTTTTTATTACTCTCACATTTTCATGCAATTAAGCAGTGCTTAGATATATCATATAAGAACTAGTAATTGGTACCTTTTGTGAGAAAATGGGATTCTATAAAACAATGGTATCACTTTAAATTCTGGTAGAAAGAAATATCAAACTACAGCTAGTTAAATAATGAGAAACAAATGTATTTAAAAACACATTTATTTAAAATGAAAGTAGTGTAAGTGAACAAAAGTCATTATATTTACAATCATTCAATTGTTTAAACATTCTAAACAGCACAGGATAAAAGTATGGCACATTATTTTTCTGTAGAAAACACACACAAGTCTTCTTGCTCCTGACTTGGCTGTAAGGGATGTGGGGCAGACATACTAAAAGATGGACAGTTTCAGATTACTTCCCATTACTATGAAAAATGCTTTTCTTGATGATAATGCACATTGGACTTGCAAAGTTGCTAGAGTACACTTATGAGTTTGACCCAAAAAGCTGACTTTCTAGAGTAACATGTCTAGGTGGCATGAATTTGTTTTTTATTCAACTGTGTTTCTAATTGAGAGATTTTAGGGGGGGGTAATGACCACCATGGGCAACTCGTAGGCTATAAGTAAGTAGTCGCTCATATCTAATTTAGGGCCATTGGTTCCAGGGAAGGGACAAAGGCAAAATCATTGGACAAATGTACCACCCATGCCTCATCCAGAACTCAAACCAGGGTTCACTTCAACTAACGGTCAGAAACCCATGCCTCAGAACATTAGGGCATTAACTGTGGTACTGGCCAAATTCGATGATCAATGTAGTCCAGTTACCATCAGATTTCCAGGTGTTGTTCTACTGTTATATTTAAAGCATTATGTGCACTTCCAAAACTAACACCAGAAACTTCTTTTCATTTGATTGCTGCAACAATGACCTCACACAACTTTTCATGGCTTCTATAACTCTTCTGATGAACAATTTTGGCAATAAGTGGCAAAAATAGTTCTGCCATTTGGCAATACCTCATATTCTGCAGGTCAGACTGAAAACATTTTTAATATTGTCTAGCTGTAATCATAATGAGTGTTATCCACACAATCTTGATTTTCCAGGGAAACTGTTTTCTCAGTGGTGTCGCATCAATTCGACTACGACGATTTGTCGACTACATCAGTCCATCGAGGTCAAATTCAATAAAGTTTAGACATCAAGCCAAGTTAGTATTATTGTGCTTATACGTAGGCATTAAATATGAATACCTTGGCCTAGGCCTTTTAAACAGTTTTTATTCAATCATGTTAATATTTATAAGGTTTAGACACCATATCAAGTTAGTATTATTGCACTTTTTCTTAGGCATTAAGTAATAATACATAGGCCTAGGCCTTTTTAACAGTTTTATTCCATTGTGCTCATATTTATAAGCTTTGCATCAAGTCAAGTTAGTAATATTGCACTTTTACTTAAGAATAAATATTTCATACACTTGAACAAAATCTGTCAGAAAGGCCTGGATGAAAGGCCTATTGATTAATATTTAATGCCTAAGTAAAAGCGCAATATTACTAACTGGACTTCATGTTTGAACCTTACGAAAATGAGCATGATGAAATAAAATGTGTCAAAAATGCCAAGGCCTATTTATTAATATTTAATGCCTAAGTAAAAGTGCAATAATACTAACCTGGCTTGGTATCCAAACCTTATGAATACCAGTACAATGATATAAAAACAGTTAAAAGGGCCTAGGCCTAAAGCCTACTAATTAATATTTACTGCTTAAATAAAAACGCAATAATGCTAACTTGACTTGGTGTCTAAATCTTATGGATATGAGCACGATGGAATAAAAACTGTTAAAAAGGCCTAGGTCAAGGTGTTAATATTTAATGCCCAAGTAAAAGCGCAACAATACTAACTTGAACTGGTGTCTAAATTTTATGAATATGAGCATGATGGAATAAAAACTTTTAAAAAGGCCTAAGATTAGGCCTGGCACATTAATTTATTTTTAGTGCCAAAAAAAAAAAAAAATTGTAGTATTACTAACCTGTCTGGGTGTCTAAATCTTATAAATGTGATCACGGCGGAAGACAACAGAAATCGTTCATTTTCCTGCATGTGATTCCTATGTAACCAAAATTTGTAAACGTGACTAATTGTCGTAGTCGATGAATTGACACACGACGAATCGTCGTAGTTAACAAATTTATGCAGGCGATGAATTGACTCTGCCAATTAATTGACATATAACCTTCCTCAATGAGGGAGATTGTAAGTTATAACCAAGGCTGAACTGGATGAAGAACAGGCTATAACATTAATGTTGAAGACAATACTTTTGGTGATTGGCCAGTGGGCGTTAGGGACGATTTCAGCCGTTAGATGGTGCTGCTTCCCAAGGTATAAACAACTCAGTTTCCACGTTGTTTGAATGGCTGGATTGTGTATGTTCGTCGTTTTTTCTTGTGTTTCTTTTTAAAAAAAACCTCAGTTTTAAAACCAAACTGCTGTTTTTACAAGAAAATTTAACCCATTTTCAAAATGGTTTACTTTGTGTGCCGATGTGAACATCTTCCGAGAAGAAAAACGTGGGATTTTCATTCCATGAATTCCCCTCAGATCAGAACCTAAAGCAACTGTGGCTGAAAGCAATATCTCTTCAGGATTTTGCCCTAAATGACAAGTCACCTTCAACTGTTGTTTGTGGTAAGCATTTTCATTCTGATAATTATGTACCTTAATTCAATTTTAGAAAAAAAAAACCTCAGCTGTATAAACTCAAATTAAGTAAAATAGTGGGTAAATGTGTAGATTTGAGTCTTAAATTATTTCGTTGGAAAAATGTTACTACCTGGAAAAAGTGCGACATACAGATTTTAGAGTATGGAAATTAATGGCAAATGGTGCAAAATTTTCCTGTTTGAAATGTCTTTTAAAGATTTTTATCGTAATATTCACGGCATCACACTTACACGTAAATATTACAATAAAAATCTTTTTTTTTTTTTTTTTTATTGGAGGTTTAACGACCACCGTGAGCAACTCAATGGGCTATAAGCAGTCGCCCGTCCCTAATTTAGGGTCACTGGTTCCAGGGAAGGGAGAGAGCCAGTGCCGTAAGACAAACACAACATCCATGCCTCACCGGGATTCGAACCCGGACCCCTCACGGACGAATGATCATAAAAATCTTAAAAAGACATTTAAAACAGAAAATTTCTGCCCCATTTGCCATTAATTTCCATACTCTATAATCTGTACATTGCACTTTTTCCAGGTACTAACATTTTTCCGACGAAATACACTGATGGAAAAAAATCCCAACACCACGAAAAAATAGTTGTAGAGGAATGAAATGGCGGCAATACATTTGTATAGGTAACATATTTAATCGATTAAGGTTTCAAGATCACAGCTTATTGTAAGCGCGAGAAGAGCCATTTTAAACGTGAAATGCTGTTACATTAATAACCGGTGTAACCGCCAGAATGTTGAATGCAAGCACGCAAACGTTCATGCATTCTGTCGTACAGGTGCTGGATGTCAGTTTGTAGGTTGGAGTTCCATGCCTGTTGCGCTTGGTCGGTCAATACAGGGATGGTTAATGCTGGTTGGGGGTGACGCTGGAGTTGTCGTCCAATGATGTCCCATACGTGCTCAATTGGTGAAAGATGTGGTGATCTAGCAGGCCACGGCAACATGTCAACACTCTGTAGAGCATGTTGGGTTACAACAGCGGTATGCGGGCGAGCGTTATCCTGTTGAAAAACACCCCCTGGAATGCTGTTCATGAATGGCAGCACAACAGGTTGAATCACCAGACCGATGTACAACTGTGCCATCAGGGTGCGTGGGATAACCACGAGAGTGCTCCTGGTGTCATAAGAAATTGCTCCCCAGACCATAACTCCAGGTGTAGGTCCAGTATGTCTCGGCTGCAGACAGGTTGGTTGCAGGCGCTCACCTGGCCTCCTTCTAACCAACACACGGCCATCACTGGCACCCAGGCAGAACCGGCTTTCATCAGAAAACACAACAGATCTTTACTCCGTCCTCCAATGAGCTCTAGCTTGACACCACTGTTGTCGCAAACGGCAGTGGTTTGGAGTAAGTGGAATGCACGCTACAGGGCGTCTGGCTCGGAGCTGTCCTTCAAGTAACCGATTTGTAACAGTTCGTTGTGTCACTGTAGTGGCAACTGCAGCTTGAATTGCTGCCGCAGACGCGGTACGATGCGCCACGGCCATACGCCGTACACGGCGGTCTTCCCTCTCAGTAGTGCCACGTGGCCGGCTGGAACCCAGTCTTCTTGAGGCAGTACCTTCCCTTGACCACCGCTGCCAACAATCATGCTCAGTGGCTACATTCCTGCCAAGTCGTTCTGCAATATTGCGGAAAGAAAATCCACTTTCTCGTAGCCCTATTACACAACCTCGTTCAAACTCCGGGAGCTGTTGATAACGGCTTCGTCTTTTTTTTTTTTTTTTGATTGGAGGTTTAACGACCACCGTGAGCAACTCAATGGGCTATATGCAGTCGCCCGTCCCTAATTTAGGGTCACTGGTTCCAGGGAAGGGAGAGAGCCAGTGCCGTAAGACAAACACAACATTCATGCCTGAACGGGATTCGAACCCGGACCCCTTACGGACGAATGATCAGAGGCCAGCGCCTTAGACCACTGCGCCACCGGTGCGGCTTCGTCTTCTTAAAGGCGTTCTTGACTAACATCAACACACTACGTGGAATCTCAACAATAACTAACGCTCACGAACGTTACAGCGTGTATTTACAGCAAACCTGCTTTGCATGTTCCGAGGGCGAAATTTGCATAGACGTCATCTTACAGATGTACTCTCACCGCCTACCAACTGTCGTTTATCTAACACAACCCCTTCTTGGTGTTGGGATTTTTTTTTTCCCCGTCAGTGTAATTTAAGACCCTAATCTACACATTTACCAAAATCTCAGCCCTAGATCATTGAAGAATAAAGGGTGAATGAGATTTACACATAAATTACACTAGTTCCTACAGAAAAATGCTCTTGCCCAAGTACTACGAATTCAGAATGTAAATATCCATCTGTTCATGTGAAAGTGAATATAAATAAAATCTCAAATGTAAATAATGATACAGAATCAGTTTGTTTATGCGAACTACGTTAATAGATGGCGCTGCGTCCCAACTCATCTTTTCTGTCCTTGCTGTTTTTGCTTAATGTTACAGCCTGGTAAGATCCAGTTCAGCCTTGGTTATAACAATACATGTACATCTGATGCTATAGCTAGTTCTTTCAACCCTTCAAAAATCTATTAATTGACATATAACTTGAGGAGGGAAGAATTGTCTTTTTAATATTTTCCACTTTAAAATAATTAAATGTTTATTATTTTCAAATGCATACCTCAAAATCTAATTTGAGTTTCAACTTTTAAGTCAACAGTGAGTCGAAAATTCATTGTTGAATCACCACAAAATGAGGGCTTATTATTATTTTATTTTTTACTTCATTAGCATATTCTATACATTACAAGCCTATCTTTCTTTATTATGTCTTCCTATTTGGTGTGCATAAAATGCAAATCTTATGGAATCATTATGACATCCCCCTCCCTTCCCCAAGTTTCTAAGCTTACTTAATATATCATAGAAATGCCATTAATCAGTATGTTGTTATGGTATGCACTGAGTCAATCTGCTTCATACTTAATCCTGATCACTAGTCACGGTCTCAGCTTTAACTTCCGCCAGTCTAATCTCGTCAATGGAGGATGCAATGTCTGAGGAGTAAGCCGGGTACGGTAAAATCTCTCAGTGTAACTGTTCAAGGGTTAATTTTGTGGTGGCACTGACATGTTGTCTAGAATTATCGTGCAACAGAATGACTGAGCTGCATCCTTTTACCTGTCCATGAGTGTGTTTGCTCAATTATGGTGTTCAGTTTCATCAACTGATCGCTATATTGTTGTGCAGTGATTGTTTCGCCCGCTTTCAACAGTTCGAAGTACAGCACTCCACGCATATCTCGCCACAGCACCTTTTCTCCATGGACATCCTGCTTTGCACTGGACATTGATGGCTGGCCTAGGTTGACCCAGGATTGCTTGTGTACAGTCAGACAAGGTTACATAATGTCACCATGGCTGTTTAATCTACGGATGTGTGCGTGCATGATGCCAAAATAGGTAATACTGATTTATGTCTTGGTGATATACGTGTGTGCAGATTGCTGTATGCTGATGACACTGTCCTGTTGGCACAGAGAAAAAGTGAGTTACAGAGTATGTTGTCTCAGATGTACGAAGTTTGTATGAAATTCAAACTGAGCATAAATAAGAGAAAAAACAAAGTTATGGTTTTTGAGAGAGGAACTGGTAGCACTGAATGTAATATAAGTCTAAATGGCACAGCGATTGACCAGATGAATCAGTTTGTGTATTTAGGAAGCATGTTTGACAGAGAGAACAAATTGGATGGCGAAATTAGTAGGTGAGTGAATTTTTCATTGAAAGTCATAGCTGCTCTGGGAGGTTTTCACAGGAATGATGGGTTCTCTAGAGAGTTCCTACTCTGATGTATGGCAGTGAAATCTGGGTACTGCAGAAGAAGCATAGGAGTCGTTTGTATGCTGGAGAATGCGTTACTTACGTGGGGTTTGTGGCAAGACACGATCTGATTGTGTGAGGAATGAAGATGTATTGTAGTTGTGTGATGTAAAGCAAAATGTTGTTAGCAAGGTGGAGACTAACATGATTCAGTGGTTTGGCCATGTTGAAAGAATGAGTGATGAGATGCTTACTAATAAAAGGTTTTCAGCCCAAGTGGCTGGGAGGGAAGGCCAAGGAAGTCATGGGAGGATCAGATTCAGGAGTGTCTACATAAGAAAAAGATTATGAGTATGAAGTATAAAAGGTCTTATGTACGGCGTGTGATGGGTGTTAGTAAATCCCGAGTTGTATGTCAAGATCCCTGTAAATGGAGAAGTTTGATACAGCAACAGTTAATAAAAATTATCTGGGAGTTTGTATTTCTTTGTGAAGCTAATCTCAGAGAACAGATTAGTGATATGTATGTATGTACTAATAAGGTTTTTCACCTGTGTGGAGGAGCATGTGCTTCAAAAGGTAGCTTTTCTTTGAAAACTACTTGGAACACAAATCACACCGAGGTTTTTCACATGTATGAAAAAGCATATGCTTGGAAGCAGGCCCTGATTTACGGGAGGGCACACGGGGCACATGCCCAGGGCCCCCGATTTTGGGGGCCCCCAAATTTGAATTAAATGTGTACTTAGTTAATGGGAATTTTGTGTGTGTATATTCAAAATTTATTTTTTTTTACTTTTGCATGCTCATGAGTCATGTGTTTATAGATGTGGTACTTACACGCAGTGAGTTTGAGTTTCAAATTTCACGTAAACACGTGGCCATTAATGAGTTTCAGTGGTTTAATAATCTTCAGGTGGCCATTGAGAAGGAAGATCGCTTCCATTGATTCACGTGCCTTTTCTTGCTTTTCCGAACGCACCTAAACTCAACTGATCCTTCAACTTCCTGCACACAGCTTGTCGTTGTCGTAACTGTAACCACGAAGGCTTGGTTGTATTTTGCGTTGCGTTTCTTGTAATCTGATGGAATGTTAAATATTTGTTAATTTTATATATAATCAAATTTAGTTAGTTGTAACAATATATTTAAGTTGAATTATTTAACAGTTAAATTATGTCAAAACGTACATATTTATCCGGCAGTGCTAAACGGAAAGCCAAACAATTGAAACTGAAGGATGATGACCTGCAGCATGGTAGCATTGAACGTTTTGCCATTAAAAAATTGGATATTTCACTTGGTCCCAAAAGTTCTACAAATTCATCTAATTTTACTACTGGTGAGTATCTTGAGTGTAATTTGTCATTGGAAGCCAGTAATCTGACTTGAGAATCATCTAACATCACAGATGCTCCTAACAGAATCATCTAACATCACAGATGCTCCTAATTTGGGAAATCTTTTGAATTCATCTAATGAAGAGAGCACAAGTTCCACAATGAATGCAGTGGATCCTGCCTTATGGGGAGAAATTACAGAAGAAATGCACGAATGCTTTTTGAGCAATCCACCAGTCCAAGATTTGAAGTTGCTGGCATTCACAGGGAAGGATATATGTGGTAAAAAACGTTTTCTAACAGAAGGTAATTTTTTCAGAATAAAAAAAAATAATGAGAAGGTAAAACGCGACTGGCTTCTTTTATCCCCATCAACTTGTTTACTATTCTGCTGGATATGCAAATTGTATGCTAGGAGCACTACAGCATTAGGATCCACAGGTTTTTCTGACTGGAAGCATGCAAGTGAACGTCTTACAGAGCATGAAAATTCACAAATACAAAGGCAAGCAGTATGTGACTATTCATCATGCATGAATGCTTCTGCACGCATTGACTGTCAGATAGTTATGCAGTATCGGAATGAATCCAAATACTGGTAAGATGTTTTGCATAGAGTTGTTGCAACAGTTAAGTATCTCTCAGTTCGTGGGTTGCCAATGTATGGTGATGATGAAACAATTGGATCAGTTCAGAATGGAAATTTCCTGGGCTGCTTAGAATTAATTGCAGAATTTGATCCATTCTTAGCTCAACACTTGGAAAAATGTGGGAATCCAGGAAGTGGTAACACCAGTTACTTATCTTCAACATGTGTGGATGAATTTGTTGAATTAATGGCTGTACGTGTTTTTAATGCCATCACTGATGAAATAAAAATGTCAAAATATTTTTCTGTCATAGTTGACTCTACTCCAGACATTACACACATAGATCAACTGGCTTTTATCATAAGGTATGTCAACAAAGATTGTGAAGCAAAAGAACGGTTTTTGACATTTATTCCATTCTATGGACATACTGCAGAAAACATTACAAATACCATGATATCTTTTATACAGGAGGCTGGCTTGGATATTATGAATGTCAGAGGCCAAAGCTATGACAATGCCAGCAACATGTCTGGGAAGTATTCTGGTGTTCAAACACGCATTAGGGAAATCAGTCCACTAGCGGAATATGTGCCATGTTCTGCTCACACTTTAAATTTAGTTGGTGTGAATAGCATAGATAGTTGTGGTAAAGTTCTCTCTTTTTTCACATTTTTGCAAAAACTCTATACTTTTTTCTGCATCAACTCACCGTTGGAAGATGCTTCAGGAGAAAGTCCAGGAAGCACATGGAAATTCATCACCGACACTGAAGAGTTGGTCAGTTACCAGATGGTGTGCAGATGCTGCAGCTATACGATCAGCAAGGGAAAATTATCGTGAAATAGAGAAAGTTTTAGTATTTCTGTCAGAAAATGTAGATGATTCTCCACAGACAAGAGATGAAGCAAAATCACTGCTGGAGGAAATGCAAACAATGGAAATATCGATCAGCACAGTATTTTGGGACACAATACTTCAGAGATTAAACTGTGTAAATCAAACTTGCCAGAATTCGAAAAGGAAATATTTCTGAAGTACCTAAAATTTTCCAGTCATTAATTGAATTCATTCAGTTCGTGAGGGAAAATTTTGAAGTCTATGAAGAGGAAGCTAAAACATTAGTGTCTGAAAATGTGCAATACCATGGTCATGATTCCCGAAGAAAGAAAGTGCCCAAGAATAAACACCTAGATTAATGTAACAGTGAACATATAGAACTCGGTGCAAGGGATATATTTAGAACTCAGGTTCATTATGTGCTTTGTGATGCTTTAGTCACTCAGCTTTCAAGCAGAAAAAGTGCTTATGAAAATATAATGAGAAAATTTGAATTTTTTACAAAAAAATCAAGATCTGAAATTTTTGAAGGGGCAAAAGCATTGCAGGAATACTATAACAATGACCTTGTTGACCAGTTTGCAGATGAGTTTTTGCAATTCTCCTCAATGATGGGGGAGCATGCAACCATTCCCCAGATGCTGCAAACTTTGAAGGTAAACAATTTAGAAGCCACATTTCCGAACACTGAGACTGCACTTAGAATGTTCATGACATTACCGATTTCTAATTGTACAAGTGAGAGATCATTTTCTTTGCTGAAAAGACTTAAAAATCCCTTACGATCAACCATGCGACAAACAAAACTGGCATCATTAGCTCTGCTGTCTTTGGAGAGTGATGTGACACAGTCTTTAAATTATGATTTTCTGATACATGACTTTGCATCTAGGAAATGTAGAAGAAAAATATTCAACCCAACTGTTTCGTCCTGATATAGGAGGTAAATTTTCAATTGTTTTTATTCATTCCTAAAAATAAAGAATAGTAACCGAGTTATAACAAATAAAAAGATCTGGTGCCCAAACACAGCACTTTGTCATCGTATTGTCAGTTTTGTTTGACATTGGACAATTTATACATTCATGTCATTATGTGCTCATTAGATTTTGGTAAAAATTGGGTAAATGTGTAGTTTAGCGTGGTAAATTATTTGGTCGGAAAAGTTGTAAAATTTCTAAAAAGTGTGACGTACAGATTCTAAAATATGCAATTTAAGGGGAAATGATGAAAAAATTTCATCGTTAGAATGAATATTAAAGATGTTTACCGAAAAACTTGAACTCCAAGTATGACGAGTCAGCAGACGCTGCGGGAGGCCTTAAACAACGCTGAGGCGTTGACGTGAAGCTGTGCTCCATTGAAAGGAAGGATCGCTGCAGCCAGGACATTAACGGGAGGAATAGTACAACAGGAACCGGGTACGCTGTTGTCAGGAAAGAGTGTAGTGCTACGCTACAGAAAATAGTTAATTTCGGTGTCAGTTCTTGACATCGCAATCAGACAGTTTCTTGTTTTTTTCACATGGGATTCTTTGATGCTGAATGTATGAACTCATTTCTCCGTGGAAGCTTTTTTTTTTTTTATTTAGTAATCAAACTTTCACTTTGAGACTTGCCATCTAACTTCCGTTAGAGAGAATGCAACACCTACTCTAACGCTTTTCCAGAAACAAGAAAGGCATGTGCATACTTACCATTTCGTATCACGGAATTACATGCCAAAGAACGAAGATAGTCTCTGCACGTTTCTTTAAAAAGTGAGACAGAAATTACAAACTACATTCTTTAGCCTAGCAGTATATTCTGTTACTCTTTCCTGACAAGAGCGTAACTGATTCCTGTTGTACTCTTTTGCCCATGAATTCCCAGCCGCAGCAAACCTTCCTTTCAACAGAGCAAAGCTTCAGGTCGTCGCCGCAGCAGCGTGCAGTTTTCTGATATATTGATCATGATGCGCTGATTAGATCTTGGTAGAAACCGAGAAGCTGGAAGTAGGAGTTCCCATAGCACTTTTTAAATTTTTTATGCAGCTTCACATCTCTATTTATGAGGAAGTCCAGTGGAGGTCACCATGGATTTTTTTTTCTTGTTTTAGTTCACATTTTTTGTTGGATGCGTTGTTCTCATGTTCTAGACGCAAGAATCAGTACATTGCAAGACCACAATATTCACTAAAATTAAGATGTCCATACATTTTGTCATATATATATTGTTATAATTAGAGTCTATGGGGGTCATTAACACCACAAACTACTGATCAACCAGTTGTCTCCGCACAGCCAGAGTTGTATAAAAATAAAATGTATCTGGGTACACAGCTATTGAAACAGAAAACTCGCTGCCAACCCACAAACCATGATAACAATAGAATAAGATAATTTAAAGAAAAATTAATAAAACAAATAATTATTAGAACATTACAGATTCCAATGAGGACAAAATAGTACATTCTAATTGAATGTGCAGCAATGTGTGTAAAATGGACTTTTATGGCAAAATATTAAAATATTGAACTACGAACCTCATAAAAACAAGAGATTAATTAAAGAAAGTTTTTATATCCAGAAAAACAGTTCTATCAATGAACCTTCAAAAATTATAAATATGATTTTCAACAAGTTAATTCAAAAATACTGGACTTACAAATGCATAAGGAAATATTTTTATTTAATTGGCAACTGAAAGAGGAACCTGGCAATAAAATTTAAATTCTGTGTAAACAAAACTTTTAATACAGTTCGTATACATTGAGAACAGGCCTTGATGAAATCTAGAGGCCAGAAATGTCTGTAAAAACAAAAGAACTCAGAAGATGTGAAAAATAATTAAGTTCTTCCGTTAAAATAGAATTAAGTATATTAATCTGAGTAAAGCGTTGAGTAAGTGTTTTAATTGCTGTATATAGGCCTAACATTTTTGTTTTTTTAATCTACATGCAAAATCTATCAGCAAACCTGCTAATGATTTGGAAACTATCAGCGTATGCATGTACGTCTACATTCTGCTACTCTGCACACAGTGACTAGTATTTGGTCGATAGAGAATAAGGAGGGGGGGGGGGCGGAAATGTTTTGTGCCCTGGGCCTCGCATGTAGTACATCGGTCCCTGCTTGGAAGGACTATTTATCTGTGTGAATTGCTTAGAACACTCACAACACTAATGCGATTCTTTACCAGTATGAAGTAGCATATGCTTCGAAAGGTCATCTTTCCTAATGAATTGCTTCAAATACACATCACATTTATGACTTTCTGAGGTTGTATGATGGAGCATATGGCTGGAACGGTGACATTTATGTGTGAATTTCTTTGAACACACATCACACTGATAAGGTTTTTCACCCGTATGAAGAAGCATATGGTCAGAAAGTTTGCATTTCTGTGAGAATTGCTTGCAACACAAATGACACTGATGAGGTTTTTCACCCGTATGATGTAGCATATGTTTGGTAAGGTGACCTTTCTGTGTAAACTGCTTTGAACACACATCACACTCATGAGGTTTTTCACCTGTGTGAAGGCGCATATGATTGGAAAGGACACTTCTCTGTGCAAAATGCTTGGAACACACAAGACACTGATAAGGCTTTTCACCTGTGTGAAGGCGCATATGCTGCAAAAGACTATCTTTCCTTGTGAACTGCTTCGAACACACGTCACATTTATGAGTTTTGGAAGCTGTATGAATGAGCCTATGCTTGGAAAGGTAACATTTCTGTGCAAATCTCTTTGAACACACATCACACTGATAAGGTTGTTTACCTGTATGAAGGGACATATGATGGGAAAGGCAACGTTTTTGTGTGAATTTCTTTGAACACACATTACATTGATGAGATTTTTCACATGTATGAAGGAGCGTGTGGCCAGGAGCCCTACTTTCCCATGTCAGTTGCTTGGAACATACATCACATGCATCAGATTTTTCATCAGTATGACAGAGCTCATCTTCCCTAATGAATTTCCTGTAGCACACACGATGCTGGATGCAATTTTTACTACTGTCAGACCGGATGTCGTACAAAACTAGATTGTTTTGTGAACTTGAGAAAGCAGACTTCTTCATACTCTTGAAGATCTTCCTTTGTATTAGTGAATATATGGGTCCATATGTGAACCTTGTTTTCCACTTTCTTTATAATCAAGTCTTGATTGGCTTGTTATTCTGAAGAATATTTTGTCATGGACTCACTGGAAAGCCATTACATTTTGTTTACTGGCTTCACAGCAACTCCAAAACAGTTTCTTTTGGTAACATTTACTGCATACAATCATTAATGCCATTTAGACTTGTTTTCTGCATAAAGCAAGCATCATTGTATTCTACTTCACATCTAAAGAAACATGAAGATGTCTTTATATTATCTCAGTGATTAAATATACAGCAGAGAAAGAGCAGCTTCCAGGATTTCAAAACACTTTATGAAAATTTCTAAGAGTATGTTAAGAGCTTTTAGAATACACGCATTTTTTTGTAATTTAATTATTTTGTAGAGTACACAATGGCATTTTTGGCAATTAAAAGTAAACAATCACTCACAAGCTGCAGAAATTAGTTTTGGAGGAAAATACCACACATAAAAACTTGTATATCAAAGAATAAAAAATTTCTAAAGGAACTTCTTTGTAACTTACTTGTAAAAGGGCATTCAAGAAAAACACCCTTGAATTTTAAACTGCCAAGTTCATTTTTTCCATTCTAAATTTTTATACTTATAAAAAAGTTGGTTTAATCACTGGACTAGCATTGAGAATGTTTAGAGAAAAAGTCCAAACGGAATACACCATTTATATGTTAGGAACAAAAAAAAAAAAAAAAAAAAAGTTTTTTCTTGATCCTTCTTCACCCTTGGAAAAAGGAATACAAAGCGTCCCACTTAAGGAGGTCCCACTTTCTGTTTGAGTTACGACAGAAGTGACCATATCACAGAGAATGGAGAGACAGAGCGTGCACAAGCCAGAGTTATGGAAATTGGTGGGCGGGGAAAAAGAACGATAGCAGAGCACCGTCGGCGCTTTATGGAACTAAACCCCACGTGCTCTCTGACGTAACGTCCCTACTGTAACGCTCATAATTCGAAATTGGTTACTTTGCTTGTTATTACTACCGTTACCACTGTGTGATTCTGTGATTATAACAACGCTTTTCGTTATTTCGTAGAAGTTACTTTCGGCGGATAATTATTTCATCTTTTATATGTAGGAAATCTTTGTCTATTTTTTAACTGTTAAAAATCAATATAAGTAAAATTTATATCAGAGTAGAGCCCTTACTGTATTTTGTTTTTCATAATTCCATTTGATCCTTCGGGCAGATGTTTACAGATGTTTGATTCGTGATACAATTATGTCAGTTCGTTACTTTTTATTTGCCATTGCTTTGATATTTTTCCGTTGTTTATTTTCAAATTCCGGCAGTAGTATTTTGCGTTGACGAAGGTCTGCATTTTGAGAACGAAAGCTGCTACAGATTTATTAGTTTCTTTTAAGTCAGAGTTAGTACTTTATTTCTCAGTATAATTCCCGACTGCAAAGTGCTGTTCTTACGATTAAGAATATACGCCTAATTCCGTTACACCTACCGCAAAATTCCTCGGTTAATCACGCTACAGTGAACCTAACCAACTCGGGAAGTAAGGAAAATGGCGGCTCTCGCAGGGAAGGAAAGTCGAGAGAGACATTTGTAAACAAGTGGGAGGAGCGTAGTTGTGACGTCACTTTTAGTTCTCATTAACAGGCCGTGGGGCCGTCAACGTCTATGTGAGTTTAACATTATGCTGTTGCCATCGGACAAAGTGGAGAATTTCCTTTACGATCTTCTAGAGTGCACACTCTGTACCTCTCTTCTCTGTGGACCATATAGTGGCTCTAGTTACACGCACAAACGTCCATGGAGATAGGAATAAGGGGAGGAAGCAGTGTCCGTTGGCTCAATGCAATCCAATTGGCAACCTCAATGAACTATAGGGTGCGCTGCGCAAACGTAAACAAACTTCTTTTAGTACGGACAAGGCTGAACTCGATCCTATCAGGCTGTAACATTAAGCAAAAACAGCGAGAACAGAAAAGATGAGTTGGGACGCAGCGATATCAATTGACGTTGTTCGCATTAACAAACTGATTCCGTAACATTATTTACATTTGAGATTTTATTCATATTCACTTTCACATTAACAGATAGATATTTGTATTCTGAATTCGTAGTACTTGGGCAAGAGAATTTTTCTGTAGGAACTGGTGTAATTCATGTGTAAATCTCATTCCTCCTTTATTCTTCAACGATCTAGGGCCGAGATTTAGCGAAATGTGTAGATTAGCGTCTTAAATTACTTCGTCGGAAAAATGTTAGAACCTGAAAAAAGTGGGACGTACAGATTTTACAGTATGGAAATTAATGGCGGCAAATAGTGCAGAAATTTCGTATTTTAAATGTCCTTTAGATTTTTATCGTAACATTTATTTGCAAGTTCGATGCTGTGAAGAGACGCTGCCGCGTAGGCCTAACGTATCGAACGTACAGGTAAATGTTACGATAAAAATCTTTAAAAGACATTTGAAACAGAAAATTTCTGCACCATTTGCCATTAATTTTCACAATCTAAAACCTGTACGTCGCACTTTTCCGAAGTACTAATATTTTTCCGACGAAATAATTTAAAACGCAAATCTATACATTTACCTACTATTTTACTTAATATGAGTTTATATGGCTGAGGTTTTTTTTCTAAAATTGAATTAGGTACATAATTATCAGAATGAAAATGCTTACCACAAACAACAGTTGAAGGTAACTTGGCCGCCCCGGTGGCGCAGTGGTCCAAGGCGCTGGCCTCTGATCATTCGTCCGTAAGGAGTCCGGGTTCGAATCCCTGTCAGGCATGGATATTGTGTTTGTCTTACGGCACTGGCTCTCTCCCTTCCCTGGAACCAGTGGCCCTAAATTAGGGACGGGTGACTGCTTATAGCCCATTGAGTTGCTCACGGTGGTCGTTAAACCTCCAATGAGAAAAAAAAAAAAAAGGTAACTTGTCATTTGGAGCAAAATCCTGACAAGATATTTCTTTCAGCAACAGTTGCTTTAGGTTCTGATTTGAGGGAAACTCATGGAATGAAAATCCCACGTTTTTCTTAGAAGATGTGCACATCGGCACACAGCAGTAAACCATTTTGAAAATGGGTTGGATTTTGTTGTGAAAACAACAGTTTGGTTTTAAAACTAGAAGGGTTTTTTTAAAAGAAACAAGAAAAAACGACGAACATACACAATCCCGCAATTCAAACAACGCAGAAACTGAGGTGTTTATACCTTGGGACGCAGTGCCATCTAACGGCTGAAATCGTCCTTAACGCCCACTGGCCAATCACCAAAAGTATATTGTCTTCAACGGTAATGATACAGCCTGATAGGATCCAGTTCAGCCTTGGTACCGATAACGTCGCACGTGTTCATGTGAAGTCGTATCTAGGAATCAGGGCCGGCTGGACCATATGGGCAACAGGGGAGGTCGCCCCGGGCCCCGCGCCTTTAGGGGGCCCCGCAGTTTAGAAAACAAAATAATTTTCGGAAAAAAATGTAACTACATTGTTTTTTTGTAACTTTTGGGGCGCAATGTCCTTAAAAATATATATATGAAGCTTTTTGTTTGTTTCCAATCTCCCCATTTTTGAATACGTTATCCCCAAGCAGGTTATATTACTGGAGACACCACTGGCTCTGCCGCCATAGGTCACAGCTAATCTGTGGTGTTACGTCACAAGCAGGCAAAAATGAACTAAATTATACCGTTGAGTAAGCTTGTGTATAATTGATAAAAATTATTGAATTACTCATTTTATCTGTTTATACGCTTAGAAGCTTTTGTTCCATTGGTTTCCAAGCAGCTTCTCTTCTGTGGCTGCGTCGTGCCTGCTCATGACGTCATATGCAGCACTGACGGTGACTTATGGCGGCCAATGCTGCGTGGATAGGAGTGGTGTCTCCAGTAATATAATCTCCTTGGTTATCCCCCTGATCATCGTACGGACACTGAGATTCGCAGATTCGAAATGATTTTCGTAACCACCTTAATCTTTTCCGCGTTCATGAAATAGCAAGTTAAATTTCATCATTTTGTGGTCCCCTACTTTTATATATCCCACAAATGTGTGAAAACCTGATTCTTAAATTTAAGGAAATAAAAAGAACAATATCCAAGTGTCTTTCGGACTACATATGGAGGCCACTGTTCCAACATTACAAGAAATTGAAAAAAAAGGCAACTTTCATATATGAACGCGTATAAAAGTTTAGAATGTCACTAATTTGTCAGTTACTCCACTGTGCATTAAAAATTAAAAATCAATCACTAAACATGTATCAGGGGAAAAAACTGTTTATACCAATTTATTTTAGAGAGATCCTTATTATATTTCCTATACAAAAATATTCGCTAAGCAGGTATCTTTTTAACATTTTGCGAATAAGCTGTTATAAGAGTCACAATGCAACCTAAACCTCTTCTCCCGGGAAAGAAAATCGTAGATTTTAACATTTTTTACTCTCTCTTTCTCTCTCCCTCTCATCCTCTCTCTCCCTCTCTTTTCTCTCATCCTCTCTCTCTCTGAACTTTCAGTCCGTATTATGGTCTTTTTCTTAAGCTTAAAGCAAATACTTCTTTGAGATAATCATTTTGTATTTACGGTAGTGTTCATGTGTCTTCCTCACGAACGATAATTTTCAAAAACGACTTTAATAAAACGTGAGATTTATTTTTTAGTGCCCACAATGAAATTTCGCCCAGGGCCCCGCAAGAGCTCCATCGGGCCCTGCTAGGAATGGCTGGTTTAACACTCTCAATCCTTGAGACAATGAAATTTGTGGGCGCTACAAAAAATTCACGATGCATCAAAGCAGAGGAAGGGATTCTTAATGCAGGTCATATAATTTCATGCGCGATTAAGAAGGAACGCGTAAGCACTGCGTAGCAGTAATGCTTTACTGTAACAGGCAATTTTTATTTTTACATTTTCAGACATGTGATATAGTAACACCGACAGGGGTGACATTTTGGTAAATCTGTAGATTAGCGTCCTAAATTATTTCGTCGGGAAAATGTTAGTACCTGGAAAAAGTGCGATGTAGAGATTTGAAATTATGCAAATTATTGGCAAATGGTGCAGAAATTTCATGTTTTAAATGACTTTTAAAGATTTTTATCGTAATATTTACCTGTAAATGCGATGCTATGAAGAGACGCTGCGGTATGCCTAATGCATCGCTACGACGACAATGTCAAACGTTTACTGTGCCACTGTACTTTTGGTTCTCCTGTCAATACTTTCTTCGCAGGTCAGTTTCTATCTCACTGATACTTATCTTTTGCAAATCAAAGAGGTTTTTTCAGGTTTTCCTGCCAACAACGTACAGGATACAACAAAATAAAAGGTGGATAGTCTGGATTTATTTTCTGTAGCGTATCACTACAACATTTATCGCTCTCCTGCCAACAATGCGGTAGCGATGCGTTAGGCCTACCGCGGCGTTTCTTAACACCATCTCACTTACAGGTAAATATTACGAAAAAAAATCTGTAAAACACATTTATAATATGAAATTTCTGCACCATTTGCCATTATTTTCCATACTCTAAAATCTGTACGTGGCACATTTTCCAGGCACTAGCATTTTCCGACGAAATAATTTAAAACGCTAATCTACACATTTACCGACATTATGTTTCACTTGACCATTTCCAGGATCCATTTTCATTAATAACAAATTTATAATTTTTGAACTTTCTGTTCCTGAAACGTGTTTTTTTTTGAATTGGTAATTGTTGATCATCATTTTGTTCTCAGTGTTTTTGAACTGGTGAATGTTGACAGAACATTGCAAATCTGGTTCCCTAACGGAGTTTAAATTTGTATCGATAACAGCAGTTACTTCTTTTCAAGAGCATGTAGAAATACGGAATTTTAAATTATTACTATGCAATAAAATCATGTCTTGTTTATTGTTCATTCAAACACGTTACTAGGTTAGTAGTATTTCACTGGAAGGATTTCAAGTGCAAGGCACGAGCGTTTATATTTACTTGTGAAAAACATAGCTGGAACCTTGGGAACGACACTGCGGGACGCAACAATATGAATTGTTCTTTTTTACGGAATTCTCCATTGTGCTATTCTCTAATTCCAGAACGAATGCAAAAACACCCCAAAACAAGCCAACAACCTAGGCAACGATCTAACTACAGCTAAGAATGTTATCCGTACTATAGTAATTCTTCCTTTCGGCGCTAGAGAGAGCGGACAGCTGAGATTGCTAATTGTAGCCAGCGAAACGTCACGGCAGCCATCTTAAGCCTGACATGAGCAGACTATGCAATAGCTGTTAGTGCTGCTGTGCGAGGCATGAAGTTAGCAATTTGCTTTTAATATTAATAAATTTGCCCTTCTTTATTATATTAATCGTTGATATACTGTTCTCAAGTATATTATTAGTTGATTTACCAATGTTTAGGGCGTTACGGCTACTTGCAGGTATTTAGAATTTAGGAAACATTTCGGCTGACTTCTGGGGGATGAGCGTAAGTACAAGTGTTTTTCTCATTCTGTAGGTAAAACCGCAATGTACTTTCATAGTTTTTAAAGTTATGTGTATGATAATCTAAGTTAAGTGACGGATTTTAACCTAACCTTAGTGACGTTTTACCGAGATCTGCTCTGTTAAAATGAAGAGAATATGATAGTGTACCCAAATTAATGTTAAGCTGTAATACCCCAATATTACTTTATCATAGATGTATTATGATTTTCTCTTTTCACCTGTGAACATGCACATGCCTTGAAAGATTACTCTTTCGAGGAAATTGTTTGGAACATACATCACATTAGTAAGGCTTTTCAATTGAATTAACAAGCATATGGTTTAAAAGATTACTTTTATGAGCAAATTGCTTAGAGCACACATCACATTGATGAGGCTTTTCACCCGTCTGCAGGAGGATGGGTTGTGAATTGTTTGGAGCATACATCACATTGATGAGGCTTTTCCTTCGTGTGAATGAGTAAATGCTTCGTGCACCTACTGTGGTTCAGAGGAAACTCTAGAACATTTATTCGTTGATTGTAACTTTTCAAAACATATCTGGAATTTGTTACATCAATATTTAAATTATAAAGATAAATTTTCGACTCACCAAATCTTATATCATCTTCCTCTTTCCTGTTCTGAATCCAAAAATTCCATAATACATCATGTAATTGCAATTGCAAAATATAACATTTGGGAAAACAGGAACGCCTTATCTTTTGAACCAAAATCTAAAAATACAGAGCAGATCAAAATTGCCATAAAATGTGACCTTAGAAGATATTTGGAATTTGAAACCAGAAATAATGGTGCTCAAAAACCTTTAATAAATGAAAGCCGTTGGCTCCAGTTATTTATAAGAAAGCATCGAAAGTTCTTAATAAAATTATAAGGTAACTTATTTTAATTTTAAATATTTGTAGCTAAGATGTTACACGATATAAAACTTAAAGATATGCCATTCTCTTAATAACATATTATTTCTGCTCCCGATATAGTGTCAGTATTTGTTTCAAAAATTTTAAATATAATACTTAATTCAATTTTGACTATATTTCTAACGTTTCAGCAATTTACTGACCAATAGTAAAATATACATAGTAATTCATTCCATATACTGGAATATTATAGATACAGAATAAAAATAATTGTCTCTATTAATAGTAAAGGGTCCATTGATGTTTTTTTCAGTCTTATCTTTCATATTTCATGTGCTATTGTATTACATCACTTTCCTGTCCTTTCCTGTTTTAAACACATATTTTGCTTTTCCTACTTTTTGTCAGTTTTTTTTCCTGAAATGGCTTTTTTTTTTTGATTGGAGGTTTAACGACCACCGTGAGCAACTCAATGGGCTATAAGCAGTAGCCCGTCCCTAATTTAGGGTCACTGGTTCCAGGGAAGGGAGAGAGCCAGTGCCGTAAGACAAACACAACATCCATGCCTCACCGGGATTCGAACCCAGACCCCTTTCGGACGAATGATCAGAGGCCATCGCTTAGACCACTGCGCCACCGGGGCGGCTGAAATGGCTTTGACAGGAACCTTATACGTTTTGTAGGGTGCCCTTCAAGGGGATTCCTATATCAATTGTATACTTCCTGTTGCAAGCGGTCACTCTTGCGCAGGCTCCCACCTCCTCAGTTGGTTGTCTGCTCTAAATGGAAGTATGAGAAAATGTTAGTTATTACAGGAACCACTCTTATGAATATTTCATATTTCAAAATTAAAAAAAAATAATTAAACAAAAAATTTTATTCTTTACTAAAAGTATGCATGAATGTGAGAGTACATGCTAAAATAAGGTAAAAGATTAATAGCTTCCTAAAACAGTTCTTTAACAGTCCCTCATGCACCGGACTTTTCAAAGTTTCGGACATGAGGTATCAATTAAAGAAACAGTACACTTTTTCATTCAAATTTCTTGGAACATACATCACATGTGCGAGGCTTTCCAAGTGTGAATGAGTAAATACTTCGAAAGAACAATTTTTCGAGCAAATCATTTGGAGCCATACATCACATTGGTGAGGTTTCCCCCACCCCGTCTGAATGAGTAAATGCTTCTAAAGATCACTTTTTCGAGCAAATTATTATTTTTTTTATTGAAGGTTTAACGACCCACGTGAGCAACTCAATGGGCTATAAGCAGTCGCCCGTCCCTAATTTAGGGTCACTGGTTCCAGGAAAAGGAGAGAGCCAGCGCCGTAAGACAAACACAACATCCATGCCTCACGGGATTTGAACCCGAACCCCTTTCGGACGAATGATCAGAGGCCATAGCTTAGACCACTGCACCACAGGGGCGGCGCAAATTATTTTGAGCATACATCACATTGGGAAGGTTTTTCCCCCGTGTGAATGAGCAAATGCTTCGAATGTTCACTTTTTCGAATAAATCATTTAGAGCATACATCGCATTGGTGAAACTTTTCACCCGTCTAAATGAGTTAATGCTTCGAAAGTTCTCTTTTTCGAGCAAATCGTTTGGAGCATAAATCACATTGGTGAGGCTTTTCCCCCGTGTGTATGAGTAAATGCTCTGAAAGATCACTTTTTCGAGTAAATTTCTTGGAGCATGCATCACGTTGGTAAGGCTTTTTACCTGTGTGCATAAGCATATGCTCCAAAAGTTGACTTTTCGGAGTTCCCATTAGAATGTTTCCCACTATTAGCACAACAAAGTGTCATACTGCTCAGTGCCATTCTGTCAATCAAAATGAAAAATTAAGTTGGTCATATCTAAATTGACTTCATATACGTGCTTTACTACTAAATGCTCTTCGGAAATCAAAAGATTTCATATTGAATGTTTCTCCTTTACTTACCTGTGAAAAGTAACTGCGGGAGGTTGTCGCACGGAATTGTTGTGACATCCGAAGAGCACCAACACACAATTTCTAAAAAGATAACTTCAAATTTTGAAAATCAAACTTCTCAAGTACGTAACCCAATGGCTCAAAACCACCATCAGAGGCTTAAGATGGCCGCCACACCGTCAGCATCGTCTGCTAAGAAAGCTATAAGTTTGTGACGTCATACTTTCTCCCCTTATTCCTACCTCCTTGCAGGGCCTGATTTCTGCACGTGCCCAGGGCCTCAGAATTTTGAGGGGCCTCCAAACTACCTTAATAATAATAATATAAATTTTCAGAACCGAAATATACTTTCTGTTATAGCACAAAATTATTATACGGTTCGGTCTCAAAAATTACGATGAGATTTTGGTAACCAAATTATTATTCTTTATCATAAAGACTACAGTCTTGTGACGATTATATATAAATTAAGATAATACAACGTAGTTTTTTTTCTTTTTTGATTGGAGGTTTAACGACCACCGTGAGCAACTCAATGGGCTATAAGCAGTCGCCCGTCCCTAATTTAGGGTCACTGGTTCCAGGGAAGGGAGAGAGCCAGTGCCGTAAGACAAACACAACATCCATGCCTGACCGGGATTCGAACCCGGACCCCTTACGGACGAATGATCAGAGTCCAGCGCCTTAGACCACTGCGCCACCGGGGCGGCACACACACAACGTAGTTGTCCCAAATGTTTATTTTTTCAAGCCGACCATGGTTTCGCTGGGTATTGACCTAGCTTCATCAGGACGAATGGCTAATTCGTCCTCATGAAGCTAGGTCAATACCTAGCGAAACCATGGTCGGCTTGAAAAAATAAACATTTGTGACATCTACGTTGTATTATCTTAATCTATTCAAATTATTATTGTTTCGTATAATAAAGCTCAAGCGTTGCACTGAGCTGTGATTGGCCGGTATATAACATCTTAATCTCACCCTTATTTGTAACAATCAAAATGTATTGGGAACAGCGTATGTTCGGAGCAATACGGTATAATATACATGAAAAGTATTTCAGAAAACATGTAGAATTTACTAAAAATATTTTTATTTATAATATTAGTCTTGAGAACGAAAATTGTGAATCAATATTCATAATTATGTAGGATTTATTTTTATACAAAGAAATTCAATGGACACTCCTTTATTTAAAGGCTGTTGTAATAATTTACGTTGAGTGTTGCAATAATTTATCCCACAATGTGTGTGGTCAGCTGTAAGACTTTGTGAGGGATTACTTCTTACAGCTTAAACTACCATTGGTTCATCATTTCCATTAAATTTATGGTAAATTAGGTGTTTTAAATTATATCTCTGGGAGGATAGTTATTTGTTTCCGTAAATGTTACTATAAAACAAAAAAAAAAGGAATTCCAGAGTAATTAATGTTACAGCTTTAAGCTCTGCGGGGAAGTAGAAGCAGTGTACGTCTATTGCAAGCCACATTGGCTACTTGCACGTCTACTGCAAGCCAGTTGTCTAGCATGTGGATGTGTTTTAATGTTTTTACTGCTAGAAAAGCTGCTTGCAAAAAATATTTACCAGTACATATTCTTTTCGACTGTTTGACTGAAAATTTTAATCGAGGGGGCCACAGACATAGTATGTGCACAGGGCCCTGCGTTCATGCAAACATCGCAATTCCCTCTATCGCCATATTGAGGTTTGTTTAGAATTTGCCTTTGAAGTTTACTTTTCTGAAACCCGAAATGTTACACCAAGTGATGCGTAATTAATATTTTCACTGAAATAAGTTATCGTCATCGTTTTAACCGCTTTTTATTGTATGAATGGCGTGGGAAATATTTATTCTTGTTGGGGATGACCAGAAGTTAATTCTATAAACTTTCCGTATTTACAGATTGCCTGGTATCAATATAGAAGTATTTAATAAAGAAATTGAGTAGAATTCAAAATAAATAGCTAAACTGACTATCTGAAAGTTTGAATAATCGTACTCGTGAAAAGAGAAATTAATAGGTCGTAATAGGACGCTATGCTGTACAAACATAAATGCAGTGTATTTTAGTGGAAGACATGAAATATGTCACTAGTAGAATAACAGGAGTACTTAACATATGAGAATGAAACAGAGAATGGTACACAGCATCGTATGATGCAAGTGCAAAAACAAAGACCAATAATTGAGATTTTTAAGATGCAGATATATTCACACTTAAGAACACACAACATCAATGCAAAATTGTTATTTTTTTTTATTGGAGGTTTAACGACCACCGTGAGCAACTCAATGGGCTATAAGCAGTCGCCCGTCCCTAATTTAGGGTAACTGGTTCCAGGGAAGGGAGAGAACCAGTGCCGTAAGACAAACACAACATCCATGCCTCACGGGATTCGAACCCGGACCCCGTTCGGACGAACGATCAGAGGCCATCGCTTAGACCACTGCGCCACCGGGGCTGCGAAAAAATTCATCTAGGCCGCCGTGAGTTGTGCGAGTAATAAGAGACCCCTGGTGAGACGTTTGTGCGTAAACATTAAAAATAATGAGACACTACAGTTTGACATTTGGCTGCAATTTGGACGACCAATGTAATGAAAGGAAAATTATATAGATATGTTTCGTACTTTGGGGTAAGAACGTATTACAAATTAGCAACTTACCGATTTTTTTTATTGGAATTTTTAACGACCACCGTGAGCAACTCAATGGGCTATAAGCAGTCGCCCGTCCCTAATTTAGGGTCACTGGTTCCAGGGAAGGGAGAGAGCCAGTGCCGTAAGACAAGCACAACATCCATGCCTGACCGGAATTCGAACCCGGACCCCTTACGGACGAATGATCAGAGTCCAGCGCCTTAGACCACTGCGCCACCGGGGCGGCAACTTACCGATTCCAAATATGCAAACCATTTTCTCTTTCTCCCACTTTTTGGAAGTTAAATATCGAAGTAATCAAGGAGATAGGAAATAATAGAGTAATCGTCCTATCGGTTGATATTCAGCTGACGTGAAGGATTTTGACGTTCCGGCACCATTGCTATGATAGGCACCCTTGTGGATTTTCAACAATGATTTCAATTATAGTGCCGCAGTTTTCCAAAAAAAAAAAAAAAAAAAAAAAAAAAATAAAGAATAGCATTATGATAGTTATGATAGCTTTTGTACAACGTACATCTGTATTAATGAATACTAAATCAGGGCTTAGGGATAATCTTGCACAGGCTTATGGCAAGAAGGATACAATAAGGGGAGGGAGCGTGTGTTTTCACCGTTGAAGCCAGCTGAGTTGAATGGTCGCCATGTTACATTACTTACAGTTGCTCATTTTTGCTTGTAAGTTAAGGAAGATTCCAGTTTTTTATTTCCTGTGAGAAAGACGTTTGCTTATGACTTATTTATGGAATTGTTTATTTAAAGTTCAACTAACATTAAAAGCTGAAGAGAGATCTATTTGTGGATCAAAAACTTATAATGAAATAGCTAAAAATTTTCCGGTATGAACTAGAATGTTTTCTAGTTTTCAGTAACTCCTGGTCAAAAATTGCATTCCTGAAAACGTTTTATTAAAACTTTGTAAAAAGCAGTCGTTGATTGCGCGGAATAAAATCTGTGGTTTTTGTTTCGTTTTTTGTTTTTTAAATATGTAAATTATTGCGTTTTTTATTAGTACATAGTAATCTATCAACACCGACGGATTTTATTGTGCGCTACAAACGCTTTTCAATTTTGCATATTTCGTGTACCCTTCGTTAAAATTTGGTAAATTATCAGCACGAACTATCGTTTTTAAGGTAATATTTCGTTGCGTTTCTGTTTTCAGAAATATTCACTCGATCACATGAAATACATCAGCGTTTTCTTCACCTTAGAGTTTGTGAACTGCTTCATACATTACTCTGAACAGCATGCACTTTTCGTGTGATAAGTTAAAGATATTTTTGTCGTGCGCAGCGGTAAAACATGACCTAGCATTGTTTTGAAGGAAAAGAAAACAGTGGTGATATTATAAACTATAACCATAATGAATTTTTTTTTCTTTTCGCAAGAAGGCTTTAAAAGCGCTAACCTGCCTACGTTGTTAGGTACGTAATTCGATGGGAACGCAGTCAGAAGGGTAACAGAAGATGGCTACCGCTGAGAGAGTCGGCTTTAGAGCTTTACGTGTAGGGCTTGCTTGTTGTGATCTCTCACCTCATTCTATCCTCCTTGGTTTATGGGCTAAATTTATTGAAATAAATGTTCCATAAATATTTTCAGAATTATTTACACACTAATCAGACATCTCTGAACTGCCTTCCCTGTAATTACTGTTCATCACGTAACATCAATCACATCAGTAAACTTCAAATTTACATCGCCTTGGAGCGTAAATCGAACCCGCATCTCAAGATTTCCCAGCATGTTATCCGTTACACGACCAAGGATGACAATGTCCCAAGTATCTGAGTGTTAAGAATCAGAACATTCTCCGAATTTTGCCAGTCGAGGCAATTTCTGTTTCTGCTGGTGAAAATCGAAAGGTCACCAAACGAAGACAGCCACTGCTTCGAGAGCAACAGCGAAAGAATCGGCAAATATCAACGTTTTGACAGCGCAATTGTTGCTGTTAGCATTGGGATCGAAAAACTATCGTTTAAGGTGGTTCCACGTCCGTTTGATTTTTTTGATTGGAGGTTTAACGACCACCGTGAGCAACTCAATGGGCTATAAGCAGTCGCCCGTCCCTAATTTAGGGTCACTGGTTCCAGGGAAGGGAGAGAGCCAGTGCCGTAAAACAAACACAACATCCATGCCCGACCGGGATTCGAACCCGGACCCCTTACGGACGAATGATCAGAGGCCAGCGCCTTAGACCACTGCGCCACCGGGGCGGCGTTCCACGTCCGTAAGGGGTCCGTGTTCGAATCCCGGTGAGACATGGATGTTGTGTTTGTCTTACGGCACTGGCTCTCTCCTTTCCCTGGAACCAGTGACCCTAAATGAGGGACGGGCGACTGCTTATAGCCCATTGAGTTGCTCACGGTGGTCGTTAAAACTCCAATCAAAAAAAAAAAAAAAGAAGATGGTTCCACCCAAAAATTTCTGCCTCATGTTTCCAATGGTAAAACTTTTTTTTTTTTTTTTTTTTTGGAGGTTTAACGACCACCGTGAGCAACTCAATGGGCTATAAGCAGTCGCCCGTCCCTAATTTGGGGTCACTGGTTCCAGGGAAGGGAGAGAGCCAGTGCCGTAAGACAAACACAACATCCATGCCTCACCGGGATTCGAATCCGGACCCTTTTTGGACGAATGATCAGAGGCCATCGCTTAGACCACTGCGCCACCGGGGCGGCTGGTAAAACTTCTTTACTTATTTTCTTCGCAATTAATGTATTCCCAAGGATGAAAATTTGGACATTGATAAAACTGACTTTAAGTTATAGCATGGGATACATAATACTTGCTAAATCATAAACATTATATTAAAAATCAATCATTTTACTTTGAGTAATGTTCAAACCTGTTAATAGATGGCACGACCTGTACATTGATGACGTCAATAGACAAACAAACGTAGGATTGCTTAGCTATGGTTATGTTTTAGCAAGTATTAAGTATCCCATTCTACAACTTAAGATAAGTTTTATCGATGTGCAAATTTTCATCCTTGGGAATACATCAATTGCAAAGAAAATATGTAAAGAAATTTTACCATTGGAAACATAACGCAGAGATTTTAGGTGGAACCACCGGTGGACGTCAAGTAATTTTGTTTCCTATACTTCCAATGGAGAAACTTTTGTACGCATTTCCTTCACAGTTAGTGTGTTCCCAAGGATGAAACTTTGAACATCGATTAAAATGACTTCATATTATGCACTGCTGGCCACCCAAAATGCAACACCAAGAAGGAAGTATCCGATTGGACTGAAATTCGCAGCATGCGTCGCCCGCGAGAGGACATGCAAACGATTAGCATTGCAGGGCATATGTAAATCATGTGCGTACCGAGAAGCACTATAAGAAGGGTGCATAGAAGGCGGGGTATAAGTAGTGGAAGTGTGTTGTGCTGCCGGACCTCTGCGTGGGAAGCTTCCCGATGCCTCGTCGCGGAATACGGCAGTCACTCCAGCACGTTTCGGAGTTCGACAGAGGACGCATGGTGGCTTATCGCGACAGCGGTTTATCGTACCGAGACATCAGCGCCCGTGTGGGACGACATCCAGCCACAGTGAGGCGAGTATGGATTCGGTGGGTGCAGGAGGGACGGACCGACGTGAGCGATTGCCGCAGCCGCGGCACACCACCGACCGAGAGGACCGGCATGTTGTGTGGCGGGCATTGACGGCTCGCACCGCCACATCACGAACGTTAGCGTAGGAATCAGGGTGTGTTGCGCAACAACCCGTGTCAGCACGGACCGTTCGACGTCGTCTGCAGGATCGGGGACTTGTCGCACGGCGCTCATTGCTCCGATTACCATTGACGTTACACCACCGGCGAGTGCGGCGGCAGTGGGCCGTTGAACGCCGCACCTGGACTACGGAATGGCACGACTTTGTCGTCTCCGACGAATCCCGCTTCTGCCTGCAACACCACGATAGTCGGATCCGCGTGTTACGGCACCGCGGCGAGAGACTGTATGACACCTTCATTATGCATCGCCATACCGGTTCGTCGCCTGGCGTTATGGTTTGGGGCGCAATTGGATATGACACCCGCAGACCTCTGGTACGCATCGCCGGTACACTCAACAGCCACCGCTACATCTCCGACCTTTTGGAGCCTGTAGTCTTCCCTTAGCTGCAGGACATGCCAGCGGCCACGTTTCAAAAGGACAATGCCCGCCCACATGTGCAACAATTATTCACGGCCCAGCAGGTGTCACTGCTGCCGTCGCCCGCCTGTTCTCCCGATATGTCGCCCATCGAACACGTCTGGTCGCTGATCGGCAAGCACCACCCGCGGCTGATAAACTGTGGCAACGTGTGGAAGTAGCCTGGACCGACGACATACCACAAGCCCACATCCAAAGCCTCTTTCGTTCGATGCCGCGACCGTTATTGTTAGCCATGGGGGCCACACGAACTATTGATGTCTACGTGTTCCGCAAGTCGCACGGGCCTGTAAGCTCAATCGTTTCATCTTTGTATCTGTTGTTTTGTGTCCAGTAAATCTGGCTTTGCTATCTCGTGTCCTTCTTGGTGTTACATTTTGGGTGACCAGCAGTGTATTTCATCAGTTTTAACAGCACGTATATCATCTTTTATACTTCTTTCAGTTGGCTGCCTTTCTGTAGTTAAGGTCCACATCCCTGCTCTATACGTAAGCCTGGAAGGATGCATCGATCAGGGATAGAAAAAAGCAGTCGCCGGGATGACCAGGCGACTGCATTTTTAATAGCTAATACCAACTGAACAGATTTGGGGGGGGGGGCATAGTGGTAATGTTCATTCCTCGTTTGGGGACAGAATTCTGTCTTACGAAACTTTCAGAAACGGAAGTTGGACGGCGTTAAGATTTCTCCCACGAGGGTAATATTGATCCTCACGATGTTCCCTCTGCCCAATATCGTTAAATATCCTTTTACACGTCGTCGAAGTCGTGACGTCACGGAATGGCGACTGGGCATAAACACACGTTGTGTACATATTAGCTAACGTTAGTTTCATTGTCGGCGGCTGTCAATTGTCTTGTAAAATTGATTTTTTAAGGTGAAACTGAATATATAAGATATGGTTTTATGTTTTTCAGCATACGGTAATCACCATACTGTTAAAAATCAGTGTTCATTTTATAGATTTCCGAAAAACAAACGGGAAACATTTCCTATGGACTAAAATGTCGGTAAATGTGTAGTTTAGCGTCCTAAATTATTTGGCTACGTATTCGGAAAAAATGAGATATACATATGTTGAAGTATGTAATTTGATAGCAAATGGTGAAAAACATTCATCTGTAAAATGCATTTTAAAGATTTTTACCGTAAAACTTACCTCCAAAAGCGAAGACGTGAACACTAGCTGCGGCAGGCCTAACAGAACGCCGCAGCGACCACTTAAACATGGCTCCGAAAGGAACGTCTCGTTCCGGCGGCCATTCCGCTGGCGAAAGAATACAAGAGGGGACCGGGTACTTTCTTGCCAGGAAAGCGTCCCATTATGTACTGCTACGCTACAGAAAATAGCTCATCTCAGTTCTTCCTAAGCATTTTGAAAAACTGCGACAGTAATGAAGAACTACACTGCCAGAAAGTGAACAAAAAACACCAAGAAGGAATTAGCGGACGATCATGAAATTTACATACACTGACGGAAAAAAAAATCCCAACACCACGAAAAAATAGTTGTACAGGACTGAAATGGCGGCAATACATTTGTACAGGTAACATATTTAATCGATTAAGGTTTCAAGATCACAGCTTATTGTAAGCGCGAGAAAAGCCATTTTAAATGTGAAATGCTGGTACATTAATAACCGGTGTAACCGCCAGAATGTTGAATGCAAGCACGCAAACGTTCATACATTGTGTCGTACAGGTGCTGGATGTCAGTTTGTGGGATGGAGTTCCATGCCTGTTGCACTTGGTCGGTCAATACAGGGACGGTTAATGCTGGTTGGGGGTGACGCTGGAGTTGTCGTCCAATGATGTCCCATACGTGCTCGATTGGTGAAAGATCTGGTGATCTAGCAGGCCACGGCAACATGTCGACACTCTGTAGAGCATGTTGGGTTACAACAGCGGTATGCGGGCGCGCGTAATCCTGTTGGAAAACACCCCTGGAATGCTGTTCATGAATGGCAGCACAACAGGTTGAATCACCAGACCGACGTATAACTGTGCCGCCAGGGTGCGTGGGATAACCCCGAGAGTGCTCCTGCTGTCATAGGAAATTGCTCCCCAGACCATAACTTCAGGTGTAGGTCCAGTGTGTCTCGGCCGCAGACAGGTTGGTTGCAGGCACTCACCTGGCCTCCTTCTAACCAACACAAGGCCATCACTGGCACCCAGGCAGAACCGGCTTTCATCAGAAAACACAACAGATCTCCACTCCGTCCTCCAATGAGCTCTAGATTGACACCACTGACGTCGCAAACGGCAGTGGTTTGGAGTAAGTGGAATGCACGCTACAGGGCGTCTGGCTCGGAGCTGTCCTTCAAGTAAACCGATTTGTAACAGTTCGTTGTCACTGTGGTGGCAACTGCAGATCGAATTGCTGCCGCAGACGCGGTACGATGCGCCACGGCCATACGCCGTACACGGCGGTCTTCCCTCTTAGTAGTGCCACGTGCCCGGATGGAACCCGGTCTTCTTGAGGCAGTACCTTCCCTTGACCACCGCTGCCAACAATCATGCACAGTGGCTACATTCCTGCCAAGTCGTTCTGCAATATTGCGGAAAGAAAATCCACCTTCTCGTAGCCCTATTACACGACCTCGTTCAAACTCCGTGAGCTGTTGATAATGGCTTCTTCGTCTTCTTAAAGGCATTCTTGACTAACATCAACCCCCTACGTCGAATCTCAACGATAACTAACGCTCACGAACGTTACAGCGCGTATTTACAGCAAACCTGCTTTGCATGTTCTGAGGGGCACTACTAGCGCCACACGTATGCGCCGAGCGCGAAATTTGCATATACGTCATCTTACAGATGTACTCTCACCGCCTACCAACTGTCGTTTATCTAACGCAACCCCTTCTTGCTGTTGGGATTTTTTTCCGTCAGTGTATATTAATGAAGTCGAGTTTACGTAGGTGTGATGTTAATTTCGGGATCAACCGGTGAGCGCTTACGCCACATCACGGCATAATATGCAAATTATCGTCGGTGGTATTTAAGGAGTACGGCGAAGTGAATGTAATCAGTCGTCGGCGTACGGACACGTGCGAAGATCCTGAAGGAGCTGCAATGCCTGGACATGGAAGACGTACTATTTCAGGAGTTATCGGACTTTGAGCGACGTCGTCTAGTCGGACGCCGCGAGGCTGGGTAGTCGTATCGTCGAATTGCTGAGTGAATTGGATGGGAAGTACGATGGTGGCGTAGATGGTCCGAGGAACATTCCCACACGAGAAGACGTGGAACCGGGAGTCACAGAAGGACTGATGAGCTGACCGATCAACGCATAAGAGCGGCGTTGTCAAGCAGAACATCCACTGCGACGCAAATCCGACCTGCCGTTGCACTTGAGGTGACTGTGCGAAAAATCCGCAACCGTCTACTGGATGCAGGACTACGTGCATGTGTACCTCTGACTCCAACCCACCGTCAGGAACGGCTGCAGTGGTGTCGCCAACGTCTGCACTGGAGAACGCAATGGCGATCTGTCGTGTTCAGCGATGAAAGCAGATTCTGCTTGGGAGCCTCCGATGGCCGTATGCGTGTTCGCAGACGCACAGGGGAGCGTCTCCACCCTTGTTGCATCCGCCAGCGACACACAGGGCCTACATCTGGTCTCCTGGTGTGGGGAGCGATCACTCCCGTACACAACTAGTGTTTGTAACGGGTACGTTAAACAGCACCTCCTACATAAACATCATTCAGCCCGTTGTTGTGCGATTTGTAAGGTCAGTCCATCGTGGTGTTTTCCAGCAAGATAACGCACGCCCACAAACGGCACGTGTGACTCAACATGCACTTCAGGGTGTGAGACAACTTCCATGGCTTGCACGTTCACCGGATTTGTTCCCCCATTGAGCACGTGTGGGATTTAATGGGACGACTTATCCGGTCTCCACGGCCAGCTACGACCATCCCCGATTTACGCGTCCAGGTTGAGGATGCTTGGAACTCAATACTTCAAACTTACATCCAACATCTGTACGACAGACTCCATGCCAGAATTACACAGTGTGACGCAGTTCATGGCGGTTCAACCTCGTACTAACCATGTTACATGGAAATGTTATTTTTCAGTTTACCAGCAAATACAGCTGTATTTTGCCATAATGTTTTGATCACGTTATCCTCTGTATTCCGTTATGATCACGTTATCCTCTGTATTCCGTTATTATGCTGTATAAATTTCGTTGGAATCAGACGTCACCTTCTTGGTATTCTTTTTTCACTTTCCGCCAGTGTATTTTATGTCGTGTAGCACTACAAATTTGAACGCTTTTCTGGCAAGAACGTACCCGGTTCCTCCTGTATTCTCCTGCCAGTTAGTTGGCCGCCGGAGCGACACCTTCGTTTCAGCGGAGCCATGCCTTGGTCACAGCGGCGGCGTTGGGTTAAGGCTGCCGCAGCGGTGTTTACGTCGTCGTACTTGGAGGTAAGTTTTACGGTACAAATCTTTAAAATGCATTTTAAGGATGACATTTTTTTCCCCAGTTGCCATCAAATTACATACTTTAACATATATATATATATATAATTATTCCTCGCTCTTTGGAAATATTTAGCCAAATAATTTAGAACGTTTAACTACACCTTTACCATTTATCTTTCATAGAAGCATGAATTTGACCACGTATTTCCTCGGTATGCGGTTCATAATAAAATGGCTGGATGTGAAAGGATTTCACAGCATTTTCACCGAGTTGAATTATCTTAAAATTCTCAGAAACGCATGCATAAATTGCAAAATATGAGCACATTTCACCAATAATGTTGAGACGTTATGGGAATCGTGGAGGAACAGACATTTGTTTATGCCCAGCGCCATCTTGTGACATCACACTTCGACGACGTATTCCATAAAAATGTATATTTCATCTTAAAGATGGAGGATAAAATTTAAGAAAACGGAAGTCAGACAAAGCGAAAGTTTTTTTCCATAATCATAATTCACTTCCCCACCCCTACCCCCATGATGTTTCCACTATCCTATGTTGTAAAATGTTACTTCCATTGTATGTATATGTTTGGGTTTAAGCGTGATAAAGTAGGGAACATTTTCAAAAATGGAAGTGACGAGCTGGAAAATTTGTAAGAACTGGTGGACGGTGTTCAAAAGTATTCATATTCTAAAAGTTACACGTTTATCTAACATATGGAAAGCTTCGTATCATACATTTATGATCCTCAGGCTGAAAGTTCTTCCACCATGGCTGGTAAAATTGTCATCGGAGGAAATAAAAAAATAGAAAAAGAAAAGGTGAGAATGAAGAAATGGGAATGGAAAACAAGAAATGAGTAAGTACCATTTTTTTTTCTAGCTGCCTGAGGGTAAATCTAATTTTTGGACAGAAGTATACATGAATTTGATAATATATAAATATACACTGGCGTGCAAAAATTAAGGACGAGACGGTTTTTCGAATGTAACGTCGTGCAGAAGTGCTCCACATCGACTTAAATCATACCATACCATAAGATCCCCAAGATGTAAGAACATGGGACAAGTGAGCAAAACCGCCCAAACAAGGAATCCAAAGGCACTTTATTGAAAAGGTAGCTTCGAGCACAACTGGACGGAAGACAGAAACGTCCGTGTGACAAGCGGCTGCCGAAAAATCCAGTCTTTAGCAGGGGATATGATCACCGCCGACTGCGTTGCAGGATTTGCAACGTCTGTCCATGCTGAGGACGAGGTTGTCAAGGAGCTGTTGAGGCATCTCTGTCCATTCCTCTTGTAGCGCCAGTCGCAGCTGCGGAATCGTTGCTGGCGGCTGGTGACGCGCTGCCAAGCGTCTCCCGAAAAGGTCCCACACGTGTTCGATTGGATTTAGGTCCGGGGACCTTGCGGGCCAATCCATGCGTTGAATATCTTCACTCTCCAACAGCCACTGTACGATGAGGTGTAGCGTCGTTGTCCATGAAGAGGAACTCAAGACCCACAGCACCTCTGAACAGACGCACGTAAGGAAGGAGAACCTCGGTACAATAGCGGACACCAGTGACTGAACCTCCTTGGAAGATGTGGTCAATACGGCTATCAAGCATGATACCGCCCCAAATGAGAACTCCGCCACCTCCAAACCGGTCCCTTTTGATGATGTTGGAGGTGTGATTGCGTGTTCCCTGCTCTTTCCAGATGTGTATACGTCCAGAATCGCTCGTCAGACTAAATCGGCTCTCATCCGTAAAGAGAACTCGACCCCATTGCTGATGTGTCCAGTTCTTGTGTTCCTGGCACCACAGATACCGCTGTCTCCGATGAGCAGGCGTTAATGGCACACACCATACTGGTCGTCGTGCAAATAGAACACCTTTGTGCAGCCTCCTGGCCACGGTAAAACGCGATAACGGACGTCCAGTTGTCTGTTGCATGTGCTTTGCGATTTCTCCCGCTGTTTGTCGTCTGTCTCTTCTCGCCTGTAGGACAGTATACCGGTCGTCCGCCGCCATGGTAGCTCGTGGACGACCACTGCTAAACTCTTGGACAGCTGTTCCTATCGTTTGAAATGTTTTCCAAGCTCGTAAAACGATGCTTTGAGCGATCCCGGTTTCCTCGGCCACACTACAACCTTCTTCCAACTTCCCAATGACGCGACCTCGGCTAAAGTCATCCAGATGTCTTCTACTGGATTGCCTGTTGGCCATATCACACGATCGCAGCAACTCGATGTCGTTCAAACTGATGTACACCGTGCAATAGCTTTCACCAAATTGCTGAGCGTACACCGCCCGTGTGCTTTATACCCTTCCCAAGGGCATGCTGCATATATGCGCACGCCCTAAACGTACCGGACACCCTGGTCTATCTCCTGAGTGGTCTTTCGGTAAGAAACAACTATTTTCAATTTGGAAGCAAATTCTATAAGCAGACAACTGGATTAGCAATGGGCTCACCAGTAGCACCTTTTCTTGCAAAGTACCACATAGGAAAACTAAAAGAAAAGGTACTTATTAAATCTTCAATCCTTAAGCAAGATATATGGCTGATTATATTTTCATTTTGGGCAACAAACATTTCTCTCTTTCATATGACATCCTAGACTGGTTCAACTCCAGGGATGAAAATTTGAAATTCACCCATGAAATGGAAAAATATAAGCAGCACACTTTTTGAACTTGTCATTAGTAGTTTTAAAAGAAGGAAAAATTGGAAGGTGTTTAATTTCTATAAGAAACCTATCAGTAATAATAAAATGTTAGACTGTCAGTCAGTTATCTGAATACATAAAAACAAACATTGCCACTCAATTTTTGGAAATTTTTGTTTTAAATTCTTCCAAATTTAAAAAAAAATGCTCAAAAGAAGAATTGAAAAAAGTTTTGGAAGATAATAATTATCTTTCTCTACGAGTCAACAAAACTCTCAATAAATTGGAAAAAAATCAGAAGTCAAAAAATAAATTTCAGTTAACTAGAAAAACTATGAATACACAGTTGACGTGGACCAGGAACATCAAATAGAAGTAATCGCTCTTTCCACATTTATAAATGAGTCACGGAAAAATTCTCATCGGCCGCCACCGGGAATTGAACCCCGGGTCTTTCAGTTACATGCCAGATATGCTTCCACTGCGCCACAGCAGCCTCGTAATTCTCCAAACTCACTAACAACAAACTGCCAAACCACATGGCAGGTTGCTTCTTTGGAGCCCCGCACAATGCTGGGGGTTCACCAAAGATGCAACTGAACAAATAACTAGAAGGCGAATGAATGATAAATGCACAATTGACGTGGACCAGGATCATCAAATTGAAGTCATCGCACTTTCCACGTTTATAAGTGAGTCACGGAAAAATTCTCATCGGCCGCCACTGGGAATCAAACCCAGTGTCTTCCAGTTACGCGCCAGGTATGCTTCCACTGCACCACAGCAGCCTTGAAATGCTCCAAACTCACTAACAACGAACTACCAAACCACATGGCAGGTTGCTTCTATGGAGCCCCGCACAATGCTGGGGATTCACCAAAGATGAACAGCAGCAACTGAACAAATAACTAGAAGGAGAATGAATGATAAATGCATAGTTCACGTGGATCAGGAACATCAAATGGAAGTCATCGCACTTTCCACATTTATAAGAGAGTCACAGAAAAATTATCATCAGCCGCCACCGGGAATCGAACCCAGGTCTTCCAGTTCCGCGCCGGATATGTTTCCGCTGCACCACAGCGGCCTCGAAATTCTCCAAACTCACAAACGACAAACTACCAAACCACATGGCAGGTTGCTTCTTTGGATCCCTACACAATGCTGGGGATTCACCAAAGATGAACAGCAGCAACTGAACGAATAACTAGAAGGCGAATGAATGATAATTTGCCTTCTAGCAAAAAGAAGAGAACATCCTTTTACAGGAAGATGTAATCAACAACATAAAATGTGTGTGTGGTCTCAGTTATGTGGAAGAAATAGGCAGATAGCTTAAAACTGGATTAGCAGAACACAAAGCTGCAACTGAAAATATGACAAACAAAACAAGGCTGTACAGACATGTTCAAAATGCAGAACATAAAGTACTTTGGGGCACTGTAGAAGTTCTGAAACATCAGCAGCTTTTTCAAAAGAAAATGGTCAAAATGACTGGAAATAGAGAATAGATACAACATTAAATGTATATATAATTTATGACTACAAACTTGTGGTGTTGAGATAAAATAAAAATATCAATGTTTACCACAATCAAAGGTTTATTTTATATCGACTATAGTTTCGTAGAGCTTTTGGCTCCATTCTTCCTGATGAAGCCAAGCCAAAAGATCTGCGAAACTATAGTCAATGTAAAATAAACCTTTGATTGTGGTAAACGTTTATATTTTTATTTAACAGCATTAAATGATTTGAAAGGTTGGAATTTATCTCATGAATGGCAACACCTATAATAGTTGTAGTTCTGAGGAAGGACTGGAAATAGAGAGAAGAGGTACAACATTAAATCACTTGAATGTTGAAATTTATCTCATGAAGGGCAACACTTACTATATATAGCATTCAGTCTTATCACCTTTTCCCTTGTACAAGGGAACAATGATAGCATCCCTCCAATTCTGAAAAACCACTCCTAACTCCCAACATAACTGTAAAATGTCTGTTAACCAGTCAATCACAGAGTCACCTCCATATTTTAGCATCTCGGCAGATATGCTATCTACTCCCCTTACCATTCTGAAGAGGTCTTCTTTTCTCTCTTTCCAGTTCTTCCGACTGGAAAGAGAGAAAAGAAGAGGTACAACATTAAATGATTTGAAAGGTTGAAATTTTCCTCATAAATGGCAGCACCTGCTGTAGCTGTGGTCCTGAGGAAGGACTGGAAAGAGACAGATGAAGAAGTACAACATTAAATGATTTGAAAGGTTAGAATTTACCTCATGAATGGCAACACATAGTGCAATAATACTAACCTGACTTGGTATCCAAACCTTATGAATACCAGCACAATGGAATAAAAACGGTTAAAAGGGCCTAGGCCTAAGGCCTACTTATTAATATTTACTGCTTAAATAAAAACGCAATAATGCAACTTGACTTGGTGTCAAAATCTTATCTATATGGGCACGATGGAATAAAAACTGTTAAAAAGGCCTAGGCCAAGGTGTTAATATTTAATGCCTAAGTAAAAGTGCAATAATACTAACTTGACCTGGTGTCTAAACTTTATGAATATGAGCACGATGGAATAAAAACTGTTAAAAAGGCCTGGCACATTAATTTATTTTTAGTGCCAAAGAAAAAGTGTAGTATTACTAACCTGTCTGGGTGTCCAAATCTTATAAATGTGATCACGGCGGAAGACAACAGAAATCTTTCATTTTCCTGCATGTAATTCCTATGTAACCAAAATTTGTAAACGTGACTAATTGTTGTAGTTGATGAATTGACGTGCAACGAATCATCGTAGTCAACAAATTGATGCAGGCAACAAATTGACACTGCCAATTAATTGACGTATAACCTTCCTCAGCGAGGGAGATGGTAAGTTATAACCAAGGCTGAACTGGATGAAGAACAGGCTATAACATTAATGTTGAAGACAATAGACTTTTGGTGATTGGCCAGTGGGCGTTAGGGACGATTTCAGCCGTTAGATGGCACTGCGTCCCAAGGTATAAACAACTCAGTTTTTTTTTTTTTTTTTTTTAAAATTGGAGGCTTAACGACCACCGTGAGCAACTCAATGGGCTATAAGCAGTCGCCCGTCCCTAATTTAGAGTAACTGGTTCCAGGGAAGGGAGAGAGCCAGTGCCGTAAGACAAACACAACATCCATGCCTCACCGGGATTCGAACCCGAACCCCTTACGGACGAATGATCAGAGGCCATCGCTTAGACCACTGCGCCACTGGGGCGGCAACTCAATTTCCACGTTGTTTGAATTGCTGGAGTGTGTATGTTCATCATTTTTTCTTGTGTTTCTTTTTAAAAAATCTTACAGTTTTAAAACCAAACTGTTGTTTTCACAGCAAAATCTAACCCATTTTCAAAATGGTTTACTGTTGTGTGTGAATATGCACATCTTCTGAGAAGAAAAATGTGGGATTTTCATTCCACGAGTTTCCCTCAAATCAGAACCTAAAGCAACTGTTGCTGAAAGCAATATCTCCTCAGGATTTTGCACCAAACAAGTCACCTTCAACTGTTGTTTGTGGTAAGCATTTTCATTCTGATAATTACGTACCGAATTCAATTTTAAAAAAAACCTCAGCTATATAAACTCATATGAAGTAAAAAAGGAGGGAAATGTGTAGATTTGCATTTTAAATTATTACGTCAGAAAAATATTAGTACCTGGGGAAAATGCGATGTACAGAGTTTAGATTATGGAAATTAATGGCAAATGGTGCAGAAATTTCCTGTTTCAAATGTCTTTTAAAGATTTTTATCGTAACATTTACCTGTAAGTTCGATGCGTTAGGCTTATGGCAACGTCTGTTTACAGCATCGAACTTACAGGTAAATGTTATGATAAAAATCTTTAAAAGGCATTAAAAATACGAAATTTCTGCAACATTTGCCATTAATTTCAATACTCTAAAATCTGTACGTTGCACTTTTTCCAGGTACTAACATTTTTCCGACGAAATAATTTAAGACGCTAATCTACACATTTACCAAAATCTCTGCCCTAGATCGTTGAAGAATAAAGGAGGAATGAGATTTACACATAAATTACACCAGTTCCTACAGAAAAATTTTCTTGCCCTTGGAAGTACTACAAATTCAGAATGCAAATATCCATCTGTTCATGTGAAAGTGAATATAAATAAAATCTCAAATGGAACTACATCAATAGATGGCACTGCGTATCAACTCATCTTTTCTGTCCTCGCTGTTTTTGCTTAAGGCTCTATGAGATCCGCCATCTTGTATTGCTGCCTCCTCTTGTTAACCAACAAGCAATCGTATTTCACAAATTGCTCGGGCAATTTTGCACATTTTGGAACACCGTTTGTGGCTAACACAAGATATATGATAAATAAAGAGTTCCCTGGTTTCAGAATTTTTATTGACCTTTCCCTTCATTTTTGATCTGCAGCGAAAGTCGTACCAAGGCGTCTTCCATAGTTTTATTAACTAATAAAAAATACTAAAGAGTCCAAAATGAAAATCCGAAACCAGGGAACTGTTTATTTATCATATATCTTGCATTAGCCACAAACAGTGTTCCAAAATGTGCAAAATTGCCTGAGCAATTTGTGAAATACGCTTGCCCGTTGGTTAACAAGAGAAGGTAGCAATACAAGATGGCGGGTCTCGTAGAGCCTTAATGTTACAACCTGGTAGGATCCAGTTCATCCTTGTTCTGAGGAAGGACTGGAAATGCAGAGATAAGGTACAACATTAAATGATTTGAAAGATTGGAATTTATCTCAGAAATGGCAACACCTACTATAGCTGCAGTCCGGAGAAGCCAAAGATAGGGATACTACCCAAGAATTTCCTTTATTCTTTAGTAAAAAGCCCATAATTTTGAAATAGTTGCACCACAGTTGTTTTTTTCACTGCAAGAAAAAAATTGTAGGACCTTTTACAAGAATATGAAAATCAAGCACTTTTCAGGCCTGGAAAAAAGGAGAAATCAAATTTCAGGACTTTTCCAAGATTCCAGATGCTGTGTAAGCCCTGGAGTTCATGTGTGCAAATTTTAACTAAAATTTCATTTCAATAAAATAAAAATCTAATTAAAATAAAATTGAGAGGAGTAACTGGAAGTGCTGGAAAACAAAATTAAGAGCTAAATTGGAATTTTACTTAGCACTAAATGGTTTGGGTTAAAAGAAAAGAAAAAAAGCAGCAAAGGTTATTATTTTGGGTAAATGTGTACTTTAGCGTCCTAAATTATTTTGTCGGAAGAATTGAACTGTGCAAGAAAAGTTCGACATACAATTTTTCAAGCATGCAAAATAATGGTGAAAGGTGAAAAAATATAGTATTTTTAAATAAAAGGAAAGCATTTTTCCAAAGTATTTACCTGGGAGAGCGATGGTTTGGAAGAGTACGTGCGGTAGGCCAAGGACGACGGAGCGGCAACGGCGTCAAGGTGGAGTCCGGTGAATGGAAGCTTCGTTGAGAAGGGCAAGTAACAGGCGGAAGAATACAAAAGGAAGCAGTTGAGCAGTACGTAGTCATCGAAGCGTCTTGTAGGAATACGCGGAAGGAAAGAGGTAGGTTTTATGCAGCATTGCAAAGTTGTTTTCTTCAAAAGATCATTTTGAGAAAGCGTAAGTACAAAATTGTCAGTCCCCACACTTCATTTCCGATTTTGTCAGGACTTAAAATTTCATTATCCGCCACAATACAAGAAGCTGTAGGCCTCCCTACCATAGTACAATATCTGAATTGAAGAAAATCGCTTATTTTGAGTAATATCCGTTTCACGAGGGGAAAATGTGAGCTATGATGTACGGAATAACAGCAGAACTACAAATGCAGTGCTTGAAGAAATCCCCTACACTTGTACATTTTCGAAATCATAACCAAAACTTTGGGTTCAACCGCAACCAAAACTTCTGTCGTACATAAATTCATTTACATTCCTTAATTTCTTTCCATTCGGAGACATTGTGAAACTAAAAATAACGACATTCCGCACATATCCTTCTCAAAAATGAATAAAACAGGTTTGAACTACTTCTACTTGCGCACGATTACACGACGCATCACACTCTTCCGAAAAATACACCCCACTCCTGTTGTATTCTTCCACGCATCTACTACCAACTCATACTCTGTTCCGACGCACGGACCCTTCATGTTGTGACCGTTAGCATCACCTTAGCCTCCCGCACCTACTGCTGCAAACCATCGTACTCGTAGGTTAATACTTCGGAAAAATTATTTTCTTTTATCTAAAAATACTATATTTTTGCACCTTTCCTCATTATTTTGTATCCTTAAAAAATTGTATGTCGCACTTTTCCCACACAGTTACATTTTTCCCACGAAATAATTTAGGATGCTAAAGTACATATTTACCTTATTTTGTGTTCCTACATCACCACACATAACATGTATGTGTAATTCCTTAAAATTTGAATTTGTTTCACCTGGCTCCTACTAAATTTTGGAGCTCACTCATAGATCTGAAACATAGTTTTTTGGCCTGATATAACCTATTTTTATATTTTGTAATAGTGACCAATTCAGAATAACAGAGCTCCTTTTCTGATTTACGAGAAGAAAGTAATTTTATTTTATCAAATTTTGACAACTTAATTTTTAATCAATGTTGAATGGGTGCTTTTTTTTTTGTTGCCAATTTTTTTTATATATATTTTGTTTGTTTGAGGGTTTTACGACCACCATGAGCAACGGTGGTGTTAAACTCTTTATTCCATGTGACTGCTTGGAACACACAATTAATTCCATTAATTAGATGTTACTTGCTTGGAACACACAACACTGATGAGGTTTTTCAACTATATGAAACAGCATATACCTGAAAAGCACCCTTGAAATGTGAATTGCTTGAAACACTCATCAGACTAATAAGAATTTGCACCAACATGGAGGAGCATATGCTTCAAAATGTTAACTTTTCTGTGAAAACTGTTTGGAACACACATCATACTGATAAGGTTTTTCATCTGTATGAAGGAGCATATGCTTGGAAAGGTAACGTTTCTGTGTGAACTGCTTGGAACACACATCACACTGATGAGGTTTTTCACCTGTATGAAGGAGAATATGCTTCAAAAGGCCATCTTTTCTTGTGAACTGCTTGCAGCACATATCACACTGATGAGGTTTTTCACCTGTATGAAGGACCATATGCTTCAAAAGGTAATCTTTCTGTGTGAACTGCTTGGAACACACATCACACTGATGAGGTTTTTCACCTGTATGAAGGAGCATGTGCTTTGGAAGACTATCTTTCCTTGCAAACTGCTTAGAACACACATCACACTGATAAGGTTTTCCACTTGTATGAAGGACCATATGCTTCAAAAGGTAACTTTTCTGGGTGAACTGCTTGGAACACACATCACACTGATGAGATTTTTCACCTGTATGAAGGAGCATATGCTCAGAGTGACTACTTTTCTGTGTGAATTGCTTGGGACACACAACACTCTGATGTGGTTTTTCATTGGTATGAAACAGCATATGCGTCGAAAGGTCATTTTTCCTTATGAATTGTTTCAAACACATATCACATTTGTGAATTTCCAAAGTTTCATGATGAAGGAGCATATGTTTGAAAAGGTAACGTTTCTGTGTGAATTTCTTTGAACACACATCACACTGATGAGGTTTTTTACCTGTATGAAGGAGCATATGCTGAGAAAGGTTGTATTTCTGCGTGAATTGCTTGGAACACAAATTACAGTGATAAAGTTTCTCGCCTGTATGTAGGAGCATATGCTTGGTAAGGTGACCTTTCTGTGTAAACTGCTTTGAACACACATCACACTCATGAGGTTTTTCACCTGTGTGAAGGCGCATATGTTTGGAAAGGACACTATTCTGTGCAAAACGCTTGAAACACACATCACACTGATGAGGTTTTTCACCAGTATGACACAGCATGTGCTTTGAAAGGCTATCTTTCCTTGTGAACAACTTCAAACATTTATCACACTTATGAGTTTTTGAAGCTGTATGAAGAAACATATGCTTTGAAAGGTAACGTTTCTGTTTAAATATCTTTGAACACACATCACACTGATAAGGTTGTTCACCTGTATGAACGGACACATGCCGGGAAAGGCAATGCTTCTGTGTGAATTTCATTGAACACACATCACACTGATAAGGTTTTTCACCTGTATGAATGAGCACATGGCCAGGAATCCCACTTTTCCATGTCAGTTGCTTAGACCATACATCAGATTTTTTATCAGTATGAAGGAGCTCATCTTCCTTTATGAAATTCCTGCAGCACATACGACATTGGATGGAATTTCTACAACTGTCAGACTGCATGTCATACAAAACTAGACTTTTTTTGTTAACTTGTGAAAGCAGACTTCACGCTCTTGAAGATCTTTTTTTGTATTAATGAGTGTATGGGACAATATGTGAACTTTTCCACTTTCTTTATATTAAAGTCTTGAATGGCTTGTTCCTGTGAAGAATATTTTGTCATGGACTACATACTGGAAAGCCCTTATATTCTATTTACTAGCTTCACAGCAACTCCAAAAAATTTTGTCTGCATACAATCATTAATGTCATTTGGACTTACTTGAGTTTTTTGCATAAACCAAGCATCATCGTGTCTTGCTTCACATCTAAGAAAATATGAAGGGCTCTTTATATTATCTCAGTGATTAAACATACAGCAAAAGAAGAGCAGCTTCCAGGATTTTTTTTTTTTTTGATTGGAGGTTTAACTACCACCGTGAGCAACTCAATGGGCTATAAGCAGTCGCCCGTCCCTAATTTAGGGTCACTGGTTCCAGGGAAGGGAGAGAGCCAGTGCCGTAAGACAAATACAACATCCACGAATGACCGGGATTCGAACCCGGACCCCTTACGGACGAATGATCAGAGGCCAGCGCCTTAGACCACTGCGATACCGGGGCGGCCTTCCAGGATTTCAAAACACTATGAAAATTTCTAAGAGTATGTTGAGAGCTTTTAGAATAGACAGCAAAACTCGTTTTCTGATTCAGTTACTTTGTGAAGTGCACAATAGCATGGTTGGCACTTCATTTGCAAGAAAAAAAAAAAAAATCAAAAGTAAAGAATCACTCACACACTGCAGAAACTAACTTTGGAGAAAAATACCACGCATAAAAACGTGTACGTCAAAGAATCAAAAATTTCTAAAGGGATATCTTTGTAACTTACTTGTAAAAGGGCATTAAAGAAACCCTTGGATTTTAAACTGCCAAATTAATCTCTTTCATTCTAAATTTTTAAACTTATAAAAACAAGTTGGTTTAATCACTGGACTATACAAGAATGTTTACAGAAAAGTCCAAAGGGTATATACCATTCACATCTAGGGAAGAAGAAAAAAGTTTTTCCTTTACCCTTCTTCTTTCTTGGAAAATGGAATTCTTTCTCATGTTTCACTGAGACTGGAGAACATCCATAATTTTTTAATCAAACTTGCATTGTTTAAAAAACAATATATTTCAGTGATCATTTGAAATGAAACAATAAAAATATTGAAACACAAAAATATGAGACGATAATTTTTGCAAAATGACAGAGAGCATTTAACACGCCACTGTAGCTCTCCTCGTAGGCTACGGTTAGATTATGAGGTCTGCGGCTGCAGTTATATTTGAATTACAAAAAGAAGTAAAAATTACAGAAGGAATGATCTGTCACTAAACGTATTGGCATTCGAAATGTTGCCGCGAATGATTCGTTCGAAAAAAAAAAAAAAACGAATCATCAAACTGAGACATTGACGAACGAAACTTTCCGGGAAAAAACTGTTCCGCAAAAGTGCCGATTGCCTGAATGAATCAGTCACAATTACTTCTTACTAGACATGAAAATTTCCCCACGGTGTCAGGTTGAGGATCATGTTCTAGACAGAAAATCTTATTTCATTCAGAAGTGCTTTTTTTTTTTTGATTGGAGGTTTAACGACCACCGTGAGCAACTCAACGGACTACAAGCAGTGGCCCATCCCTAATTTAGGGTCACTGGTTCCAGGGAAGGGAGAGAGCCAGAGCCTTAAGACAAACACAACATCCATTGATTGATTGGAGGTTCTTTTTTTTTTTTTTTGATTGGAGGTTTAACGACCACCGTGAGCAACTCAATGGGCTATAAGCAGTCGCCCGTCCCTAATTTAGGGTCACTGGTTCCAGGGAAGGGAGAGAACCAGTGCCGTAAGACAAACACAACATCCATGCCTGACCAGGATTCGAACCAGGACCCCGTTCGGACGAATGATCAGAGGCTATCGCTTAGACCACTGCGCCACCGGGGCGGCTGATTGGAGGTTCAACGACCACCGTGAGCCACGAGGATGTAGCACGTGACTTTTTTTTTTTTTTTTGATTGGAGGTTTAACGACCACCGTGAGCAACTCAATGGGCTATAAGCAGTCGCCCGTCCCTAATTTAGGGTCACTGGTTCCAGGGAAGGGAGAGAGCCAGTGCCGTAAGACAAACACAACATCCATGCCTAACCGGGATTCGGACCCAGACCCCTTACGGACGAATGATCAGAGGGCACGTGACGTCATCGAGAAGTTTCAGTAAAGTGGCAACAGTCCCTGCAAGTTCCTGAAGTACAAGCATAGCTGACTGTCCTGCACTTAGTGTGTAAAGTGCAATCATTAGCGATCGGTCTTTATTTATAAAAATTTGAAGCCAAAATGTCTATATTTTGTGGTATGATGGATTGCGATAATAGGGGAAATCAACACCGTAAGTCTTTTTGAAGCTACTAGCTGGCAACAGACCCTGCAAACTCAGTACCGAAAAAATTCGCTTATATACCAAACGAAAGGAGATCGCTTCCCAGAGCTTAGAAAACACTTTTTATTGAAGAATTTGACTCTTCAAAGGCAGAGAACCTTTTAAATGTTAGTTTTATCCAGAAATCAGTGATTTCTGGATAGATTCTCTGCTTTACCAGAAATCAGTGATTTCTTGTAAAGCAGAGAATCTATCTTTTACTTCTTCAAACGCTGTTGGAGTGCAGTGCTTGCACTTATTCGGCTGGTTTTTTTTTTTTTTTGCGTAGGTTTTATTGATACTGACTATTTTCTTATAGAACACGTTTTAGGACCTGTCTCTTAGTCAAAATATTTCTAAATAAACGCTTCGGTCCCCAATCGGCACTTCTGTGCTCATGTTTTTTTTATTTTATCTCCAGGGACTTCTGTTTAGAAGGTTCCTGGTTGATCTAGGGGTGTTGAAACTTTTTATAGGGATAAATAGTTTATGGGGCACAAATCCCAGTAAAGTTATTTTGTTTTTTCACCACAATTTTATGAAAAAAAAATTGCTCATTCTTCCCAGAGCTTAGAAACTATGGCCGTAGCAAAGAAGAGGAATCTTAGAGACCGCCCCCCTCCGAAATCCCAATCAATTTTTTCGAAATTGAACTTCAACAAATACTTCTTTTTTTTTGGCCTTATATGTCCATTGTGGAGAACATTCTCTACATTTAGCACAAGGAGATCCTTGTACAATTTCATGTACGTATATGAAACTTTATAGGCACAATTCAGTCTGTTGAGGCTTTTTTTAGCTCATCTGTGAAAAATAACGATGTTCTCAAAGGTTTCATCAAGCAAGTATTACCAGCTTCCAGGCACACGACATTAATATCAATGTGCAAAACACTTTGGGTTTACAAGCATGAAGCTTTATTGAGATTCCGAGAAATCTACGTTGTAATAGTTCTATCGTTACAAAATTTGCAAGATATAAAAAATCGCAAATCCTCCCAAAAAGCTCATCAGCTATTATGTGCTATTACCCAAGGCCAGTTTGTAGTCAAACTTTGCACACTTGACTTTCTATTTCCGTGGACATTACCGCTGTCGAAAACTCTTCAAAACGTTGACTGCGATTTTTTTTTATTGGAGGTTTAACGACCACCGTGAGCATCTCAATGGGCTATAAGCAGTCGCCCGTCCCTAATTTAGGGTCACTGGTTCCAGGGAAGGGAGAGAGCCAGTGCCGTAAGACAAACACAACATCCATGCCTGACCGGGATTCGAACCCGGACCCCTTACGGACGAATGATCAGAGGCCAGCGCCTTAGACCACTGCGCCACCGGGGCGGCTGACTGCGATTTGACGACATCACTCAAACATTTTGTTCTCGTGGTAACTCCCCTTGATTATCTAAGAAGTAACGCCATCGATAAATTCAGTGTTACTTTTAATGCAGCGTCAAAATTGATCACATAAGTTGATGGAGTTATCACAATGCCAAGAGTTACATCAAGGATGATTCAAAAAGGGAATATTTCATCAGAAACTCCAGAAGAATATTTCCGGAAGAATCTTTTCGTGCCATTTGTTGACCATATGCGAACACAAATTAATGATCGATTCGAGACTCACAAGACATTAGTCTAGCGCTTCAAATATTTCTACCTCGTCATGTTATGCTAAACTGCGAAAAAGAGCTAACGACTTGCAAAGGATTTTATGAAAACATACACGCAGAGTAACATACTCTCATAGTACGTTTGGCGAAACAAATGGATCAACATAGATGTTAATTCTAGACCTGGTAACGCAATAGAGGCCCTTTTACAATGCGATTCAAATCTTTTATCAGCTCACAAACCTTGTTACAGATTCTTGCTATAATTTCGATTTCTACCAGCCAGAAAGGACATTTTCAATACTTAGACGATTGAAGGCATATTTACGAAACTCAACGGGAGAAAACAGACTGAGTAGATTAGCACTTTTAGCAACCTATTGCAATGCTGAGGTGCAATCGGAAGAAATTTTAAATCGGTTGATTAAATCTTCAAGGCGCGCTAATTTTTTAAAAGGTGAGTGAAAATGTAAACTTTATTTGTTCTTCTTAATGTAAAAATTTCTTGAATTTGCTGATTTGTACAAATTGTATTATACCTGTGTTAAATGATTTAATTTTCACTCTAAATTTTAAAACTTTCAATCGATACATACAGTAATTGTTGTTGCTTATATGAAAACATTGGTTCAACATAATTTTAAATCATTAAAAATAGTTATTTAAAGGAATGACCTCCCGTTGTGTTTGATTTATGTTTATTGTAAATTTACAGGCGGAAATTTTGCAAGTAACGCAAATTTATGAGGAAAATTTTACAAATACTAATCCCAAAAATGGGTCGGGGAAGGAAGTGTTGGTATAGTTTTTTGAATTGTAAACTAAAAAATTTTAGTTTCTATTCAATCATCAAAAGAAATAAATACTTCACCGATAAAAGAATTTTGGTCCCCTCCGGAAAAACGTTCCTGGCTACGGCCTTGTTAGAGACACATTTTTTGTTCAAGTGTTAAACCCTCAAAAAGGCATAGAACCTTTCAAGGGTGAGTTTTATCCATAATCAGCGATTCTTGGAAAGGAAGAAAACCTATTTTTTTTTACTCAGGTCTCCGCACTTGGGAGGTAAGAGAACTTTACTTATTAAGGCAGCGTACCTATTTTCTCCATTAATTACTGATTACTCACGAATTTGTGATCGTACTAAATTACCCTGTAAAAGAATACCGACGGCGACAAATTGTTATATGCTTCGAAACTTTTATATGCCTCGAACTGTTCTGCGGTAAAGGCACTGCAACCACAGACGAAGTAATCGAAAATATTTACTATTTGCACTTTAAGAAAACGTTTCGCGTCACCTTCGAAGATACTTGCATTCAGCACAAAATGATCTTTTCTTTCAATCTCTTTAATTTTTTCCAAATACCGCATTTTGCACTCGGAAGTTAAAGTTTCAAAGTAGGCCGCCATCATTTCAACGGGCTAGTTGTCCTTCACTCGCGTTACTAAAACTCGTTACCATGCTGAGAGTCGTGTCTGCTACATCCTCATTCAATGGGCTATAAGCTATGATGATCAATGATCAAGTGTAGAGGATTTTAGGGAGGGAGTGTCTGATCCAGGTCTGAAACAACCCTTAGAAATAGGAAGCTAGGAGATTTGTGCTAGAGTGCCCGATAGGAAAGTGACACGGTAGCGAAGTACAAAGGGGGAGGAAGACGCCTTTATCTATTACCGGGGGGGGAGTACCCGGGGTCCGACGGCTTAACGTGCCCATCCGACGCACGGCGGACATTTAGTGGGCTGAGCGTTCGTACCTGCCTGGGATCGTACCTGAGGTCTTTTCCGTGGCAGTCAGGTACGTTGCCCACTACGCCACCCAATCAAGGAGGTTAGAATAATACTTCTGGAGATGCCCTGAGTCTCTTAACCGTGAAGCCGCAAACTGTGGGATTTTAAAATTGTTTACATGATACCTATGTAATTTTAACTGTGTGTATTTTGGAATTGCGTGGTTTTTGGTTGAAGAAACGGTGTTAATATCAAACTGGAATTAATTATACTTCTTATACGAGTGAAGTTCTCAATTATAACGTTTTGTTTTGTTTAGAATTCGCACTAACGCTCGTGTATTTCAATTTAAAATAAAAATGGGAAAGAGCCTCAAAATAATCAAGAAATTTATAAATTCAGCATCTTCTCACACATTGGCAACAAGTTACAATGCGAAATTCACAACATTTACAACGAAAGAAGGCGATTCGACCAAAGCAAAATGCATTGCAATAGCCTTCAAAACCATCAGATTTCCCACTTTGGCGGCCGTCTCTCGCAGTTATAGGCTTCACGCAAAGTGGTACTGCTTCATTAACAAGGGCATATCCAGGAATCTTTTTATAAGCTCCTTGGGCCCGGTGGCCCATCCCTAATTTAGGGTCACTACTTACAAGGAAGGGCGAGAGCCAGTGCCGTAAGACAAACACAACACAACATCCATTGATTGATTGGTGGTTTAACGACCACCGTGAGCAACTCAATGGGCTATAAGCAGTGGCCCATCCCTAATTTAGTGTCACTGGTTACAGGGAAGGGAGAAGGCCAGTGCCATATGACAAACACAATATGCATTGATTGATTGGGGGTTTAACGACCACCGTCAGCAACTCAACGGGCAATAAGCAGTCGCCCGTCCCTAATTTAGGGCCACTGGTTCCACGGAAGGGAGAGAAGCAGTGCCGTAAGACAAACACAATATCCATGCCTCATCGGGATTCGAACCAGGACCCCTTTTGGACGAACGATCAGAAGCCATCGCTTAGACCACGGGGTGGCATTCAGAAGCGTACAAACAGGGACGCGCCGAAGGCACTTGCAGCCCGAGTGCCCACCCAAATTTGCCGTACCCCCCCCCTTCCCCCAATACCTTCAAGAACATCAATTCCTGTTACCCTTAAGTTTACAGTTTCTATAAAATACAAATGCTTCATATAAATATCTCAAAAAAAAAAAAAAAAAAAAAGAAAGAAATAAGAAAAAAAAATCTTCGAAACTCTGGTTTCATAAATGCAACCGTATAATCTCCCATTCTGTCGATTTCTGGATGTCCGCTCTTGCGGGTAAAAACTTCAGATCAAGTTCGATGTGATATATATCACAGCTGCCTCTACCGGAAAGGATAGAGAATTGTGACATACCATGGTGTACTCAGAGGGGAGTTGACCCAAGAGCCCGGGCGCGCAATTTGCATTTCGACATGCAATGCGCGATTACGTTCTCTAGACCAATCACACGCTAGCCAGAGATTCAGAATTTCGGTTAAGGGGCGGAGCTAGAAACTGGGGTAACGTTAATAGCCATCATGGAGTCCATGCCGTGTAAAAAGTTGGAAAATGTTTTGCCTCAAACATTCAAGCATAAAATAATTGAATATAAGGTAGTTTCTGATGAAAGCTTTATATGTAAACTGCGCGTTGAATTAAAGAACGGAAATGATTTTCAGTTGTGGCTTCAGAATTTTGCCGACAATACTCATACCTCCTGGATTGTGAGGAGCACTGTTGCGTGCAATGAAAGATCAAAATTTGTTTTCAACAGAGATTATGTTTGTCAGCATTCAGGACATGGAAAATATAAAAAGGTAAAGGTTCAGTATTTACTAAACGAAATTATTAAAAAAATGATAAAAAATAATAATAATAATAAATAAAAAATAAGAATAAATAAAAAGTAAATAATAAAAATTAAAAAGTAAATAACAGTAAAAAAAGTAAATAATAATAAATAAAAATATATAATAACTAATAATAATATCTGTTTCTTTTTTACAAGGATGAAGAACAAAATTATTAAAAAAATGATAAATAAAATAATAATAATAAATAAAAAATAAGAATAAATAAAAAGTAAATAATAAAAATTAAAAAATAAATAATAAGAGTAAATAAAATGTAAATAAAAATTAAAAAGTAAATAACAGTGAAAAAAAGTAAATAATAATAAATAAAAATATATAATAACAAATATTAATAGTAATATGTTTCTTTTTTACAAGGATGAAGAAAAATAAGAATAAATAAAAAGTAAATAATACAAATAAATAAAGTAAATAATAAGAGTAAATAAAAATCAAAAAGTAAATAATAGCAGTATTTAACAATAAATAAAAATATATAATAGCAGATAACAATAATAATAATAATAATAATATCTGTTTCTTTTTTACAAGGATGAAGAGCTGAGAAAGAAAAATAAAAACTGCAAAGCAAGTTTATCCATAAGAATAAAACGGGATAGTAAAGATGTTCGCTACAGAGATGCATATGCTAAAGAAGGCCTCACTGCAATCATAGAAGTAAATCATAACCACAGCCATTTAGTAGAAAATGCTGAAGCTTGGACTTGGCTTAGAAGCAGTAATGAAACCAGAGATATTTTTCTCAATTATTTTAATAAAGGTAAGCAGCATTATTATTGATGTTGTGTTATAGATTCTTTTTTTTACTAATAATACTGAAATTTTACTGTGAAGGATTTCATGCGAGAGCGGTTTTTTTTTTTTTTTTTTTGATTGGAGGTTTAACGACCACCGTGAGCAACTCAATGGGCTATAAGCAGTCGCCCGTCCCTAATTTAGGGTCGCTGGTTCCAGGGAAGGGAGAGAACCAGTGCCGTAAGACAAACACAACATCCATACCTCACCGGGATTCGAATCCGGACCCCTTCCGAACGAATGATCAGAAGCCATCGCTTAGACCACTGCGCCGCCGGGGCGGCAGAGCGTTTTTCTGTGACACAGAGTAATACGATAAGTGAAACCATTCTCTTTGCACGGAGCAGGTGATGATCATTGCATGGGAAGCAGTGAAACCTTCGGCAGTTCTGATGTACGGAGAGAGCGATCTCTGAAAATTCATTTAAAAAAAGAGGGGAACATACGGAAAACTATTTGGGATAGCATACAGCAGTACAAATGTCGAGAAAACACTTAGCTGCTTAATTATTCACGTGCTATATAGACATATTCTACTATAGGTTACTCACCTTCATTCCAATTAGTGAGGTACGTGTTGGAAATGTAACTGGACGAAAACCTCTGAAACAATAGTTGGGATGAAGGTGAGTAACCTATAGTAGAATATTTGGGATAGGTAAAACAGATAGGATTCGCTGTATGTTAAAAAATCCTGATAAATTCAGTTCCTACATGTAAATGTAAACAATAACTGATATATGATCTTTAAAAATTCGCAAGCTTTGAATGCCCAGTTAATGCTTCAGACATCGTTATCTATCATTCTAGGTAGTAATTTTCGAGTCGATTTGCGAGAAGTAGCTAAACTGAAAAAATACTTTAAAAATATGTAATCTAGAATTGTTGCAGTAGTTCTTCCAAATCCTTATAGAATGCCTATATAGATGAATAAAAAGAACTTACTTTTTTAAAGTGCCAACTGTTGGAATAAAAACAAACCATTATTGACAAAGTGCCATGGAACACATTGGCTTTGTCAATTATGGTTTGTATGTTTTTGTGTTTAATTCTTCACAAAAATATTTTACTGTGTAGAGCTGAACATGCAGCTCTACATATTAGGTATATGTTGATTTGACATGGAATTCTGTCAATTTAATCAGACCTATATCTCTTAAAACATGGCAACAGTCATCATTTTTCCGATTCACTTAATATCTGTTGGGTATATGTATGAGCTTATAATTCACCACATATTGTGGTAGAAAATAAAATTGAGGGGGGTGGTATAATATCCCCATGCCAGTACTTCTTTAATTAGCACTACACTGCCAGATATTACCCCCCCTTTTTTCCCCTCTGTTTTGTGAATGTCATATTTTATGTACCATAAAAGAGCACGCATCTCAAACAAATAATTTGTTCATGGATCTTTTCCTGCAGAATTCTCCACAACAATCAATCAGACAAATATACCTGCCATTGTTGATTTCTCATTTCTCCCATTGAAAATGCTAATGGAAAACATATATTGGAAATTAATAGATGCTTTACCAGTTTCAAGTAGTTTTCCACCAAAATTCGGAATATAGATTTATGAAATTTTTTAACAAATTAGATATGATTCATGCTTGAATCTGGGTATGGAATATATCTGCAATTGGCGAATTTGCATTTTTATTTTGAAGGAGAATTAAGACTTCCTGTCTCACTAGCAAATACCCTGAAGCTGCAAAATCAAATCTTTCAAATATCACTAATTTGTTTTACTTATTATAGCCAGTACCAAAATCAGTAATAGCACAAATTATTTCTGAAGTGTTAGTAAATATACATCCATATATTTTTCTGTGTCTCCGTTGTTTATGTTTCCATTGTTAGTTATTATGCTTTATGGATGATAAAATGTTAAGCTACATGTGGTTCTACTTCTTTCAGGTATGTCACCAGCAGCTGCTATCATGTATCATGAAGACAAGTTGTTGCTTGATGGCCCACTAGTGTTAGCAGATAGCAGCAAACATCCTCCAAAACATGGGGTCTATAAGATTACACGCAGGTTGGGTGAAAAGTAGTTACGGTGTTCTTCAAGCTGGACCAAATTTTGATCTGTAAGTTCCGCCTTAAAAGTGAGTGTACAAATGAAATACAGAGAAGAACCTCAATATTTGCATCTTTATGGCAATTAGCTACCATTCAAGTGCACTAATTCATGTGCAAGCCAATAATGACTTCATAACTAGAAAGATTTACTCTTAAGGCCGCGTCTTCTTTCAATGAAACACTTCATGCACGTTAGCTTAAACAATTCTTATGCAACTGTCCTTTCAGGCTTTATATTTCTTCTTATCTGCATGCAAATTGCTGATGTTATCTCACAGGCTACGAACATTTTTATTTCATTCTTAGAACGCTGTTATATGTTGACAACTTTCGTTTGTTTGACGCTCATGATACCTGCTTTATATTACAAACACACCCACTAGCATTTAAATGTTTGTCACTTCCTTCCTGTCTTTTTTTACTCTTTTTTTCCGTTTTATACACTGACGGAAAAAAAAATCCCAACACCACGAAAAAATAGTTGCAGAGGAATGAAATGGCGGCAATACATTTGTATAGGTAACATATTTAATCGATTAAGGTTTCAAGATCACAGCTTAATGTAAGCGCAAGAAGAGCCATTTTAAATGTGAAATGCTGGTACATTAATAACCGGTGTAACCGCCAGAATGTTGAATGCAAGCACGCAAACGTTCATGCATTGTGCCGTACAGGTGTTGGATGTCAGTTTGTGGGATGGAGTTCCATGCCTGTTGCACTTGGTCGGTCAATACAGGGACGGTGAATGCTGGTTGAGGGTAACGCTGGAATTGTCGTCCAATGATGTCCCATACGTGCTCGATTGGTGAAAGATCTGGTGATCTAGCAGGCCACGAAAACATGTCGACACTCTGTAGAGCATGTTGGGTTACAACAGCGGTATGCGGGCGAGCGTTATCCTGTTGGATTGGATTGGATTGGATTGGAGGTTTAACGACCACCGTGAGCAACTCAATGGGCTATAAGCAGTCGCCCGTCCCTAATTTAGGGTCACTGGTTCCAGGGAAGGGAGAGAGCCAGTGCCGTAAGACAAACACAACATCCATTCCTGACCGGGATTCGAACCCGGACCCCTTACGGACGAATGATCAGAGGCCAACGCCTTAGACCACTGCGCCACCGGGGCGGCTTATCCTGTTGGAAAACACCCCTGGAATGCTGTTCATGAATGGCAGCACAACAGGTTGAATCACCAGACCGACGTACAGCTGTGCCGTCAGGGTGCGTGGGATAACCACGAGAGTGCTCCTGCTGTCATAGGAAATTTCTCCCCAGACCATAACTCCAGGTGTAGGTCCAGTGTGTCTCGGCCGTAGACAGGTTGGTTGCAGGCGCTCACCTGGCCTCCTTCTAACCAAAACACGGCCATCACTGGCACCCAGGCAGAACCAGCTTTCATCAGAAAACACAACAGATCTCCACTCCGTCCGCCAATGAGCTCTAGATTGACACCACTGACGTCGCAAACGGCAGTGGTTTGGAGTAAGTGGAATGCACGCTACAGGGCGTCTGGCTCGAAGCTGTCCTTCAAGTAACCGATTTGTAACAGTTTGTTGTGTCACTGTGGTGGCAACTGCAGCTCGAATTGCTGCCGCAGACTCAGTACGATGCGCCACGGCCATACGCCGTACACGGTGGTATTCCCTCTCAGTAGTGCCACGCGGCCGGCCGGAACCGTCTTCTTGAGGCAGTACCTTCCCTTGACCACCTCTGCCAACAATCATGCACGGTGGCTACATTCCTGCCAAGTCGTTCTGCAATATTGCGGAAAGAAAATCCACCTTCTCGTAACCCTATTACACGACCTCGTTCAAACTCCGTGAGCTGTTGATAATGGCTTCTTCGTCTTCTTAAAGGCATTCTTGATTAACATCAACACACTACGTCGAATCTCAACGATAACTAACGCTCACGAACGTTACAGCGCGTATTTACAGCAAACCTGCTTTGCATATTCCGAGGGGCGCTACTAGCGCCACACGTGTGCGCCGAGCGCGAAATTTGCATATACGTCATCTTACAGATGTACTCTCACCGCCTACCAACTGTCGTTTATCTAACACAACCCCTTCTTGGTGTTGGGATTTTTTTCCGTCAGTGTATGACCTTGCTTTCAAACATATACAGCTAAAAAACCAAAGCTCCTATCTATAAATACATACATTCTCAATAAATACTTACTTAATTCACTACATATATGCTACTCGCTAAAAAACACCTTACATACAATTTCCGCACTGCATTCACTCTATACAATATAAAATCTCTATCTACACAACCTATACTACAGTATTTACTTTTTATAATATGCACTTGATTTCCAACCTGAAAATATTATATTTGCTACAAATCTTACTTATTTCAGCTGACATATTTTCAGCATATGGGAGTGCTCCAACATATCTTGACGGTTTTTTATAACCTGTACTATTTTTATTACATGCTTCAGTTACTTCAATAATCCATTTCTTTATAACATGACGATGATTGGCAAAACACGTAACAAGAATAACAAATAAAGATAAGTCAGTCACGCTAGTTACGTTTAGAGATTAGAACTTTTACAAGAAAGTTCGTAAGTTGGGAGCTTTCGACCTAGTCTTAGGTCTTCATCATGCCGATGGAGGATTAAGATTGTTTCCAGATTCTACATTTGATTTTTTTTTATTTTTGTTGCCAGATCTTAGAATAGATCTCCAAATCATGGAGATGTAGAGAGAAGATTCGGAATTGCAAGTCTTTGGACTGAAAAAATTTCCAGCCTTTTACGGTAACGGAGAGCAAATCGATTGTCAAAAGGAGCAATATGTTTTGCTTCGTTCCAGCGGGGAATTGAAGAAGTGTTTTCCATTGTCAAGATAGACAAGGGTGTATTTGGGTTAGCTTTCAAAACATCTTTCTTATGTTCCAAAATTCTGTGGTTAATGCTTCTGTATGTGCTTCCAATGTATAAGTTTTCACCTGTTGAAGAAGAGATAGGAATGCAGTAAACTCCTGGGAGATCCAGATCTTCAACTTTGTCCCTATCAGTTTGTAGAAGCTTCAAGACACTTGGGAGGAATTTAATGGCAAGATGGTAAATTTCTTTTCAGAAGTTTTGCTTATTATCTTGCCATTAAATCCCTCCTAAGCATCTTGAAGCTTCTACAAAGTGATAGGGACAAAGTTAAAAATCTGGATCTCCAACGAATTTACAGTCAGCCTGAGCTTAAAATTGTGCATGGGAACCTCGGCAGAGACAGAGCCAGGGCTCAGTCGAAAGAGCGAATCAAGATATTGAGAATATGATCAGTTCTTGGTTGAAGGACAACAATACAACTCAATGGTCTGACGGACTAAGGTATGTACAGTTTATGAAGAACCGAGCAGTGGCGGCTCGTGGTGTAAAATGCTGGTGAGGCGAACGGTCTTGATGTAAATGTAAAACAGTAAAACATATGTTATTGAAAAATATATAAATTCGTATAACGTTATACGAATATATATCATCATCATCATCATCATCATCATCATTGTCAACCATTATCAATCCACTGCTGGACAAAGGTCTCCCCAAGTTTCCTCCACAACGGTCTGTCTTGTGCCAGTCTCCTCCATGTCACTCCTGAATACTTTCGAATTTCATCCACCCATCTTCCATGTGGTCTTCTTCTGGGTCTTTTCCTGTCCCCTGGAATCCAATCTAAAATTTCGGCTGTCCATCGATGGTCTGTTCTTCTGGCAGTATGTCCAGCCCATTGCCATTTCAGGGATTTAACTCTGATCATGATGTCTTTCACTCTTGTCATTTTTCGGATCCACGTGTTCCTCTTCTTATCTCTCCTGGTTACACCAAGCATGCACCTCTCCATGCTTTTTGAGTTGTCTGCAGCCTTTGTATGTCTCTTTTAGCTAAAGTCCACGTCTCTGCACCATACGTAAGCACTGGAAGGATGCATTGATCAAACACTTTTCTTTTAAGACATAATGGCATATTGCTCTTGAAAATTATGCTGTTTCTTCCAAAAGCTCTCCAGGCAAGTTTTGTACGCCGATTAATTTCTTCACCAATGTGACCCTCACTTGATATCTGCTGTCCAAGATAAACGTATGTGTCTGTTATCTCCAGCTTTTCTCCATCAATCGATAAATCTTCATTTCTTGTAAAAGCATTGAACATCACTTTTGTCTTCTGAAAGTTCATTTTTAATCCCACTTTTTTACTCTTGTCAGCAAGTTCCTGAATCATACACTGTAGCTCTGATGGGGTAGTTGCAAAAATGACTATGTCATCAGCAAAACGAAGGTGGGTTAGATAATCTCCATTAATCTTTATCCCTTTGTTTTCCCAGTTCAGTGATTGAAAAAGACATTTTCCAATGTGGCATTAAAGAGCTTCGGAGATATGGTGTCACCTTGTCTCACTCCTTTTCCAATTTTTATGTGTGTTGTATTTTCAAACAGCCGAATCTTTGCACTTGCATTTTCATAGATGCTATTAATAATATTAATGTATGCATCTTCAATACCGCAGGATTTCAGAGCCATTGCAACTGCTGATGGTTTCACCGAATCAAAGGCTTTTTCATAATCGATAAAAGCCATGCACAATGGAAGTTCATATTCCCTCGCTCTTTCAATTAGTTTTCTCAGTACGTGGATATGATCTATTGTGCTGTAGCCACTCCTGAATCTAGCTTGTTCTCTCGGTTGAGCCATGTCCAGTGTTACCTTCAAGCGGTGTGAAAGAACTTAAGTGAAGATTTTATAAACCACTGATAGGAGGCTGATAGGTCTGTAGTTCCTCAGATCCTCAATGTCACCTTTTTTATGTAGCAAGATCATTGTAGCGTTGTTCCAATCCTCAGGAATTTTCCCTTCATTAAGGCATCGAGTGAAAATTTGGGCGAGTACTGTTTCGATTTCTCCACTTGCTTCTTGTATGATGTCTACAGTAATTCAATCTTCTCCTGGAGCTTTTCCCCGCTTCATGTTCTTGATTGCATGTGAAACTTCTGCTGGAAGGACTGGAAGAACTCTGGTACTGGTACCTTTCATGATGTCTGGAGTACATGTATCATCCCTTTCATATAATTTGGAGTAGAAATCTTTCACTCTTGTAAAAATTTCGCCTCTATTTCTTGTTACAGAACCATCTTCTTTTCTCAGTGCCATAATCTGTTTTTTTCCCTTACTGAGATGTCCCTTTGCTATCTTTAGGCTTTGGTTGTTTTCAATTGCCTTCCTTATTAGTTCACAGTTGAATTTCCTTACGTCTTCAGTGATACTTTTTCGTACTGTCTTGCATAGCTCTATATATTCCACTTTGGAAGTCACATCTTGTTTAGTTGTCCTCGTCTCTCTTCTTTTTTGCATCAACATTTTGGTTTTTCCTGATAATTTTTTCACATGCAACTTGTTCTTAGACTGAGCTAATTTTGTTGCTGTTTCCATTAGAGCTTTGGTTACTTTTCTGTTAACTTCAGAAATATCCACTTCTTCCGATGTTAGGCCTTCTAAAGCAGAGAATCTGTTCTTCAGTTCCAATTTGAAGGTATTATGGTGTTTTTTAAGGTTGGTTATGTCAATACATTTTGTTTGTCTTATGAGCTTGCTACGTTCGAGTCTAGTGTTGAGGTGCATCTTACATCTCACCAATCTATGGTCACTGCCTGTGTTGAACTTGTTTAGCACACTGCAGTCTTCTATGACGAACTTTTTGTTACACATTATAAAATCAATTTCACTTGTCGTCCCATTTGGATGTCTCCATGTCCATTTCCTGTGTGGCTTTTTCTTGAAAAAGGAGTTCAAGATGAAAAACCCTTCTGCCTCTGCAAACTCTACGAGAGTATTTCCACGCTGGTTTCTGTTGCCGTGACCGAATTTACCTACTGAAGTTTCATTCTGTTGCCGTTGCCCTATTTTTGCATTGAAATCTCCCATAATTATCTTCAAGTGCTGCTTACCTTTATTATTTAGATCACAAATTTCCTCATAAAATTCTTCAATTTCTTCTTCAGGATGACTTGTGGTGGGTGCATAAGTTTGAATAATCTGAACCTGGTATCTTCTCGAGAGTTGGATAACGAGTCGTGCAGCTCTGTCAGAGGAACTTTCAACTTCTACAACTTTATCCTTCAGTTTCTTGTTTATTATAAATCCAACACCACTAGTTCTACCAGTATCTGTCCCACGATAGTGGAAGAGATGTCCACTTTTCAGTTCAATGAGATCTTCTCCTTTTCTCACTTAGCCCGACGATGTCCCACTTGATCATTTGTAGTTCCTCTTCCAATTCAAGAAGCCTTGAATCAGAAGATAGGGAGCGTCCATTATACGTGGCCAAGGTCAGCATCAGATGGCAGCCTAGTCCGGTCCTCCGGGGATTCTTAGCACCCTCTGCCTTCATGTCGCACTGGCCGCTGCCTTGGCCAGGTACATTCCAACTGCCGGAGACTGAGGGCCAAGATTTAAGTTGTGGAGTCATTTTGGAGGAGTTTGGCCATAACTCACCACGCTGGCCAAGCGGGTTGGTGAGTGTGGGATAGCATTTCCTCTAATCCCGATGGTGTAGTTATACCGCTATTGGCGGTCGTCAGAGCCCCTATAGTGGGAACAGGATGTACCACGAGAAGGCGGGGTTGACATTTGTCAAGGAGAGGCTGTGATGTTACGCATCACCTGACCTTACATCCCCGAATATATATATATATATCATCATCATCATTGTCAACCATTATCAATCCACTGCTGGACGAAGGTCTCCCCAAGTTTCCTCACAACAGTCTGTCTTGTGCCAGTCTCCTCCATGTCACCCCTGCATACTTTCGAATTTCATCCACCCATCTCCCATGTGGTCTTCTTCTGGGTCTTTTCCTGTCCCTTGGAATCCAATCTAAAATTTCGGCTGTCCATCGATGATTTGTCCTTCTGGCAGTATGTCCAGCCCATTACCATTTCAGGGATTTAACTCTGATCATGATGTCTTCCACTCTTGTCATTTTTCGGATCCACGAGTTCCTCTTCTTATCTCTCCTGGTTACACCAAGTATGCACCTCTCCATGCCTCTTTGAGTTGTCTGCAGCCTTTGTATGTCTCTTTTAGTTAAGGTCCACGTCTCTGCACCATACGTAAGCACTGGAAGGATGCATTGATCAAACACTTTTCTTTTAAGACATAATGGCATATTGCTCTTGAAAATTATGCTGTTTCTTCCAAAAGCTCTCCAGGCAAGTTTTGTACGCCGATTAATTTCTTTATCAATGTGACCCTCACTTAATATCTGCTGTCCAAGATAAACGTACGTGTCTGTTATCTCCAGCTTTTCTCCATCCATCGATAAATCTTCATTTCTTGTAAAAGCATTGAACATCACTTTTGTCTTCTGAAAGTTCATTTTTAATCCCACTTCTTTACTCTTGTCGGCAAGTTCCTGGATCATACTCTGCAGCTCTGATGGGGTAGTTATATTTATATATCAGTGGCGTAGCCGGGGGAAGGGGGGTCATGGTTTGCACCCCTCTTATTAGGCGAGACAGTTAGCTTTTTCTAAGTATGTTTTATAGATCCCTATTTAAATTCATTGATTTTTATATAACTCGGAAAGCAATGTAATTTCTTGATAATAGAAGAGAAAGTAAAGCAAAGCGGCCAAAGAAGTTGCTTTATTAAATTGTTATTAAAACAACTATAATTTATTGCATTTTCTTCATTTTATTAAATTGGCTTCATTTGGTATTAATATTCAAGATGTGCGTACGTACCAATAGGAAAATATTTGTCGAAGCGGCCCCCCCCAAATGTTATATGTACTTATACACAGTTATACAGCAGAAGTGCAGAACCCTCCCTCAAAAAGTTTCATGTCAAAGGCATTATCACCCATTGGATATCTTTGAAGTCCTGGGTTCGAATCGGCTGAATCATTAAAATCCGCTGAGATTCGAAGTCTCGTTAAGCCATTGGTCCAGGGTAGGCGGCGCCTTGTTATTAACAGCTGTAAACCCCACCCCTTAGGGCTCCATCCCATGCCATTTAGCCCTTATATACAAATATTATTCAACAGTAATGGAATAAAATTATAGAAATATATGAAACACGGCGTGGGGAGTCTTTCTTCACGAAAAAATCCAAAAATTTTAGAGGAAAAATGTGCATATACCTCTCTATATGTGTGTGTGTGTGTGTGTGTGTGTGTGTGTGTGTGTGTTATATACGCTACTTTTGCAACAATATATTTATGAAAACAATTATTCGATAATTTTACAACAAAGAAAGAAATATTTCACCAGTATTCTTTTATGTAATACACTTGAGCGAATATATGCAATTTGCGCGGTTTCTTTAGCTAGTCAATACGTCACTCACATCCCAACGCCAGTCGGAGATCCACTTCTTAAAAAATTCAAAGTAAATCATTTGAATGGAAATTTTTTCTCACGAAGTGTTTCTTGAGCTTGAATAAAAGTCACAGTTCGATTGGCATATTAGTGAAGGTGCATTTAGCACGGGTCACAAACTGAAGTCCAGGCTCGTGATAACTATGTACAGGAGAAGTCAAGCTAAGGAAGCACATTTCTATATAAAAAAAGTATTAAATAATTTAAACCTGGAATTAAAAACAGAGGAATACGATATTAATTTGCTTTGGTCTCGAACAGAATGCTTTCAGTTTATGTTTTATAAATAAGTTCAATTCTGCGATCCTTTTTGGCTGCAAATTTGTCTATGATCAGATCATAAAATGGTTGAGTGGACATTAGATGGTTTAGCAATTCTTTCTCGATTGAAATTTTAGCGAGTGAAGACAAACGATCTTGTGCCGTTGTATTACGGAGGTAAGTCTTAATTTTCTTCAAACAAGAAAAAACTCCTTTCAGCAGAAGGACTTGTTGACGCCAGTGTCAATACAAGAGAAAATAATTTGTAGGCTTCTGGTAAACACATCTTTCAGCTCGTTTTCTTTCATTGTTTTCAAGGTTTTCTGAAAACTAAGTTCCCTGAAGCTGTTATCATTATATAAAAAATCTAATTCGGTTTTTAGTCATTGTGTGTTTGTAAAAATGTTTGGATAATTTTTTTTGAGAGTGTTAAGGGCACTGGATGGAAATGACTCTGAATAACTGGTATTTTGAGCTGTCAACTAGCTGCAGAAACTTGAGCTTTCCCACATCTTCAAATCTGGTATTTATTTAGACTATTATGCTGTCAACGATTTCGTAAAACAAAATTTCCACTTCTTCTTCAGTCAAATGTTTCTTTTGGCGACATTTAGGACCTCCACTCAAACTAATTGCTTCACTGAAATGTTTCAAGTAAGTGGTTACATTCCTTTTCTTATTTATTCGTTCGCAACATTGTTTAATTTGTCTTTGGCAATAACTGATATCTAAGGTCTTTTTTTGCAAAACATCAAACAGTACATTCGTAATTCCAAAAATGTCATCAAAAATCAATGATAAAAAAGCAATTTCAAAATCAGTGAAATTTTTCAAATATCCTATGGCTCCGTTGATTGATTCTGCCGTTTATTCCGGGTCATTCATTATGTTTTCAAACACATTCTTTAGTTTGCCCCATTCGCTCACAATTAAACGGAAAATTTGCGAACGTGATGCCCAACGTGTTTCCGCTATTTGAGGAATCCGTTTCCCAACAACTGAATCTGCTACGTGGGTTCTCTTGGCAGACTTATGAAAAAATGAGGGCATGCTGGATACAGTTGCGAAATATATGCGACATTTTACAATACTTTAGCACCCCTGTTGTAGGACAAGGTTAAGGCGGTGGGCGAAACAGTGGGTAAACAAAGCTTGCGGGGCTTCTAGCTTGACTCTTTTCTGCAGATCGCTCAACTCTCCAGCCATAACGCTTGCACCATCATAACACTGGCCTACTATCTTTGATTTAAAACCAAACTCCTCCAAAACCGATGCTAGCAGATCATACAGTGCCACAGCAGTCCTGTCAGTGCTGATATCATAAAAACCAAGGAAGCGCTCAACTACTTCACAATTTGAGTCCAATATGTATCTGACAATTATTGAACACTGTGATTTTTGAATAATATCAGTTGTATCATCAACTTGCACTGAAAAAAATTCGGACTTATTAATTTCGCTTTTAACACATTCGTTTATATATTCATGAATACACTCCATTAAATCATTCTGTATCGTTTTAGATTGTCGAGAAAATAAGCTTTGTATTTCTTCAAAATGTGTTTTTAATTCTGGGGTGCTCCTACGAAGTAACAAATGGAACATCTCCTTGAAATTACCTTTATTTAATGAGGAAATAGATTCATCGTGTCCTCGAAAAGGCAGTTCTTGCTTGCTTAGAACGACAACTAAATAGATTATATGTTCCATAAAAAGCCTATTTAGTCTGACCTTTTCATTAAACTTGACTTTATGAAGAGCAGCATTTTCTTTGAGCATATCAGAAATAGTGTTTGTTTTTTTCCATTCGTTTTAGACCTACGTGGTTAGTTCTATGCTTTTTAGAGCTTTCGTGCAATTTTGCACTACGAGAAAAGTTTTTTAGATCAAAACAACCCGTTGTATTCTACACATTTTTCTTATTGCTCAAAAGTAAACATGGCCAGCAAAAGAGAGTTTGCTTGTAATAGCTACCAGAAAGCCAGGGGAAAATTTCGTACCATGATTTATTGAAAGACCTAAAAAACGATTTGCCGCACTTCTTATCTTTAGATATTGAACTTATTATAGGTGTCGGTCTTCCAGATATGAGAACATCCCTTTTATCATAATCTTTCCAGTGCTTAAAAGGAATTTCTTCCAGAACACAAATCACGTCGTTTGTTGGGCCATTCATATTTTCCAACCAAAATCAAAATATGCTGTTTAGTAACAATAACAAAATAAAAAAGAAGAAAAAACTCAACATTACTATGAACTAGCAAACACCTGCAGAAGAGAGGATTGAAAACACACTACAAAAAGTTAGACTCAAATACACTCTGACGAATAGTTAAAGCTACGTAGAAGTCATCGTACTCCAAAGCGTATAGAGGCGAACGGCGTCATCGCCTGTGAAACCAATTTTCACAAAGGTCATCTGCTCATTTTCCGCGCCCATTGGATACACAATCCTTGAGTTCTCCAATAACAGCAGAGATGCGATTCCAGTTTAAGCGAAATGGAGGGTCGCCTCAGAAATTTCCTTTCTCTTACTGGAAATCCGGCACCTCTTTAGGTAGACCTCGGACCGTGGGGGTGGGGGTTCACTCTGTAAGGCTCTTCTCTGATCCCCAGTTCCCAAAACCGGCTTCTCATCGAGACGATTCAGCCGGTCGCCTCTAAGCGCTTAAAACATGCAGCTTCTTTTCAAAAATAATGATTCATTCCTCTTCTCGAAAGCCTTTCTTTAACCTAATTCATGAATCACAATGTGAATTTCAGTGTTTCATTTATCCTGCAAAGTTCTTATATCTTTGTTGCTGACAGAAGTTGTTTTTTTTTTCTTTCACTTCTCATTCTGCGGAATTTCAGGTGAGGCGGCGCCTCACTTGCCTCATCTGACAGGCCGCCACTGGAACCAAGTGTTCCATTCGGGCATTAAACAGTCTCCTTACGAGGCCATGTTTGGCAATGAACCCAGAGCAAGCCTCTCTACTACTTCATTGCCTTCAGAGTTACTCAAAGAAATTGAGGATGAGGAGGACCTTCGAAAAATTTTCAAAGATGAGAACCAGGATGAAAATGAATTATCAGAAAACATTTTACAAGCTGATGATATCAATTCTTCTGTCGTGAAGGACATTCCAAAGGCAAGAATAATAGCTATAGAGAATCTCAAAAAACAAGCCAAGATGAAAGCAAATTCTGACAAGTCACATCCCCGAGTTCAAATTGGAGACAATGTTACCATACTAATCCCTGACGTAGACAAAGCCAAAGGAGATTTTAGAAATATTACTGGAGTCGTCCTTCAGATAAATTACGATGGATTTAAAAGATTGGTACCAAACATGGCGTTCCACAGAGGTTATACTGCAGATAACTATACTCACTTTTTATTTCATCTTCATTTTCATCAGACTAGTGCTCACATTAACATTAAGTCTTTCAAAATCACATGATTTTTGCTTGCTTATATTTCAGAACAGAGTTTGACATCTGCGCACAGAAGTTCTTACACGGGGAGGATGTTAATCAGGGGAATGAGATTTCGTTGAGTACTGCAGCGACCAAACATTCAATCGGGACGGGACAAAGTTTCGTTAGGTGCAATTGTATCCAAACTTTTTCATCGAATAGGTGTCTATGCATAAAAAAAAATCAATACTCCGCAACTCAAAATGCCACCAGAGTTCACTGTGTAAAAACAAGTAAATAAACGTGATGAGTACATAATAAGTGATAATTTATTTAATTCCCCCTCGATTCGTCTTCGAGGTCCGAAAATTCCCCTGCAATCTTCAGGCATAAGAGTGCCACAGCTTCTAGAATTTCTCCTTTTCCATCTTAATTTGCGTTATTCTCGAGATCGATGCATAACTGAACAGAAATTTTGGGGCAATTGGTAGTGGTGAAGGATGCTTTCCACCTGAAACTTTCGAAAATGGAAATTTTGTCTTTCAAAACTTTCGAAGACGGAAGTTAGAAGCATTGAAGATTTTTTCCTGTAATCGTAATTTTATTTTTAACGCGATGTTTCCTCTGCCTAGAATTGTTGATAAATATCATTTTATTTCATAAATATTTGTATTTCACCTTGAAAAATGGAGGGGGAAATGTTCGAAAACTGAAATCAGACGTAGCAAAGATTTCTCCCTTAACTGTAATTTTCTTTCCGAACATGTGTCCTGTGTTCTTAAATATTCCCCCAAAAAAGGTTTGCATCTCATCTTGATAGGTGAGGGGGGGGGGGTCGGAAAGTGAGAAAGCTGAAAAGTTCGTAAGAATTGATGCATGCTGTTCAAAAGTATTAATATCCTCAAGGTTGGAAGCACATACCGAAGTATCAAAACAAGACTTGGTGAACACAAAAAAAAAAATTGTTTCCAATGGTCTTCCAAAGACAGCTTTATCTGCACTAACCCTTGAAGACACATCTGCAGTTTCCATTTGGAAAGAAATAAAAAAAAGTTGCCCCATTCATCAACAAGGCCTCTCTGCGTTTCTAAGAGAGCATTGAAATTTTGTTCACCAAAAACTGCAATTCAGAGACCCCTCACCAAATCCCATTTATTTGGATCTCTCTTCTAAAATCTGGCAACATTTCCAACACCCCAACTTCAAATTGTAGTTCTGGCATCCAGCCCATCTAGTTGATCGAGGCTGATCAAGGTCATAGGATGACCGAAAGCTACCGCTAAACAAACCTTTTACCATACGTGACTTTGTGTGTTTCGCGCGTTTTATATGTTTATAAATATCCTCAAAGTTACACTGTTTATTTTATCAAAAATAGTGAAAGCTATCATGCATTCATGGTCTTCACAGACTGAAAGTTTTTCAGTATGATGGATAAAATTGTCATCCAAAGGCATAAAAAATAGAAAAAAAGTGACAATAAAGAAATGGGAAGGGTAACAAAGATATCAACAAAATGAAAATTTAAGCACTGGATGCTGCTTAGGTGCAGAGTCAACAAAAGACAAATGTGGCTGTGGTACTTGCTGAGAAGTTTATGCTGGGCGAAATCGCTGTCCACAATTTGAGTTACCTTTAATTGTGTATGTAAAAAAAATTAATTTTTGTCTCCTAAAAAATTGTGAATGGCTCCTAAATATTTAGCTGCACGGGCCATTTAGCACATGGCAAATTTTTTAGTTTCGTACCCTGGGCACCATGCATAAATACATCCACATATATATATTACACATTATATTCAAAAAATATTTTGGGGGGAGGGAGGAGGGGGGCAAGTGGTTTGGTGAGTGTGTGATAGCATTTCCTCTAATCACGGTGGTATAGTTATACTGCTATTCGTCAGTCCTCAGAGCCCCTTTAGTGAGAACAGGATGCATCACAAGAATGAGTGATTGACATTTGTAAAGAAAGAAGAGTAGTGACGTCACGAGGGGGGAGGGGCACATGCCCACCCCAAATTTTGGTGAGCCCTCTGTCAGCATAGAATTTTTTGGATACATGAAGAAAATATAGTACACTTTACTTTCGGAGCTGCATGTTCTTTTATGACAATGGGAGAAGGGTAGCATTATGCAATTATGTTTCTCCAACCACGATACATGACTCAAATGGGAAACCTTACTTGCATGTTGCGCTTCTGGTTTGGCACACAGAGGTCGAGGTCCGGGCGGAAGTTCAAAGATCATCGTCAATCCGATGCCGCGGCTCATGCCACTGGGTTGAAAAGTTGAATAAGCATCACTCTGCCAATCCCATATCCACCCTGACATCCTTGCAGACTATGACAAATAGTGGGCATTATCACGATCAGCAAAATCAGCAGACAGTGATCGGTGTCAGTCACCACCAGACAGTGAGTGAAATTTCTCTTAGCTAGTTCGCAGTTACACTCGTTTTCTTTCTCGTTCTGGTGAAAAGTCTGTTTTCTCCTGCTTGATGTATGTTTTTGCATGTATTGTGCGTGATACATGAAAGTGAGGTATTTCTTTTCAAACCAAACTTTGAAATAACATGCCCACAAAATGATCGATCCACGATTCTTTTCAAACAAGTATTATTCAGAAGAAAAGAGAATTAAGCGATAGTGTCTACCAAATAGATAATGAATTATCAGATGGCTTCAACTTCATCAACAAAGTGTAATGAATCATTAGGAATCAACGAGGATTCTTTAAGTGCTTGTAGTGATTCAATGGGAATTTTTCATGAACACAATGCTTGTGAAAATAAAACACTGGAAGGACAACATGGTCGCAAGACAAAAAAATGTTGAACTCTGAGAGCTTGATATAAAAAAATATGGTAAAGAACAAAGAAGCTTCCAGACATATTGGTATAACATGTTTCCATGGCTTGAATATAGTATAAAAAGAGGTTCCGCCTTTTGTTTTCCGTGCAGAATGTTTTCATTGGACGAGGAAAAACATGAAGTCATCTTCACTTAGCAAGGTTACAACGATTAGAAAAAAGCATTTGAAAAGGATTCGGGTTTTAAAAAACCCAGAACAGCTTGACCCACAAAACATGCTTGGTGTTGTATTATATTCCCTATTTTCCTTGACTTCCACAGCATATGTTGCACTTTGAAGTGTGGCAACTGATAAGTCTGCACTTCTTGATTTCATTTTCTCTTACAAGAAAATGAAATCAAGAAGTGCAGACTCATCAGTTGCCACACTTCAAATGCTGCACATGATGCAGAAGTCAAGGAAAATAGAGAGTATATAAAAAAAATAGCGGATGCATTAAAATATACTGTACATCTGTTCGAGGGGATGTCGAAACTTCGAATAGCACCAATAAAGGAAATTTTATAGAACTTCTAGAACTCATGGAGAAAAATGACCCCATCTTGAAAAGAAAGTTGAATATTGGCATCAGACACGAAAAGTACACTCAACACTCAGTTCAAAATGAAATACTTAGTGTATTTTTTTTTATTTTATTATTTTTTTTTATTGAAGGTTTAATGACCACCGTGAGCAACTCAGTGGGCTATAAGCAGTCGCCCATCCCTAAAGTGTATTTGCAGAAATAACATTAGAAACCATAAAAAGAGAAGTCGATATTGCCAAGTATTTTGCTCTTATAGTCGACAAGTCGAAGGACATTAGTAAAGTTGAACACATTTCTGTGGTGGTTAGGCATTACTTGCGTGGCATACTTTATGAAAGATTTTTGGGCTTTTATAATGCTAACGAACTTGATGCAAGATCCCCATTTAAATACATAGAAGAACTTTTGGGAAGATGGGGCATCAATCGACATGACTGCATTGCGCAGACATACGATGGTGCAAATGTCATGAGTGGGCGGTTGAATTGAGTTCAAGCTCTCTTCCGGGAAGAAGTACTACTAGCGGTGTATGTTCACTATATGAATCATAGACAGAATTTGGTTATTGTAGATTCATGCAAAAAACATTAAAGCAGTTGGAGTTTTCTTTGCGATATTAGAAAAGGCGTATGTTTTCCTCTCTGGTTCGGCAACACATACTAAATTTGTTTCGGTGCAGTGTGAAACGGGTTTGACTGTTGTGCAATTGCAATGTCTTAGTGATACCAGATGAACATGCCATTTCTTAGCCTGTTCAGCAGTTAAAAAAACATTTCCAGCAGTTATCGTTTTGTTATCATCGCTGTCGGAAGACTGTACTGGTCGAGCAACTGAAGCCCGTGGTCTTTTAGGACAACTGGGTAGAGATTTTGTTATCCAACTTTGTGTTTTCTCGTTCATTTTGAATAAACTGGCATTAGTTTTGAATTATCTGCAAAACAAAGCCTGTGAAGCAGAGTTTAAGCTGGCTCAAAAAATGCTGTAGCAGAAATGCTAAAATGGGGAAAAAAGCTGTAGCACAGTGCTAAAAAAGTTAGCCACTTTTGTTGCTTGGGAAATTGTAAGGTCAGTTGAATCGTTCACTGTAACAATGCTTTGGATATCAGTGGAAAACTAATTATTATACTAACACATTTAAAACAAAACTGTACTGGGCAGTATAAGTGGATATCCAGCTAATAGGTAATTAAGGGATAAGGATATATTTCTAAAATCATGATTAAATAAGCATAAAATCCAAATCTCCTGAAATTTGATTTTGTGGGTTACAACATTGTTTGCATGAATGATTCAATTAATGCCCAGTACAAATTGAATCTGTAAGAAATGGTAATCACAAAAGAATAAAAATATTTTTTTACAATTTATTGTCATTCAGATGTTACAAGTTTTTAATCTTTCTATAATTTCTAGAATAGTTTTTCCCCAGAAATTATTACTTTTCTTATTGGTACACCTCTGAAATGCCTGTTTTAAATCAAACTGTCCTCTTTCTGGCCTTTCGATGTAGATCACTAACATCATTTTTATTGGAAAGCAAAAGCCTGTTTCTAATTCTGGCTTTCAGTAAATTTAGAGAGCTGAAGCCTAAATTTAGAGCACCTTTTATGGAGTGCTCTATAGCATATAGAGAGGGGATTGACCCAACAGGTGCTGTAGGAATATACCTTAAGGATTAAGAAAATAACATTAGCCAAGAGTGAACCGCTGCCAGAATTTCAGGAACTTTAGTTTTCAGAGAAATAGAAAGGCTGGTGCAGATTCTGTTAATGGGTTAATATATAAACGGCTGGTGCCATTTTGTGATTGACACTAACTTTTCTTTCGCATTTTGTAGTAACTCATTGCATTTCGCAAAAATAGCGACCATAGCTTCACCTCTGCTGTGAAACAAACAAAGTCTTTGAGACAATTGAAACAACAGTGCATCTTTTTATTACCATGCATGATTTGGAGACAGAGTTTGCTACACTTTTTGATGAGGCAACAGATATTGCAGACACAAACGGTTTAGAAGAGTTTAGTGAACAGAAATCAAGGATAAGAAAACTCCCATCACACATGGCAAAGTATGTTATTCAAGTTTCGACTCAGGATATCCTGTTAACTAAAACATATTTTCGATTGCACTTTTATATCCCTGTTTTGAACACAATCAATGGACTCAAATGATGTTTTACAACCCATACTACACTCATTCAAGGATTCAGTTCTTTGGACCCCAGAAATGAGAAATTTTTATTTATCAATGATTTAAGGCCTCTTGCTGAGCTCTATAAATGCGACATAGTGTGGAATTGGAGGTCACCTTGTTACCCAGAATGATAAAACGTTATGAAAAAGAAAGCAAATGCATTGTGGGAACTCTCAGTAAGTTAGCTGAAGTTTTGGAGGAATACAAATTAGCTTTTCATGAGCTGTATAAACTTGCAGTCATTACACTAACCATACCAGTGCACTCTCATGCATGAGGTTGAAAAACTATCTCAGAAATCCAATGGCAAATGATTGTCAACATAATCTCACTGTCTTAGCTAGAGTCGACAATTGCAAAATGAATTGATTTAAGCGAAGTCGTTGATCGATTTGACGCAACCCATAAAAAACGAAGCATTAATCTGCACTGAAAGAAAATTCTTATATTCATTTCACCTTAGCATGAAATAATATTAGTTGATTTTGGTTATCATATTTCAGTCACATTTTGTCGCACAATGTGAATACCCGGCTATAGACTTTACAAATGAGATTCCCTGCCTTTATTATTGCTGTTAGATATGCCAATGCACTGAGACATTTCGAAAATAAATTGTGAATAAAATCGGATGCTCAGTTGCTGAAGGTAAATAATTTACATTACACATCATTTCAGAAATCCTCTCTTAATATTAATAGAGAATGAAAAGGCTGACTATATGGATTCCAATCAAAACCTTAGTAGTTTTACAGGACATATTTTATTCTCAGGGGTTATATAAAAGTAATTTTCTTGTAATTTACTAATGCTTTTAGTTCTAGTCTTTGCCAGAGAAATGTATTTAAAACTAAGTAATTCTAGTACACATACACGTGCATGTAAATAATTAGAATAATATATAATTTTGTAGCGAGTTGAGTGCAGTAGATGCATTTACAAGGAACACTAAATACATTTGCCCAAACCAGAGCTCATTTCTCACCCAGCCAGAAAGAGGTTTCTGAATCTGGCTGGGCGAGGAACAAGCTCTGGTTTGGGCAAATGCATTTACTGTTCATTGAACAGGTTACTTCTACTTCCTCTTCTCCACACTTGACAAAAAGAGACTCAGCTTTTATTAGTGTTGTTTTTTATTAGTACTTTTGATCCTTGACTCAATATTATGGATTTCTTCTTCATTTCCTCATATATGTAGAAGAGACTTGACTTCAGGAACGCCGCCCCGGTGGCGCAGTGGTCTAAGCGATGGCCTCTGATCATTCGTCCCAAAGGGGTCCGGGTTCGAATCCCGGTGAGGCATGGATGTTGTGATTGTCTTACGGCACTGGCTCTCTCCCTTCCCTGGAACCAGTTGCCCTAAATTAGGGACGGGCGACTGCTTATAGCCCATTGAGTTGCTCACGGTGGTCGTTAAACCTCCAATCAAAGAAAAAAAGAAAAGACTTCAGGAACCAGTATAGTAATATTTCATAGTTCATCTCATCCCATCAGGTAAATATTTTTGGCATTTCTTTCATATCTATTATTTTTGGCAATTATTTCACATCTAGTTTTATTATTGAGAACCTCACTAACTAAAGAGGTTCTCAACTTCTTGTTTATTTATTTATTTTCTCTCTCCTTTCCTTTTTTGCTTCTTGCCTGCTCTGCTTTGATGGTTGGAAGGTAATTTTGCATTGGTAGCCATGCTCGTTTTTAAATTCTTTCTTAATTAGAAAGTGCTCTGAAATACCTCAAGCAGACAACTGATGTTAAATTTAATAAAACCATCTCAGCTTCACAGGTCTAGCAAAATTATTGCCATTTGGCATAAGCCTTTCATTGTTAATGGATTTCTTTAAATTTGCTTAAGGTTTGTTTAGGGTAAGCAACAGCGATTTTTGAAAATTCTTGACTTTAATTTTCTAGGGAATATAAATTTTTTGGGGTTCACACACACACGTCATATATGAAACATAATCCTCCCCCTCCCTTTAAAAATTTCTGGCGTCATCCCTGAAGAAGCGACTAGCATATGTTGCGCATCACCTGAACTTGCATCTCATCACCCATCCTGTCAGTGGTTTATAAAATCTTCACTAAGGTTCTTTCATATTGCTTGAAAGAAACACTGGATATGGCTCAACCAAGAGAACAAGCTGGATTCAGGAGTGGATACAGCACTATAGATCATATCCATGTACTGAGAGAACTAATTGAAAGAACAAGAGAATATGAACTTCCATTATGCATGGCTTTTATTGATTATGAAAAGGCCTTCGATACTGTGAGACCATCAGCAGTTATAATGGCTTTGAAACCCTTCAGTATTGAAGATGAATACATTAGCATTATTAATAACATCTATGAAAATGCAAGTGCAAAGGTTTGGATAATTGAGGATACAGCCCAAATAAAAATTGGAAAGGGAGTGAGACAAGGTGACACCATATCTCCCAAGCTCTTTAATGGCACATTGCAAAATGTCTTTCAATCATTGAACTAGGAAAACAAAGAGATAAAGATTAATGGAGATTATTTAACTCACCTTCATTTTTAAGATGACATAGTCATGTTTGCAATTACCCCTTCTGAGCTGCAGAGTAAAGAAGTGAGATTTAAAATGAACTTTCAGAAGACAAAAGTGATGTACAATGTTTTAACAAGGAACAAAGATTTATTGATTGATGGCAGAAAGCTAGAGACAACCAATACCTACATTTATCTTGTGCAGCAGATATCAAGTGAGGGTCACATTGATGCAGAAATTAATTGGCATATAAAACTTGGATGGAGAGCTTTTGTAAGAAACAGTACAATTTTTTAGAGCATTATGCCATTATGCTTTAAAAGAAAAGTGTTTAATCAATGCATCCTGCCAGTGCTTAGCAGAGACATGGACATTAACTAAAAAAGACATACAAAGACTGCAGACAACTCAAAGGAGCCTGGATAGATACATGCTTGGTGTAACCAGGAAAGATAAGAAGAGGAACATGTAAATGAGGAAAATGACAGGAGTGGAAAACATCATGACCAGAGTGAAATCACTGAAATGGCAATGGGCTGGACATGTTGCCAGAAGAATGGGCCACCGATGGGCAACCGGAATTTTGGACTGGATTCCGAGGGATAGAAAACGACCCAGAAGAAGACACCATGGGAGATGAAATTCTAAAGTATGCTGGAGTGACATGGAGGAGACAGGCTGAAGGCAGATGACTATTGTGGAAGAAACTGAGGGAGGCCTTCATGCAGCAGTGGATTGAGAATGGTTGACAATGATGATGACATTCAAAGATTATATATTTTAATTTGGAAACTGTTTAAGTGAACATCACAGGAGTGAAAATAAATGTGCAAGAAAGTGAGAATGTGTTTGAAAAGGTAATTCACAAAAGAAAAATGTGCAAGAAAGTGAGAATGTGTTTGAAAAGGTAATTCACAAAAGAAAAAGTTATAATAATGCTGCACCAGGTTAATGTTTCAGTACAACCAAAAATAAATAAATAAATAAAAAAAATGGGAAAGGCCAACTATATACTAAATTAGTAAGAAATTGACAAAAAAAATATAATAATGCTACTACTGTCTATATTTATGTATGGTTTTAACAACTTAGCCTCTCCCCCTCCCCTAGTCTAGTCTATTTTGAAATTGAAGGAATTAAGAGATATAATCTTACTATTTATCTGCATAATGTTGCAGGGTATATAGATATAAATAAAAAAGTTTTGAGGCTGTCAACTAGACTAAATTGATACTGAGAATGTGTAACGCTCAGCACAATGACACACAGAAATAAATAAATGAAAAAATAAACTCAACTTGTACTGATTTTGTCCCCATGGTTATGAGCATGTGTTAGAACATGCATGCTTTTGATAATTTTGTCCCACACACAAAATGAAGATTGAAAATATACAAAAATGAAGTTTGAAATATATTTATTTGTATGGGGTTTGAGGGTAGTTACACCGGAACTAGGATTTAATTTCCCTGTAATGATGATTATCAAATGTCTTTTCCAAAACTTGGAGATATTCCCGTTGTAGTTGAGGCACACAAGAAGACCATATTCATTAAGTAGCTGCAGTAAACATAGCATATTTTCTTTTCCCTGACCTGTTATTTAAGTGTTCATTTATCAACTTTGAGTAGTTATTTAAAAATACAGAGGACCACTTTATTCCCAGTTCAAATTTAGTTTGATTACATTTTGAACATTTTCTGTTTACCGCATTCAACATTCTTTGCCGCTAATTTTTTTAACACAAATTTTACATTTTGTACACGGAGTAGTGGCTCACAACCATCAGTCAAAAGGAATTAAAATAATTTGAAGCAAATAATGAATATTTTCACATTAGTGTCTTCAGCTACCCGTGGACATGCCTGTCACTTAGCATGACATCACAAGCAAGTTCTTAATCCGGTGGCCGGCCCGTAAAGATTGAGAGGAGGAGTCCAGGTGTCCCAGGCTAGACTCCTGGGAAATTCTCCCGCAGAATTAACTGACAGATTTGTTTACGTTTTACACCGCTGCTTTCCACGTGTTAGTGAGCAACTGTTTTCTGATCTCAACACGCAGTGACATGATCATATCCCCAACTGTGCCCCAAACTTTAAGTTTAAATTTGGCAGTGTAACTGAAATGCTTCCTTTTCAAAGACATCATGAATGGCAATGAAGGAAAACATCAGCAGGAAGGATGGTCAAAACTGCGAAGAATGAACTAAACACAAGGCACGCACATGAGATCTAAAAGGAGGAACGCATAGGTTTGTGGAGCAAGTGCTGTGCATACATTTTTATTGTCAGGTTGATAAAAACAGAGATGGCACAACAGTCAGGGTTGTCCTACTCAACAATGCAAAATGACCCCCCCCCCGCCATCCCTCCCCACAACTTCCCTGATCTTTCACATTACCACCTTTCCGCTGCATACAAACTCCTGAACTAAGGAAAATTTTTCAGAGGGAGTTCCTTTTTAAATTATACTCCCTTTCCTACACAATTACCCTGAGGATTTCTTTAAATCAAAGGGCCATAATTTTTTTTAATCGTCATATTATCTGCAGCGGCGTATAATCTGCAGAATCTATATTTTAAACTATATCATTTGCCTTTTAATTGAAGGACCTATATTTAAATTATTTTAGCAGATAATCTGCAGATTATACGACGAAAATTAAGGTACTTTCTTGATAGATAAATAGATAAATCAATGGAACAGGCATTTTTGCTTTTTATTAAGGCAAAATTTCAACTGAGAATAATTACTTATCTTGTCCTTGCTGGAAATTGAAGTATTTCAATGACCTGTACAGTTGTTTCCATGGTAGACTGACGATCGGCACTTTGTGGTGACTATAAACCAGAATTGTTGGAGTTGCTGTATAATAATATCGAAGTCATGTACACTTATGTCCAAAAAATAATGCTTTACCCTCAGCCTTTAGCTTATCTCTCACTGAAAAAAAAAAAAAAAACCCTCCCGGCTTGATAATTCTTGAATTACATGTTTTTCAGATGCTTTCCGTGCTAGCTTAGACAATATTTTTGGCTGCCCTGGGAGACCACATTTTTCAACCCTGAGATAACCCTCTTTTAAGGAAGAACTCAGGACTGATGGACATCCTTGTTGAATATGGACATTCACTAAATCCATTTTAAGGTGAAAAATGCCACAGTGTAAAAATATACATATATGCTTATATTATATATCCATAGATATCACAACTTAAGACAAAGCTTTGTAGCTCTCTAATGATGGCTACTTTGTCATTTACAGAACACTTTTCTCTTAGGCATTTTGTCATTTATGAATGTTTTGGATTTTCAGCTTGATGCAACGTGAAATTGGCTGCTATTTAAATACACACACATGATGCAAAAGCAGCACTAACCTGCCCAATACAATGCATCCTTAGGCCACAACTCAAAGACATATATTACTTCCCTATCCCTCTCTGCAATCGTTGCCCAGAAATTCACTTAATATATGTGCATGAATCCTATCCATCATCTTTTTGCCTTGGAGTAGGGCACCTGTTTTCCACTGCTGATACGATACTCCCAAGGCACAGCCTGTTGGATTAGGTAGCAGAGATTGTCTTACACAGCTTGATTTTGTTCAGCAGTTGAAGTACACCTTCCCATTGCTTTTCTATCAACATTCATCCATTAGCACAGAGATTTTGCTGCGCTGTTGCAATTTCATTTTGCATGTCACCATATTTCCCCCTCCATTCCAAGAGAGAGTGCAGCAGATTTTCCCTGCCTCATTAAATATGCAATTTAATTAAATTTTATTACTTGTTAAAAGTGATCATCTTAGCTCTTCTCTTAATATATAAATCTGGAGATCTCATTCAATTTTGTTCAAATTCTGGATCTCACTAAATATGGGCTCATTATAGATCAGTTCTTCTGAAATTCAATTCAAGTTTTTGGGTAATGATTTAGGAGACGCACACACAGCTGCTTTTATGAATTCTATGTAACCCAGTACATTTATTTTGGTACTTAAACATTATGTTCAGCATACCTTGCAGACAGCCAGTGTGTTTACATCTAACTCTGACAATTATCACTTATTATTCATAATGACTGAAGGTGTAATAACAACTGCCAAAATGTCTGAAAAATATCTTATATTTTACTTTTTTTGACTCATTTCCTTTCTTTTTTACCGTACGAGTCTCTATGCTATGCCCAAAAAAGTCACAATGATACATTTTTCAAGAAATGCACAGTTCTCAGGTTTTGATCTACGTACAAATACCATGTGATAGTTTCATGACTGCTTCCACTTGTATGGTAGCTATGCTTCCTCTTTTCCATACGGGTATGCACTATACCTGCTGCCTACAATCCTCAGAAGTAAACAAACTTGATTTCGGCTTCCCTGCACAGCATACTTAACATGACTTTGATGATATATGAATACAAAAACATGTGACATATTAATACCACTGGCAGAAATGTTGAGTTGCAAAACAAAGTAGAATAGCAAAGTGGATGCACTGGATTGCTTATAATTCCTAAAAAGAAAGTAGCCATCTTTTAAAAGATTAACTAAATTTTGTTATTACGTCCACATATTGGTGGTGGAGTTCTTTGCCCCAAATTATCATATTTGGCCAAAGATTTTGAAAAAAAGTGGTAATAATATACAGGGTGTCCGAGAATTATTGGACACATTACAAAATAATGTACAAAAAAACAAACTATCAGCAATGTCTGTTTTTCTATGTCACATATTACTAACACGGTTTCTGTATTTTTGTTTTGCAGAATTGTTATTCCCAGAATCCGATGGATGATGCCAGGTGTGGCCTGGTGAGGAATGTATGAAAAATACACAATCAGTAGTCATGTCATCCATACAGCAGAAGGCAAGGGCGCCGAGAATCGAAAAAGTTTGGGAACCACTGGCCTAGACGATGATCTTTGTGTCGTGCTGCGATGACCATTTTATGGGAGAAAATTATGAGACAGAATAAACCTTTGCACCTTGCACCAATATACACTATCTACCAACAAGTAATTGGACACCTGTGATAGCAAAGGAAAACAAAGTTTATTCACTTTCAATAGTTGGTGGAGCCTCCACGAGCGGCGATTACAGCTGCGACCCTACGGGGCATAATCTTAACCAGGCGTTGTACTACGACTAGCGGTATTTTCTTCCACTCGGCTTGGAGAAGACAGGTCAGTTCCTTCACCGATTTTGGACGATGGGGGCACCCCTTAAGTCGACACTCCAACTCGTCCCAGAGGTGTGCTTGAAAGGGTTAAGGTCCGGGCTCTGAGCAGGCCAGTCCATTCGATTAATCCCATTGTCACCATACCAAGTCATGGTGGACTTCACAACATGACAGGTGGCATTGTCATCCTGAAAGTAACATGGGTCCACCCCGTAAACCTGCCACAACGTAGGAAGCGCATGGTCTTCCAAAATGGTGCAGTAGGTCTCGGCGTTGAGTCTACCAGGAATTGCGACCAAGGGTCCCGTGCCATAACAGGAGAAACACCCCCATAGCATAATTCCACCGCCACCAAACTTCACAGTTGGCACAATCAGGGCAAGATTTCATCTTTTTTGCTCACTAGCAAATTTTGCTAGTGACCAAATAGTTTGCTAGCAAAACATTTGCATGACTAGCAAGTAAAACTAAATCACATCGTAACTTATTTTCTAATAAAGTTACACAGAAATTTAAATATGTGTATATTTATTTTGACTTACCTTTTTGAATAATGAATAGAATCTTAGATAAGTTTAGTGACTATCTTTATTATTAATTTCTAACAAATTCTCATACCACATGAATATATTTCACTGACATTCTAATTCAGATTTCTTCCCATATGGTTTACGCTCAGGGTGTCTGACTTTGTCATCATACCACTTTATAACTGCTGACCGTGGATTAAAAATCTCTTCTTGTGACCCTTCTACAGTATTTCAATTGTCATCAGAGCATTTAAAGTTTCAACAGACAAATTGTTCCTCCAATCCCCTTGTATTCTTTTTAAAAAACTGAATCCCACCTCACAACATGCAGTACTAAGTGGAAGTATCGCACAAATTTCTGCTAAACTTCTACACACTTCATATCTGCCAACTACCACACAATGCCGTAGTTTCTACGGAATTAGTTGTCTGACTATGGAACTCACTATCAAAACTACGGATTCTACAAATTTTCATTTTGTTTCAAATTTTTCTTTTGCTATTATTTTTATGATATACACGAGATTCTTACGGGGATTCGCAGAATCCCGCTTTATTTTTTATTTTTTTGTCATCAGTTAGATCATTCTGAAGATAGATATTTGGGAGAGGGGGGGGGTCGTCGTCTTCCATCTGGAGACGAAATTTCGTGCTTCAAAACTTTCAAACACAGTAGTGAAACGGAGTAAGAAAATTTTGCCGTAATCGCAAATTATTCTCCCAATGTTGTCTTTGTGTCCGCTTTTCTTGTTAAATATCATTTTATTGCATAAATGTTTGCATTTTAGCTTGAAACTGTGGAGAACAATTTGCAAAAACGGAAGTTGGCTGCTGCAAAATTTTTCTTTAATTTTCAGGCATGAGATTCTTCTGTGAATTCAAGGAATTCTGGCTTTTTCGTTATTATTGGAATTCCGTCTTTACGAAACTAGAAAACAAAAGGTCGACGGAATTCGGATTTTTTCCGTAATCATAATTTTTTTTTCTCACGATGTCGGCTCTGTCAAGTATTATTGCTCATTAACATTTTGCTGGATAAATATTTGTATTTCAGCTTGAAAATACAAGGAAAATTTCCAAAACCAGAAGTCACACGAAGCAAAAGTTTCTTCCGTAATCGTTTACCCCCTCCACGAACACGTTTCGTAAAAAAGCGTCTATCTATGCCACGCAATAAAGGCGATCGCTTGGCTTAGGGTACGACAGGAGTTGAGGACAAAGTTCGTGGGGCAAAAGAAGGGAGGGTGGCAGAGCAGGTGGTCAAACAACCGATTCATCCCAGAGCTCTGGGTTGCCACAGCAACCATTGCCGACATCACGTTCAGTTTCTGTAATAGACCAATGAGGGCACGATGGAGAGGAGTTTCAATGCGCTTCTACGACAGTTTGGAAGGGATGAAAGATATGGGGAGGATGGGTATTAAGTGTCGAAAGGAAATTGGCGAAAGAGAATCGCTGATCGGCGCTGTTTTAACAAGTGATAATAGAAACTGTTATGTAAACTTCGTGGATTAATAATGATTTTTGGTTACTTTAAATAAAGAAATTACCTTACTAGCAATATTAGCTACTGCGATTTTTTTTCACTAGCAAATTTGATTTTTCACTAGCTATTTGCTAGTTGCTAATCGGTGAAATCACGCCCTGGGCACAATACATTCCGGCAGGAGGCGTTCTCCAGGCAGATGCCAAACCCAGACCCTGCCATCCGAACGGTACAGGGTGAACCTTGATTCATCGCTCCAGAGAACCTGTTTCCACTGTTCAACGGTTCACTGTCGACATTCTTTGCACCACGTTAGCTGAGCAGCGCTATTGGACTTGGTGATCAAAGGCTTCTGGGCGGCAGCACGTCTATGATAACCGAGCAGATGGGCTTCCTTACGGATGGTATTCATCGAAAGAACACTCCCGGATGCCTGTTGAAACTCCTCACGGATGGTAAACATTATAATTCATGCATAAATACTAGTATTAAAAGAAATCCGTCTTGTTGCACGATGATATTTATTCAGCTAAAAAATGAAATCTATGTACAGGTTAAAAGACACATGAGCACTTTTTTTCCTCGCGGATGTGGCCCATCGATTTGGTGCGGTTCTTCCGAATTTCTCTGGCGAGCACCCGTCGGTCTCTAACTCCCAGTTTTGTGGGTCTGCCGGGTCGGGGCACATTCCGACATTCACCTCTCATCTTCCACTTGCCAATCACGTAGGCCACTGTCGATTTTGGGTACTTCAACTCGCTGGATATGTCACGTACGGATCGGCCATTTCTGTGATACCCGACGATTACACCTTTCTCGAAATCAGACAGTTCCGAACTGCGTGGCATCTTGCATGCAACTGATTGTGTTGTTGTTTCCCACACGATATTTAACGGCGGCGGCCGTGACGTGTATCAGGACCGCAGATATCGTCGATTGCAGGGGCGTCCAATTACTTGTTGGTAGATAGTGTACTTTGCTATGGAAAAGAATTCTTAATTTTTTTGCTATTGTCTTTACAAAGGAGATTAAAACTCAGTTTCTAAGTGGATTGCAAAAGCAAAATAATAATCAAAATTGTGATCACTGTCTTGGGGGGGGGGGGGGCTGCAAAATGCAGCAGATCATTGGCTGAGCCCTTGATGTCATTTGAGTAGTGAAAAGGCAGGCCTGCCACTGCCTTAGTTCTCATCCCATGATTACAGGTAAGTTTCACAGCAAAAACATTTAAAATTTGTCCTGAAGGTGAAATTTTTTCATCATATTCTCCGTCAAATTATACACTTTGAATTATCTATATAACTTTTTCAATTTTTGGCCAAATAATTTAGGACAGTAAACTACATCTTTTTTTTTTTTTTTTTTTTTTTTTTTGATTGAAGGTTTAACGACCACCGTGAGCAACTCAATGGGCTATAAGCAGTCGCCCGTCCCTAATTTAGGGTCACTGGTTCCAGGGAAGGGAGAGAGCCAGTGCCATAAGACAAACACAACATCAATGCCTCACCGGGATTCGAACCCGGACCCCTTTCGGACGAATGATCAGAGGCCATCGCTTAGACCACTGCGCCACCGGGGCGGCAAACTACATCATTACCTACATACTAACTCATAATAATTCAGATATCTCACAGGTTCAAAAGCTAGACTTCAATCAGCAAAATAAAGTGTGGGTGTAAGGTAATATATCTTTCCAAGTATTTAATATACCTCAGCGCTCCATAAATTTATTAATGCACATGCTGAAAAAAAAAAAAAAAAAAAAAGAGAAAAAAATCCAAAAATATCTAGAAGCAAATGTAATCCAATTCTTTTCACTTTTACGATGGAGTGTATGCTTCGACAGATGTTCTGTACCTGTAAAGTTCTTGAAGCATACATCACATTGAAAAGGTTTTTTGCTGATGTAAACAAGCCTTTATCTTCAGAAATTGCCTTTGTGAATATCCTGCAGTACACCCGCATTGATGAGAATTTTCATGTTTAATGAAGCATATGCTTTGAAACACTACCTTTCGATAGCAACTGTTTGGAGAATACATCTCATTGATGAGGTTTGCAAGTGTGAAGCAGCATATGCTTTGACATGATACTATTCTGTGTAAATTGCTTACAACATAAAGCACTAATGAGGCTTCTCAACTATATGAAAATGTTTCTTTAAATGTGAATTGCCCACTGTACTAAGGTCTTTTACCTGTATGAAGGACCATATGCTTCAAAAGATAACTTTTCCTTGTGAATTGCTTGAAGCACACATCACACTGATGAGGTTTTTCATCTTTATGAACAACCATATGCTGGGAAAGGTCACCTTTCCGTGTGAATTGCTTAGAACACACATTACACTGATGAGGTTTTTCACCTGTATGAATAACCATATGCTGGGAAAGGTCACCTTTCCGGGTGAATTCCTTGGAACACACATCACACTGATGAGGTTTTTCACCTGTATGAAGGACCATATGCTTCAAAAGGTAACTTTTCCGCGTGAATTGCTTAAAACACACATCACACTGATGAGATTTTTCACCTGTATGAACGACCCTGTGCTGAGAAAGGTCACCTTTCCGTGTGAATTGCTTGGAACACACATCACACTGATGAAGTTTTTCACCTGTATGAAGGAGCATATGCTGGGAAAGGGCACCTTTCTGTGTGAATCGCTTGGAACACACTTTACACTGATGAGGTTTTGCACCAGTATGAAGGAGCATATGTGAGGAAAGGGAACCTTTCTGCGTGAATTGCTGGGAACACACATCACACTGATGAGGTTTTTCACCTGTATGAAGGAGCATATGCCGAGAAAGAGCACTTTTCTCTGTGAATATCTTCGAACACACTTCACACTGAGGTTTTTCACTTGTATGAAGGAGCATATGCTGGGTAAGGTGGCCTTTCTGTGTGAATTGCTTGAAACACACATCACACTTATGTGGTTTTTCACCTGTATGAAGGAGCATATGCTGGGAAAGGTAACTTCTTGAACTAAATTGCTTGGAACAAACAACACACTGATGACTTTTTTCCCCAGTATGATGCAGCAAATGCTTTGAAAGGTAATCTTTGTTTACAAATTGCTTTGAACACACATCACACTTATGCGATTTTGAAGCTGTATGAAGAAGCGTATGTTTGGAAAGGTAATGTTTCTGTGTGAATTTCTTTGAACACACATCACACTTAAAAATGTTTTCACCTGTATGGAGTGTATCATCAGAAATACCACTTTTTCGTGTCAAATGTTCAGAACATACATTATGTGCATCAGGCTTTTCACTAGTGTGAAAGAGCATATCGCTTGAAAGTTTACCTTCCATTATAAATTTGATGCAGCATATACAACCCTGGATGGAATTTTTAGTTCAGTGGGTGCAAAACTAGATATTTTTGTGAACGACAGCAGATTTCATGCTCTCAAAGAAGTTCCCTTGTACTAGGGTGTGTCTGGAACAATATATGCATTTTTTTTTTTTTTTTTTACTGGAGGTTTAAAGACCACCGTGAGCAACTCAGTGGGCTATAAGCAGTCACCTTCTTTATAATCATCTTAAATGGTTTCATCTCTTGAAGAATATTTTTGTCATGGACTCCATATTGAGAAAGTGTTAGATTTTGTTGTTTAATTTCAAAGAAACTCTAAAAAAAAATTATTTTGTTAATATTTACTGTATACAATCATGAATTAAATACTGAATGCTGTTGCGACTTACCTATGTTGTCTGCCTATACCAAGCATCATTGTACCCTGTGTATTACACATCAAAGAGGACATGAAGAACACTTTATATGATTTCAGTCAGTAAAAATTTAAAAAAAAAAAAAAAAGAAGGCAAAAGGAGGTTCCACCATTTCAAAACATATTTTTCAAAGTTTCTAACACTATGCCAGGAGCTTTTAGAACAAACAGCAAAACTTTTTTCTGATTTAATGATTTTGTAAAATACACAATGTCAGGGTTGGCAATTTATTTGCAAGAAGAAAAAAAGTAAACTATCACTCACACACACTGCAGAAACTAGTCCCGGAGAAAAATACCACACATAAAAGCCTGTACATTAGAGAATTAAAAATTTCGGCAGTTCTAACGTCGGCCTCTGATCATTCGTCCGTCAGGGGTCCGGGTTCGAATCCCGGTCAGGCATGGATGTTGTGTTTGTCTTATGGCACTGGCTCTCTCCCTTCCCTGGAACCAGTGACCCTAAATTAGGGACGGGCGACTGCTTATAGCCTACTGAGTTGCTCACGGTGGTCGTTAAACCTCCAATCAAAAAAAAAAAAAAAAAACGTTCTAACGTCAAGAATGTTTACAGAAAATATGAAATGGAGTACAACACTCACATCTCATAGAAACAATAAAAAAGTTTTTTACCTTAAAATTTCTCCCGGAAAAACGGAATTTTATCAGATTTCACTGGGGCAAACGAACATGCATACTTATTTAATCAAAATTATATTTTTCTTTTAAAAACAATACAACCCAGCAATCTTTGATGTTCTAAAATGAAACTATAAAAATATTTCTACAATTTAAAAACAGTGGGATGACAATTTCTACAAAATGACGGGGCTATTCTTCCACAAACGGGCGTCCTCCTCATTTCTCACAGCTAAGACTAGAACAGCACTAGCGTCTCGCGACAGCGATATCCACATGTATCAAGTTATCTCACTGGCAGCAATAAAACCGGCACCCACCAATTGGCGACCGGCACTGAAACAGCACTTGTAGTTCGTATACGTCGTCGAAGTCGTGACACATGTTGTTTACATCTTAGTTAACGTTAGTTTCTTCATTGGCGGCTGTCGGCACAAATCGAACAATTTAACCTGTTTGCAGTATACATCCAAATATAAAAATGGCTATTCTTCCACAAACGGGCGCGTTCCTCATTTCTCACAGCTAAAACAGCGGAACGCTAGAATAGCTCCGCGAGCAATCTACTGTTTTCGATCTGGCAATTAATCTGTTGTTGTTCACATTCAAATGCAAACATTATGGGAATTATCTTTGCATTCTGTTCTTATTTTTTTATTCATCATGATGACTAACGTTGGTTTCATCAAAAAAAGATAAAAAATATTTCGTGTACTAAATGAAAACTATAACTGAGATGTTGAAAAAGAACTAAAAAAAAAAATGAACGATCTTACCGCTATATACGTTGGGAGACTGATAAAAAATTATACTTTCGTATTTACAGTAAGTATTTTAATTCGTACTGAGAAATATATAGCAAAAGACAATTAAAGAAAAGCAGCGATATTTATTGCCATTCGTGATTCCTTATTATTTCAAGGGTGGGTAGCGAACCATATCTTTCACACCATGATATGCATGTTTTTCTATCTCGTACGACATCGTTAACGAGACTATACAAATTCCATTGAGACATTATAAAATAGAACAGACCAATTCAACGACAACTTCATGGAATTTTAATACTATCGAAGGGTAATATGGACGGACAACTTAATATTTACTGAGCGTTGCCAGATCAAAAACAGTAGATTGCTAACGGAGCTGTTCTAGCGTTCCGCTGTAAACAACAAGTGCAGTTTCAGTGCCGGTCGCCAATTGGTGGGTGCCGGTTTTATTGCTGCCAATGAGATAACTCGATACATGTGGATATCGCTGTCGCGAGACGCTAGTTCTAGAACAGCTGCGCCAGCAATCTACTGTTTTCGATCTGGCAACTCTCAGTAAATATGAAATTGTTCATATTAACCTTCGATTTTTTCTTTGATTGAAGGTTTAACGACCACCGTGAGCAACTCAATGGGCTTTAAGCAGTCGCCAGTCCCTAATTTAGAGTCACTGGTTCCAGGGAAGGGAGAGAGCCAGTATAAGTAACCTCACAGCGAATTTCATAGGAAGCAGAACTTCCCACGATATAATTCAGTATGAATTATTTGTCACATATGTTAAATAACCTCACAACGAATTTCCTAGCAAGCAGAACTTCCTCAGATAAAAGACAGAATTCCTGTCACATGACTCTCCTCATAGGCCCCGCCCATTTGGTATCTCCAAAGTAGCTCTGAACCAATCGCGTTGCGGAAATGGCCCTAATCATTCACTTGTGAAATACACGCCCCTGTGAGGCATGGATGTTGTTTTTGTCTTATGGCACTGGCTCTCTCCCTTCCCTGGAGTTAGTGGCCCTAAATTAGGGACGGGCGACTGCTTATAGCCCACTGAGTTGCTCACAGTCGTCGTTAAACCTCCAATAAAAAAAATAAAAAATTCGCGTTTACATCCCAGATTATTGATGGCACATTTGATTAGATTGCGTTGATTATTTAACAGCAATTGGCAAGAGCGAACTGCCGTACACGATATTAGCCCAAATGGACGGGACTTAAATTAGGGTTTCGAGAAAAGGGTTATACAAAAACAGGATTTGGCTAAAAAGAACATTTGCTACACAAGTTCTTTTTTTTTTTTTTCGAAGCGTCAGAGTGATAGAAACATTTTTTTACCATTATTTGCTTTTCTCATACAAGAATATTGTAATGCAAGTAATCGAGATGAATTCGAGTTCAATTTTCGGAGATCGCATCCGCCCGAGCCCGAAATGTTTTTGCCCGAGATCGTCACAGCCCACCATTAAATCTTTGCGGTACTGTCTCTTTCCCTTACCTGGAACTAGTGACCCTAAATTAAGGAAGGGCGACTGCTCATAACCCATTGAGTTGCTCACGGTGGTCGTTAAACTCCCAACCAAAAAAAAAAAAGAGTATAAGAATTTATTTAGAAATATATATTCCATTAATCCGTACCATGAAAGAGACACATACATCCAAAAACGAAGAAAAGAGTAATTTTTAAAAAATCACAATAAAGTGCGTTTGGCTGTTTTCTAATCCCTTGCACATTGCCCATAGTTGCCGTAAAAGTGCTCTGCTCGTGGATGGAAGTACATTAATGAATATTCATATTAAAATTATACCTGTATAATATTGAATTTCCGTGGACTAAGAAAAAGTGCGTCCCGTAAAGGAGTAGGAATATAAAGAATTGCCGTTATTTTTAATAAGTATTTCGTCTTTAACTAAACAGGACTAATACATAATAATCAAACCGCTATCATTTAATGAATATGTTTCTGTTGTTGAAAGATGCTGAACAAGGGATGTTGAAAACAAAAAAAAAAATATTTGGTGTGGAGGCGAGTGGATAAATATGATTTATGATTAAATATGATTTAACTAGCGTCATAACTATAGTCTTTTAGAAATTCGAATGGCAACGTTTTCAAATTCTAAACTGAGTCACACCAATCGTCTGCTGATGTGCAGAATTTAGTTTAGAATTTGTACTCAAAGGCAAAATTTAAAATTTCCGTTTCTTCTATATTTCTCTTTCACAGAGTCTTATAGACAATACTTTTACGAAATTTTGTGATTTAAATCAGTAAAAACAGACGCAGAAACTACTTTCACAGAACATTTTACAATAGCTCCTGCTTACGCTGCTATTACAGCATATAATTTTTTTCCATATTAAACTTGATAACTACTTAAAATCTGATATACAATTTCAAAAGTTAGTTTTATGCCCTGAATGGATATTCAGGACAGTTTTAAGGTGCATTTTCATGAAAATAAGTACACCAAGTTGAAAACTTGTTCATTCACGATGCAGTATTGATATGTTTCTGCATTTTTTGGACCTGTTTTACACAGTAGCGCAAATATTTCACGAATCGGACCTGTTCAATTAAAATTAATTCGAGATTAAGGTGGACGTCAAACAATATTTCTTCCTATACTTCCAATGAAAAAACTTCTGTACACATTTTCTTCCCAATTAACGCGTTCCCAAGGATGAAAATTTAAACATCGATTAAAATAGCTTCATTTTATTACTTGGAATACTTAATATTTTTTAAAACATAACCATAATTATGCGATCCAACGTTTGTCTGTCTACTGACGTCATCAAAGTACAGGTCGCGTCATCTTTTTTCTAGTTTCAACACCACCAAAGGAGAAGTTATTGATTTTTAAAATAATTATGGTTATGTTTTAGAAAATATTAAGTATTCCAAGTTATAATATGAAGTTATTTAATCTATGTTCAAATTTTCATCCTTGGGAACACACTAATTGTGAAGGAAATGTGTACAAAATTTTTCCATTGGAAGTATGAGGATGTAGCACGTGACGTCATCGAGAAGTTTCAGTGAAGTGGCAACAGTCTCTGCAAGTTCCTGAAGGACAAGTACAAGGAGGTTAGAAGAAGACGAGGTGAATGGACCCGTTTTGAGTGAAGCCAAAACAGATCAGCTGTTTCTTTCTCTCTCTGAGGTGGTGGGAGTCTGAGCTGCGATAGTTCGGGAACGTGACGTCACTTCCTGTGACTTAAGCAGTTTTTTTTTTTTTTTTTATTGGAGGTTTAACGACCACCGTGAGCAACTCAATGGGCTATAAGCAGTCGCCCGTCCCTAATTTAGGGTCACTGGTTCCAGGGAAGGAGAGAGCCAGTGCCGTAAGACATACGCAACATCCATGCCTGACCGGGATTCGAACCCGGACCCCTTACGGACGAATGATTAGAGGCCAGCGCCTTAGACCACTGCGCCACCGGGGCGGCTAAGCAGTTTTGCTCAGCGCATGCAAACCAAAGATGGAAAGAAGGAATATTTCGGACTTCTTATTTCTTAACATTAAGCTTTTGGTTATTTTTTAAACATGGTTAATTGTACATGGGCAGTATGCAAGTAACCATGCGCAGTATGCACTTCCGCTCAAAAAATAATTATTTTGTTCAATTTTTAAAAAAAATACCTACACATATTTTCCTGATTTTATGGAATTTTTCTATTATGGGAATGAATATTTCAGCATCAATGTGGTGTCACAATAGAAGCACAGGGTGAGGGGCTGCCATCTCCTCCTTAGACACGTATGGCTGGCTGTCCTGTACTTAGTGTTTAAAGTGCAATCATTAGCGGTCGGTGTTTATAAAAATTTGAAGCCAAAATGCCTAGATTTTGTGCCATTATGAATTGCGGTAATAGAGGAAATCGAGACCGTAAATCTTTTTCAGGTTACTAGCTGCTGTCTCTAAAGGCAGTACCGAAAAAATTCGCTTATCGCTTACATGCCAAACGAAGGGAAATCACTTCCCAGAGCTTAGAAAACACTTTTTATGGAAGAGTTAGACTCTTCAAAGGCAGAGAACCTTTTGAATGTTAGTTCCAGAAATCAGTGATTTCTGGTAAACTAGGGAATCTATCTTTTACTTGTTCAAACGCTATTGGAGTGCATTGCTTCTTGCACTTATTGGGTCAGGCGTTTGATTCGTTGATTCAAAGCTTTTAAGTCGAATTGAAAAGGTGTTGGCTGTTTCTTTTTTGCGTAGATTTTATTGCTAGTAACTATTTTCTTATAGAACACCTTTTAGAGTTTGCCTCTTAGTCAAAATATTTCTTGCAAAAACGCTTCGGTCCCCAATCGGCACTTCTGTGCACGTGGGTTTTTTTTTTTTTTTTTTTTACTTCTTTTCAGAAGGTTCCTGGTTGATCTAGGGGGTGTTGAAACTTTTTATAGGGCTAAAAGTTAATTTGTTAGCAAACCTGACTTTTAGTCAGAATCAGATCTCTGTGTTTCTTAGAGCTCGAGCACACCGTTCCCCTGACTCCCTTTGTTTTGTGAGTTTTCGGCCTTTCACTTTTAAGGTTATTTGGCTGTCGGTGTTGGGGTATTTTAGTTTACTACTTTTTTCTATATGATATTTCCTCCTCAAACTACCGTTGATTTTATTTTTAGTACACCTGGAAGCTGGAGAAAAATGCAAATAATGGCTAAAATTATTGTCCAAATAAAATCCTTTTTGGTGTCTAGGTCTGATTACAAGTCGGTGTTATGCTGCTAAATTTATTTACGGATAAATAGATTATAGGGCACAAATCCCATCAAAATTATTTTGTTTTTTCACCACAATTTTACAAAAAAATCAAAGATTTTGCTCATTTTTCTAAGGCTTGGAAATCGCTTCCCAGAGCTTAGAAAGACACTTTTTGTTGAAGACTTAAACTCTCAAAAAACCATAGAACCTTTCAAGGGTGAGTTTTATCCGAAATCAGTGATTCCGGGAAATAAAGAAAACCTATCTTTTTTTTTACTCAGGTATCCGCACCTGGGAGGAAAGAGAACCTTACTTATTAAGGCAGCGTACCAATTTTCTCCATAAATTACTGACTACTCACGAATTTGTGATCGTATTAAACCACTCTGTAAAAGAATACCGACGACGAGAAATTGTTATATGCTTCGAAACTTTTATATGCCTCGAACTGTTCTGCGGTAACGGCACTTCGACTAAAGACGAAGTAATTGAAAATATTTACTATTTGCACTTTCGGAAAACTTTTCGCATCAGCTTCGAAGATACTTGCATTCAGCAGATAAGTATCTTTTCCTTCAATTTCTTTATTTTTTTCCAAATACCGCATTTTGTACTCGGAAGTTAAAGTTTCAAAGTAAGACGTCATCATTTCAACGAGGCTAGTTGTCCTTCACTAACGTTACTAAGGCTCGTTGTCATGCTGAGAGTCACGTGTCTGCTACATCTCATAGGAAGAAAAATTAGTTGACGTCCACCTCAAACTTTCAAAACAAAAGGACTGTTCGGTAGTCAATAATTTCTTTCTAACGACGCACTTGTACTTAATATAAGGTAATAAAATGGAAAATTACATGAAATATTTTGCTTCATTTGTAGCTCTCCTCTCACACAGACACACCTGTAACAGAGAAAAAATGTGCCGCTCATAGTTCCTTGTTACAATCAGAGAAAACTGAAATGCCTCTAGAACATTCACTTAATTACAGCAACTAAATAAACACCCGTTGAATTAGTATTTTTTACTTTAATGTCCCTGAAAAATAATTTCGATCTTAAAAGTACAGGCATACTTACAGAAAAAACTCAGTTTGATATAATATGTGACAAATTATTATATCAAATGCATCCTATAAGAGTTTATATAAGAAAAAATATGTCATCCCGCATGTTTTGGCATGATGCAACAGTCTGCTAGAGCCTGAATAGCTTTTAAATTTCAAAATGCATTCGCATTTCTCTCGGTGAATGTAATCCAATTTTGCTTTGATCAAACAGTAATTAACATGGAAAAAAAATTTCCAGACGGTTTTTTTTTAGGTTTAACGACCACCGTGGTGAGCAACTCAATGGGCTATAGCAGTCGCCCGTCCCTAATTTAGGGTCACTGGTTCCAGGGAAGGGAGAGAGCCAGTGCCTTAAGACAAACACACCATCCATGCTTCTGCTGGATTCGAACCCGGACCCCTTACTGACGAATGATCATAGGCCAGCGCCTTAGACCACTGCGCCACCGGGGCGGCCGTAGATTTCCCCACTTCAGTTTTAATCGTTTTATAATCACCAGTATTTATCTTCTTTGCTATAACTTCAGGATAAGGATCATTCATATTGTAATACGCAAATTGATAAAAAGAATAACTCAACTAAGATTGTTTGACTTTTGTGGAAACTAGAAACATATGTATTAAGGGATGAATATTAGCTGGAAGGCGACACTAACTGTTATAAGGAAGCCGCTGCTTAATTTGTTGTTTTCCTGCTTTCTACACGAGATTTGGTTTAAACACGCCATCCGAAATACTAGGGGAAGAACTTCCGTCTGTAACACTGCTTCTTTTTTTTTTTTTTTTTTTTTTGATTGGAGGTTTAACGACCACCGTGAGCAACTCAATGGGCTATAAGCAGTCGCCCGTCCCTAATTTAGGGTCACTGGTTCCAGGGAAGGGAGAGAGCCAGTGCCGTAAGACAAACACAACATCCATGCCTCACCGGGATTCGAACCCGGACCCCTTTCGGACGAATGATCAGAGGCCATCGCTTAGACCACTGCGCCACCGGGGCGGCGTAACACTGCTTCACAGCTAAGACTAATAGTTTGGGAATAACTTTAGATTCCTAGTTTTGCTGCAATCACCCTCAGCGCTATTCTTCAACCGTTTATCTTCACGCATCCTTAACATACTAATTTGTACCTGAGTAACAGATTTTCCCCTCCCTTGCGTATTAGGTTTCAATGACAAATTTGTGACACCAGCGGCCGGCTTTTCTTTTTTTCCATTTTCAACTGTTTCACTGCTACTTCTTTTTCCGAAAATTAAGATAGGCCCCTTTGATGTGTCCTAGGGCACTTTTTGCTATTTTTGTGTAGATGGAAGTTTCCTTACCTTTCTCCCCTACCTCAACCTTACTTTTTTGGGGCTAATTACTGTCCTAAAAGCACTTAAACCACCACAAAATCACACATCGATTCCCTCTTCATGTTATCAAGATTCACGGAGACACTACAGGAACAAACTAAACTGATTCCTCTTCCTAAAACTCAGAGAGAAAAAAAGGGAGGCACTCAGTATTTTAACACAAGAAGAAGCCCCCGAAAAGTAACTGATATTGCTTTTCGTAGCTCGCCCGAGATGAAATGGATGATGTTGTTCATAGCCTACCAGAGCCCGGCTCGAGAGGCTACGAATTTCTACGAAAACCGTTAAATATATATCTCTAGCAAATATATATTTATTGTTGTTATTATTTTTTTCTTGAGGTAGCACAAGGCCTACCGGCCTAGATGAGGGTGGCTCACTGAAAATTCTGCCGGTTTTCCGGCGGCGTATTTCACAAGTCAATGTACGGAATTGCGATTAAGGCCATTTCCGCCACGCGATGTTTCAGGGCTACATTTGGAGACTGCGAGTAGGCGAGGCCTATAAGAAGAGTCATGTGACAGGAACACTGTCTTTTATCGGGGGAAGTTCTACTTGTTGAGAAATTCATTGTGAGGTTACTTAACATATGTAAAAAATGATCATATTGAATTTTTTTTTTTTTTTTTTTTTTTTTTTTTTTTGATTGGAGGTTTAACGACCACCGTGAGCAACTCAATGGGCTATAAGCAGTCGCCCGTCCCTAATTTAGCGTCACTGGTTCCAGGGAAGGGAGAGAGCCAGTGCCGTAAGACAAAACACAACATCCATGCCTCACCGGGATTCGAACCCGGACCCCTTACAGACGAACGATCAGAGGCCAGCGCCTTAGACCACTGCGCCACCGGGGCGGCCATATTGAATTATATCGTGGTAAGTTTCATCGTGGGAAGTGTTGCTTCCTAAGAAATTCACTGTGAGGTTACTAAACGTATGTGAGCCGCCTCGGTGGCGCAGTGGTCTAAGCGATGGCTTGCCGCCCCGGTGGCGCAGTGGTCTAAGGCGTTGGCCTCTGATCATTCGTCGGAAGGGGTCCGGGTTCGAATCCCGGTGAGGCATGGATGTTGTGTTTGTCTTACGGCACTGGCTCTCTCCCTTCCCTGGAACCAGTGACCCTAAATTAGGGACGGGCGACTGCTTATAGCCCATTGAGTTGCTCACGGTGGTCGTTAAATCTCATTTAAAAAAAAAAAAAATAAGCGATGGCTTCTGATCATTCGTCCGTAAGAGGTCCGGGTTCGAATCCCGGTGAGGCATGGATGTTGTGTTTGTCTTACGGCACTGGCTCTCTCCCTTCCCTGGAACCAGTGACCCTAAATTAGGGACGGGCGACTGCTTATAGCCCATTGAGTTGCTCACGGTGGTCGTTAAACCTCCAATCAAAAAAAAAAAAAAAAAAAAAAACGTATGTGAAAAATGATCATATTGAATTATATCGTGGAAAGTTTCATCGTGGGAAGTGTTGCTTCCCAAGAAATTCACTGTGAGGTTACTTAACATATGTGACAAAATATCATATTGAATAATACGGTAAAGTAATTTTGTGCACGATACCATACGGAATATTTGCAGTTTCTCAGATGAATACAAGTCCAAATCTATCTTAATATTAAAATTGAGGACGACTCCAATAAATAACTAGTTGAACACTATACTACGTATCGGCCAATAGATTGCAACACGTCAACTCAGTACTCATGACGATTCGTGCTGCTGTGAAAGTGCGTATATAAGGGTGCTAAAAAGTACCCTCCTTAAGGTCCTTTCTATTACCCCCTTAAAATGACCTTTAACAATGAAAAGTATGTCTCCGCACCGAAATATTTATTCTGAAGATCAAGTTTTTTCCTCATGAATGTGAAGAGGTCTAGCTAGAAAAAAAATAATCAAATAGAGTGATTTTTTATTAGCAAAGAACTGCCTAATGACACGAAGTAAGACCTCAAAACAGTGTTCTGTTGAAATAAATACTCCAGAATGTTGTTTGCCATATATTGTGTTTCCTTGTAAAGTACTCTCTATTTACCTCCTGTCGCATTCCGACTGTACGGGTAAAACTACTGAAGGTAACCATTGTCGCAATGAAAGCACCCGAACATTAAAATGGCTTATGGCGAGTGCAGCAAAGCCAACATCTCCGTCACATGACTCTCCTCATAGGCCCAGCCTGATCGCTATCCCCAAAGTAGCTCTGAACCAATCGCGTGGATGAAATGGCCTTAATCGTAACTCCCTACATTCACATGTGAAATACGCATCACGGCGGCCCAGTCCGCACCTGCTAACAAGCGATGCTCCTGTGTGGTTGAGAATCAGTTTCGCAACTGTTTCTATAGATTCATCTCGAGAAGTAATTTTTTGAGTCATTCATTGTTCGTTCTGTATCATTTCAACGTTGCTTCTTTTTAAAAAGTTCAACACATCAATAAATGAAGTATTTATGCCTATAATGAAATACAAGAGCAATTTTTGAAAACCACTGAAAATACTCATAGAAGTTACAATAACTACCATCTTCCAAGGGGCTTGCTTGGCTTTCAGGGGGAGGGGTTGAGCGGCCTCCTGCCCCCTGCTAGCTAAGAGCCGGACAGGAAGTGAATATTTTAATTATCACTTTCATCTGAAATTTGAAAAAAAAAGTACTGCAGTTATAGTCAGTACAGGAGAAGTATTTAGTGATGATAAAAATAATGGTAAACTCAACAATGAAGTGTTGTTTGATCAAGGAAACTAAAATAACAGTATGCTCTCAGTGACAAGGGCATCACAAAATTGAAAGCAGCCTTTGATTGGGAAAAGAACACAGTTGCCCTACTGGGGAAAAAAGGTCTGGCCCAAAAGTTCAGCTATAACTCTAGTTGTCTAAGTTTTTTCTTTCTTTTCTTTTAGTAAGCAAAGGTCTGGCCTAAAAGTCAGCTATAACTCTAGTCGTCTAAGTTTTTCCTTTCTTTTCTTTTAGTAAGCAAAGGTCTGGCCTAAACAATCAGCTATAATTCTAGTTGTCTAAGTTTTTTCTTTCTTTTCTTTTAGTTCGCAAATGTATGGCCTAAAAGTCAGCTATAACTCTAGTTGTCTAGGTATCTCCTTTCTTTTCTTTTAGTAAGCAAAGGTCTGGCTTAAAAGTCAGCTATAACTCTAGTTGTCTAAGTTTTTCCTTTCTTTTCTTTTAGTAAGCAAAGTGCGGTACGGACTCGGCTTTACTTCACTGGTTTCCATGTAACATCTCACAAACGTTTAAAATTTCATCGCCCTGGAGCAGAAATTGAACCCATACCTTCCAGATTTATGTGTCAGCCTGGTGCCTTTACATTCTTTTTTTTTTTTTTTTTTTTGGTTGGAGGTTTAACGACCACAGTGAGCAACTCAGTGGGCTATAAGCAGTCGCCCGTCCCTAATTTAGGGTCACTGGCTCCAGGGAAGGGAGAGAACCAGTGCCGGAAGACAAACACAATGTCCATGCCTCACTGGGATTCGAACTCGGACCCATCTCGTACGAATGATCAGAAGCCATCGCTTAGATCACTGCGCCACCGAAGCGGCGTGCCTTTACATCCCCCAGATCATTGAAGTTCGCTGTCCCTCAAACCTCAAACTAAGCAATGGCACATTACAAACCTGAATCACAGGTCAAAGTAATCAAAGGGTTCCTCACACAAAAGATGACATTTTCAATTCTTTTAACCCGGTATTTGCACAGGAATGGGACCGAGTTTTACATGCCGTTTCTTTGATTGAGGAACGAAAGTGCAACTATAACACCAGGAACTTCACGAAGAAACGTAGCACCCTGAAAACATTGAATTGTTGGCCTATGAAATGCTAGGTGAAATGTAAAAACATTTTTAACAATGCATTTAGAACCAACAAAATTGATGATGAATGAACCTTTTCAAACAAATCATTTTATTTTTGGCAGAGAAGCCCCTTATATTTCACAATTTTCTACATAGTCATTACCTCAGAAATCTTAAAACCACATTTCAATGGAAATCGAATGTGTACCGCCTGATTTCTGGGTTTGAGTATTCTATCATTACATCATTCAAGGCACTGAATTTATAATCAACCAAAACTTAAGCATCTGAAAAAATAAATAAAAAGCCCGTCAAAATTGCACTAATCAAAGCATCTGTAAATTACTTGTCCTAGGGAACATAAAAGTAGCACCCTTAAACAAAACTGAGGAGACACAGGTTCAATTCGCACTCCATGGCAATAAAATTTCAGGAGTTGTCCGAGAAGATGAAATAACAGAAAACAGTGAAATATGGCATTTCTTTTTTGCAAGTAATAAACAACATTTAGAATCCCTTCACAATTCGAAAAAAAAATGTGCTAACCCTTTTAAAACACAGATCAATCACGCAAGCAACAATATTATATCTCAAAAGATACTTGCCAAAACAAACTACTGCAGATTGTAACTCTTTGCAGCACCTGTAAATCATGTGGAAAACACCCTTTATCCATTTTATTTTAAAAGCTTGTACTGATATTTCAAAAACACACAAAGGGAAGAAACAAAAAGAACAATCAGTGATTAGTCAAAACTCAAAAGGAAGACAATATTTTTCTAATTTATTAGGATATACACTCACGGACAATGAAATTTGCGCAACAAGAAGGAAGCATCGGATTGAACTGAAATTTTATGGACGCAATGATACAGATTAATAATACACATGATGACAGCAACACAGCTGCAGGACAGTTACAGAGGAATCTGTGGCAGCAGTCTGGTCATTTTCAATAGCGCGTCGCACCGCCTCGTGCGGCGATACATGCTGAAATACGGTTCGGCATGGAGGCTAACAGCGCCTGATGTTGTCCTGCGGCAGATTGCCCCACACGTGTTTGACCGTGTGCTCCAAATCCCGGACACTGCGGCACGGAGGCAACCGGCGTTTCAACTAGTCCCACACATGCTTGATAGGGGACTTGTCCGGGAACGGGCAGGCCATGGAAGTGTCTGGACATGACGTAAGCAGCCCTGGGCAATCCCAGCCGTCTGCGGGCGGGAATTATCCTACTGGTATAGTGCACCTGGAATTCCGGCCAGGAATGGGAGCACATGGGGCCGTAGGATCTCATCCACATACCGCTCGCCTGTCAATGATCCACTACCACTACTAGAGCTGATCGGCTATCGAAGGCAATGGCTTCCCAGACCATAATGCCTGCAGTGGGGGAGATGTGGCGCTCGATTGCAAGGTTGAGATTGTGTCCTTGACCTCTACACCCGGACACGATGATCATCTGTCCCCAAAATGAAGCGGCACTCATCGCTAAACACAACATGCCGCCCGTCAGTGGCGTTCCACGTCGCTGTGGCCGAAGATGTTCCGGTGTTAATGGCAGCACACGTATGGGGCGCTGGAATCGCAGATTCACTTCTACGAAGCGTAGGGAAATGGTTCGTGGTCACAAAGGAGCAGCTACATCCGTCTGTATAGTGGACCTGGTCTCCGTGGGATTCCTTTGTGCCTGGCGCACGATCCTCTTAACGGTGGTCCTCCTGGTCCGTTTGGAGTCGCTCTACCGTGTGGCAGTGCCGTCACATGTCCACTGCTCCAAACACAGTCAGACGGTATCGTCAGAACGATCCACGTGGCGGGGTATACGGAGCGCCGACCACATTGCGGTTTTCTGCCCGATGATCCGGTCCCTCTCAAAGTCGGTACGTTGCGTAAATCGACGTCTCTGGCGTCTACCCGGCATTCTTGTCACTCTATACCCTTGCTTGCGTCGGCCGGTGCTTTTCGCTTTAATAAGGCATTGACTACACGCCTGTTTATAAGGCTGCCGGTTCGTGCTTGGAGCGCAACCACAGGGTGTGCGGTCATGCGCAATCGCACCAAACGTGGATCATTTGCCTACCGGCACGCACTCTAGCTATTTGCAAAGTTTCGCGGTTGTAGCATGTTTGCTTTTAGGTGCGCAAATTACATTGTCCGTGAGTGTAATTACTTCACCAAATTGCTCCAGCACAAGGAGACAAAAACTGCTGTTTATCAGAGAATTTTGGTCTCTGTCGCATAATTTTATGCAATTACGATAACTGCCAAAAAAAAGGCCACCATTAAACCTTTATTTCCCCAAACTGGTGTCATGTGCAACAAAATAATCAATGAAAAAACTCTTCAAATCCAAACATGCAATAAGGCTGTTGAAATGCATTATCCACTTTGCATGTTTTGCCAGAAAATAACAGGTAATTCCTTAAAATAATCCAATTCTGTGTACGTTTTCATCCACATAACGTTTTCTTCCTTTTTATTCTAGGGAAGAGGCAAAACACCACAGGACAAACAGAGATTTAAACACACCTGTCTGCTAGGAATCACATGAGAAAACTTCCCATTCACCAAAATAACAACGTTATCATATGTCCCAGTTTTAGGGTCTTTTGTCGGCCAGTTAGAAGTTTCATCCCAATCAGAATGAAAACTAAATTTATTGTACAATACAAAATTGCTGCAATATTGTCAAATTTTTTAAAGCATTCCTAACCCATGGGTCTTATGTCTTAGTCTGGTTGCAGCATAACAGCATAGGATATATTCATATAAAGATGACAGAATGTACAGTGATCTGGGTATTTTATTATAGTATAACGACAATATGCAAATATCACTTATACACTATATTGACAAAAGTCACCGGACACCCCTTCAAAAGGAAATGAAAGGATCCACTGCGTTGTTAAGATGCGCGGTACAGCTGCAAACTATATAAAAACAAGCCTGCAGCTGACCGCGATCATATCGCACCGTGAGGTTGAGTGAAAATGTCACGGCGGGAGAGAACTGGCTTTGAGAAAGGAAAGATTGTTGGGTGTTACATTAGTGGGTTGTCCATAAGAGGAACCAAGAGGCGTTTAAATATACCCAAGTCAACTGTTTTGGATGCACTGAATAAGTGGAAAACACATGGCGTGCCTGAAGCAGCAAAACGTACCGGCAGACCAAAGAAAATCAGTGATAGAGGACGTCGAAGCCTCAGGAGAGTCGTTACTGCTAATCAACGGAGTACTGCACAAGACCTCAGTGTACAGGTGAGTAAAAATGCTGGAACCTCGGTATGTACCCATGCAAATTGGCAGATAACTTTGTTCCATGTGTTACCGTGGTCGTGCGGCTGCTCATAAGCCTTTCATCTCCACTCGGAATGCTACTCGTCGTTTAGCATGGTGTAAAGAACATTTATCGTGGACTGTGGATCGATGGAAACGGGTCCTATGGACTGATGAATCCAGATGCATAATCCATCAGTCTGATAGCTGTGTGTAGGTATGGCGGCAGCCGGAGGAACGCTATTTAACACAGTGTACTGTTCCTATCGTCAAGTTTGGAGCTGGCAGTGAACTCGTGTGAAGGGTGTTTTTCGTGGTATGGTCCCGGCCCATTGGTTATCGTTCGCAAGCACATCTAGCTCGATATTCTGGACAATTATGCCTAGCAACTCTGTGGCTAAACTATGGAACCGAGCCTTGTTGGTACCAGCAGGATAATGCACCGAGTCATAAAGCAAGGACTGTTACGGTGTGGTTTAACGATAATTCCGTATTGTGTGTGAACTGGCCAGCACAGAGCCTTGACCTTAATCCCATAGAGCACCTATGGGATTTATTAGAGCGCCGCATAAGAAGTTTGGAACCAAGGCGTACTACTAAGCAACAGTTAGTGGCAGCATTGTGCACTGAATGGAAGCGCGTACCTATCTCTGTGTTCCAAAACCTTGTCGAAAGCATGTCTCGAAGGGCCAGTGCATGCATTAACGCCAAAGGTGGACCGACACCGTACTGATGTATGTCAATAAATGCTATGTTGTGTTTCTCTTTTAGGTGTCCGGTGACTTTCGTTAAAGTAGTGTATAATAAGTTTTCCAGGACTTTGTTCTAGTTATGTTAGTTCTGTCCACATTTTGAACTAGAAAAATATGGTAACCCTAACCTTACATAAAGTTCAAAAACAGTAAAATTAATTAATGTAAATGCTAATCTAAAAATGCTGTACATCTCCATTTGTCACTAAGAAGTTATTAATTGCAGAGGCTAAGTCTGCAAAAAACCCAGAATACATAAATATCATAAGTTGAGAATTTATCTTGTCGTTTGCATTTCTTTGTGGAGCTAACCTCTGAATCTCACAGAACAGCTTAGTGATATGTATGTTCATACATATTTCGAAACACTTCTGTAGAACCTTACATCCACTGCAGGGAAATAAATTTCAGACATCACTCACCACTACCACCGAAAGTGAAGTGTTTACTGGAACATTATCATCAGAAAAATTAAAAGCCAGATATCCTGGAGACTGAGGTGTTCTTTTCATATTGCCAAAGTACACAAAAGAAAATGGATAGAAACTCAAATAATACATTTTCCAACAAACAGTGATCACGTGATAGACTACATGAAAGATGATAACAGCCAGGAAGGATCTGAAGAATTTTCAAACAGCTTTTGGTCCAAATATCAAATCTTCTAATATGTACACAATAGAGTAGGTTGAAATGCAGAAATGTTTTGGATCGAATTGTTTTAGTGCGGAAAGAGTTGCCCCTGTTATAGCTAACGTTGATGTAAGAAAATTTTTTTTATTCATAAAATGATTTCTGTTCGCACAAGGCTATTCAAATTTCCAAAATTTTCACAATTTTCTAGATTTTTTTTTTGTAAGTACCAAATAAATTACAATCTAATTGCCATAGGGCGGAAAAGTTGCCTCTAGTATATTTAAATATAAAGTAAAAAGTTTTCTGAATAAGACAGTTTTTGTTCACGCATTACTATCAAAATTACAGAAAATCCACAAATCTGGACATTTGTAGAGTTTCGTTCTGAGTAAATCCTTCCCCCTCCACTCTCTTTTGGCTGAGACCCCTTGACCTTGACAAACCCACCGTTCCTTTGGCCAGTCACAAGCAAGCTCACAACCAGTGCGATCAGAGTTTGTGAGTTTATTCCAGTAGCTCTACTTAAGTACATATTTTTACGCTGTGATATCACAGTTTAATGTGGTTTACAATTATGGAAGCAGCACTAAACATATGAGACACAAATTCATTTGTTCTTTATTCGGTAATCCAAGAGATGTTGTTCTAAATAAACAGCTTGCACATGAGGATGTGATGCAGAGCTGTTTCGGAGAGAGATGCAAGCTGGCATTGGAATGTAACAATAAGAACATTAACTTCTCATCTGGGATAGTTGCAGTGGCAAACAAAAGAAAATCTGCATTTGATTAAACTTGCATCCTATAGTATCCGAATATAGAATAGTGTAGCTCATTAAGGTCTACCATGATAAATAAATTACAAACTAAGAAAGTGTTATAACTCGGACAAAAAAAAGATTGAACTTTCAAAACAAGCTTGACAGCTTAAAACAAAACCTAACGCATTTTTTGATGTTGCTGTATGCAAGTGCTCTATGACACTAGATTGCATTTGTAACAAAAAACGTGACTCTTGTATTTGCCCATTAACAATCACATACATCTGTGAGAAATTGAAAATAGTCCCTTCATTAACCTCAAGTTCCTATATCTCCAAAGACAGCATGGGATACGAAGGATTACACTAGTATATATAAATGGAACCCAGAAAATTGAAAAGGGGAAATAAAGAAAAGAACGTACGTTCCATTATCCGTCGATCGCTTCCAACTCTAACTTTTAGTTTTCTTCTAGTGGACAAATTACAACTGGGCCGAAGGACATGAGGAAAAGTTACAACTGTGCCTAAATCATCTAATTAAGTTTGAGATGTGTTTTGTTGAGTGTGTTTTTTTTTTTTGATTGGAGGGTTAACGACCACCGTGAGCAACTTAATGGGACGAATGATCAGAGGCCATCGCTTAGACCACTGCGCCACCGGGGCGGCTTTGTTATATAAGCAGTCGCCCGTCTCTAATTTAGGGTCACTGGTTCCAGGGAAGGGAGAGAGCCAGTGCCGTAAGACAAACACAACATCCATGCCTCACCGGGATTCGAACTCGGACCCCGTTCGGACGAATGATCAGAGGCCATCGCTTAGACCACTGCGCCACCGGGGCTGCTTTGTTGAGTGTACAAGCAGGAAGTTGAAGGCAGTAATGTTCCCTCAAGGACATGAAGAAAAATCCCTGTGCCCAAGGACATGAGGAAAAATTACAACTGTGCCCAAGGACATGAGGAAAAATTACAACTGTGCCCAAGGACATGAGGAAAAATTACAACTGTGCCCAAGGACACGAGGGAAAATTACTGCCTTCAACTTCCTGCTTGTGCACTCAACAAAACACATCTTAAACTTAAATAGATGATTTTCCAGATCTCTACCCTGCATCAAGTACATCTAATAGTAAAACTTCAACATTGAAATGGCAGATGAGAATTCATTTGAGTGTTTTACGGAAACATCAAGCAAGGTTTGTAGTTCTCAAGCCAGATATGGTTACATCAGTGCAATGTAGCTATCAAGATCTATTGCGCCTGAATTCTCAATTAAGACTGCCTTCAAAGTGCTTCCCAAAAAAGAAAAGGAATAAAAGAAGTAAAATTGGAACTGAAAAATTGTCTAAATTTGTGGAATTTCTACAGGGTGGTCGAAAAGTCTCCTAGGGGTTTCGGTTGACAACTGTACAAAAATGAACAGATGTACAGCAATGCGTTTTGTGGCATTTGAAAAAGTAAATATTCGAGTTTTTAACGCCATCTCTTTCCAACAGATGGAGTTATGTGCTTGCAAATACCGACGCCTACTGCAAAACAACTGAAAATGTCGCCGCCGCAGGTGAAAGCACTGTGCGTGCGTTGGTTTTTTGAGACGAAGTCTGTGATTACGGTACAAAGAAATTACCGTCGGACATATGGGAAAGACCCACCGAGTGACTTCAGTATCAGAGCGTGGCAGAAGAAATCTTTGGACAATGGTAGCGTCCTGGATCGGCAGAGAAGTGACAGACCCCCTGTCAGTGAAGAAAATGTGCACGATATACAGGAGGTTTTCGCTCGCCGTTCTAGCAAGTCCCCGAGAAGAGCCTCTTTACAACTGAATGCTCCACGATCCACATTGATGAGAGTGCTTCACAAACGCATGCATGAAACTAACCGCATACAAAGTGCAACTCGTACACCAGATTAAACCGAACAATGGACCTCAGCGCTTATCATTTTCTCGGGACATGTTGGAGCAGCTGGAATTTAATTAAAGTTTCCTACGCCGTATAATGTTCTCGGGTGAGGCAACCTTTTATGTTCACGGAAAAGTCAACACTCAAAACGTTCGTATATGGGGTAGGGAAAACCCACAGTCATTCACTCAAGGAGCACGTCGCGCACAGTCCAAAGGTGAATGTTTGGTGTGGGATCATGCATTGGACCATTCTTCTTCTCCAAGCCCACAGTGCAAATGAATAATTACCTGGACATGCTTCAAAACTTTGCGGTTCCTCAACTACAGGATTTGCAACCAAACGACATACTACAACAAGATGGCACTCCACTCACATTGGGAATTTGACATTCGTGAATACCTGAACCGTGAGTTTCTCGACAAATGGATTGGCAGAGATGGTCCCATTTCTTGGCCACCCCGGTGCCAAGATATCACTCCTTTAGACTTCTTCCACTGTGACTATGTCAAGGAAATGGTTTACCGGGAAAGATTAAGCAGACTTCAGGAGCTCGAACAGCGCATTACAGCAGTGTTTGATAGAATCGATCCTGACATGTTGGATCGCACATGGCAAGAAATTGAATACAGACTGGATGTGTTATGTGCCACCAAAGGTGCACGTGTAGAGGTGTATTAAAGTAAGATTATTAAACTCGAATATTTACTCTTCCAAATGTCGCAAACCGCATTGCTGTAGATCTCTTCGTTTTTGTATAGTTGTCAATCGAAACCCCTAGGAGACTATTCGACCACCCTGTATAGTTTTCATCGTCATGCGCAAACATAAAATAATGTTTTAATTCAAAAAGCTATTTTACGTTATATGTTAGCTATACTGGAGGAAAATTTTGTACAATAGCAATTCGATCAGAATTTATTTGGCATTTCGAAAAAATCAATAAAATTCCATAAATTTTGGAATTTTTTTAAATTTTGATCATCATGCACAAACGGAAAATATTGTCTGATTAAATGTTTTTTCACTACTTTTAGTTATACAGGGGCAACTTTTCTGCACTATAGCAAATCGATCATAAACCTTTCGGTTATGTACAACCCAACCAGGTGCACAATCTTTTTTATATATATGCATGGCTGAAATGAGGTACTTCTGTTTTTTTTTTTTTTTATTGGAGGTTTAACGACCACCGCAAGCAACTCAATGGGCTATAAGTAGTAGCCCGTCCCTAATTTAGGGTCACTGGTTCCAGGGAAGGGAGAGAGCCAGTGCCGTAAGACAAACACAACATCCATGCCTCACCGGGATTCGAACCCGGACCCCGTTCGGACGAATGATCAGAGGCCATCGCTTAGACCACTGCGCCACCGGGGCGGCGAGGTACTTCTGTGCCCAGAACAAAACAAAAAAGAAAGAAAAAGGAATGTATTATGGGAAGGTACTATTATTTCAAAAAATACTGTCAACTGTTGAGATTTGGTGTTACTGATTCGTTATTGCCCTCTGAGAAAATGTGGCAATGGAATTATGCAATAGGAATGCCAGATCATCATTATGAATAAACACTTAGTGCAACATGCAAACACAACAGCTCTATACCTGGCTGCTCTTCCCATAAATCTGGCAACGAATTCAACATGAAGTCATGGAATATGAATGCCAGATTTTCATCATGAATCACTTAGTGTGACATACAAACACCACAGCTCTAAATCTGGCTGCTCCTCCCATAAATCTGGCAATGAATTCAACATGAAGTCATGGAATACCAATGCCAGATTTTCATCATGAATAAACACTTAGTGTGACATACAAACACCACAGCTCTAAATCTGGCTGCTCCTCCCATAAATTTGGCAATGAATTCAACATGAAGTCATGGAATACGAATGCCAGATTTTCATCATGAATAAACACTTAGTGTGACATACAAACACCACAGCTCTAAATCTGGCTGCTCCTCCCATAAATTTGGCAATGAATTCAACATGAAGTCATGGAATATGAATGCCAGATTTTCATCATGAATAAACACTTAGTGTGACATACAAACACCACAGCTCTAAATCTGGCTGCTCCTCCCATAAATCTGGCAATGAATTCAACATGAAGTCATGGAATACGAATGCCAAATTTTCATCATGAATAAACACTTAGTGTGACATACAAACACCACAGCTCTAAATCTGGCTGCTCCTCCCATAAATCTGGCAATGAATTCAACATGAAGTCATGGAATACTAATGCCATATCTTCATCATGAATAAACATTGAGTGTGACATACAAACACCACAGCTCTAAACCTGACTGGTCCTCCCATAAATTTGGCAATATATTCAACATAGAGTCATGGAATAGAAATGTCACATCTTCATTATGAATAAACACTTTGTGCAGTAGCAGTATACAAATTCCAGAGCTCAAAGTGCTACTACAAGACAGTCTTGTCTTTATATATACATAATATCCAATATCTAAGGTATTTTACCTGATATTGTCGAAGTATTTCGCACGTTATTTGCTCCTGGCCGGAGAGGTCCCTTCGTTACGGACCTTTGGTTAGTTATAAAAACTTTGGCACAAAAGAAACAGTTAGTTTATATATTTTCAGTTCCACATTCATTCACTTGCACAGTCAAACGTTTGAAATTTACTATTGATTAAAAGATTTTAGTAGAAAGAGTTATACTCATCGAGTCAGGAGTCATCTCACACGGGGTTCATTGTTACGGCGAGCGCTTTCAGCGGTGCACAACCGCCATCATCTGGCCACTGTTACTACACGAGGGTTCCTCGCGTGTGTAATTTAGATAATATAAAAATGTTGACGACATTTTTATATTATCTAAATTAAAACAAGAAGAACTTGAAATATTGGAGAATAAATTTACCACTTGTTACCCAGAGATTGAATTAACTTTAGAATTTGAACAAAATGAAAAAAATTCCTTCTTAGATATAGAAATAATAAAAAAAAAAAGACTTAAATTTTGAATACAGAGTTTTTAGAAAACCAACCTATGTACCTATAATGATCCCATATCAATCTGAACACCCAAAAACTCATGAAAAAAATGGTATTAGGAATTGGGTAAAAAGAGCCTTCAAACATTCCTCAAATAGAAAATACAGAGAAGAAGAAATCCAATGGATTATTAACACAACCAAACAATTTGGATATGACACAAAAACTGTTAAAAAGTTTATTTTTGAATACAAGATGAAATTAAAAGAGTCTACACAAAACATCCCAAAAAAGAAATACAAATTTTCAGGTTCTTTCCCTTTTATTAGAGGACTAAGTGGGAAATTTCTAGGATTAATGAAGAAACAACACAATTTTTGGACATTCAGTTCAGAATATTGGTGACTTAATTATAAAGAAAAAAAGTAACAATAATATACTACAATCAGCAGGTGTATATGAAATTCCTATTGTTTCACAGAGTTCTGAAGACCACATTTCATACATTGGCAGCACAAAAAATAGATTAATAAAAAGACTACATCAACATATAAAAAACTGGAACAAAAAAGAAGAAAAAACTGCATTTATCCAACATTTTGTTAAACATAAACAATACCCAGATTTTGAAAATATTAAATTACTAACCACCCACACAAACGAAAAAGAATTAAGGATTTCTGAAAGTGTTATAACTGAACAAAAAGAAGATAAAATATGCAACTTACAAGACCCCACCACACTAGACACAGCCTGGAAATCACTTATAAAAAAAGAAAAATTCATAAAAAAAGACAAAACAAAAAAAGAACATTACAAAAAATCACACCAATAAAAAAAAAAAAAAACCTGTTTCTACGAACAAACAATAATAGCCCCAAAATACCTACACAAAAGAATTATACTTACGACTGATACCTAACAACTCATCCAATAGATGGCGAAACATTAGAAACAAATCACCTAACACATGCAGACACACAATAGAAATATACTTAGGACCGATACCTACCAACTCATACCTACCAACTACCAATAGATGGCGACACACTGGAAACAAAATCATCTAACACATACAAGCAGCAAACCTTCTCATCGATTCCCGACATGCAACTCCAAAAACCCCATACACACGAGGAACCCTCGTGTAGCAACAGTGGCCAGATGATGGCGGTTGTGCACCGCTGAAAGCGCTCGCCGTAACAATGAACCCCGTGTGAGACGTCTCCTGACCCGATGAGTATAACTCTTTCTACTAAAATCTTTTAATTAATAGTAAATTTTAAACATTTGATTGTGCAAGTGAATGAATGTGGAACTGAAAATATATAACCTAACTGTTTCTTTTGTGCCAAATTTTTTATAACTAACCAAAGGTCCGTAACGAAGGGACCTCTCGGGCCAGGAGCACGTGCCTCACAGAGCAAACAACGTGCAAAATACTTCGACAATATCAGGTAAAATACCTTAGATATTATGTATGTATTAATCAAAAGCACGTTTAATAACATAAGACAACCCATAAGGTTGCCTCATGAATTGGAATTTTCGTCTTGTCTTGAGTAGCGCTGTACTGCAGCATTTTGTTCAAAGGCACAAAAAGTGAAGAGTTCACATAACTCAAGCACATATTGTGTGCTTGAGTTATGTTCTTGTAACAATATGAGGTTATTTTCAATTTACATTACTTTAAAAATAGAAACATTTTTTGAGCAATTGCCACACTATCCTTAATTTTAACGTGCTCCATTGGGATTATTATTTCTACTGTTGTTAAAGAATATATTTCCATATTTTTGCCATTGTTCTTTTTGTGTAAAAAAACAATTAAAAAACTTAAAAACTAAATTAAAAACATGCGAGTTTCTTCAGCTATTTACATCAAATGAAAGTTGGCTACTGTCTTCCGATGTACATAGTATTCTTAATACCTCTGATGTACACATTGAAGTGCAGCTCTTTCTGTCTTGCTATAATTCATTTAAAACAACACAAATGCTGAGTTCTTAAGCGCTGCCATCTATTGAGATCAAACAAATGGTTTAGCAAAATGTACACAATTGAAACTCTGGCCAAGAAGTGAAGCACATATAATGTAAATATTACCTTTTCTTACTCTTATTTTTGTATTGTCCTTATTACTGATTATATTCTAATATTACTATATCTATCTATTATTAATAGTATTGTTATTTCTTTTTCATTCTGGATAACTTTCTATGGATCTTGTAAAACTGAGGGTTGATATGTGTAATTAACCTTTTTTTTTTTTTTTTTTTTTTTTTTTTTTTTTTTACAATAGTGACTGATTCTGTATAACAATCTTTTTCTGATTTAGGAAAAGAATTTTTTTTTTATTACATCAAATTTTGAAAATTTTACATTTTTACTCAATGTTCAATAAAGTCTCTTGTTCTTTTCTTCTTTTGTAATTTTTTTATATTACTGAAATTGAAAAGTTGGCTGACCCACAATAGAGAATAAATAAATAATTCACCGAGAAATAATATGCTGTAAACTATTCCTTATCTCTGGGCTGACTTATGTGCAGACAGTTCATGTTCCTTGTGACCTGTAAGACATCAAGGGACACAAAACATCTACCCCCCCTCCCCCACACACACAGAAAAAAACAGTCTAAAGATAAAGAATAATTTACAGCATATTATCCATGAGTGAATTATCCATTTGTTAATTTTTATATGTTGATTTAATCTTGTTTTAGAATTTGTTTTTTGTACTATCTATATGCATGAAAGAGTAGTATGAGGAATTTAATTAAAATTTCATATACACCAGATCATTTTAATAATTTACAATGATGTTTATTATTTACAAAACATTTTTTGGGTTGAAGGTGAATAATGCCCCCCCCCAGAAAAAAACAGTTACATTTTTTTACTGTGTTTTACAGATAGTTCTCTTGTTAGATTTCTTGTGTATGGTAAAGAACCCAAATATTTTTTTCTCCCTATTTTTTTCGTTATCATTTTGATTTGGAAATCTTAAATTATATCTAGAATCATACATTACCTTACATACCAATTTTTGTTTTATACCCATAATTTTTTGCAACTGATTTGATCCAAGTTAGTTCTTCTTCTTTGATACATACAGTCATAGGCATCGCAAGGGGCAGGGAGGTTCCTCATGTCCGGATCCCCCTTCATGAGTATTGAGAATGAATTTTAAGCGATATATATATGTATTTTGTTGCCAGCAGAATGAACCACCAATGGACCACAGAGATTTTAGACTGGATTCCAAGGGACAGAAAAAGACCCAGAAGAGACCACATGGAAGATGGATGGATGAAATTTGAAAGCATGCCAGAGAAACATGGTGGAAACAGGGAAAAGACAAGACAGTTGTGGAAGAAACTTGGGGAGACCTTCATCTAGCAGTGGATTGATAATGGTTGACAATGATGATGATGATGATGATGATGACATATATATACGAGGCTTTCAGCAATGACCCAAATCCATGGACCCCTGTTAAAAAATATCTGGCTGCGCCACTGCATCCAATAGAACACACTCATAACAAGCCTGCATTTAGGAAGACCAAACAAAAATCATCGCTCTTTCCATATTAATAAATGAGTCATGGGAAATTTCTCATCGGCTGCCACCAGGAATCGAACGCAGGGTCTTCCAGCTACGTGCCGGACGTACTACCACTGCACCACAGCAGCCTCGAAATCTCCAGACTCACATGTGATTAACTGACAAACTACATGGCAAGTTGCTTCATTATTAATGTGGAAAGAGCGATGATTTCTGTTTGGTATTCCCGATCCACATCGAGTGTTTGAATTAATTATCCATTCACCTCCTAGTTAATTGTTCAATTGCTGTTTTCCATCTTTGGTGAATCCCCAGCACTGTGCGGGGCTCCATGAAGCAACCTGCCATGTAGTTTGGCAATTAATCACATGCGAGTCTGGAGAATTTTAGGCTGATGTGGTGCAGCGGTAGCATGTCTGGCGCGTAACCAGAAGATCCTGGGTTCGATTCCCGGTGGTGGCCGATGATAATTTTTCAGTGACTCATTCATTAACATGGAAAGAGCGATGGTTTCTGTTTGGTGTTCCTGATCCACGCCGAGTGTTTGAATTAATTTAGGAAGATCTCAGATTTAACAAGAAAAACTGGAACTTTTGTTTGGCATAATGTTAATTCACAGCTAATTTGATCACTTTTAATGGATGAAATTTAACAAGGAACAGAGATTTAATGAAGGAGAGGAAAGTTAAGATGATCGCTTTTAACAAGCAAAGTAAGAATGTTTAATGGAATTCAACAATCAACGATGCAGAGGAAATGTACTGCACACTGTCCTGTAATAGAGGAATAGAAATTGTGGGATACAGGAGAAAATTGCAACAGCACAGGGGAATCCTTGTGAGCTAGTGAAAGAATGTTGACAGAAAAGCAATGGGGGATGGAGTACCTTAGGTGCTCAACAAGCTAATTGTGCAAGAAACTTTCTCGGTCACCTACTTCAAGTGGCCAGGAGTTGGGGGTATCGCATGAACAGTTTTTAAAAAAGGGGACACCTCCTGCAAAAAGGTGATGGGTGGAGCTCAGGAACATGTCAGTAGAATTCTGTGCACCAACTGCTGAAAGGAATAGGGGAGAAATAGAATGGATATGTCTCCGGAGAGGAGTCAGAAGATAATAATTCCTGGAATTGTGTCTATTGCCTCTTTCACTCACCAAGCGAGTGTTGCATTGAAGCTGCTTTTGCTTCGCGTGTGCTGAGTAGTCAAACAGCGGTCTATGTGGCCACCAATTTGAACAATTTACTGAATTAACTATAGTGCAAATCAATTAAAATTTTCAAGAAATTTTCATTGTTAAGATGTACACTGTAAGCATATCTGCATATTTTTACACACTGAGAATTTTTACCCAAAAACATATTTTGCAAGGATTTCCGTTGGTCCAGAGCTCAGCATTACAAACTGGTTCTACTCTACATTTTTTGGATGAATGTGTAAAAGCTCATTTGACTCAAGTTGTTAAGCTATTAATTTTATGACTCAGGAGGTTAGATGTGTTGATTCAGAAGGAGTTAACACAGGCCACAGTTTGAAAAAACTGCCTTTCTAAAAAAAAACAAAAAAACATGGGTGGGTTTTATTGTTTTTTTGTGGGGTTTTGACAGGGTTTGGGGGTTCTATTTGGTTTTCATACCCTTTCATTAAAATTTCAAATGATTAAATATTATTAATAAAAATTCCAAGCAACTTACCTATTGGTTAACAAAAAACTCCTTTTTATGTAGTCTTGAAAGAATTTTATTTAAATGTACACAAAGGTTAAGATACTTAACACACCATTCACTGCAAACTATAAATTAGTATTTGATCAAATTCTAAGCCCTCGTCAAACATTTCTGAGATGTTTAATTAAATTTGGGTAAAACCACAAATTTCAATATTTTTTTGTGTGACAAATTTACTGTTTGTTTTTCAAATGTTTGTGGATCTTGACAAGTTTCTGTGCTTTATCAACACTTAAGCGATTATGAAGTTTTAATTAGAATAATCCGCAAATGGAAGATATCCTTTCTACTGCAGATGAACTGGTTGGGCAACCACATAGACTTGACATGTAAGAGCAGAAATCTTTCAGGGTTCCAGCTTCGGTCACACTTGCATGTTGCACCATCAGCTGCCACCATTTGGCAGCACTGAAGTTTTGCAAAACATTATTTGCAAACATAGACTTTGAATAGCACTTTGTGTCACATATTTTAAAACCCATTACAAAAATTATCCATTCAGGTTTCTTTTCTAACACCCAGTTATCAGCAATTTTTTTATTGCTCAGTGTCCCTGGCCACTTTGGATTCATTAAGTTTGCCAAGTAGTGACAAGGCTGAAGTGTTTGATCCATGCTTTTTTTTTTTTTTTTTTAATCACCGGTGTATATCGTTCAAAATCTGCATTTTCCATAAGATCTTGCCACAGTTCCCCTGCCACAGAAATGTTTTTTTTGTTCAGCCTGGAGAATGTTTAGTACTCTACTAACCTTTTTTTAGCTGTTTTAGCATGTGTACTGCATCTTTGCAAATGATTACATTGTCTAGATTTTATTCATGTTTGGGGGAATGTGCAGATCATTTGAGTGCTTAACAAAAAGGTATAATGCATCTATGTAATAATAAAAGCAAAATAGGCATATTTAAAAAACAATTTGAGCACCAAGCTTTCCCATTTTAAAATGTTGCTTTTGAAACTCTTTGAAGAAAATATCCCAAAATTGCAGTAAAACTCCAAAGTATACTCCAGTTTTTTAAAACAACAACAACAATAAAACCCACTACAAAGTGGGTTTTATTGGGTTTTTTATGTGTGTTTTTTTAAACCCGCCTGGGTTTTTGGGGGTGTTTCGATAACCCTGACACAGGCACATATGATACTCTTCCAGAAACTTTATAATCTGTGGAATTTTATTTTTTAATTATTAGCACATCAAGAAATGAAAACACTTTTTATGTTTGCTTTTTTTTTCAATTGTAAAACCTATTTCAGTACCCTCTTCTGATATTTGAATTCTTACAAGATTTGATCAAAAAGTAAACAACCACATTTTCCCTTTCCTAAACTAGAGAGAGCAAAGCATTGGGATGCAGTGGTGCAAACCAGCCATGCTGGCTGGTTTGCACCACTGCATCCCAATGCTTTACTCTCTCAGCACTGTGAACTTTGTCCAACAAATTCTTGACTTGTGCTGCAATGACTGAGCCAGATGAGCAGAAAATCTGCATCAAAATTTTTCCATAAATACGGCCACACATCAGCTGAAACAATTTCAGTGGGTTCAACACACACTGACAAGTGGTATTGGTGCATCAATCAATTAAAAAATGAACTGAAGGTATTTTATTTCCTTGATGAATACAAATCAAATTAGTAAGAGACATTACTTGTTACATAAAGTTAAATAATTGGACATAGTGTTTATTGAAGTGTACAAATTAGCAGATCTAATATTAAACTTTTCATCCACAACTGCAACTACCGAAAGAAGTTTTTCCGTATTAAAAAAGAATCAAGATATATCTTAGAGCCACACAAGGACATGCACATTCGAGCAGTTTGTTAATAGAGAAAAACATTATTTTTAAATACGAAAAAGTTCTCGGAAGAAACATTTTTGTGAAAACTAAACATTTTTGTGAAAATGCACCTCAACACTAAACTCGAAAGTGGCAAGCTCATAAAACAAACAAAATGTATTGACATAACCAACCTTAAAAAACACCATAATACCTTCAAGTTGGAACTCAAGAACAGATTCTCTGCTTTAGAAGGCCTAACATCGGGAGAAGTGGATATTTCTGTAGTTAACAGAAAAGTAACCAAAGCTCTTATGGAAACAGCAACAAAATTAGCTGGGTCTGAGAACAAGTTGCATTTGAACAAACTATCAGGAAAAACCAAAATGTTGATGCAAAAAAAGAAGAGAGATGAGGACAACTAAAAAAGATGTGACTTCCAAAGTGGAATATATAGAGCTATGCAAGACAGTACGAAAAAGTATCACTGAAGACGTAAGGAAATTCAACTGTGAACTAGTAAGGAAAGCAATTGAAAACAACCAAAGCCTAAAGATAGCAAAGGGACATCTCAGTAAGGGAAGAAAACAGATTATGGCACTGAGAAAAGAAGATGGTTCTGTAACAAGAAATAGAGGTGAAATTTTAACAAGAGTGAAAGATTTCTACTCCAAGTTATATGAAAGGGATGATGCATGTACTCCAGACATCATGGAAGGTACCAGTACCAGAGTTCTTCCAGTCCTCCCAGCAGAAGTTGCACATGCAATCAAGAACATGAAGCGGGGAAAAGCTCCAGGAGAAGATGGAATTACTGTAGACATCATACAAGAAGCAAGTGGAGAAATCGAAACAGTACTCGCCCAAATTTTCACTCGATGCCTTAATGAAGGGAAGATTCCTGAGGATTGGAACAACGCTACAATGATCCTGCTACATAAAAAAGGTGACATTGAGGATCTCAGGAACTACAGACCTATCAGCCTCCTATCAGTGGTTTATAAAATCTTCACTAAAGTTCTTTCACACTGCTTGAAGGTGACACTGGACATGGCTCAACCGAGAGAACAAGCTGGATTCAGGAGTGGCTACAGCACAATAGATCATATCCACGTACTGAGAGAACTAATTGAAAGAGTGAGGGAATATGAACTTCCATTGTGCATGGCTTTTATCGATTATGAAAAAAGTCTTTGATTCGGTGAAACCATCAGCAGTTACAATGGCTCTGAAATCCTGCGGTATTGAAGATGCGTACATTAATATTATTAATAACATCTATGAAAGTGCAAGTGCAAAGATTCAGCTGTTTGAAAATACAACACACGTAAAAATTGGAAAAGGAGTGAGACAAGGTGACACCATATCTCTGAAGCTCTTTAATGCCACATTGGAAAATGTCTTTTAATCACTGAACTGGGAAAACAAAGGGATAAAGAATAATGGAGATTATCTAACCCACCTTCGTTTTGCTGATGACATAGTCATTTTTGCAACTACCCCATCAGAGCTGCAGAGTATGATCCAGGAACTTGCTGACAAGAGTAAAGAAGTGGGATTAAAAATGAACTTTCAGAAGACAAAAGTGATGTTCAATGCTTTTACAAGAAATGAAGATTTATCAATTGATGGAGAAAAGATGGAGATAACAGACACGTACATTTATCTTGGACAGCAGATATCAAGTGAGGGTCACATTGATGAAGAAATTAATCGGCGTACAAAACTTGCCTGGAGAAGCTTTTGGAAGAAACAGCATAATTTTCAAGAGCAATATGCCATTATGTCTTAAAAGAAAAGTGTTTGATCAATGCATCCTTCCAGTGCTTACGTATGGTGCAGAGACGTGGACCTTAACTAAAAGAGACATACAAAGGCTGCAGACAACTCAAAGCAGCATGGAGAGGTGCATGCTTGGTGTAACCAGGAGAGATAAGAAGAGGAACTCGTGGATCCGAAAAATGACAAGAGTGGAAGACATCATGATCAGAGTTAAATCTCTGAAATGGCAATGGGCTGGACATACTGCCAGAAAGACAGACCATCGATGGACAACCGAAATTTTAGATTGGATTCCAAGGGACAGGAAAAGACCCAGAAGAAGACCACATGGAAGATGGGTGGATGAAATTCGAAAGTATGCGGGAGTGACATGGAGGAGACTGGCACAAGACAGACCGTTGTGGAGGAAACTTGGGGAGACCTTCGTCCAGCAGTGGATTGAGAATGGTTGACAATGATGATGATGATGATGCTTTGAAAGGCTACCTTTTGCTGGGAACTGCTTGTAGGATACATCTCACTGATGAGGTTTGCCTGTGTGATGCAGCATACGATTTGAAAGTACACCTTTCTGTGTGAATTGCTTAGAACACAAAACACTGATGAGCTTTTCCAACTTTAAGCTTGGAAAATGTATCTTTAAATGCAGTGATGGAAAGTTGCAGTCTTTTTTGGAGCAGCAAAATACATTTTTTGAGCAGATGAAATGCATATTTAGTGTAAGGCAACATTTTTTCGGAGCAGGTAAAATATTAGTAGATAGAACAAACTCTTAAGCAAAAAATGCTTTGGAACTAGATGCACAATACTCAAATTTAAAGCATCTTTCATCGAAACACACACACACACATATGCAAAGATTTTAATTTTCAAATAGATCAAAAAATTTGTAACCATAGCAGGATTCTACAGGGTGTCTGAGAATTATTGGACACATTACAAAATTATGTACAAGCAAACTATGAGCATTATCTGTTTTTTTTATGTTACATATTACTAACACGGTTTCAATATTTTTGTTTTGCAGAATTGTTATTCCCAGAATCCAATAGATGGCGCTAGGTGTGGCCTGATGAGGAATGTATGAGAAATGCGCAATCAGTAGTCATGTCATCCGTACAGCAGAATGTGATGTGTGTGTTATGGCTTGCGGAATTAAAGTCTGTTATAAAGTTAAAAAAAGTACTGTTTAGAGTATGGCTGTAATCCTCCTTCAACAAATTCAATTAAGCGGTGAATGAAGCAGTTTAAAGAAACTGGCAATGTGGAACATCGCGGAGGAGCCGGTAGGCCTAGCGTCAGCCGTGAGACGGTTGACCAATTTAATGAAAGTTTCCGACGAAGCCCCAGGAAATCCATTTGTAAAGCAAGCAGAGAACTGTGCATTCCAAAACTGACAGTTCACGATATCTTGCACAAGAAATTAAAGTTTCATGCTTATAAAATTCAAATAGTGCAAAAGATGCATGTAAATGATCACACTCTGCGATATGATTTCGCTGTGGATATGCTCAATCGAGTGGAAAACGACGAAACTTTCTCAGTACCGTAATTTTTAGTGATGAATCCACATTTCACGTAACAGGTATAGTGAATCGCCACAACTGTAGGATATGGGGCAGTGAACTGCCTCATGCTGCTATTGAACTGGAACGTGATTCTCCAAAAGTTAATTTGTTTCGCGCCCTATCAAAAAAGGAGAAGTGATTAGTCCTTTCTTCTTCTGTGAAAAAACCATAAATGGTGACATTTACTTGGATATGCTAGAAAAGTTCGCTACACCCCAGATCAAAGGATATGACGTCGTTTTCCAATAAGACGGTGTACCTCCGCATTTGTCAACGTGTGCGTAAGTGCTTAAATGAACATTTCCCCAACAGATGGATTGGGCATGGTGGCCCCATTCCGTGGCTTCTTCGCTCTCCAGATCCGACTCCATTGGATTATTTCATGTGGGGTTATGTGAAGGATCGTGTCCATCAGATGCCTTGTACTGATTTGCAGGAACTGAAGCAGCATATCACAGCTGCTATTAATTCCATAACTCTATAGATGCTTGACAATACATGGCATGAAATCGAGTATCGCTTGGACGTACTACGAGCAACCGAGGGATCTCACATCGAAATTTATTAACTTGTGTAGTTACATTGTAAGTTAGTACAGTCAATTTCTTTTTATCTGTTTAATGTTTTGTTTTATATAATTTTGTAATGTGTCCAATAATTCTCAAACACCCTGTATTATTAATCATTTATTTTACAATCTTTTTTTTATTTTTTGCTGCTTTTCTCAATATTTAATTGCTTACTTTTATGTTTTTTCTAATTTTTTAAGATAGTTAGCAATGTTTTGTTTCGATTGGCGTACCGGGACATTTCCGGGTGGGCCCCTTCCGTATATCTTGTCTGTTTCTTTCTTAAAACTGTTTCAGTTCAGCTGTTTTAAACTTACAACTGAACCACAACACTCTTTTCGAAATGAAGTACGCATAATGTAATTACACAACAAGTGGGGGAAAAACCTTCTATTTTTAATTAGGGAAAAAATCCCCTCACCAGGCATGTGCTAGAATCCCAACTACAATAGATAGGCCATGTGTGTTTGCAAACTTCTGGGTTCACTTAATAGCTGAGGAACGAGAATGAATGTATCGTATGTTACGGGAGGGAGGGGTGTACAAGATGTTCTATATATTCCCCAAGGAAGGAGGGGGGGTAGTTGATTTTATTTTATTCCCATTGGTTGTAGGATGCATTAGTGCTGTGCCCATCGGCACAATCACATGGTAATCCTGCTAAAACATTCTCATGAGAAAATGAGACCGGCGACCCTAGATAATAGGTTCCAAAAGGAACAAACAGCTCATTTGCGGATCATTCTGAGGGAAGTACCCGGTGTTCTCTGAAGTCAGAAACATGTCGGATGTAAACCAACCTTAATCTTTACTAAATGGCTAAAAAACAAAATAGAAAGGCACCACCAATATCTTAAACTGTTTTTGTGTTGGAGGGAGTGGAGGGAGGAGAAAGAGATAATACGTTCAGTCTTTTGAGTTTGGGAAGCACACAAGAGCAGTTTGTCTTTTCTAAGAATTAAGGCTTAAGGAAAGGCCCTGTCATAATCGGAGTGCTTTTTGTTTTTAATAAAAAATGATTGAAAAAAAAATCTAAAAGTGGCGCTGAGGAAAGGCGGGGATAAAAAAAAAATGCTGTTAAAATCCGATGCCAAAAATGTGCAAAACTAAAAGATTTTTTCATGGATGATTCTACATTTTCGACTAAAAAGAGCAATGATAGTTTATTCAAATGCAGCAAAAATGGTTGCTGTGTGCCGAAATATTTTCATGGATAATAAGGAATCATCCATTGATACGTCAACTTCTGCTAAAACATATTACGTGGTGGAAAACAGTGTTGTATTAAAACCTGAAATATTCAAACAACCCTAGAAGGAGGACATAGAATTCTTTTTCAAAGTCACCCAATACAACTTACAAATGATGCAAAATTTCCGTTCATTAAAAAAAAAAAATGTTTTATCACAAAAATGGGTCGTACTGCTGTTGGCTGAGCTATGACGAAATTTAGAGTTCCCTCTCTTGCACTGTATGTCTCGCATTCATGAAAAATTCGGAAAAAAATGTTTTCACAGAGGGCATGAATGACTGGAAACATGTTCACCAAAGAATTTCTGAGCATGAAAGTAGCAAAATACACAATACAAGCAGAGTAATTTTCATGGCAAAAAAAAAAAAAAAAAAAAAGCAAGGGAATATTGAATGCTGCTCGCCTCAAAACACATAAATTTAAAGAAAAAAATAAGAAAGAACTAGAAAATTCTTGAAAGGGTAATCGAAGTTGTGAAAGTTTTAGGAAAGTGTGGAAAGAGTTTTGAGGCAAAACATTTGAAGTTGCATATACATTAGAGGATCCAATGTTAGATCATGGTAATTTTTTGGAGTTCATATTATTGCTCAGCAAGTATGAGGCTTCACTGAAAGAACATTTAGATAATGTCATAAGAAAAAGCAAGAAGTCTTGTGATCTTGGAAATAAGAGATGTGGTTTTTGAAGATGACAATCCGATTTTTGGTGTAAATGTGACAAGGATAGTAAGTCAGATAAAATCCGAAAACTTGAAAATTTCATTGTCCTAAAATTTTCAAGTTTTCGGATTTTATCTGACTTACTCCTTGTCACATTTACACCAAAAATCGGCTTGTCATCTTCAAAATTTGTATTATATGGTGTAATCCCTTATTTCTTTCAAGAGATGTGGTGGCTTTGTAACTTTCCTGTTGAAAACTACAATTGATTTAATAATGCAAACCATATCTTCATTGATTAAAAAATCGATATGCGATGAAATTGTGAAAGCGAGCATGTATTCCATACAAAAAGAAAGAACTCAAGATATATCGGTTAGAGACCAGTGCTCCATAATTGTCAGATATGTGAAAAATGAGCGCATTTGCGAAATTCTAATAGGCATGGTAAAAGCAACTGACTCTACAGGTAAAGGACTCTTTACTCTTTTGTAAGAAGTTTTGCTCTCCAATAATTTAAAACTGGAAGACTGTGTAGCAAATGCTATACAGATCGGGCGGCTAATATGCAGGGCCAATTAATGGGTTCTCGGCATGGTTAGCCAAAGCTTCACCGAATCACACATATGTATGACGTTACAGTCCTATTTCAAACCTTGTTTTGTCTGATGCTACCAAATTTTCAATATCAGCAGCATCACTTTTTAATTTGCTGAATTCAGTTGCTGTTTTTTTCAAAGATTGTTACTAAAGGATGGACATTTGGGCTGAAACCACAACCAACAAAAACAGAAAATTGCAAACTATTGGAGAAACTCGCTGGTGGACTAGAGAAGTTGCGCTAAGCAAAATTTTTGGTTCATTTCATGTTCCAAAAAATGCCTTTTATGTTGATGTAATCCTAGTTTTTCATAAAATTGTGAAATGTGATAAAACTGATCCGGGAATTCGAGGTAAGGCACTGAATCTTATTGATGGGTTATTAAAATATGACACAATTTTGACAAGTCATAAATTGTATTTCTACTAATTTTCCATATTACTAGCTCTTTGTCAAAATATTTAGAGTCCAGTGGAGTAGATCTCTTGAAATGTCATCAACTGGCAAGGTCAGTGCAAAAGCAGCTGGAAGCAATTCAGAGACATGAATTTTCCATATTACTAGCTCTTTGTCAAAATATTTAGTCCAGTGGAGTAGATCTCTTGAAATGTCATCAACTGGCAAGGTCAGTGCAAAAGCAGCTGGAAGCAATTCAGAGACATGAATTTTCCATATTACCAGCTCTTTGTCAAAATATTTCCAGTCCAGTAGAGTAGATCTCTTGAAATGTCATCAACTGGCAAGGTCTGTGCAAAAGCAGCTGGAGCAATTCAGAGACATGAATTTTCCATATTACTAGCTCTTTGTCAAAATATTTAGTCCAGTGGAGTAGATCTCTTGAAATGTCATCAACTGGCAAGGTCTGTGCAAAAGCAGCTGGAGCAATTCAGAGACATGAATTTTCCATATTACTAGCCCTTTGTCAAAATATTTCCAGTCCAGTGGAGTAGATCTCTTGAAATGTCATCAACTGGCAAGGTCAGTGCAAAAGCAGCTGGAAGCAATTCAGAGACATGAATTTTCCATATTACTAGCCCTTTGTCAAAATATTTCCAGTCCAGTGGACTAGATCTCTTGAAATGTCATCAACTGGCAAGGCCAGTGCAAAAGCAGCTGGAAGCAATTCAGAGACATGAATTTTCCATATTACTAGCTCTTTGTCAAAATATTTACAGTCCAGTGGAGTAGATCTCTTGAAATGTCATCAACTGGCAAGGTCAGTGCAAAAGCAGCTGGAAGCAATTCAGAGACATGAATTTTCCATATTACTAGCTCTTTGTCAAAATATTTCCAGTCCAGTGGAGTAGATATCTTGAAATGTCATCAACTGGCAAGGTCAGTGCAAAAGCAGCTGGAAGCAATTCAGAGACATGAATTTTCCATATTACTAGCCCTTTGTCAAAATATTTCCAGTCCAGTGGAGTAGATCTCTTGAAATGTCATCAACTGACAAGGTCAGTGCAAAAGCAGCTGGAAGCAATTCAGAGACATGAATTTTCCATATTACTAGCTCTTTGTCAAAATATTTACAGTCCAGTGGAGTAGATATCTTGAAATGTCATCAACTGGCAAGGTCTGTGCAAAAGCAGCTGGAAGCAATTCAGAGACATGAATTTTCCATATTACTAGCCCTTTGTCAAAATATTTCCAGTCCAGTGGAGTAGATCTCTTGAAATGTCATCAACTGGCAAGGTCAGTGCAAAAGCAGCTGGAAGCAATTCAGAGACATGAATTTTCCATATTACTAGCTCTTTGTCAAAATATTTACAGTCCAGTGGAGTAGATCTCTTGAAATGTCATCAACTGGCAAGGTCAGTGCAAAAGCAGCTGGAAGCAATTCAGAGACATGAATTTTCCATATTACTAGCTCTTTGTCAAAATATTTACAGTCCAGTGGAGTAGATATCTTGAAATGTCATCAACTGGCAAGGTCCTTGCAAAAGCAGCTGGAAGCAATTCAGAGACATGAATTTTCCATATTACTAGCCCTTTGTCAAAATATTTCCAGTCCAGTGGAGTAGATCTCTTGAAATGTCATCAACTGGCAAGGTCAGTGCAAAAGCAGCTGGAAGCAATTCAGAGACATGAATTTTCCATATTACTAGCTCTTTGTCAAAATATTTCCAGTCCAGTGGAGTAGATCTCTTGAAATGTCATCAACTGGCAAGGTCAGTGCAAAAGCAGCTGGAAGCAATTCAGAGACATGAATTTTCCATATTACTAGCTCTTTGTCAAAATATTTACAGTCCAGTGGAGTAGATATCTTGAAATGTCATCAACTGGCAAGGTCAGTGCAAAAGCAGCTGGAAGCAATTCAGAGACATGAATTTTCCATATTACTAGCCCTTTGTCAAAATATTTCCAGTCCAGTGGAGTAGATCTCTTGAAATGTCATCAACTGGCAAGGTCAGTGCAAAAGCAGCTGGAAGCAATTCAGAGACATGAATTTTCCATATTACTAGCCCTTTGTCAAAATATTTCCAGTCCAGTGGACTAGATCTCTTGAAATGTCATCAACTGGCAAGGCCAGTGCAAAAGCAGCTGGAAGCAATTCAGAGACATGAATTTTCCATATTACTAGCTCTTTGTCAAAATATTTACAGTCCAGTGGAGTAGATCTCTTGAAATGTCATCAACTGGCAAGGTCAGTGCAAAAGCAGCTGGAAGCAATTCAGAGACATGAATTTTCCATATTACTAGCTCTTTGTCAAAATATTTACAGTCCAGTGGAGTAGATATCTTGAAATGTCATCAACTGGCAAGGTCAGTGCAAAAGCAGCTGGAAGCAATTCAGAGACATGAATTTTCCATATTACTAGCCCTTTGTCAAAATATTTCCAGTCCAGTGGAGTAGATCTCTTGAAATGTCATCAACTGGCAAGGTCAGTGCAAAAGCAGCTGGAAGCAATTCAGAGACATGAATTTTCCATATTACTAGCTCTTTGTCAAAATATTTACAGTCCAGTGGAGTAGATATCTTGAAATGTCATCAACTGGCAAGGTCTGTGCAAAAGCAGCTGGAAGCAATTCAGAGACATGAATTTTCCATATTACTAGCCCTTTGTCAAAATATTTCCAGTCCAGTGGAGTAGATCTCTTGAAATGTCATCAACTGGCAAGGTCAGTGCAAAAGCAGCTGGAAGCAATTCAGAGACATGAATTTTCCATATTACTAGCTCTTTGTCAAAATATTTACAGTCCAGTGGAGTAGATCTCTTGAAATGTCATCAACTGGCAAGGTCAGTGCAAAAGCAGCTGGAAGCAATTCAGAGACATGAATTTTCCATATTACTAGCTCTTTGTCAAAATATTTACAGTCCAGTGGAGTAGATATCTTGAAATGTCATCAACTGGCAAGGTCCTTGCAAAAGCAGCTGGAAGCAATTCAGAGACATGAATTTTCCATATTACTAGCCCTTTGTCAAAATATTTCCAGTCCAGTGGAGTAGATCTCTTGAAATGTCATCAACTGGCAAGGTCAGTGCAAAAGCAGCTGGAAGCAATTCAGAGACATGAATTTTCCATATTACTAGCTCTTTGTCAAAATATTTACAGTCCAGTGGAGTAGATCTCTTGAAATGTCATCAACTGGCAAGGTCTGTGCAAAAGCAGCTGGAAGCAATTCAGAGACATGAATTTTCCATATTACTAGCTCTTTGTCAAAATATTTACAGTCCAGTGGAGTAGATCTCTTGAAATGTCATCAACTGGCAAGGTCAGTGCAAAAGCAGCTGGAAGCAATTCAGAGACATGAATTTTCCATATTACTAGCTCTTTGTCAAAATATTTACAGTCCAGTGGAGTAGATCTCTTGAAATGTCATCAACTGGCAAGGTCCTTGCAAAAGCAGCTGGAAGCAATTCAGAGACATGAATTTTCCATATTACTAGCCCTTTGTCAAAATATTTCCAGTCCAGTGGAGTAGATCTCTTGAAATGTCATCAACTGGCAAGGTCAGTGCAAAAGCAGCTGGAAGCAATTCAGAGACATGAATTTTCCATATTACTAGCTCTTTGTCAAAATATTTACAGTCCAGTGGAGTAGATCTCTTGAAATGTCATCAACTGGCAAGGTCAGTGCAAAAGCAGCTGGAAGCAATTCAGAGACATGAATTTTCCATATTACTAGCTCTTTGTCAAAATATTTACAGTCCAGTGGAGTAGATATCTTGAAATGTCATCAACTGGCAAGGTCAGTGCAAAAGCAGCTGGAAGCAATTCAGAGACATGAATTTTCCATATTACTAGCCCTTTGTCAAAATATTTCCAGTCCAGTGGAGTAGATCTCTTGAAATGTCATCAACTGGCAAGGTCAGTGCAAAAGCAGCTGGAAGCAATTCAGAGACATGAATTTTCCATATTACTAGCCCTTTGTCAAAATATTTCCAGTCCAGTGGAGTAGATCTCTTGAAATGTCATCAACTGGCAAGGTCTGTGCAAAAGCAGCTGGAAGCAATTCAGAGACATGAATTTTCCATATTACTAGCTCTTTGTCAAAATATTTCCAGTCCAGTGGAGTAGATCTCTTGAAATGTCATCAACTGGCAAGGTCAGTGCAAAAGCAGCTGGAAGCAATTCAGAGACATGAATTTTCCATATTACTAGCTCTTTGTCAAAATATTTACAGTCCAGTGGAGTAGATATCTTGAAATGTCATCAACTGGCAAGGTCAGTGCAAAAGCAGCTGGAAGCAATTCAGAGACATGAATTTTCCATATTACTAGCCCTTTGTCAAAATATTTCCAGTCCAGTGGAGTAGATCTCTTGAAATGTCATCAACTGGCAAGGTCAGTGCAAAAGCAGCTGGAAGCAATTCAGAGACATGAATTTTCCATATTACTAGCCCTTTGTCAAAATATTTCCAGTCCAGTGGAGTAGATCTCTTGAAATGTCATCAACTGGCAAGGTCTGTGCAAAAGCAGCTGGAAGCAATTCAGAGACATGAATTTTCCATATTACTAGCTCTTTGTCAAAATATTTACAGTCCAGTGGAGTAGATCTCTTGAAATGTCATCAACTGGCAAGGTCAGTGCAAAAGCAGCTGGAAGCAATTCAGAGACATGAATTTTCCATATTACTAGCTCTTTGTCAAAATATTTACAGTCCAGTGGAGTAGATATCTTGAAATGTCATCAACTGGCAAGGTCAGTGCAAAAGCAGCTGGAAGCAATTCAGAGACATGAATTTTCCATATTACTAGCCCTTTGTCAAAATATTTCCAGTCCAGTGGATTAGATCTCTTGAAATGTCATCAACTGGCAAGGTCAGTGCAAAAGCAGCTGGAAGCAATTCAGAGACATGAATTTTCCATATTACTAGCTCTTTGTCAAAATATTTCCAGTCCAGTGGAGTAGATATCTTGAAATGTCATCAACTGGCAAGGTCAGTGCAAAAGCAGCTGGAAGCAATTCAGAGACATGAATTTTCCATATTACTAGCCCTTTGTCAAAATATTTCCAGTCCAGTGGAGTAGATCTCTTGAAATGTCATCAACTGGCAAGGTCAGTGCAAAAGCAGCTGGAAGCAATTCAGAGACATGAATTTTCCATATTACTAGCTCTTTGTCAAAATATTTACAGTCCAGTGGAGTAGATCTCTTGAAATGTCATCAACTGGCAAGGTCTGTGCAAAAGCAGCTGGAAGCAATTCAGAGACATGAATTTTCCATATTACTAGCTCTTTGTCAAAATATTTACAGTCCAGTGGAGTAGATATCTTGAAATGTCATCAACTGGCAAGGTCAGTGCAAAAGCAGCTGGAAGCAATTCAGAGACATGAATTTTCCATATTACTAGCTCTTTGTCAAAATATTTACAGTCCAGTGGAGTAGATCTCTTGAAATGTCATCAACTGGCAAGGTCTGTGCAAAAGCAGCTGGAAGCAATTCAGAGACATGCATTCAGTTGTTAATGCGGCATCAGATTTTATCAAATAGGCGGCAAATGAAATTTAAGAAATATGCCCAGATTCCAATATCGCAATACAAGAACACTTTCCGGAGAAACGCACAAGAAGGGTGAAGAAAATCATGTAGGAAAGCGAAATATAAAATACTCGGTCGAATAGTATTTGAGTGAATGTAGGTAAGCACCAAAAAATAAATTACATTAAAAAAAAACAGCAATGGGGGAAATACAAGTTGTTTATAGAGATTTTAGTGTATATTCCTGCACCATTTGTTTCTGTCTCGTAATATCTTAATGGATTTTCTGCTCTATTTCCTTTTTCTTTCTACCTTCTCTAGTTAAAGCACATGAAGCAAAATCTGCATTTTTTTTTTTTTTTAAAGTGAATGTGATTCAAATGTATGTTAACAGCATTGAGGTGGGGGCTGAACAGGGCTAAAAAAATTTCACTACTTTAGTTAAAGTAGTGAAAATACTCAGCCATGTTTGATAAAGTTGCAGAACAATGCTAGATAATGGTCATTATGGGATGTTCTATCCACTATATGACAACACAGAATTCAGAGTGAAAGCTAATAATATCAAGAAGTTATTTTGAAATAACTGCAAGATTATTTGCGGGTGTTTTCATATACGATCACTTTTCTCCGAAATGTTCTACCTACGCTCCCTGTAATAACTGACAAACGCTGTAGATGAAGGTATTTATGAAGACATCATTTCACCATGAAGTTGAAAAATGTTTTGCTTACGTTATTTAGTAAGGTGTATTTACAATACATAACAGCAGAATCAAAAGTATGTTTTGTAATTGAAACAAAAACAAATATATGATCACTAAATGCCGAATCTGTTCGCCATAATATTTTAAAATCTTGAAATTTCTAACTGTGATTGTCTACAATAGAAAAATTACAAGAACTGCAGTACAAATACAAAATTTTACAGTGTAAAAGTTCTGTATTTTTTTCATTTATTTAAATTTAAAAATCATGTCTTATGCAAAAGGATTTTTGGTACAACTGCAACATAATTTTGGTTGTAGCAGTTCTCTCTCTCTCTCTCAAATATTTGCTGGAATTTCAGCCCACTTTGTTGAAAATTTAAAAACTGCAAGCTCAAAGGTATGAAGATAAAGATTATTTTACGATCCATGTGAAAAGGCTATATGAGCAGTTTTGTTTAAAAACATTTTTAATGTTCTTAGGTGAAAATTTTAAACAAGTATAAATATTGAGTGTGTCCAAAATTAGAAGCTTCTCTAGCACAATTACATGCATAACTAAATAAATTAGTGATTTAAACCTGGTTATTCACTTTTTTCCAAGTCGATTAAGTGAGTTTGCCGCAATATTTAAATATCTTGAAATTTCAAACTGTGATTGTCCACAACAGAAAAATTGCAGTACAATTTTTTCGCAGCAAAATCTTGGCACGGGCTGATGAAAATTGTCCTGCAACATTCACTTCAATTTAAGGATAAACGGGTGTACCTTTTTACCCCACCCCCACCCCCACTATGTTTGCCACTGTTTCCAGAGCAACTATACTTTTTGTTTAGTTTCTTAAATAAAAAAAGTGATTTTCAATTGTGATACAATAATACCGCAGAACTACAACTGAACGGGCCTAATTGGGAAAATTTTCCCGGGCTCTTTTGCAACCACCAATCCGCCCTTGCACCTGACACTCGAGTGGAAAGGGTTAAAATGTTTGCACCGAAATTTTCCCAAGCACAAAGTCACATGTAATCAATGTAAAGAGTTTGCAAAAGGTGCTGAGCTGAGCTACCTCTTGGTTTCTGCGCACGGCACTCTCAAATGGCTGTACCGCGAATCATGTAACGAAACTCCACCTCCGTTGGCGGAGGAAGTCAGAACATCGAAGGCATGCAGGGACTATCTGTAAAGTGCGTTTTTTCGACCAAAAGACGGTGAAAAAAAGGAAGTTGCGTACAGGAATCTTGCGTCGGCTTTTCTTAGTTTGTAGTTTTTTGGGTGACTTAAGTAAAACCATAAGATGGAGTGAAAATACATACAAACTATGGAAAATTCTGAAAAGTTGGCATCTCTGAATACCTATGAATCCTTTAGGAACAGAACCATCATATCCTGCTATGGGAGAGCGATTTTCAGTCATCCTCCACGTCAACGAAATAGCCAACGACTGACCTTATGCCGTATTTACGTAATAACTGCGTCATCCCAAAGAGCAGGGAACAACATATAAACAACCTCAATTGCACACCAATCCGAAAGACCACCAAACCATCGGTAAACAATCTTCACTGGGATTTCATAACGTACAACATCGTTTCTCCTACATACAATGTGATTACAAAAAACTCCTTCACCGTAAGCTCCACCTAAATTGCGAAACCTATTCGTCATTTATGTTGAAAAAACAGTGAATTAGAAGGTTGATGAAAAACATTCGAAATGTTGAGATTGGCGTGTCGATTAAGCGTCTTTCTACGTTTAACCAAATTATGTGTAGACCTTAAAAAAAGTGTCATATGATTCGCCGTCTAAAACGGCATTTTTGCCGTGAATACATTTTTATGCTCGGCAGTTTTTGCGGGGGAATGCTGTTTCAGCGCAGTTGGAAGCAAATGTTAAATTTTTTTGTAATTTGTAGCAGTTTGACACAAGATAATGAAATTGGCGCAGTTCGGCACAAATTTTCCATCACTGTTAAATGTGAACTACTCACCATACTAAGGTGTTTCACCTATATGAAGGACCATATGCTTCAAAAGGCGACTTTTTCTTGTGAATTGTTTGGAACACACATCACACTGATGAGGTTTTTCACCTGTATGAAAGAGCATATGCTGAGAAAGGTCACCTTTTCGTGTGAATTTCTTGGAACACACATTACACTGATGAGGTTTTTCACCTGTATGAAGGAACATATGCCGAGAAAGGTCACCATTCCGTGTGAATTGTTTGGAACACACATCACACTTATGAGGTCTTTCACCTGTATGAAGGAGCATATGCCGGGAAAGGGCACTTTTCGATGTGAACTGCTTGGGACATACGTCACACTGATGAGGTTTTTCACCTGTGTGAACGAGCATATGCTGAGAAAGGCCACCTTTTCGCGTGAATTGCTTCGAACACACATCACACTGATGAGGTTTTTCACCTGTATGAAGGAGCATATGTTGAGAAAGGTCACCTTTTTGTGTGTATTGCTTGGAACACACATCACACTGATGAGGTTTTTCACCAGTATGAAGGAGCATGTGCTGGGAAAGGGCACATTTCTGTGTGAATTGCTTGGAACACACATCACACTGATGAGGTCTTTCACCTGTGTGAATAAGCATATGCTGCGAAAGTTCACCTTTTCGTGTGAATTGCTTGGAACACACATCACACTGATGAGGTTTTTCACCTGTATGAAGGAGCATATGCTGAGATAGGTAACCTTTTCGCGTGAATTGCTTAGAACACACATCACATTGATGAGGTTTTTTACCTGTATGAAGGAGCATGTGCTGGGAAAGGGCATATTTCTGTGTGAATTGCTTGAAACACACATCACACCGATGAGGTCTTTCACCTGTGTGAACGAGCATATGCTGGGAAAGGTCACATTTTCGTGTGAATTGCTTGGAACACACATCACACTGATGAGGTTTTTCACCTGTATGAAGGAGCATATGCTGAGAAAGGCCACCTTTTCGTGTGAATTGCTTGGAACACACATCACACTGATGAGGTTTTTCACCTCTATGAAGGAGCATGTGCTGGAAAAGGAGCCCTTCCCGTGTGAATTGTTTGGAACACAAATCACACCGATGATGTTTTTCTCCTGTATGAATCAGCATATGCTGGGAAAGGTCACCTTTTCGTGTGAATCGCTTGGAACACTCATCACACTGATGAGGTCTTTCTTTTTTGTGAAGGAGCATATGCTGGGAAAGGTCACCTTTTCGTGTGAATCGCTTGGAACACACATCGCACTGATAAGGTCTTTCACCTGTATGAAGGAACATATGCTGGGAAAGGTCACCTTTCTGTGTAAACTGCTTTGAACACATATCACATTGATGAGGTTTTTCATCTGTATGAAAGAGCATATGCCGTGAAAGTACACCTTTGTGTGTGAATTGCTTGGAACACACGTCACACTTATGTGGTTTTTCATGTGTATGAAGGAGCATATGCTGGGAAAGGTACCTTGTCGTGGTAAATTGTTTGGAACAAGCAAAGCATCGATGCTTTTTTGCTGCAGTATGACATGGCAGATGCTTTGAAAGGTAATGTTTCTTTACAAATTGTTTTGAACACACATCACACTCACGTCTTCTTGAAGCTGTATGAAGAAGCGTATGCTTGGAAAGGTAACATTTCTGTGTGAATTTCTTTGAACACACATCACACTTATAAAGGTTTTCACCTGTATGGAGTGTATGGTCAGAAATCCAACTTTTCCCTGTCAATTGCTTGGAACATATGTTATGCCTATCAGGCTTTTCACCAGTATCAGGGAGCATATCCCTTGAAATTTTGTCTACCATTGTTAATTTCCCACAGCATGCACCACATTGAATGAAATTTTTAGTCCAGTCAGAGATACTAAATTGTGCAAAACTAGATATGTTTGTAAACTTGTGAAAGCAGACTTTACGCTCTTAAAGATCTTCCTTTGTACTAATGAGTGTCTGTGACAATATGTGAAATTTGTTTTTCACGTCCTTTATAATCAAGTCTTAGCTGGTTTCCTTGCCTTAAGAATATTTTGTCATGGACTCCATATTGTAAAACTACTAGATTTTATTTTTTGGCTTCACACAAACTTAAAAAAAAATTCTTTTCATAACATTTACTGCTTACAATAATGAATTTTTTTTTTTTTTTTTGATTGGAGGTTTAACGACCACCGTGAGCAACTCAATGGGCTATAAGCAGTCACCCGTCCCTAATTAAGGGTCACTAGTTCCAGGGAAGGGAGAGAGCCAGTGCCGTAGGACAAACACAACATCGATGCCTCACCAGGATTCAAACCCGGAACCCTTTCGGACGAATGATCAGAGGCCATCGCTTAGACCACTGTGCCACCGGGGCGGCCATGAATTAAATACCATCTAACACTTCAACTTACCTGTGTTGTCTGCATATACCATGCATCCGAATATCCTGTGTGTTTCACTTCTAAGAGGACATGAAGAACACTTTATATGATCTCACTAATTAAATATTAAAAAAAAAAAAAAGCAGAAGTGCACATTCCATGATTTCAAAATATAATTTATAAAATTTCTTTTAGAATAAACAGCATAGGTTTTTTCTTAGTGATTTTGTAAAGTACAGGATGTCATGGTTGGGATTGCAATTGGAAGGGAAAAAACGCAAACTATCCCTCACACACTATAGAAACTAATGTTGAAGAAAAATAAAGCCCATGAAAACTTGCATAGATAAATAAAAATTTCTAAATGACTAACATCACGAATGTTAACAGAAAATGTGAAATGTGCAACACATACAACACCTCTCATGAACAAGAAAAATTTCCCTTTATCCTTTTCTCTGAGAAAAAGAAATTTTATCTCATTTTACTGGGGCAAGAGAATATGCATAAAGTTTCAATAATAATAAAAATTTTGTTTTAAAAATAAAACAATCTAGTGATCTCTGATGTTCTTAAATGAAACTATAAAAATATTTCAACAATTTCTGCAAACTTGCGGGCTGCTTTAGCATACAAGGACAATTGGATATTTTAAATTGCTAACTTGATCTCAACATTATGAAAACAAGGTTATCTACATGTCTTGCTATGCAAAGACATTTTCTGCTTTAACAATTTTCTGCGTAACACCGCCATTTTATCGCCTTTTAGAGTTTGCGGTTACAGATATATTTAACGTATTATAGAGCCTTTGCACGTGAGTCCCAAAACTGTCTGCTAGACTTCCGGGTGGTTAGAAGGTACTGAGCTGGTCTCTCCACCATGCTTTTCAACGGCAGCAGCCGCTGCTGAAAATAGTGTTTAAACACTCTTCTTTCAGACAAAGTTTGCCATCTTAATGTGGTGGAAAAGCAACGTTACGAAGAAAAGCTTTGAAATAATGGCATAGAAGATCCATATTATTATTATTTTTTATTTATTTTTTTTTTATTGGAGGTTTAACGACCACCGTGAGCAACTCAATGGCCGCCGCGATGGCGCTGTGGTCTAAGGCGCTGGCCTCTGATCATTCGTCCGCAAGGGGTCCGGGTTCGAATCCCGTCAGGCATGGATGTTGTGTTTGTCTTACGGCACTGGCTCTCTCCCTTCCCTGGAACCAGTGACCCTAAATTAGGGACGGGCGACTGCTTATAGCCCATTGAGTTGCTCACGGTGGTCGTTAAACCTCCAACCAAAAAAAAAAAAAAAAAAAAAAAAAAAAAAAGCAACTCAATGGGCTATAAGCAGTCGCCCGTCCCTAATTTAGGGTCACTAGTTCCAGGGAAGGGAGAGAGCCAGTGCCGTAAAACAAACACAACATTCACGCCTCACCGGGATTCGAACCCGGACCCCGTTTGGACGAATGATCAGAGGCCATCGCTTAGACCACTGCGCCACCGGGGCGGCAAAGATCCATATGACATACCTGAAAGATATTTTTATCATCTGGAAGTTTGTGTTGCTACGGTCCTCCCTGATCAGAACTAGCACGATATTTATAACTATTAAATAGTCAGTTTTTCGTGTTATACCGGAAAAAGCACTAAAAGCTTATAAAAGCCTTAATGCATATCAATATAAATTTTTTTTTCTTTTTATTGGAGGTTTTTTTTTTTTTTGATTGGAGGTTTAACGACCACCGTGAGCAACTCAATGGGCTATAAGCAGTCGCCCCTAATTTAAGGTCACTGGTTCCAGGGAAGGGAGAGAACCAGTGCCGTAAGACAAACACAAAATCCATGCCTGACCGAACCCGGACCCCTTACGGACGAATGATCAGAGGCCAACGCCTTAGACCACTGCGCCACCGGGGCGGCTAAATATTTTACCAATGAGTGTGTTAGAAATGTATTAAATCTGAAGACTGAAAAGAAAAATTTCTTATCCGATCTAAGGTTAGCTGGTAAATTTCTGACTGATTCCAGTGTGTACTGCAATAAAAAAACCCCGACATATCATATGCCAAGAAACGGACTATTTTTTCACACACACACACACACACACACGCACACTCACAAAAAGATCCGGGAAAACGGACGACACAATAATGTATGACAGCACCCTTTAATTCTAGGTGGACGTATATCCTTAAATTTCGGTTGTTGTTTTTTTTTTTTTTTTTTTTTTTTGGAGGTTTAACGACCACCGTGAGCAACTCAATGGGCTATAAGCAGTCGCCCGTCCCTAATTTAGGGTCACTGGTTCCAGGGAGGGGAGAGAGCCAGTGCCGTAAGATAAACACAACATCCATGCCTGACCGGGATTCGAACCCGGACCCCTTACGGACGAAAGATCAGAGGCCAACGCCTTAGACCACTGCGCCACCGGGGCGGCAAATTTCGGTTCGAAAAAAGACTTCTGTTTCAGTATTAGGATGTGGCACGTGACGTCATCGAGAAGTTTTAGTGAAGTGATAACAGTCTCTGCGAGTTCTAGAAGGACAAGCATAGCTGTCTGTCCTGCACTTACTTAGTGTGTAAAGTGCAATTATTAGGGGTCGGTGTTTATAAAAACTTGAAGCCAAAATGCCTAGATTTTGTGCCATTATGAATTGCGGTAATAGAGGAAATCGAGACCGCAAGCCTTTTTCAGGCTACTAGCTGCTGTCTCTAAAGACAGTACCGAAAAATTGGCTTATATGCCAAACGAAGGTAAATCGCTTCCCAGAGCCTAGAAAACACTTTTTATGGAAGAGTTAGACTCTTCAAAGACGTAGAACCTTTTAAATGTTAGTTCCAGAAATCAGTGATTTCTGGTAAAGCAGAGAATCTATCTTTTACTTGTTCAGACGCTATTGGAGTGCAATGCTTGCACTTATTGGGCCAGGCGTTTCATTCGTTGATTCAAATTTTTCAAGTTGAATTTAAAAGGTGTTGGCTGTTTCTTTTTTGCGTAGATTTTATTGCTAGTAACTATTTTCTTATAGAACACCTTTTAGAGTTTGCCTCTTAGTCAAAATATTTCTTGCAAAAACGCTTCGGTCCCCAATCGGCACTTCTGTGCACGTGGGTTTATTTTTTTTTATTTCTTTTCAGAAGGTTCCTGGTTGATCTAGGGGGTGTTGAAACTTTTTATAGGGCTAAAAGTTAATTTGTTAGCAACCTTACTTTTAGTCAGAATCAAATCTCTGGCCCTTCTGTATTTTTTAGAGCTCGAGCACACCGTTGCCCTGACTCACTTTGTATTGCGAGTTTTCGGCCTTTCACTTTTAAGGTTATTTGGCTGTCGGTGTTGGGGTATTTTTGTTTACTACATTGTTCTATGTGTCCTCCCCAAACTACCGTGGATTTTATTTTTAGTACACTTGGATTTTTACCTGCAGCTGAAGCACTCTTTTGCGGAAAATGAGAATAATGGCTAAAATTAATGTCCATATAAAATTCTTTTTGATGTCTAGGTCTGTTTACAAGCCGGTGTTTTGCTGCTAAATTTATTTACGGATAAATAGATTATAGGGTACAAATCCGATCAAAATTATTTTGTTTTTTCACCACAATTTGACTGAAGAAAAAAAGAAAAGATTTTCCTCATTTTTCTAAAGCTTGGAAATCGCTTCCCAGAGCTCAGAAAGACACTTTTTGTTGAAGACTTAAACTCTCAAAAAAGCAGAACCTTTCAAGGGTGAGTTTTATCCAAAATCAGCGATTCCTGGAAATAAAGAAAACCTATCGTTTTTTACTCAGGTCTCCGCACCTGGGAGGGAAGATAACCTTACTTATTAAGGCAGCACACCTATTTTCTCCATAAATTACCGATTACTCATGAATTTGTGATCGTATTAAATCACTCTGTAAAAGAATACCGACGACGAGAAATTGTTATATGCTCCGAAACTTTTATATGCCTCGAACTGTTCTGCAGTAAAGGCACTTCGACCAAAGACGAATTAATCGAAAATATTTACTATTTGCAATTTCGGAAAACTTTTCGCATCAGCTTCGAAGATACTTGCATTCAGCACATAAGGATCTTTTCCTTCAATCTTTTTAATTTTTTCCAAATATGGCATTTTGTACTCGGAAGTTAAAGTTTTAAAGTAAGACGCCATCATTTCAACGGGTCTAGTTGTCCTTCACTAACGTTACTAAGGCTCGTTGCCACGATGTGAGTCACGTGTCTGCTACATCCTCATTTAGAAATCAGTAATAGTACAAAATCTTTGAAAGTTCACGAAAGCTTAGCAATTTCTGTTTCGACAGCAAAATTAATCCGTTATGCATTCAGAGCATTTTAAACAGAATAACGAGGATTTACGTAAATACATAAGAGTGAGCAAAAAAATGTTCCGATATAAATTCGACTATTAACGTAAAACAATATGCAGATTTACGATTCCTGAAATGAAGTGTTTACTGCAAATCCTGTCACACGAACTGGGCGACCATGCCTTCTGATTTACAGCTATTTTTCACATAATCAGGCGTTTTTCTGCTGTTGGAAAGCGATAAAAGAAAATTCCACTATCTTACTCGTACTTTGAGAAACACCCATACGCCGCATAACTTTTAACCATTTCTAAACCTTCAAACAATCGAGTGAAAGAGGGTCCAGAAATCGCTTCCCCATGTTAATCCTATGGGAACCTTACTCGTACTTTGAGAAGCACCCATACGCCACACAACTTTTAACCATTTCTAAACCTTCAAACGATCGAGTGACAGAGGGTCCAGAAATCGCTTCCCCATGTTAATCCTATGGGAACCTTACTCGTACTTTGAGAAGCACCCATACGCCGCACAACTTTTAACCACTTCTAAAACTTCAAACAATCGAGGGACAGAGGGTCCAGAAATCGCTTCCCCATGTTAATCCTATGGGAACCTTACTCGTACTTTGAGAAGCACCCATACGCCGCACAACTTTTAACCACTTCTAAAACTTCAAACAATCGAGGGACAGAGGGTCCAGAAATCGCTTCCCCATGTTAATCCTATGGGAACCTTACTCGTACTTTGAGAAGCACCCATACGCCGCACAACTTTTAACCACTTCTAAAACTTCAAACAATCGAGGGACAGAGGGTCCAGAAATCGCTTCCCCATGTTAATCCTATGGGAACCTTAGCAGCTGAACTTTCTTTCAACCACACGGAAGTAACCGTGGCGTCAAAAATGACGTCGGTGCATAGACGCTATACAAAGAAAAGCAAACGTACCAGAAATTAATAACGCCGCCCCCTGGCGCAGTGGTCTAAACGATAGCTTCTGATAATTTGTCCGAGATTGGTCCGGGTTTGAATTCCGATGAGGCGACGCATGGAAGTTGTATTTGTCTTACGACGCTTGCTCTCTCCCTTTCCCGGAACCAGTGGCCCTAAATTAGGGACGGGTGACTGCTTGTATTCCACTGAGTTGCTCAAGGTGGTCCTTAAACCTGCAATAAAAATAATTATAATAATAGTAATAATCGTTCACTAAACATGGTAAATGTCAACGAAGGAATTATTTTTTAAATGAATCAACTCAGTGGGCTATAGATCCTTTGCACCGACGTCAGGGTTACTTCCGGGTGGTTAAAAGAAAGTTCGGCTGCTAAGGTTCCCATAAGGTTAACATGGGGAAGCGATTTCTGGACCCTCTGTCACTCGATTGTTTGAAGTTTTAGAAATGGCTAAAAATTGTGCAGCGTATGAGTGCTTCTCAAAGTACTAGTAAGATAGTGGAATTTTCTTTTATCGCTTTCCAACGGCAGAAAAACGCCTGATTATGTGGAAAATAGTCGAGAGCCTTTCCACGTGACGTCACGAAACTGTCTGCTAGACTTCCGAGTGGTTAGAAAGTACCCGAGCTGGTCTCTCCCCATGCTTTTCAATGGCAGTTGCTGCTGCTGAAAATAGTGTTAAAACAACTGTTCTTTCAGACAAAGTTTGCCATCTTAATGTGGTGAAAAAGCAACGTTACGAATAAAAAGCTTTGAAATAATGGCATAGAAGATCCATATGACATACCTGAAAGATATTTTTAGCATCTGGAAGTTTGTGTTGCTACGGACCTCCCTGATCTGAACTAGCACGATATTTATAACTATTTAATAGTCAGTTTTTCGTGTTATATCGGAAAAGCTCTAAAAGCTTATAAAAGCCTTAATGCATATAAATGTTTTATCAATTAGTGGGTTAGAAATGTATTAATTCTGAAGACTGAAAACGAAAAATTTCTTCTTACCCGATCTAAGGTTAGCTGTTAAATTTCTGACTGGTTCCAGTGTGTAGTGCAATTTAAAAAAACCGACATACCATATGCCAAGAAACGGACTATTTTTTCACACACACACACACACACACACACACACACACACACACACACACACACACACACACACACACACAAAGATCTGGGAAAACGGACGACACAATAATGTATGACAGCACCCCCTAATTTTATGTGGACGTATATCCTTAAATTTCTGTTCGAAAAGAAAGGCATCTGTTTCAGTATTAGAAATCAGTAACAGTACAAAATCTCGAACGTTCACCAAAGCTTAGCAATCTCCGATTCGACAGCAAAGTTAATCTAAAAGTTAATCTAAACGTGGAAAGAGCGAAAATCTTTGTTTGATGTTCCTGGTCCACGTTAAACGTCTGTATTAAAGTTAATCCGACATGCATTCAGAGCATTTTAAATAGAATAACAAGGATTTACGTAAAAACTTGAAAATAATACATAAGAGTGAATAAGAAAATGTGCTGATATAAATTCGACTATTAAAGTAGTAAAATATGCAAATTTACGATACCTGAAATGAAGTGTTTACTGCAGATCCTGTCATATGACCTGGGCGACCATGCCTTCCGATGTACGGCTATTTTCCACATAATGAGGCGTTTTTCTGCCGTTGGAAAGCGATAAAAGGAAATTCCACTACCTTACTCGTACTTTGAGAAGCACCTATACGCCACACAACTTTTGACCATTTCTAAGACTTCAAACAACCGAGTGCCAGAGGGTTCAGAAATCACTTCCCCATGTTAATCCTATGTTACGTAAATCCATGTTATTCTGTTTAAAATGCTCTGAATGCATGACGGATTAACTTTGTTGTCGAATCAGAAATTGCTAAGCTTTCGTGAACTTTTAAGATTTTGTACTGTTACTGATTTCTAAATACTGAAACTGATGCCTTTTTTTCCGAACCGAAATTTAAAGATATGAGGATGTAGCAGACACGTGACTCTCACCATGCAACGATCCTTAGTAACGTAACTGAAGAACAACCAGCCTCGTTGAAATGACGGCTTCTTACTTTGAAACTTTAACTTCCGAGTACAAAATGCGGTATTTGGAAAAAATAAAAGAGATTGAAGGAAAAGATCCTTTTGTGCTGAATGCAAATACCTTCGAAGGTGATGCGAAAAGTTTTCCGAAATTGCAAATAGTAAATATTTTCGATTACTTCGTCTTTGGTCGAAGCGCCTTTACTGCAGAACAATTCGAGGCATATAAAGTTTCGAAACACATAACAATTTCTCGTCGTCGGTATTCTTTTACAGGGTAATTTAGTACGATCACAAATTCGTGAGTAATCAGTAATTAATGGAGAAAATAGGTACGCTGCCTTAATAAGTAAGGTTCTCTTCCCTCCCAGGTGCGGAGATCTGAGTAAAAAAAGATAGGTTTGAAAGGTTCAATGCCTTTTTCAGAGTTTAACTCTTCAACAAAAAGTGTCTTTCTAAGCTCTGGCAAGCGATTTCCAAGCCTTAGAAAAACGAGGAAAAACCTTTTTTTTCATTCTTTTTTTTTTTGCGTTAAATTGTGGTGAAAAAATAAAGTAATTTTTCTGGGATTTGTGCCCTATAATCTATTCATCCGTAAATAAATTTAGCAGCATAACACCGACCTGCAAACAGACCTAGACACCAAAAAGGATTTTATTTGGACAATAATTTTAGCCATTGCATTTTTCTGCAAAAGTGTGTTTCAGCTCCAGGTAAAAATCCAGGTGTACTAAAAAAAAACGGTAGTTTTATTTTTTTTGAGGGGGGGGGGTATCATATAGAACAAGGTAGTAAACTAAAAAAAACCCCAACACCGACAGCCAAGTAAACTTAAAAGTGAAAAGCCAAAAACTCGCAAAAAAAAAGTGAGTCAGGTTAACGGTGTGATCGAAATCTAAGAGATACTGAAGAGACAAAGATTTGATCTGACTAAAAGTCAGGTTTGCTAACAAATGAACTTTTATCCCTATAAGAAGTTTCGCCACCCCCTAGATCTACCAGGAACCTTCTGAAAATAAGTCCCTGGAGAAAAAAAAAAAAAAAAAAAAGCACGTGCACAGAAGTTCCGATTGGGAACCGAAGCGTTTATTAAAGAAATATTTTGACTAAGAGACAAACTCTAAAAGAAGTTCTATAAGAAAATAGTCAGTAGTAATAAAACCTACGCAAAAAAACAGCCAACACCTTTTAGATTCAACTTGAAAATTTTGAATCAACGAATGAAACGCCTGGCCCAATAAGTGCAAGCACTGCACTCCAATAGCGTCTGAACAAGTAAAAGATAGATTCTCTGCTTTACCAGAAATCACTGATTTCTGGAACTAACATTTAAAAGGTTCTACGTCTTTGAAGAGTCTAACTCTTCCATAAAAAGTGTTTTCTAGGCTCTGGGAAGCGATTTACCTTCGTTTGGCATATAAGCCAATTTTTCGGTACTGTCTTTAGAGACAGCAGCTAGTAGCCTGAAAAAGACTTACGGTCTCGATTTCCTCTATTACCGCAATTCATAATGCCAAAAAAGGTAAGCATTTTGGCATTTTGGCTTCAAATTTGTATAAACACCAACCGCTAATGATTGTACTTTACACACTAAGGTTGCCGCCCCAGTGGCTCAGTGGTCTAAGCGATGGCCTCTGATCATTCGTTCGAAAGGGGTCCGGGTTCGAATCCCGGTGAGGCATGGATGTTGTGTTTGTCTTACGGCACTGGCTCTCTCCCTTCCCTGGAACCAGTGACCCTAAATTAGGGACGGGCGACTGCTTATAGCCCATTGAGTTGCTCACGGTGGTCGTTAAACCTTCAATCAAAAAAAAAAAAAAAAAAAAAAAAAAAAAACACTAAGGGCAGGACAGCCAGCTATGCTTGTCCTTCAGGAACTTGCATTGACTGTTGCCACTTCACTGAAACTTCTGGATGACGTCACGTGCTACATCCTCATACGTTCACATAGAATTAGGGGGTGCTGTCATACGTTATTGTGTCGTCCGTTTTCCCGGAATTGTTTTTTTTTTTTTTTTTTGTGAAAAAATAGTCCGTTTCACGGCATATGATAAGTCGGGTTTCTTTTAGTTGCAGTACACACTAACCAGTCAGAAATTTAACAGCTTACCTTAGATTGGATAAGAATTTTTTCGTTTTCACTCTTCAGAATCAATACATTTCTAACTTTTCCATTGGTAAAATATTTGTATGTATTAAGGCTTTTATAAGCTTTTAGAGCTTTTTTTTTTTTTATTGGATTTTTAACGACCACCGTGAGCAACTCAATGGGCTATAAGCAGTCGCCCGTCCCTAATTTAGGGTCACTGGTTCCAGGGAAGGGAGCGAACTAGTACCGTAAGACAAAACAACATCCATGCCTCAGCGGGATTCGAACCCGGACCCCGTTCGGACGAATGATCAGAGGCCATCGCTTAGACCACTGCGCCACCGGGGCGGCTTAGAGCTTTTCCGGTATAACACGAAAAACTGACTATTAAATAGTTATAAATATCGTGCTAGTTCTGATCAGGGAGGTCCGTAGCAACACAAACTTCCAGATGCTAAAAATATCTTTCAGGTATGTCATATGGATCTTCTATGACATTATTTCAAAGTTTTTCTTCGTAACGTTGCTTTTCCACCACAGTAAGAAGCAAACTTTGTCAGAAAGAAAAAAATTTTAACTCTATTTACAGCAGCAGCAGCCATTGAAAAGCATTGAGAGAGACCAGCTCGGGTACTTTCTAACCACCCGGAAGTTCAGCAGACAGTTTTGTGACGTCACGTGCAAAGGCTCTCAGCGGGAGATGGTAAGATCACAAGGATACATGGTGACGTCTTACACAATATCACCAAATTACGAAGCGAAATTGGAAACATTTGCGGCGAAAGAAGGCGATTCGGACAACACAAAATGCATTGCAATAGCCTTGAAAACCATGAGCCTTCCCACACTTTGACGGCCGTCGCTCGCGGTTATAGACTTCACGCAAAGTGGCGGGTACTGCTTCATTAACAAGGGCATCTCCATATATCTTATTCTAACCTCCTTGGTAATTATCAAAGTGGTTAGAATAAGATATCTGGAGATGCTCTTGTTAATGGAACAGTACCACTTTGCGTGAAGCCTTTGACCGATAAAGTGTGGGAAAGCTGATGGTTTCCAATGCTATTGCAATACATTCTGTGTTGGCCGAATCTCCTTTCTTTCGCCCCAAATGTTTCGAATTTCGCATTATATTTTGCTTCCGAGGTGTGAGAAAATGCTAAATTTACAAAATTCTTAATTATTTTTAAGCCCGCTCCCATTTTTATTTTAAATTGAAATGCAGGCACATTAGTGCGAATTGAAAACAAAATATAAACGTTAAAGGTGAAGACTTGGCTCGTCTCTATGAAGCATAATTCATTCCGGTTTGATATTAACAGAGTTTCTGCAACCAAAAGCCACGCAGTTTCAAAATACACACGTTTAAATTACATAGGTGTTATGTAAAGAACGTCATTGCGACCCCGGTGGCGCAGTGGTCTAAGGCGCTGGCCTCTGATCATTCGTCCGTAAGGGGTCCGGGTTCGAATCCCGGTCGGGCATGGATGTTGTGTTTGTCTTATGGCACTGGCTCTCTCCCTTCCCTGGAACCAGTGACCCTAAATTAAGGACGGGCGACTGCTTATAGCCCATTGAGTTGCTCACGGTGGTCGTTAAACCTCCAATAAAAAAAAAAAAAAAAAAGAACGTCAAATTCCCACACCTGGCAGCTTCATGGTTAAGATTCTCAGGGCACCTTCAGAAGTATTAATCTAACCTCCTTGGTAATTACACAGATTGTTACTCGCTTGTCCTACATTGTCACAGTTCTGTGATTGCTCAGCATAACGCTCCAGCCAAATTTTCCAGAAAAAAAAATTACTATTATTGTTATTATTATTTTGGTTGGAGGTTTAACGACCACCGTGAGCAACTCATACATACATACACACATATCACTAAGCTGTTCTCTGAGATTCAGAGGTTAGCTCCAAAAAGAAATACAAACTTCCAGATACTTTTACTTATTGTTGTCGTATCAAACTTCTCCATTTACAGTGATCTTGACATACAACTCGTGCTTCACTAATATCCATTACACGCCGTACACAAGATCTTTTATACTTCATACTCATAATCTTTTTCTCATGCAGACACTCCTGAATCCCATCCACCCATGTCTTCCTTGGCCTTCCTCTGCCGTTCCTTCCTGCCACTTGGGCTGAAAAGATTTTCTTAGTAAGCATTTCATTACTCATTCTTTCAACATGGCCAAACCACCGAAGCATATTGGTCTCCACCTTGCTAACAACATTTTGCTTCACATCACACAACTGCAATACATCTTCATTCCTCACACAATCAGATCGTGTCTTGCCACAAACCCCACGCAAGTAACGCATTTCTCCAGCACACAAGCGACTCCTATGTTTCTTCTGTAGTACCCAGGTTTCTTTTTTTTTTTTTTTTTTTTGATTGGAGGTTTAACGACCACCGTGAGCAACTCAATGGGCTATAAGCAGTCGCCCGTCCCTAATTTAGGGTCACGGGTTCCACGGAAGGGAAGGAGCCAGTGCCGTAAGACAAACACAAAATCCATGCCTGACCGGGATTCGAACCCGGACCCCTTACGGACGAATGATCAGAGGCCAGCGCCTTAGACCACTGCGCCACCGGGACTGCTACCCAGGTTTCACTGCCATTCATCAGAGTAGGAACAATTACTGTTTCATAAACAGCCATGCGGGACTCTCTAGAGAACCCATCATTCCTGTGAAAACCTCCCAGAGCAGCTATGACTTTCAATGAAGAATTCACTCGCCTACTGATTTCACCATCCAACTTGTTCTCTCTGTCAAACATGCTTCCTAAATACACAAACTCACTCACCTGGTCAATCGCAGTGCCATTGATACTTACATTACATTCAGTGCCACTCGTTCCTCTCTCAAACACCATAACTTTGGTTTTTTCCTTATTTATACTCAGTTTGAATTTCACGCAAACTTCGTGCATCCGAGTCAACATACTCTGCAACTCACTTTTACTCTCTGCCAACAGGACGGTGTCGTCAGCATACAGCAATCTGCACACACGGATATCCCCAAGACATAAACCACTATTATCTATTTTGGCATCACGCATGCATGCGTCCATAAATATATTAAACGGCCATGGTGACATTACACAACTTGTCTAACTCCTGCACCAATGGAAAACCATTTCGATAAAACACCATTCACTCGTACACAAGCTCTACTACCAGCATACATGGCTTTTACACTATTAAGTAGATTCCCAGTAACACCATATTCATTCAATACCTTCCACAAAAGTGTCCTATTCACTCGGTCGTAAGCTTTCTCTAAATCTATGAAGGCAGTAAAAACTTTCTTCCCAACAGCCAGATACTTTTCAATCATCATTTGTAATGCAAAAATCTGGTTAGTGCAGCCTTTACCAGGCATAAAACCACTCTGAATATCCCACACTTTCAATGATGTAAGACCCCGTACTTTTTCAATAATAACCTTACCAAACACTTTCCCTGGCACACTCAGTAGGCTAATACCACGATAGTTCTTGCATTCAGTCTGATCACCTTTTCCCTTATACAAGGGAACAATAATAGCATCCTTCCAATCCCGAGGGACCATTCCTAACTCCCAGGACAACTGGCAATGAGGAACTCAATGGGCTATAACAACATCCATGCCTCATCGGGATTCGAACCCGGGACCCATCTCGCACGAATGATCAGAAGTCATCGCTTAGACCACTGCGCCACCGGGACGGCTATTATTAATTGTCATGTCTTTTGGCTTGCAGCCGAGAAAATAATCGTAGTGGTCAATCAGCGTCCTCCTGACGTTGGTGGAAATATTTTTTTTTTATTGTAGGTTTAACGACCACCGTGAGCAACTCAATGGGCTATAAGTAGTCGCCCGTCCCTAATTTAGGGCCACTGGTTCCATTGAAAGGAGAGAGCCAGTGCCGTAAGACAAACACAACTACCATGCCTCACCGGGATTCGAAACCGGACCCCTTTCGGACGAAGTATCATATAAGCCATCCTTTAGACCCCTGCGCCACAGGGGCAGCCATGCACACCCTGCAACTGCATAGGTGCTGAAAGGCTTTTCGACTGCAGCAAAACATGGAACTTTTATTTTTGTTGAAAATTCTACATTGTACTATACCTGGAAATTTTAAATGCATTCCAATTATTTGGCTTAGTTTTACCTGTGACCTCTAAAATCCCTTTTGCTACTGATAGACTAAAAATACACTTAATTTTCATATCCAAGTATTTCACAATGAAGACCAGAAAGCTGTGCCCATTTTTGAACCCACGGGGAAAGGAGACAAAGAAAGGAGTTTAATTCTTTTTGCTTCTTAGAAACATCTTGAAAATGCATGCAACTGATTCTGTTCACCCTTCTGAACTTTATTGATAATGAACTGTTTTGGATACCTACTAATTCAGACATAACACAGAAGAATCAAAAATGGTTTATTTTTGTTATTAAGTAAATTTTTCTCTTTATGTTTACCAGATCTTAATGCACATTTGAGTGCTTTTCTGGGATTGTTTAAAAATTGCTGCTTTTACCACATGTAAATAAACCTTATTACACCCTAACTTTATTTACACCCACATGAGAAATTAGAATATTTCTGACTAAGGCAAAATGTACCACTGCTTTAGTTGAAGACCTGGTTCAGATTAAGACCAAGGCTTTTAAAGAATTACTATAAAGGAAAAGGTTTGGTACTGTAATTTTTCAAACTCATCCCAAGTACTCATGTGTGTGCTTGAATTATTTTTATAGCAAACTGTCACTATATTTCTTCACTTTCCCCCCTTTCTAGTATTTTTCTTGTTTGTCCATCCAAAACTGTAAACATAGCATTTTCACTTCATCCACCAAAACCTACTACACTCCCTGACATGAATACGATAACAAACATAGGGGTGTTTTGGGATACTTCTCAGTCGAAACTCGAAACGTAACAGCAAATTGGACTAATATCCCAGTTTCTGAAACACAAATCGCAGAAAAAAACGATAAACTTTGAATCCTTTCAATAATATTAATGCTTTAAATGGAAACTTGCAGCCAGAATGTTTTATTTCTGCTAAATCTTGTGATCACATATATTTATCCTACAGTCACTAACACTATTGAAAAAAGAAATACATATTTCTACTTGGAAAGCAGTCTTTTATTTTAAATTCCATGCTCAGTATGCTTCTAAACTTTTGGTGGCTTTGAGCAAATGACAATCACTGTAAGATGATGCACAAATTTCCTCATTAACGAGTTGCACTCTGAAGCAGAGTAATCAAGAATGAAATGTTTATGCACTAATTTGTTATCCATTTGCAATCAATTATATTAGGCCATTCTAAAATGAAAATGACCAAAACAAGATGAATTTCTTGCTTCTTTTTTCATTATACTTCACTCACACTAAACAACTTTCATGGTCTTTAGGAATAAAGAAAAAAAAACTACTTTATTTCCTGGTACTGATGTAGATTAGTAGAATAAGTTGGGTGGGAAAGCCAAATCATCACCAAACTGACATTCTTCACCGTGCTGGAAAAGCAGTTTTTTATGGAAAATACCAAAGTGTCAATGTAAAATAAGCACATTTTTCAAATGCTGCAGAATCTATTTCATACAGTCGCCATTCCAGCAAATACTATTTTAAAGAAAAAGAAAGAAATTCAATAGAATTTTTTGGGGACAGATTTCCGAAACTTGACACTTCTAAGCGGTTCCCAACTTTAAGTGCACCAACCTTCTTTTACCCACAGCCTGCTCAAACCGACCCTTAAGGGACAAAGTAACGAGCTCCAATATAAATTTCACAGATTAATTATTATTATAGGAAAACAAAATTCAGTGGTTTTTGGTGATACTTATATGCAAATATATGTGGGTTCTTTTAAGAGGGAAATACAAAATAATAATAAATTTCTTTTTGAAATCTGTCTTTAAAAAAATACAGCTGTTTTCTTTTAACAAGAAAGAGCCAACAAGCCATTTTTCTAGTAGTGGAACTGACACTCTTGGAATTTTTCTTGTGACGTACCTACTGAAGGCAGCATTCATCTATTTCCTGGAATTAATCAGAGTAATACAGCTGATAAAAGGTAAAAAATTATTTAAGAATTCCTTTATTAAACATTTAGGAACAAGTACTTAACCATCTGTACAATAAATGCTTTTTAGTTCAAGTCTTTTGTTAAGCCACGAATTTCAATGTTTCTGCATATGCAACCATTGAAACAGAAAACTTGCTGCAAACCCGTGAAGCGAAAACAACGGTAACAATAGAAAAAGATAATTTAACAAAAAATTAATAAAACAATAGTTACCAGAACATTATTGATTCAAATTACGACAAAATAAGTACATTACAACTGAATGTGCAGCAATTTGTGTGAAATGGACCTTTATAGCAAAATATTAAAATATTGGGCTATGAACCTCATAAAAACAAGAGACTAGTTAAAAAAAGTCTTTATATCCAGAAAAACAGTTCCATCAATAAACCTTCAAAAATTATAACTAGCATTTTCACCAAGTTAATTTTAAAATATTAGATTTACAAAACACATAAGGACATGATTTTAATTCAATAACTGGCAGGTGCAAGAGGAACCTGGCAATAAAATTTAAATTCTTTCTGTGTCAATGAAACTTTTGACAGTTCCTATATATTGAGAACAGGCCTTGATAAAATCTAGAGGCCAGAAATGTCCATAAAAACAAAAGAACTCAAAAGTTAAAATAGAATTAAGTATATTAACCTGAAAAAGCATTGAGTAAGTGTTTTAATTGCTGTAAATAACATTCTTATTTGTTTTTTAATCTATAACCAAAAACTACCTGCAAAACCTGCTAAAGATTTGGAAAATATCCACATACAGCATACATGTGTACTTGTACAATCTGCTACTCTGATAATGCCTGGGACTTAGGATGCCAACAATCCATTTCTCATGTTGCCAAAAGCACATAGAAATACATAAAAAAAAATTATATATATACATAAAAAAACAAACAAAAAAAAAACAATGGAGGTGATGCTTGGTGGAATAGTGAGACTGAAGAGGCAGTAAAGAGAAAGAAGGATGCCTATTTCGGGATGTTGCAAGGTAGAGTTTCTGTGGATGAATATCGCTGTAAGAAGTGTGAAGCTGCTAAGCTGGTATGCCAGAGTAAGGCAAAAGATAGGAAGGAGTAAGTGGAAAGGCATGAATTGGCTTTTTGGAATGATAGAAAAACTTTCTGAAAGTACATGAGACTCAGGAAAAATAGGGGAAACAAAGTTGTAAGTTGTGTGAAGAATAGGATCATGGGAGCCCAATAAGTGAAAGATGGGGTGAATACTTCTGTGAGTTATTAGATCAGGAAAACAACTGTGATTCTGAGGCAGAAGCAGATGATGTCACAGTTAAAGATGAAAACGAGAGATCTTAAGAGGTGTGTGAAGCTCTGAAATCTCTTCAGGATGGTGAGGCTCTGGGAGTTAATGGCATAACTCCTGAGATGTTGAAATATGGTGGTGACTCTGTAATTGACTGGTAAACTAAAATTTGCCAGTTGTGCTGGGAGTTAGGAATAGTCCCTTGGGATTTGAAGGATGCTATCATTGTTACCTTCCATAAGGGAATAGGTGATCAGAATGACTGCAAGAACTATCATGGTATTGGCCTACTGAGTGTGCCAGGGAAAGTGTTTGGTAAGGTCCTTACTGAAAAAGTATGAGGTCTTACATCAGAGAAAGTGTGGGATGTTCAAAGTGGTTTTATGCCTGGTAAAGGCTGCACTAACCAAATTTTTGCATTACAAATGATGATTGAAAAGTATTTGGCTGTTGGTAAGAAAGTTTTTGCTGCCTTCATAGATTTAGAGAAAGCTTACGACCGAGTAAATAGGACACTTTTGTGGAAGGCATTGAATAAATATGGTGTTACTGGGAATCTACTTAATAGTGTAAAAGCCACGTATGCTGGCAGTAGAGCCTGTGTACGAGTTAATGGTGTTTTATCAAAATGGTTTTCTATTGGTGCAGAAGTCAGACAAGGTTGCGTAATGTCACCACGGCTGTTTAATATATTTATGGATGCATGCATGCATGATACCAAGATGAACAATACTGGTTTGTCTTGGTGATATCTGTGTGTGCAGATTGCCATATGCTGATGACACTGTCCTGTTGGGAGTGAGCAAAAGTGAGTTGCAGAGCATGTTGTCTCGGATGAACGAAGTTTGCATGAAATTCAAACTGAGTACAAACGAGGAAAAACTAAAGTTATGGTTTTTGAGCGAGGAACTGTTAGCACTGAATTTAATATGTATAAATGGCACAGTGATTGATCAGGTGAATGAGTTTGTGTATTTAGGAAGCATGTTTGACAGAGAGAACAAATTGGTGGATAAAATTAGTAGGCTAGTGAATTCTTCATTGAATGTCATAGCTGCTTTGAGAGGTTTTCACAGGAATGATGGGTTCTCCAGAGAGTACCGCATGGCTGTGTATGAGAGCGTAATTGTTCCTACTCTGATGTATGGCAGTGAAACCTGGATGCTACAGAAGAAACATACATAAGAGTCGTTTGTGTGCCGGGAATACGTGTTACTTACGGGGGTGGTGGCAAGACATGTTCTGATCGTGAGAGGAATGAAGATGTGTTGCAGTTGTGTAATGTGAAGCAAAATGTTGTTAGCAAGATAGAAACTAATATTATTTGGTGGTTTGGCCATGTTGAAAGAATGAGTGATGAGATGTTTATTTTTTTTAGCCCAAGTTTCAGGAAGGAAAGGCAGAGGAAGGCTAAGGAAGTCATGGGAGGATCAGATTCAGCAGTCTCTGCATGAGAAAAAAGATTATGAGTATGAAGTACAGAAGGTCTTGTGTACATCATGTGATGGATGTCACTGAAGCTCGTGTTGTGTGAAGATTGCAGTAAATGGAGAAGTTTGATATGGCAACAGTAAGTACATAATCAGTTAAAAATTTATCTGGTAGTTTGTACTTCTATGTGGAGCTAATTTCTGGATCTGAGAGAACAGCTAGGCGATACATGTTTTATAATAATATAATTACTACACAAACAGGCTCCAGGACAAGGAGACAAATACTGCTCTGTTTATCAGATAATTTTTGCTCTTTATTGCATAATATTATGAAATTAAGATAAGTGCCCCAAAGCCTCCATAAAACTGTTATTTACCCATACACGTGTCATATGCAACACAATAATCAATGAAAGTGTCAGCAAATCCAAACATTCAATCAGACTGTTGAAAGTCATTAACCACTCTTTTTTTTTTTTTATTGAAGGTTTAACGACAACTGTGAGCCCCTCAATGGGCTACAAGCAGTCGCCTGTCCCTAATTTAGGGCCACTGGCTTCAGGGAAGGGAGAGAGCCAGGGCCGAAAGACAAACAGAACATCTATGCCTCACCGGGATTTGAACCTGTACCCTTCTCAGATGAACGGTCATAAGCCAGCGCTTAGACCATTGCACCACCGGGGCGGCCATTTAACCACTTCACATGTTTTTCCAAAAAATAATAGGAAATTCTCCGCAAAATAATCCAATACTGTGTGTATGCTTCCTTCCACATAACTTTTTCTTCCTTTTCATTCTAGGGAAGAGGCGAAACCAACGCCACAGAACAAACAGAGATTTAAACACACCTGTCAGGTTGGAATAACAAGGGAAAACTTCCAATTGACCAAAATAAAAAAACTTAGCACTGACAGCTGTCCACATTTTATACAAATGCATGAGCACCTTACATTGCCTTACCATATGTCCCAGTTTTATGGTCTTCTCTCAGCCAGTTAGTGTTTTACCCCAGTCAGAATGGAAAGCAAATTTATTGCAGAACAAAAGATGACAGCAATATTGTCAAAATTTGTAAAGCATTTCTATCCCATGAGTGTCAGATCTAGCTTTGGTTGCAGCATGAAAATATGGGATATATTCGTCTGTGGGCCTAAAAATTTTACTTTGATGAGTAATTAATTATTTTTAAAAATATACATCAAATGTATATATTTCAATATTATAAATCTTTAATTTTTGAATTATAAAATTTATTGCAATTAGAACTGGTGGGTGTAGGACCCTACATCAAAATCTAGAAAAGTGGAACTGAGTTAAAAAAAAATAATCTTGTTTTATATTCCTTCAATAAATCTTAAGCTATTTTTAAATGAATATTGATTTTTTATGAATATAGGGGTTAAAAATATATTTTTCTGAATTTATTAAAGGGTAAATTAATTTTGGCATTGTAATTCTTAGAGGTAAATCTTCTTTATGGTTGTGTGTGTGCATAAAAATGCCTGGTATTGAAGAAGGTATTGGTAAATTTGATTTCTTAAGAGGGTAGAATACTATGATTTCTGACATATGACAAATATTTTAATTGAGAGTCATTTGGACCTCTCTAAACAATTTCGCTGCTTGATGCTTGAAGTGCTGTGCTTATTCTTGAATCACAATCATTAATATTTAAAGCTATTAATTTAGTGTTCCCCCTAGACCTTTTTAGCAGGGCACAGCACCCTGCTTATTTTTTGACATGTTAAAATTCGCCCTGCCCCCCTTTTTTGGACTGGTAAAATGCTAGCTGCCCTCCCCTAATTTTTACCCTGACCTTAGTCTCATATTGCCCTTGCCATTCCGCAGCTTGCTGCGCTCATAATTGCAGCGTCAGTCACAAATGTACCCGTGTAACTGTCTTGCTACGTGCAGATATCTGCAAACCGTATAGTTAATGAGATCTCATGGAAATTGCAACATTTATTTTTCGTTTGGGGGTTAATTACCAGCATGAGCAACTCAAAGGGCTATAAATGGTCAGTCACCCGTCCCTAATTTAATTTAGGACTACTGGTTCTAAGTAAAGATAAAAATTAGTACCCACACTACCCGCATGGCGACTGGATAAAACAGAGTGGCCGATAGAAAAAGTTGCTTTACTCGCCAGGCTTGATTATTTGTCTCTCTGCACAGTCTGGTGGTCAAATTAATTTTTCCTTACTACAGAATTTATTTGCATTTTGCAGGACTCCTATAAATTTGCAAGGCATTTTCTATCATCCAATTCACACATGTAAAAAAAAAAAAAAAATGCTTTGCTTAGTAAGTAAGTGGGTATGATCTATTTATAGATTCACTCTTCAAGAAAGGGGAGACGGTTTTTACCCCATTGAAGTTTAAGCATGAAGTAACGATAATGGACATCAGAGCTTCAGCTGGAACTCTGATGTCACAAACCGACTTCAGCAGCTCGCTTTTATTTTTTCTGAAAATGTAAGATTTCGCATTGATTAGTCGCTTCCTGCTTATCAACAGAAAAAGAACAGCAGTAATTTTATTACTTTTGTTAACAAAACAATTGAAGTTCAAAATCGGAACTTTACCTTTTCGTCGCTGTCTTTCATCCCCCGTTAAGTCGTGTTTCCTGTGCATGGTGAGTATGCGGTAGCGTCTTTGGAACTTTAATTTTGTTTAAAAAAAACTAAAATATTTTTGCTGTGCTCTTAATACAAAAAAATGCTACTACAGATTGAGAAAACATGCTTTAAGTGAAATTAAATGTAAAAAAATCGGTACTGCATTTTTCACTCTGCCATGCTAATTTTATGGGCCATGGAAATGGCAGGTTCGATTAAGTACAGATTTAAAAATTGAATTTCGCTTTGAAAAAGGGGAAGGGGCAAAATGTTTACTATAATGATTGATTGGTTTTGAAAAGACCGTTAGAAACATGAATTTGGTTAGGGAAAATTCTTAGAAAATATCGAGTCTTTTTCACTAATCGCAAGATATTAAGAACAAAAAGTAAGAATATAATGTCAAAGTGAAAGTGAAATGAGGGGAAAAAATAAACAAAAAAAGAAAAAAAGAATACGAAGCTTAGTAAGAAAATTTCAAAATTCTGAAAAACACAGAGCGTTATCATCCGTGCTTAAAACAATCATTTTCGGACTGCAACCAAATTAAATGGTGAAGTTTGTTTTCGTGAAGCAGCAAAATACTGGACGGTTTAATAGAAAAATAATAATTTCATGGTTTTATCTTAGTTACCAGTGAATTCAACTCCAGTTAGAAATCAAAGAGTAATTTGTTGGCCATCAAATTAAATGCTGATATCCCCCCCCCCCCAGGCAGCAAAAACACCAAATGGAAACAAGTTTTTTTTTTCAGTCGTTTGGTTCAAATAAATTACCTTCAAATAATTTTAATGTATGTTTCATGTATTTCATAATCCATTGATTAGAAGTATGGCAAGAAGCATTTACTTTTACTTTTTATCCATGAATAGGCAACTAAAAAAATGTTATGCTCTTCTGGTAATGGAAACAGTAGATCTGATACTTATTGAGTAAATATGAATGTTGTGAATGAAACCATTTCAATATATTGAAATCAATTTTAATTTACATTCTTCGGTTTTCGTGAAAAATTATATTACATGCAAAAAAAAAAAAAAAAAAATAAAAAACAATTACAGAAACCATAGAGCTTGTTGTTGAAAAAAATATTCCTACTTTACCATTGTATGTAATGGTATGTTTAGGATGAGAACAGGGTTCAAAGTTGATTTTGGGGAGGTGTGGTACGAGGGTCTGAAGCTATGAGCTTATGCATACATAAAATGCCCCTTTCTTCCAGATATGACCTGTTGTCATGATAAAGTGCCCTTTTTCCAGATCTTACAACGTTTTGCACGCATAACGAGCTCCCGGCCCCCTTTTTTTTATACAAATGTGCCCTTTTTCAGAAAATTACCCTGCCCTTTTCAATTTCTAGGGTGAACACTATAATTGATCTGACTTATCTGTTTTGTATATTTAAAAAAAAGGGTTATTACTAAGCTCTGATAGTACATTTCAACTATTTGAGTTTAAAGTTTGCAGCATTTTTTTAATCTATATCCTTTAAAAAGCTCTCTGTATAGTTGAAAATGAATTTTCTCATTTTTTTCTGTTTCTCTGCAGGCTTGGTATAAATGAAATAATAGTCTTTATTTTAGAAATATATTTTTATGTTGCACATAAAGATAAACATATCCTTAAGCTTTTTTCTGAGATTCAGAGGTTAGTTTTTCAAAGAAATCTCATCTGCCAGGTTAAAGTTTAAAAGTGATGGAACTAAATTTTACTTCTGATAGGTGTTCCAAACGAGTCCATTCACAGAGATCTAGGAGTACAACTCGACATTCGCTGACATCCATAACGTCTCACACAAGATTTTTTATACTTCATACTCATCATGTTTTTCTCGTGCAGATGTTCTTGAATATGTTCCACCTATGATTTCCTTGGCTGTATCTTTCTCTTGCTCCTGCCAAATGGGCTGAATAAAATCCTTTGGTAAGCATCTTACCAGTCATTCCTTCACAACATGGTGAAACCACCTAAGAATATTTGTCTTCACCTTACTAACAACATTTTGCTTTACATTACACATCTTCAATCCTCAAATGACCACAATGCGTCTCACTACAACCCCCAGTAAGTAATGCATCTCTCCAGCACACAAGTGACTCCTATGTCTCTTCTGCAGTGCTCAGGTTTCACTGCAACACACCTTCAATCCTAATGTGATCTTAGAATGTGTCTTGCTACAAACCCCCAGTAAGTAATGCATCTCTACAGCACACAAGGGACTCCTATGTCTCTTCTTCAGTACCTAGGTTTCACTACAACACATCTTTAATCCTAATGTGATCTTAGAATGTGTTGCTACAAACCCCCAGTAAGTAATGCATCTCTCCAGCACACAAGTGACTCCTATGTCTCTTCTTCAGCACCCAGGTTTCACTGCAACACTTCTTCATTCCTAATGTGATCTTAGAATGTGTCTTGCTACAAACACCCAGTAACTAATGTATCTCTCCAGCACACAAGTGACTCCTATGTCTCTTCTGCAGTACCTAGGTTTCACTACAACACATCTTTAATCCTAATGTGATCTTAGAATGTGTGTTGCTACAAACCCCCAGTAAGTAATGCATCTCTACAGCACACAAGGGACTCCTATGTCTCTTCTTCAGTACCCAGGTTTCACTGCAACACTTCTTCATTCCTAATGTGATCTTAGAATGTGTCTTGCTACAAACCCCCAGTAAGTAATGCATCTCTCCAGCACACAAGTGACTCCTATGTCTCTTCTGCAGTACCTAGGTTTCACTACAACACATCTTTAATCCTAATGTGATCTTAGAATGTGTGTTGCTACAAACCTCCAGTAAGTAATGCATCTCTACAGCACACAAGGGACTCCTATGTCTCTTCTTCAGTACCCAGGTTTCACTGCAACACTTCTTCATTCCTAATGTGATCTTAGAATGTGTCTTGCTACAAACCCCCAGTAAGTAATGCATCTCTCCAGCACACAAGGGACTCCTATGTCTCTTCTTCAGTACCCAGGTTTCACTGCAACACATCTTCAATCCTAATGTGATCTTAGAATGTGTCTTGCTACAAACCCCCAGTAAGTAATGCATCTCTACAGCACACAAGGGACTCCTATGTCTCTTCTTCAGTACCTAGGTTTCACTACAACACATCTTTAATCCTAATGTGATCTTAGAATGTGTTGCTACAAACCCCCAGTAAGTAATGCATCTCTCCAGCACACAAGTGACTCCTATGTCTCTTCTTCAGCACCCAGGTTTCACTGCAACACTTCTTCATTCCTAATGTGATCTTAGAATGTGTCTTGCTACAAACACCCAGTAACTAATGTATCTCTCCAGCACACAAGTGACTCCTATGTCTCTTCTGCAGTACCTAGGTTTCACTACAACACATCTTTAATCCTAATGTGATCTTAGAATGTGTGTTGCTACAAACCCCCAGTAAGTAATGCATCTCTACAGCACACAAGGGACTCCTATGTCTCTTCTTCAGTACCCAGGTTTCACTGCAACACTTCTTCATTCCTAATGTGATCTTAGAATGTGTCTTGCTACAAACCCCCAGTAAGTAATGCATCTCTCCAGCACACAAGTGACTCCTATGTCTCTTCTGCAGTACCTAGGTTTCACTACAACACATCTTTAATCCTAATGTGATCTTAGAATGTGTTGCTACAAACCCCCACTAAGTAATGCATCTCTCCAGCACACAAGTGACTCCTATGTCTCTTCTGCAGTACCTAGGTTTCACTACAACACATCTTTAATCATAATGTGATCTTAGAATGTGTGTTGCTACAAACCCCAGTAAGTAATGCATCTCTACAGCACACAAGGGACTCCTATGTCTCTTCTTCAGTACCCAGGTTTCACTGCAACACTTCTTCATTCCTAATGTGATCTTAGAATGTGTCTTGCTACAAACCCCCAGTAAGTAATGCATCTCTCCAGCACACAAGTGACTCCTATGTCTCTTCTGCAGTACCTAGGTTTCACTACAACACATCTTTAATCCTAATGTGATCTTAGAATGTGTGTTGCTACAAACCCCCAGTAAGTAATGCATCTCTACAGCACACAAGGGACTCCTATGTCTCTTCTTCAGTACCTAGGTTTCACTACAACACATCTTTAATCCTAATGTGATCTTAGAATGTGTTGCTACAAACCCCCAGTAAGTAATGCATCTCTCCAGCACACAAGTGACTCCTATGTCTCTTCTTCAGCACCCAGGTTTCACTGCAACACTTCATTCCTAATGTGATCTTAGAATGTGTCTTGCTACAAACACCCAGTAAGTAATGTATCTCTCCAGCACACAAGTGACTCCTATGTCTCTTCTGCAGTACCTAGGTTTCACTACAACACATCTTTAATCCTAATGTGATCTTAGAATGTGTGTTGCTACAAACCCCCAGTAAGTAATGCATCTCTCCAGCACACAAGTGACTCCTATGTCTCTTCTGCAGTACCTAGGTTTCACTACAACACATCTTTAATCCTAATGTGATCTTAGAATGTGTGTTGCTACAAACCCCCAGTAAGTAATGCATCTCTACAGCATACAAGGGACTCCTATGTCTCTTCTTCAGTACCTAGGTTTCATTACAACACATCTTTAATCCTAATGTGATCTTAGAATGTGTTGCTACAAACCCCCAGTAAGTAATGCATCTCTACAGCACACACGGGACTCCTATGTCTCTTCTGCAGTACCTAGGTTAAATTGTGACACATCTTTAATCCTAATGTGATCTTAGAATGTGTGTTGCTACAAACCCCCAGTAAGTAATGCATCTCTCCAGCACACAAGTGACTCCTATGTCTCTTCTGCAGTACCTAGGTTTCACTACAACACATCTTTAATCCTAATGTGATCTTAGAATGTGTGTTGCTACAAACCCCCAGTAAGTAATGCATCTCTCCAGCACACAAGTGACTCCTATGTCTCTTCTGCAGTACCGAGGTTTCACTACAACACATCTTTAATCCTAATGTGATCTTAGAATGTGTGTTGCTACAAATCCCCAGTAAGTAATGCATCTCTACAACACACAAGGGACTCCTATGTCTCTTCTTCAGTACCCAGGTTTCACTGCAACACTTCTTGATTCCTAATGTGATCTTAGAATGTGTGTTGCTACAAACCCCCAGTAAGTAATGCATCTCTCCAGCACAAAAGTGACTCCTATGTCTCTTCTGCAGTACCCAGGTTTCACTGTATTACATCAGAGTAGGCCAGTCAGGATTTTTTTGAGAACCTATTATTCGAGTGAAATCCTCCTAAAACAATTATGACTTTCAAAGATGAATTCATTCACCTGATAATTTCACCCTTTAATTTGTTTTCTCTGTCAAACATGATTCCTAAATATACAAATTCATTCATTCAGCCTATCTCTTTGCCATTTAGACTGATCTGGTTTCAGTAAAGGGAAAGAACCACTACCGTAAGACAAACACAACATCCATGCCTCACCAGGAATCCCACATTTATCCTTTGCGGAAAAATGGTCAGACACCAACACTTTAACCAGTGTGCTACAGGGTTTCCTAACTCACTTTTGCTCTCTGCCAAAAGGAACAAGTGATCAGGATACAGCAATTTGCACAGATGAACATTATCAGTATTGTCAATTTTGGCATCACACATGCATAAGTAAATATATTACATATTATCTGTTTTGGCACCATGCATAAATGCATCCACATATATATTACACATTATATAAAAAACTTGGTAGGAGGAGGAATAACTCAACATGCTGGCCATGCGTGTTTGTGTGTGTGAGATAGCATTATCTCTAATGCTGGCGGTATAGTTATACCGCTATTTGTCAGTCCTTAGAGCTTCTTTTAGTGGGAACAGGATGCACCACGAGAATGCAAGATTGACATCTGTCAAGAAAAGCAGGGACGGCACTTCTGGGGGGCATCCACCCCAAATTTTTGTGAGCCCCTCTGTCACCCCCCCCCCCCCGCAGAATTTTTTGGATACATGAAGAAGAAAATGTAGTACACTTTACTATCAGAGCTGCATGTTGTTCTGTGGTAATGGGAGAAGGATAACTGTATGATGTTTCTCGAACCACGATACATGACTCGGATGAGAAACCTTACTTGCATGTTGCGGTTCACGCTTTGGCGCACAGAGGTCGAAGCCCGGCCGGAAGTTCAAAGATCATCGTCAATCCGATGCCGCAGCTTATGCCACTGGGTTGAAAAGTTGAATAAGCATCACTCTGCCAATCCCATCCCCGTTGTGGCACCCTCGCAGACTATTACAAATACTAGGCATTATTACAATCGTTGAAAACAGCAGACAGTGATCGGTGTCAGTCACCACCAGACAGTGAGCGAAATTTCTCTTAGCTAGTTCGTAGTTACACTCGTTTTCTTTCTCGTTCTGGTGAAAAGTCTATTTTTCTCCTGCTTGATGTATGTTTTTGCATGTATTGTGCGTGATACATGAAAGTGAGGTATTTCTTTTTAAACCAAACTTTGAAATAACATGCCCACAAAATGATCAATCCACGATTCTTTTCAAACAACTATTATTCAGAAGAAAAGAGAATTAAGCGATAGTGTCTACCAAATGGATAATGAATTATCAGATGGCTTCAACTTCATCAACAAAGTGTAATGAATCATTAGGAATCAACGAGGATTCTTTAAGTGCTTGTAGTGATTCAATGGGAATTTTTCATGAACACAATGCTTGTGAAAATAAAACACTGGAAGGACAACATGGTCGCAAGACAAAAAAAAAAAAAAAATGTTGAACTTGGAGAGCTTGATATAGCAACTTCACTTTTGGATCAACCCAAACAGCCTATATTAAAACAGCTCCCACAAAAGATATGGTAAAGAACAGAGAAGCTTCCAGACATTTTGGTATAACATGTTTCCATGGCTTGAATATAGCATAAAGAGAGATTCCGCCTTTTATTTTCCGTGTAGAATGTTTTCACCGGACGACGAAAAACATGAGGTCACCTTCCCTCAGCGAGGTTACAACAATTGGAAAAAAGCACTTCCAAAGGATTCGGGTTTTAAAAAACACCAGAACAGCTTGACCCACAAAACTTGCCTGGTGTCCTGGACCTCTTATAAGAAAATGAAATCAAGAAGTGCAGAATTATCAGTTGCCACACTTTAAAGTGCTGCATATGCTGCAGAAGTCAAGGAAAATAGAGAGTATATATATAAAAAAATAGCAGATGCATTAAGATATACAGCTGTTCAAGGGATAGCACAATGTGGGGATGTCAAATCTTTAAATAGCACCAATAAAGCAAATTTTGTAGAACTTCTAGAACTCATGGCAAAAAATGACCACATCCTGAAACGAAAGTTCAATATTGGCATCAGAAATGCAAACTACACTCACCACTCAGTTCAAAATCAAATATGTAGTGTATTTGCAGAAATCACGTTGGAAGCCATAAAAACAGAATTCGATACTGCCAAATATTTTGCTCTTATAGTTAACAAGTCGAAGGACATTAGTAAAGTTGAACAAATTTTTGTGGTGGTTAGGTATTACTTGCGTGGCACACTTTATGAAAGATTTTTGGGCTTTTATAATGCTGACGAACCTGATGCAAGATCCCCATTTAAATACGTAAAAGAACTTTTGGGAAGTGGGGCATCAATCAACATGACTGCATTGCGCAAACATATAATGGTGCAAATGTCGTGAGTGGGCAGTTGAATTGAGTTCAAGCTCTCTTCCGGGAAGAAGTACTACTAGCGGTGTATGTTCACTATATGAATCATAGACTGAATTTGGTTATTGTAGATTCATGCAAAAAACATTTAAGCAGTTGGAGTTTTCTTTGCAATATTAGAAAAGTTGTATGTTTTTCTCTGTGGTTCAGCAACACATGCTAAATTTGTTTCGGTGCAGCATGAAATGGGTTTGACTGTTGTGCAAATGCAATGCCTTAGTGATACCAGATGGACATGCCATTTTTCAGCCTGTTCAGCAGTTAAAAAAACATTTCCAGCAATTATCGTTTTGTTATCATTATTGTCGAGCAGCTGAAGCTCGTGGTCTTTTGGGGCAACTGGGTAGAGATTTTGTTATCCAACTTTGTGTCTTCTCGTGCATTTTGAATAAACTGGCATTAGTTTCAAATTATCTGCAAAACAAAGCCTTTGAGAAAATTGAAACAACAGTGCATCTCTTTTCTACCGTGCGTGATTTGGAGACAGAGCTTGCTACACTTTTTAATGAGGCAACAGATACTGTAGACACAAACGGTTTGGAAGAGTTCAGTGAACAGAAATCAAGGAGATGAAGAAAACTCCCACGACACCTGGTGAAGTATGTTATTGAAGTTTCGACTCAGGATATCTTGTTAACTAAAAAAGATTTTCGATTGCACTTTTATATCCCTGTTTTGAACATAATCAATGAAGAACTCAAACGACGTTTTACAACCCATACTACATTCATTCATGGCTTCAGTTCTTTGGACCCAGAAATGAGAAATTTTTATTTATCGACCATCTAAGGACTCTTGCTGAGCAGTATAAATGCGACATAGTGTGGAATCGGAGGTCACCTTGTTACCCAGAATGATAAAGCATTATGAAAAAGAAAGAAAATGCTTGCGGGAACTCTCAGTAAGTTAGCTGAAGTTTTGGAGGAATACAAATTAGCTTTTCATGAGCTGTATAAGCTTGCAGTCATTACACTAACCATACCAGTGATTAGTGCACCCAGAGAAAGAACATTCTCATGCATGAGGAGGTTGAAAACCTATCTCAGAAATTGAATAGCTAACGATTGTCAACATAATCTCACTGTCTTAGCTATAGAGTTGACAACTGCAAAATGAATTGATTTAAGCGAAGTCGTTGATTTATTTGACACAACCCATAAAATATGAAGTATTAATCTGCACTGAAAGAAAATTCTTATATTCATTTCACCTTGGCATGAAATAATATTAATTGATTTTGGTTATCAGATTTCAGTCACATTTTGTGGCGCGATGTGGATACCCGGCTATAGGCTTTACAAATGAGATTCCTCGCCTTTATTATTGCTATTAGATATGCCAATGCACTGAGACATTTCGAAAATAAATTGTGAATGAAATCGGATGCTCTGTTGTTGAAGGTAAATATTTTATATTACACATCATTTCAGAAATCCTCTCTTAATATTAATAGAGAACAAAAAGGCTGACTATATGTATTCCAATCAAAACCTTAGTAGTCTTACAGGACATATTTTATTCTCAGGGGTTATTAAAAAGTAATTTTCTTGTAATTTACTAACTCTTTTAGTTCTAGTCTTTATTGCCAGAGAAATGTATTTACTTAAAAACCAAGTAATTCTAGTGCACACACATGTGCATATATATGTAAATAATTAGAAGAATATCTAATTTTGTAACAAGTTGAGTGTAGTAGATGCATTTAAAAGGAACAGTAAATGCATTTGCCCAAACCAGAGCTCATTCCTCATCCAGCCGAGAAGAGGTTTCTGAATCTGGCTGGGCGAGGAATGAGCTCTGGTTTGGGCAAATGCATTTACTATTCCTTGAAATGGTTACCAGACTTTGATTTCGTTATTTATTTTTTATTTTTTTTAGCAGTAGCAACACTTGCTAGTGACTTTATTTTTTCTTTGCAAACTGCATTATCTACTAGTGAAAGTTTATTAACATTACATAAAAGAAACTTCAACATGTCTCCCTCCATTAGTCAATCATGACAAATTTTGATTAATCCAAACAATTTAATTCAAATGCGAATATTTGAAAAACATTTCTTTTACTTAACTTTATTCACAAAATTCAAGAACACTGTTCAAAATCTTAAGTTATTTTCCATATGGTTTACGATCTGGGTTTCGGGTCTTTTCATCATACCACTTTAAAACAGCAAGCCTGGGGTCAAACTTGTCTTCGGATTGACCTTCAATCTCAATACTCATGAGAGCATTAATGTTTGTGAATTTAAACTGTCCCTCCAATTATCCTGGATTCTCTTCACGAAACTGAACCCAACCTCACATGCAGAAGTAGATAAGGGAAATATACTAGATATTTCTACTAATGCCAAAATGTTGTTATAATGTTTGTACTTTTCAAGAAACATTAAAACAGCAGGCCTGGGGTAAAACTTCTCTTTGGATGGACCTTCAACCTCAATACTCATGAGAGCATTCAATGTTTGTGAAGTTTAAACTGCCCCTCCAATCACCCTGGATTCTCTTCATGAAACTGAACCCAACCTCACATGCAGAAGTAGATAAGGGAAATATACTAGATATTTCTACTAGTGCCAAAATGTTTTTATAATGTTTGTACTTTTCAAGAAACATTAAAACAGCAAGCCTGGGGTCAAACTTGTCTTCGGATTGACCTTCAATCTCAATACTCATGAGAGCATTAATGTTTGTGAATTTAAACTGTCCCTCCAATTATCCTGGATTCTCTTCACAAAACTGAACCCAACCTCACATGCAGAAGTAGATAAGGGAAATATACTAGATATTTCTACTAATGCCAAAATGTTGTTATAATGTTTGTACTTTTCAAGAAACATTAAAACAGCAGGCCTGGGGTAAAACTTCTCTTTGGATGGACCTTCAACCTCAATACTCTTGAGAGCATTCAATGTTTGTGAAGTTTAAACTGCCCCTCCAATCACCCTGGATTCTCTTCGTGAAACTGAACCCAACCTCACATGCAGAAGTAGATAAGGGAAATATACTAGATATTTCTACTAATGCCAAAATGTTGTTATAATGTTTGTACTTTTCAAGAAACATTAAAACAGCAGGCCTGGGGTAAAACTTCTCTTTGGATGGACCTTCAACCTCAATACTCTTGAGAGCATTCAATGTTTGTGAAGTTTAAACTGCCCCTCCAATCACCCTGGATTCTCTTCATGAAACTGAACCCAACCTCACATGCAGAAGTAGATAAGGGAAATATACTAGATATTTCTACTAATGCCAAAATGTTGTTATAATGTTTGTACTTTTCAAGAAACATTAAAACAGCAGGCCTGGGGTAAAACTTCTCTTTGGATGGACCTTCAACCTCAATACTCTTGAGAGCATTCAATGTTTGTGAAGTTTAAACTGCCCCTCCAATCACCCTGGATTCTCTTCATGAAACTGAACCCAACCTCACATGCAGAAGTAGATAAGGGAAATATACTAGATATTTCTACTAATGCCAAAATGTTGTTATAATGTTTGTACTTTTCAAGAAACATTAAAACAGCAGGCCTGGGGTAAAACTTCTCTTTGGATGGACCTTCAACCTCAATACTCTTGAGAGCATTCAATGTTTGTGAAGTTTAAACTGTGCCCCTCCAATCACCCTGGATTCTCTTCATGAAACTGAACCCAACCTCACATGCAGAAGTAGATAAGGGAAATATACTAGATATTTCTACTAATGCCAAAATGTTGTTATAATGTTTGTACTTTTCAAGAAACATTAAAACAGCAGGCCTGGGGTAAAACTTCTCTTTGGATGGACCTTCAACCTCAATACTCTTGAGAGCATTCAATGTTTGTGAAGTTTAAACTGCCCCTCCAATCACCCTGGATTCTCTTCATGAAACTGAACCCAACCTCACATGCAGAAGTAGATAAGGGAAATATACTAGATATTTCTACTAGTGCCAAAATGTTGTTATAATGTTTGTACTTTTCAAGAAACATTAAAACAGCAGGCCTGGGGTAAAACTTCTCTTTGGATGGACCTTCAACCTCAATACTCTTGAGCCCAACCTCACATGCAGAAGTAGATAAGGGAAATATACTAGATATTTCTACTAGTGCCAAAATGTTTTTATAATGTTTGTACTTTTCAAGAAACATTAAAACAGCAAGCCTGGGGTCAAACTTGTCTTCGGATTGACCTTCAATCTCAATACTCATGAGAGCATTAATGTTTGTGAATTTAAACTGTCCCTCCAATTATCCTGGATTCTCTTCACCCCCCTCACATGCAGAAGTAGATAAGGGAAATATACTAGATATTTCTACTAATGCCAAAATGTTGTTATAATGTTTGTACTTTTCAAGAAACATTAAAACAGCAGGCCTGGGGTAAAACTTCTCTTTGGATGGACCTTCAACCCTCAATACTCTTGAGAGCATTCAATGTTTGTGAAGTTTAAACTGCCCCTCCAATCACCCTGGATTCTCTTCATGAAACTGAACCCAACCTCACATGCAGAAGTAGATAAGGGAAATATACTAGATATTTCTACTAATGCCAAAATGTTGTTATAATGTTTGTACTTTTCAAGAAACATTAAAACAGCAGGCCTGGGGTAAAACTTCTCTTTGGATGGACCTTCAACCTCAATACTCTTGAGAGCATTCAATGTTTGTGAAGTTTAAACTGCCCCTCCAATCACCCTGGATTCTCTTCATGAAACTGAACCCAACCTCACATGCAGAAGTAGATAAGGGAAATATACTAGATATTTCTACTAATGCCAAAATGTTGTTATAATGTTTGTACTTTTCAAGAAACATTAAAACAGCAGGCCTGGGGTAAAACTTCTCTTTGGATGGACCTTCAACCTCAATACTCTTGAGAGCATTCAATGTTTGTGAAGTTTAAACTGCCCCTCCAATCACCCTGGATTCTCTTCATGAAACTGAACCCAACCTCACATGCAGAAGTAGATAAGGGAAATATACTAGATATTTCTACTAGTGCCAAAATGTTTTTATAATGTTTGTACTTTTCAAGAAACATTAAAACAGCAAGCCTGGGGTCAAACTTGTCTTCGGATTGACCTTCAATCTCAATACTCATGAGAGCATTAATGTTTGTGAATTTAAACTGTCCCTCCAATTATCCTGGATTCTCTTCATGAAACTGAACCCAACCTCACATGCAGAAGTAGATAAGGGAAATATACTAGATATTTCTACTAATGCCAAAATGTTGTTATAATGTTTGTACTTTTCAAGAAACATTAAAACAGCAGGCCTGGGGTAAAACTTCTCTTTGGATGGACCTTCAACCTCAATACTCTTGAGAGCATTCAATGTTTGTGAAGTTTAAACTGCCCCTCCAATCACCCTGGATTCTCTTCATGAAACTGAACCCAACTTCACATGCAGAAGTAGATAAGGGAAATATACTAGATATTTCTACTAATGCCAAAATGTTGTTATAATGTTTGTACTTTTCAAGAAACATTAAAACAGCAGGCCTGGGGTAAAACTTCTCTTTGGATGTACCTTCAACCTCAATACTCTTGAGAGCATTCAATGTTTGTGAAGTTTAAACTGCCCCTCCAATCACCCTGGATTCTCTTCATGAAACTGAACCCAACCTCACATGCAGAAGTAGATAAGGGAAATATACTAGATATTTCTACTAATGCCAAAATGCTGTTATAATGTTTGTACTTTTCAAGAAACATTAAAACAGCAGGCCTGGGGTAAAACTTCTCTTTGGATGGACCTTCAACCTCAATACTCTTGAGAGCATTCAATGTTTGTGAAGTTTAAACTGCCCCTCCAATCACCCTGGATTCTCTTCATGAAACTGAACCCAACCTCACATGCAGAAGTAGATAAGGGAAATATACTAGATATTTCTACTAATGCCAAAATGTTGTTATAATGTTTGTACTTTTCAAGAAACATTAAAACAGCAGGCCTGGGGTAAAACTTCTCTTTGGATGGACCTTCAACCTCAATACTCTTGAGAGCATTCAATGTTTGTGAAGTTTAAACTGCCCCTCCAATCACCCTGGATTCTCTTCATGAAACTGAACCCAACCTCACATGCAGAAGTAGATAAGGGAAATATACTAGATATTTTTACTAATGCCAAAATGTTGTTATAATGTTTGTACTTTTCAAGAAACATTAAAACAGCAGGCCTGGGGTAAAACTTCTCTTTGGATGGACCTTCAACCTCAATACTCTTGAGAGCATTCAATGTTTGTGAAGTTTAAACTGCCCCTCCAATCACCCTGGATTCTCTTCATGAAACTGAACCCAACCTCACATGCAGAAGTAGATAAGGGAAATATACTAGATATTTCTACTAGTGCCAAAATGTTGTTATAATGTTTGTACTTTTCAAGAAACATTAAAACAGCAGGCCTGGGGTAAAACTTCTCTTTGGATGGACCTTCAACCTCAATACTCTTGAGAGCATTCAATGTTTGTGAAGTTTAAACTGCCCCTCCAATCACCCTGGATTCTCTTCATGAAACTGAACCCAACCTCACATGCAGAAGTAGATAAGGGAAATATACTAGATATTTCTACTAATGCCAAAATGTTGTTATAATGTTTGTACTTTTCAAGAAACATTAAAACAGCAGGCCTGGGGTAAAACTTCTCTTTGGATGGACCTTCAACCTCAATACTCTTGAGAGCATTCAATGTTTGTGAAGTTTAAACTGCCCCTCCAATCACCCTGGATTCTCTTCATGAAACTGAACCCAACCTCACATGCAGAAGTAGATAAGGGAAATATACTAGATATTTCTACTAGTGCCAAAATGTTTTTATAATGTTTGTACTTTTCAAGAAACATTAAAACAGCAAGCCTGGGGTCAAACTTGTCTTCGGATTGACCTTCAATCTCAATACTCATGAGAGCATTAATGTTTGTGAATTTAAACTGTCCCTCCAATTATCCTGGATTCTCTTCACGAAACTGAACCCAACCTCACATGCAGAAGTAGATAAGGGAAATATACTAGATATTTCTACTAATGCCAAAATGTTGTTATAATGTTTGTACTTTTCAAGAAACATTAAAACAGCAGGCCTGGGGTAAAACTTCTCTTTGGATGGACCTTCAACCTCAATACTCTTGAGAGCATTCAATGTTTGTGAAGTTTAAACTGCCCCTCCAATCACCCTGGATTCTCTTCATGAAACTGAACCCAACCTCACATGCAGAAGTAGATAAGGGAAATATACTAGATATTTCTACTAATGCCAAAATGTTGTTATAATGTTTGTACTTTTCAAGAAACATTAAAACAGCAGGCCTGGGGTAAAACTTCTCTTTGGATGGACCTTCAACCTCAATACTCTTGAGAGCATTCAATGTTTGTGAAGTTTAAACTGCCCCTCCAATCACCCTGGATTCTCTTCATGAAACTGAACCCAACCTCACATGCAGAAGTAGATAAGGGAAATATACTAGATATTTCTACTAGTGCCAAAATGTTTTTATAATGTTTGTACTTTTCAAGAAACATTAAAACAGCAAGCCTGGGGTCAAACTTGTCTTCGGATTGACCTTCAATCTCAATACTCATGAGAGCATTAATGTTTGTGAATTTAAACTGTCCCTCCAATTATCCTGGATTCTCTTCACGAAACTGAACCCAACCTCACATGCAGAAGTAGATAAGGGAAATATACTAGATATTTCTACTAATGCCAAAATGTTGTTATAATGTTTGTACTTTTCAAGAAACATTAAAACAGCAGGCCTGGGGTAAAACTTCTCTTTGGATGGACCTTCAACCTCAATACTCTTGAGAGCATTCAATGTTTGTGAAGTTTAAACTGCCCCTCCAATCACCCTGGATTCTCTTCATGAAACTGAACCCAACCTCACATGCAGAAGTAGATAAGGGAAATATACTAGATATTTCTACTAATGCCAAAATGTTGTTATAATGTTTGTACTTTTCAAGAAACATTAAAACAGCAGGCCTGGGGTAAAACTTCTCTTTGGATGGACCTTCAACCTCAATACTCTTGAGAGCATTCAATGTTTGTGAAGTTTAAACTGCCCCTCCAATCACCCTGGATTCTCTTCATGAAACTGAACCCAACCTCACATGCAGAAGTAGATAAGGGAAATATACTAGATATTTCTACTAATGCCAAAATGTTGTTATAATGTTTGTACTTTTCAAGAAACATTAAAACAGCAGGCCTGGGGAAAATTTCTCTTTGGATGGACCTTCAACCTCAATACTCTTGAGAGCATTCAATGTTTGTGAAGTTTAAACTGCCCCTCCAATCACCCTGGATTCTCTTCATGAAACTGAACCCAACCTCACATGCAGAAGTAGATAAGGGAAATATACTAGATATTTCTACTAGTGCCAAAATGTTGTTATAATGTTTGTACTTTTCAAGAAACATTAAAACAGCAGGCCTGGGGTAAAACTTGTCTTCGGATTGACCTTCAATTTCAATACTCATGAGAGCATTAATGTTTGTGAATTTAAACTGTCCCTCCAATTATCCTGGATTCTCTTCACCCCCCTCACATGCAGAAGTAGATAAGGGAAATATACTAGATATTTCTACTAATGCCAAAATGTTGTTATAATGTTTGTACTTTTCAAGAAACATTAAAACAGCAGGCCTGGGGTAAAACTTCTCTTTGGATGGACCTTCAACCTCAATACTCTTGAGAGCATTCAATGTTTGTGAAGTTTAAACTGCCCCTCCAATCACCCTGGATTCTCTTCATGAAACTGAACCCAACCTCACATGCAGAAGTAGATAAGGGAAATATACTAGATATTTCTACTAATGCCAAAATGTTGTTATAATGTTTGTACATTTCAAGAAACATTAAAACAGCAGGCCTGGGGTAAAACTTCTCTTTGGATGGACCTTCAACCTCAATACTCTTGAGCCCAACCTCACATGCAGAAGTAGATAAGGGAAATATACTAGATATTTCTACTAGTGCCAAAATGTTTTTATAATGTTTGTACTTTTCAAGAAACATTAAAACAGCAAGCCTGGGGTCAAACTTGTCTTCGGATTGACCTTCAATCTCAATACTCATGAGAGCATTAATGTTTGTGAATTTAAACTGTCCCTCCAATTATCCTGGATTCTCTTCACGAAACTGAACCCAACCTCACATGCAGAAGTAGATAAGGGAAATATACTAGATATTTCTACTAATGCCAAAATGTTGTTATAATGTTTGTACTTTTCAAGAAACATTAAAACAGCAGGCCTGGGGTAAAACTTCTCTTTGGATGGACCTTCAACCTCAATACTCTTGAGAGCATTTAATGTTTGTGAAGTTTAAACTGCCCCTCCAATCACCCTGGATTCTCTTCATGAAACTGAACCCAACCTCACATGCAGAAGTAGATAAGGGAAATATACTAGATATTTCTACTAATGCCAAAATGTTGTTATAATGTTTGTACTTTTCAAGAAACATTAAAACAGCAGGCCTGGGGTAAAACTTCTCTTTGGATGGACCTTCAACCTCAATACTCTTGAGAGCATTCAATGTTTGTGAAGTTTAAACTGCCCCTCCAATCACCCTGGATTCTCTTCATGAAACTGAACCCAACCTCACATGCAGAAGTAGATAAGGGAAATATACTAGATATTTCTACTAATGCCAAAATGTTGTTATAATGTTTGTACTTTTCAAGAAACATTAAAACAGCAGGCCTGGGGTAAAACTTCTCTTTGGATGGACCTTCAACCTCAATACTCTTGAGAGCATTCAATGTTTGTGAAGTTTAAACTGCCCCTCCAATCACCCTGGATTCTCTTCATGAAACTGAACCCAACCTCACATGCAGAAGTAGATAAGGGAAATATACTAGATATTTCTACTAATGCCAAAATGTTGTTATAATGTTTGTACTTTTCAAGAAACATTAAAACAGCAGGCCTGGGGTAAAACTTCTCTTTGGATGGACCTTCAACCTCAATACTCTTGAGAGCATTCAATGTTTGTGAAGTTTAAACTGCCCCTCCAATCACCCTGGATTCTCTTCATGAAACTGAACCCAACCTCACATGCAGAAGTAGATAAGGGAAATATACTAGATATTTCTACTAGTGCCAAAATGTTTTTATAATGTTTGTACTTTTCAAGAAACATTAAAACAGCAAGCCTGGGGTCAAACTTGTCTTCGGATTGACCTTCAATCTCAATACTCATGAGAGCATTAATGTTTGTGAATTTAAACTGTCCCTCCAATTATCCTGGATTCTCTTCACGAAACTGAACCCAACCTCACATGCAGAAGTAGATAAGGGAAATATACTAGATATTTCTACTAATGCCAAAATGTTGTTATAATGTTTGTACTTTTCAAGAAACATTAAAACAGCAGGCCTGGGGTAAAACTTCTCTTTGGATGGACCTTCAACCTCAATACTCTTGAGAGCATTCAATGTTTGTGAAGTTTAAACTGCCCCTCCAATCACCCTGGATTCTCTTCATGAAACTGAACCCAACCTCACATGCAGAAGTAGATAAGGGAAATATACTAGATATTTCTACTAATGCCAAAATGTTGTTATACTGTTTGTACTTTTCAAGAAACATTAAAACAGCAGGCCTGGGGTAAAACTTCTCTTT